>CM070706.1:18670880-19409116 GCA_036346265.1 Melocanna baccifera
TGTATCCCCCTTGTATAGCGTCTTGGGTTCACATCGTTAGGTAGAATGCGATTCTACGTCTAACTTGTTTTTGCAGAGAATGATGTGAATAGTATGGCCCTATAGCTTATTTGAATGTATGAGATGTATGTGATGCATGTAACATTCGTTCATGGCCTGCGTGTCATGATTATTTCAGCTATTGTTAGCTGTATATATTGTATTTAACGACCTGCGTGTCGACCTTAATGCTTGAATCTATCTTTGTAATCTTCAATTTCTAGCTATTATAGGTAGTAGCCTAGTTTTGAGGTTACAAGCTTTTAAGCATGGTGGCCTAAAGGAGTGATGTGGAGGATGGAGATCGTCTACACCTACTTGGAGATGGATATCACCATTTTTGGGCCATACTACTTCACAGTTAAATGTGTTTATCTATGATGTTATCTATCTTATTCTTATGCAATGATATATGTGATATGTTGCTTTGGTAGGATAGAATCCCTCTTAAAATTAGGTGTTAATGCCCTTCCATATGTTGCACCAAAAGATAATGATCACCGCATGGTAGGTCTACCAAAGTAGAGTGCCATCGGTTATCATCATCATTTGGGGTAGATGTCGGACATCTACATGCGGAAGCATTTGGTTTACTTAACAAGGTTATCAAAATAGTTTTGGACCTTGGGGCATAGATTGGGGCCGAGGCATACTAATGTCACCCAAAGTAGAGTCACATAGGGATGTGATTAGCAAAGTGTTGCTTACCCATGTCACTAGTTTTCTAGCCGTGATGCCAAAGCTCACTAGGAATTAGTGAAATGAGGATCTTTACCCACTATGTAACTTAGAGGAGTTTTGTTGCAAAACTCATAGTGGGAGTCTTTTGCTAAATAGTTTAATAAAAGATGAACATAAACATAGTGCTAAACTTTGCATATTCTTGTGTTGTAGATCATGTCACTAACGCCGCATCCAAGACTTTTAATTTGCGATCTGTTCTTGAGAAAGAAAACTCAATGGAACAAACTTTTGGATTGGTATCGCAACTTGAGAATTGTTCTCAAGCAAGAGCGCAAGGAGTATGTCCTTGAGTCTCCTTACCCGAAGACTTGCTCGATAATGCTCTGTGGCTGCACGGAGAGCTTATGAGAAGCAAACGAATGATTGCCTTGATGTGAGTGTCTCATGCTTGCCACAATGTCCTCTCGAGCTTGAAGCAATATGAGAACACAGATGCCTACAATATCATTGTGGGGCTACGTGGTATGTTTGAGAACCAAGCAAAGTGAGAGGTTCAATACTTCAAAGTCCTTATTTGCGTGCGAGCTTGCGAGAAGGAATCCCGTCACCCTCATGTGATTAAGATGATTGGCTACATTGAGAGTCCGGAAAAGCTTGGTTTTCCTTAGCCAAGAGTTGGCTATCGATGTGATTCTCCGTCGCTTCCCGAGCTTTGAGCCATTCATAATGAACTTTCACATGAACAACTGGACAAGACCTGGCCGAGTTGCATGGGATGCTAAAATCACGAGGAAAGCATTAAGAAAAGCAGAATCATGTGATGATGATGCGAAAGGCAAGGGCAAGCCCTATGTCAAGAGAATCGCGGTCAAAAGAAAGAAAGCTCCTGATGCGATCGCGAGCGGTTCTAAGGCCAAGAAAGACAAGAAAGGCGATGCTCATCCCGATGCAGATTGTTACTCATGTAAGCAATCGTGACATTGGAAAAGGAACCGCCAAAGTACTTGGAGGATCTTGAGAAGAAGAAGGGAAGTATGACTTCCACCTGTATAAATGTTATAGAAATCAATCTTGCTACTTCTTCCACTAATTCTTGGGTATTTGATACCGGATCGGTTGCTCACATTTGCAAATCGCAGGGGCTAATAAGAAGTAGAAGTTTGAGGAGGAGCGAAGTGGATCTTCGCGTTGGCAATGGAGCAAAAGTTGCTGCGGTAGCTGCTGGCACCATGCCATTGTCTTTACCTTCGTGATTAGTTTTGGAATTGAATAATTGTTATTGTGTTCCATCTCTTTCAAAGAACATTATTTCGCTTCATGTTTGCAAGCGAAGGTTATGACTTTAAATCTATGGACAATGGTTGTTCTCTTTATTTCAAAGATATGTTCTATTGTCATACTCCATTGGTGAATGGGTTATACGTTCTTACTCTTGAAGGGTCACGGTCTATAACATTAATGCAAAGAGGCAACGTCCAATGATTTGAATCCCACGCTTATTTGGCATCGCCGCTAGGTCACATAAATGAGAAACGCATGCGTAAGCTCCATAGAGATGGTATTCTCGCACTCATTTGATTTTGAATCATTAGAGACATGCGAATCTTGTTTACTTGGCAAGATGACAAAGGCACCTTTCACCGTCAAGGTGAACGGGCAAATGACTTATTGGCACTTGTACATACCGATGTATGTGGACCAATGAGCTTATACCAGAGGTGGTTTTCATGATTTCATAACTTTTATCGATGACTTTAGTAGATATGGGTATATCTACCGATGAAGCATAAGTCCGAATCCTTTGAAAAGTTCAAAGAATTCCAAAATGAAGTGCAAAATCATTTAGGCAAGACAATCAAGTTTCTACGATCCGATCGTGGAGGCGAGTATTTGAGCCATGAGTTTGGCAATCATCTAAAGGATTGTGGAATTGTTCCACAATTGACTCGCCAGAACACCTCAATGGAATGGGGTATCTGAACGGAGAAATCGCACCTTATTAGATATGGTGCGCCCATGATGAGCCAAAGTGATCTTCCGTTGTCTTTTTGGGGTACGCTCTGAAACGGCCGCTGCTCACACTAAACAGGTTCCATCAAAATCGTGAGAAAAGACACCATATGAGATGTGGACAGACAACGCCCTAGCTTGTCTTTTCTTAAGATTTGGGGATGTGAGGCTTATGTAAAACGTTTACAACTGATAAGCTCACTCCTAAACTGATAAATGCTTCTTTATCGGGTATCCTAAGGAAACAAAAGGATATTACTTTTATAATCAAGGAGAAGGCAAAGTGTTTGTCGCTTGGCATGGTGTCTTCTTAGAGAAAGAGTTTTCTCAAGAAGGGATAGTGGAGCACAGTGCAACTTGAAGAAATTCAAGAAACACACGATAACGTTTCAGCTCCTACTGTAACCACAACAGATGAACAAACCGTTGAAGAACTGTTGTGGACACACCAGCACCACGTAGGTCGAAGGTCACGCGTGCACCGAGAGGTACATGTTCTTGACTACTCAACAACGGACATATTGTTGTTAGACAACGATGAGCCTAAGACCTATGAAGAAGCAATGGTGGGACGGACTGAGAAATGGCTTGAAGCCATGAGATCCGAAATTGAATCCATGCACAGTAATCAAGTTTGGAACTTGGTTGATCCACCTGATGGTGTTAAAACCATTGAATGCAAATGGGTTTTCAAGAAAAAGATAGACATAGATGGAAATGTTCACATCTATAAAGCGCGACAGGCCAAAGGTTTCAAACAAATTCAAGGTATTGATTATGATGAAACTTTTCGCCTCGTCGCAATGCTAAAGTCTATTCGGATCATTCTAGCGATTGCTGCATATTTCGACTATGAAATATGGCAAATGGATGTCAAAACAGCTTTCCTTAATGGAAATCTGAGTGAGGATGTGTACATGACACAGCCTACAGGTTTTGTCGATCCGCAATCAGTTGGAAAGATATGCAAGCTCCAAAGATCCATTTATGGATTAAAGCAGGCATCTCGGAGTTGGAACATTCGTTTTGATGAAGTAATCAAAGGGTTTGGTTTCATCAAGAACGAAGAAGAGCCTTGTGTTTACAAAAAGGCTAGTGGGAGCGCACTCGTATTTACGGTCTTATATGTGGATGACATATTCTGATCGGAAATGACATTCCTTTGCTCGAATCTGTTAAGTCTTCATTAAAAATAGTTTCTCTATGAAAGACTTAGGAGAGGCAGATATATTCAGGCATCAAGATCTATAGAGATAGATCAAAAGGCTAATTGGATTAAGCCAAGATATGTACATTGACAAGGTGTTGAAAAGGTTCAACATGCATGATTCCAAGAAAGGTTTTCTACCTATGTCACATGGTATAAATCTTAGCAAGAATCGGTGTCCTAGTACACCGATGAGCGGGATAAAATGAATGCGATTCCATATGCTTCGCTATTGGGTCCATTATGTATGCCATGCTTTGTACACGCCCGGATGTTTCGTATGCTTTAAGTGCTACGAGTAGATACGATCGATCCGGTGAAAGTCACTGGATTGTCGTAAAGAACATCTTGAAGTACTTGAGAAGAACTAAAGATGTGTTCCTTGTCTATGGAGGTGAGGAAGAGCTCGTTGTAAATGGTTACACCGATGCTAGCTTCCAAACCGACAAAGATGATTTTAGATCGCAACTGGATTTGTGTTCTGCTTGAATGGCGGTGCGGTAAGTGGAAGAGTTCCAAGCAGCAGACGGTTCTTGATTCTACAATGGTTGAGTACATAGCAGCTTCAAGCCGCCAAAGAGGTCGTTTGGATCAAGAAATTTATTTCGAGCTTGGTGTGATGGCTAGTGCCTCGGCCCAATGGACCTCTCTTGTGACAATAGTGGGGCCATTGCACAGCCAAAGAGCCTAGATCGCACGAAGTCCAAGCACATTTTACGGCGATTTCATCTCATCCGCGAGATAGTGGAGAGAGGCGATGTGAAGATATGCAAAGTACAAACGGATTTGAACATTGCAGATCCGTTGACAAAGCCGCCTCACCAAAGCATGAGGCTCACACTAGGCAATGGGTATTAGATACCTACATGGTTGACTCTAGTGCAAGTGGGAGAGCTCATAGTGATATGCCCTAGAGGCAACATGGAGATGTTGTATATATCACATACTATGTTTATGATACATTACTTTGTTCCTTGGAATAGACATCATCATTATTGATCAATGAGTATGTGACTTATTCATGAGACTCTTAAATACTAAGATGTTGCTATTTCTAAATGATCCCCGATCGTATATCATATGAGGAACAAATATGATTCAAAGACAAAGATCAAGATATGTATTGATTGATGATCATGTCTCATGGATCATGGTATGGTGATACCAAATCAATAATATGGACATGTGTTAGTGAACATATGTTGGATAGACTGCCATGAGACACCGCAGAGATTCCATGTGTCATCGATTGGTCTCAAGTAGTGTTTATGTAGAGTCCTTAGACTTGAGATCATCATGGTTCCCAACATGAGTAGTAGCTTATTTTGGGACTACTAAACACTACTCCGTGAATCGGGTAGTCATAAAAGTAGTCTTCGGGTTTGCCATGAAACATGTAGTGGGATGTGAATGATCAAGATAGAATTTGCCCTCCTTATGGGAGAGATATCTGGCCCTCGATGTAATGGATTATGAAAGTGCATGGCCATGCCAAGGTGATTGAGGAGTCAATCACGAGTTTATAATCCATCACGGAATCGAGAGTGATTGAGCTATTAAGAGGATGACACGAGTCTCGCCTTGAGCTCAATCTATATCGTGAGGCAAAGGGATTCGTACATGAGAGAACATTACGAGTTCAGCCGATATGATCTTTACATATACTTTGGGGTTAATATGTCTTACTAGAGGCCGCTATTAACATGGTAACGGAAAGGCGTTTCCGGTCACGACCAAGTATACGTGAACCTCTGTGGTCGCACGCTTAACGGGTTGGAACACTAATTCGAATATGATTCGGATATGGGCTCAATTCGGATAGAGATCCGAATAGACTCCTATTGGGCCTCGGTCCACGAGGCCCACGTGAGGAGGTCTATATATATGGAGGCGAGGGGCCGAGGGTTTTCGTCCTGGTAACATCTAGCAAAACCTAGCCGCCACCTCCGAGCCAAACCTTAGCGCTCACGAGTGCTAGTACACTCGCGATCGGCGTTCCAGCCGGGCGTGTGGATACCGGTGGAGGCGCTGCTCGTTGCGGTCTGATCGGCGTGCGTGGAGGAGACGATCTGTTGGGACGATCGGCTACTTCCACTACTACCTCGACGCGTGATTGGATCGGTTTCCAATTCTTCTTCGCTGCCTGCGCGTCTAAGTGGTAACGATCCATGATCCTTCCTTAGCATGATGTTCTTGGGTGCGCGGTAGAAAAGTTTTGTTTTCTGCTTCCGTAGCCTACGCGTATTCCTTTACGGCGGCGCCGGCCAAGGGTACCAAAATGAAGAGAAGGATGCAGGGAATGCATCGGTACCTTGCGCGGAGGCCGAGGGTGACCGGAGGGAAGAATCGGCGAGAAGGGGCGGCGGTCGGAGAGGAACCTCACGGCGGCGGAGGTGATCCAGTGGCGCAGCAGCTCGGGGAAGGGGTCGCCGGGAATCGCCTTGGCACCAGCAACGTCGGGAAGGCGTCGGCGAGGAATGAGGTAGCCCGAAGCGGCCGGAATTGCTCGCCGGAGTATTTGAAGCCGCGGGGAAGAAATCGGGCGTAGGGAGGGCTCGCGCCGGGTGATTCGCTTGAGAGGTGAGGAGGCGCGCAGCGGTAGAGGACCTCGGGTGCGGGTTTTATAGACCGGGAGGGTTGTAACGGCCGCGCAAGATTCGCCGGACTTGGAAGCTGTCGGAGGAGATGAATGCGGCGAGGAGAGGAGTAACGTGGCGTCTTTATGCCGTAAACCGACGCGGTGGAGGCGGGAATTAATATGCGATCGGCGCGGGAAATAATTGGTTAAGAAATCAAGCTTTAAAGCCGGTTTTTCGCGATTTAATGGCGGCAGCCCGCGTAGACGGGGAGGAAGAAGGTGGCGGGGAAGACGATCGCCGATGGGCCCCGCATGTCGATGAGAGAGGAAAAGAGAGAAGGCGGCGGTACACGGCGCGGATGCACGACGCGTGGCGTAGAAAAGTAATCAAGGCCAGCAGGATGATGGGTGAAGGGGTAAGTGAAAGGATACGTTGAGATTCAATCCGCAACGCGTTGATTAAATCCGAGCCGATGGGGTGTACTAAGTGGCAACAGCGGCGGTGCGATTTAATACGGCAATCATGAACGGTCAAGATGACGACACGCGTTGGGGAACGACGGCTTTGACAGTGGGACTGCTGGCGCGTGAGTCCACACAGAACCGGTCAATGACAGTGGGGCCCACTTGTCGGCGCACTAAAAAAAGAAACTCCAACTCGCGCGAGGAGCAGGCTCGAGCCGCGCGCAGGAGCGGGGAAGGAAAGAGAGCGGCGGCGGTAACCAGTCGGGCGGGGAGGATCAACCTACCCTATAAGGATGATTAATCCTTTTGAGTGTTAGTCGCTGGGATAGCCGGGCTGCCGTCGGATGTGCGACACTTGGCGCCACAGAGAGAGGAAGGCGGGATGAGGCGTAGACGGCGGGGATGAGCTCGGGCCGGGGAGGAAGGGCTCGGATGCTTGACAAGTGTCAGCCCGAGGGAGATTTGATATTTAAATCTTTTATATATATTTCGAGAAATCATTAGGAGACTTTAAAATACTCAGAAAAATACCAAATAAATTCCAAAATTCGAGAAAAATTCACATAACTCACTGATAATGTTTTAAACATATGAAAAATATTTCCAACTTATTTGGATATTAAATTTTCTTTTCAACAGAAACTTTAACTTCAGAAAATTCCACAAAATTGGAAATTATTAATTTAAAACTATTTCTTCAAAATAAAAGCAAAAATTGGGATGTTACACTTGGGGAGCACCCGTCCTGTTCGTCAAGAAAAAGGATGAGAGTCTGAGGCTATGTGTGGACTACAGAGCACTCAATGATGTCACCATCAAGAATAAATACCCCCTCCCTAGGATCGATGACCTGTTCGACCAGTTGAAAGGAGCCGGTATCTTCTCCAAGATTGATCTGCGATCAGGATACCATCAGCTGAAGATTCGTGCAGAGGACATTCCTAAGACTGCCTTCTCCACCAGATATGGGCATTATGAGTTCACGGTCATGTCATTTGGGTGACCAATGCACCGACCTACTTCATGAGCATGATGAGCGGTGTGTTCATGAAATACTTGGACAAGTTCGTAGTAATCTTCAACGACGACATCCTCATCTACTCCAAGAATGAAGAAGAGCACGAGCAGCACCTCAGGATCACTCTGGAAAAGCTTAGAGAACATCAGCTTTTCGCCAAATTCAGTAAGTGTGAATTCTGGCTAAAAGAGGTTGCCTTCCTCGGACACATCGTAACAGCCGAAGGAATCGCTGTAGATCCTTCCAAGGTAGAAGCAGTAATGGAGTGGAAGCCACCAAAGTCCGTAACAGAAGTCAGGAGCTTTCTTGGACTTGCGGGTTATTACCGTCGGTTCATAGCAGGATTCTCCGAGACAGCCAAGCCAATGACCCAATTGCTGAAAAAGGAAAAGAAGTTCGAATGGACGAAGGCTTGTGAGCAGAGTTTCCAAACACTTAAAAAGAGACTAGTCTCGGCACCGTGCTTGTCTTGCCGGGCGTGCATAAAGGCTTGAGGTTTTCGTGGCGCCTCTCGCCTAGGCTTAGGCTGTGTTCTGATGCAAGAAGGCAAAGTGGTAGCCTATGCATCGCGTCAACTCAAGCCTCATGAGTGCAATTATCCTACTCATGACTTGGAGTTAGCCGCAGTAGTGCACGCCTTAAAAATCTGGCGCCACTATCTTATTGGTAACCGTTGTGAAGTATACACGGACCATAAGAGTTTGAAGTATATCTTCACCCAGGCAGAACTCAACTTTGAGGCGCGAAGATGGTTGGAATTGATAAAGGACTACGACATCGGTATACATTACCACCCCGGAAAGGCAAATGTGGTAGCCGATGCCTTAAGCAGGAAGTCGTATGCAAACATGGTGATATCGGAAGAAGACCAGACCCGACTTCAGGAGGGAGTCGCCCGTCTAAGTCTAAACCCAATGGGACCAAGCACCCTCACCACACTGGAAGTGCGACCCGGCTTGCCTGATCAAATTAAGGAAGCTCAGATCGTGGACGAGGATATTCAAGAAATCAAGAAGAATATGAGAAGAGGCAAAGCACCAGGATTCAGCGAAGATGAACATGGCACGGTTTGGTTCGAGAACCGCATCTGTGTGCCGAATAATCAGGAAATCAAAAACCTGATTCTGAAAGAGGCTCATGATACCCCATACTCAATCCACCCAGGTCGTACCAAGATGTACCAGGATCTGAGGGAAAGATATTGGTGGGTTAGTATGAAAAGGGAAATCGCAGAGTTCATTGAAGCCTGCGACACCTGTCAACGAGTCAAAGTGAACATCGAGGCGGCGGGACTCTTGCAACCATTGCCGATTCAGTGGAAGTGGGAAGAAATCGGTATGGATTTCATAGGACTCCCAAGGACGCAATCGGGTTATGATTCAATTTGGGTAATCATAGACCGATTGACTAAAGTGGCTCACTTCATACCAGTCAAGACCACTTATTCAGGAAGCAAGTTGGCTGAACTGTACATGTCTCGAATTGTGTGCCTGTATGGCGTACCCAAGAAGATAGTGTCAGATCGAGGTAGTCAGTTTACTTCTCGATTTTGGCAAAGGCTGCATGAAGAATTGGGTAGTAAGCTCGGTTTGATGCCGCTTACCATCCCGACATGACGGTCAAACGAAAAAGTTAATCGGATACTCGAGGATATGCTAAGGGCTTGCGGCTGGATTTGGGAACAGTTGGGACCGTTCAACGCCTATCACGGAATTCTCGTACAATAATGACTACCAAGCCGACTGCAGATGGCACCCTTGAAGCCTTGTATGGTGAAAGTGCAGAACCCCCTTGCTTTGGGATCGGCAAGGTGAACCTCAAGCGGGACCAAACTGCTGCAAGGCGCGAGAAGATCAAGTGAAGAAGATCGAGAGGACTAAAGATAGCCGGTCTCGGCGGAAGAGCTACGCGGATAACCGTCGTCGAGACGACCTTTGAGGTCGGGGACTACGTCTATCTTAGAGTATCCCCACTCGGAGGTGTGAAAAGGTTTCAAGTTAGAGGAAGCTAGCACCACGATATGTGGGCCCTTTCAAGATGCGGACCGAAGAGGTGCGATCGCATATCGATTAGACTTGCCGCCAAGCATGTCGAGGGTGCCTGATGTCTTTCATGTCTCACGATTAAAGAAGTGCCTCCAGTACCCACAGAGCAAGCCGCCTTGCTGAAACCTTGGACCTCGGGATGACCTCACCTATCGGGAGCAACCAATCAAGATTCTCGAGGCAATGAGCGTCGGACGGAAGGAAGACCATCAGTTACGCAAAGTTCGATGGAGCAACCACACCGAGGGCGAAGCCACCTGGGAGCGAGAAGAAGACTTAAAGACCAGCCATCCCCATCTCTTTTGCTAGCCGGTGCAAATCTCGAGGGCGAGATTTCCTTTAAGGGGGGTAGGTTTGTAACATCCCAAAATTTTGTTTCTTTATTGAAAATTTAATCTGGAGTTTATTGGATTTTCTGGAGTTATGTTAAAGTCCTGGTTTGAGAAAAATTATAAACTTTAAATTTTAAAAGGCAAAAATGAATTTATTGCATTGCTGAATGTTAAAATAAATGTATTTCAGCGTCCTTAAGTCAAATGTGAGATTATATTAATTTTTTCTAGATTTTAGAAGGAATTAAAACCTTCCCTTTAAAATCAAATTGTACCTTTGCAAATTATACTTGTTAAAATGAGTGGGAAATATTTTTATTAAGTCTAGAATAGCTCCAGATAGTTCCCTGAATTTTTCTGGATTTTTAAAATTTATTTGGTATTTTTACGAGTTTTCTAAAGCTTAATAGCATTTACGGAAAATCAAAAAGAAAGAAAATCCCAAAAACCCTCCCGCCGCGGTGTCAAGCATCGGCGTCCCCTCGCGCCGGATTCCCCTCGGCCGTCGATCTAACAAACCCTCTCCCGCCTTCCCTCCTCCGCGTGCGGCGCGTGTCGCGCATCGGACCGTCCACTCCGCGCCGGATTTAATCCTCGCCGCCGCACCAACTTACCACTTCACCGCTCCCCTCTCGCTCCTGCCGCCCGTGGTTTTATCGAGCTGTCCCCTATTGCCGTACCTCATCGTGGCGCCCCTTCCCATAAGCAACCGACCGCCCGATCGATCCTCGTTGTCGGATCGAATCTCGGCCGTCCCCCTTCACTTACCCGCCGCAGCGCTCAGCCGATCCCGATCTCTCCCCGTGCCACCCGTCAAGCATCAGACCATCGCCCCATCCTTTCCGTTTTCTTCTCTCACGACGTGCGGACCCCACTGTCGGGCCCTTCGTCCCGCCCCTTTCCTTTCTTCCTCGCGCGATCGCGCCGCTGCGCCGCCATTGATTGAAAACGAAGCTTTGAAAGCCGGTTTCTTCCGATCACTTCCCGCATTACGCGAGTTCCAATTGCGCCCTCCACGTCCGTTGCGGGCATAAAGTCCCCAATCACGCCCCCTTCGCGGCGCATTCAACCTCCCGTCCGTTTCAAAACCGGCGGGTTGTGCGCGCCGTTACCCCCTCCCGACCTATAAAACCCGCACCCGAGGTTCCCCTCCCCACACCGCCACCCCCGAGCCTCAGAGCACATAATCCGGCCCGAGGGTCCCCTGCGCCGATTTCCCTCCGCGGCTCGGCTACTCCGGCGGCGATTCCGGCCAGCTCAAGCCCCCGTTCCTCGCTGGTGCCTCCCCGACCTTCGTTGGTGCCCAGGCGATCCTCGGCGACCACTTCCCGAGGCTGCTGCGTCACCGGGCTGCTCCGCCGCCGTGAACCCTTCTCGACCGCCGCCTCTCCGCCGATTTCCCTCTCCGGTCATCCTCGGCCTCCGCGCAACGTACCGATGCACTCCCGCGTTCTCCTCGTCATTTGGTACCCTCGGCCGCGCCGCCGCTCACGAGCTCGGCGACCATCGGGCCCCAGCGCCGCGCCGCCGCCGGGCCACGTCGGCCGTCGGGCGAGTTGGCGGCGTGGCAGCCAGTGGCGGCGGTCGGCGCCACGCCGGCGCCACCCCGCGCCCCTCGCCACCTCGCGCGCGTGCCGCCACGTCGGCATAAAGCCGTGACGTGGCAGCCACGCGGCGACCACGCGGCAGCCCCGTGGCGCCACGTCAGCGCCACCCCGCTCCCCCGCGCGCCCGCCTGCCACCTCACCCTTCCCTCGGGTCCATGGACTCGGTCCATGACACCCGGGCCCCACTGTCAGCCTCTGCCGAATATATTAATCCTAGGGCTGACGTCATAATCTATAATTTCCTTTAGAAAAATAATTCGTGCTGACGTCATAAATCCTTTTCGGTTTAAAAATAAATCCAGAAAATACCCTTTTTCTTTTATTTTGAATTCAAACTTTGGAAGGCTATAACTTTTGCATTTTAACTCCAAATTGACCCATTCAAATTTCTAAATTTTTCTAAAATCATGATCTATCCATTTCTGGAATAATTTTGAAATTTTGAAATTTATTTAAATTTGATTTGAATATATTTTGTAATTCTAAGGTTTAAATTTAAATTAAAACTTCCAACTTCTTTTAAAAGCCTCAATTCCTTTTTAAAAATTGTTGACCCACATCCAAAAATTCAAAATTCTGTCTCCCAATGTATTTGATAATTTTTGGAAGTTATTTGGATTTCATTTGAATTTTTGTTTTGAATTTGCTTTGAATTGATTATTTCGTTAGATATTGTGATTAGGAGAGTTTGAATTCGACGAATCTCAGCAGGACTACGATCAAGGCAAGTTACACCTTTGACCATGTTGAACCTAATATTTTAAATTATTTATATTGTTTTACTGTATATGCATGCGTATCTTTCTTCAAATGTAATTCAAATTTGATTTGAATTTTAGATATACCCATGATCCTTTGTATATGGCCAATTTGAATCTTGAATTCATATACCTTGTCACCCTAGCTGAAAACTAGTTAGTACTATAGTATTGGCTAGAAATTTTTATAGCAATGCTTAGCCTGGCATAGTATAATTTTAGGTGGGATCAATCTTTCACATGAAATGACGGACTTTGAAAATTGATATCTTGACTTCGGTGAGTCAAGGGTGGTTTTATGAAATTATTTAAAAATGAAAATAGAAAACATGTTTTGGACTTAGGCTAATGGTTAGGTGGTGGGTGCGGTATGCCTCGTGTTTGGTGACACTGGTTGATTATCGTGCACGGGGGTATGTGGTTGAGCCTAAATCAACTTAAGGACCGTTTCTGTGAATTATTTTACGAAGTCACTCCGTACTACCACAAGTCCGGTATGGGACGGACCTGGCTAAGTAATTTGTGAAGTTCCAACTATAGTCTCGCTATAGGTGAATGTGAGCGGCGTAGGTGTGGGAAGTCTCACATGGCACAGAGGGGCTCCAACTCGTGGATTCGAGTTGTGGTGAAACCTTAGTGGCGGCGTGATTATGTTGGCTATGAATCATCAGAACAGCCTTGTCATGAACTCTCCGCCGCACACCTAAGGCGGTGTGTTGATCGCGTGGCTCAAGTGAGAGGAATGTCTTGTGGGTAAAGTTGTACACCTCTGCGAGTAACAAACTATCACGGATAGCCGTGTCCACGGTCATGGACATCTTGAGTAGAGTCTTCACAGATTAGACTTGAACTTTCACAAAACTTGGTTTTGGCAAACAAGCGTTGGATTTGGTAATGGTCGGGTGGATTCCGTGGATAGGTTAGTGTGGGTTGGAGCCTACACTAACGATATTATTGTTAAAAACAATGTTTCATATCTTGTATTTAAATTCAGCTTTTCGTACTTATGTTATTGTATTTAAATTCAAGTATTGCTTTCCGCACATTACCCTATTAAGCTTCCTTTGAAATCCCTTATGCATGCATCAACTCTGTTATATTTCTTGGTGTAACTTGCGTAAGCATTTACTTCTGTACTCACCTTGCTAAATCTGTTGCGGACTTGAGCGACTCACGACGGTGAGGACTACTTGGTGAGTAGGATCGTCTTCGATCATTCGCTTTGTGGGAATTTGGATGGGCTGTCTTTGCCACCTTTACTTTCTTTCCATTGCTTTGTTTACTTTGTTGGCCTGGTGCCTTATTGTAAGACTTGGCCTTAAGGCCGTATTTTCGTTTAATAATATCTCGTGGTTATTTTTGCATGATATACATTGCTGTTAAACCTGTGTGCACTAGCTTTTCCTGGGATAGTGCGATTTACACAGAGGGGCTCGGAGTTGTTGTTCCGGGTCCCGACAAGAAGAAGGCATATTTCCGATATCAAAGATCATCTCAGTTGGCTCGGATGACCTTGCGGCCCTCTGGTATGTATTTATACAAACCACCCACGCGTCCAGAAGCGCAATCGGCGGACGTCGAAGCGTCGCCCACACGTCCAGAAGCGCAATCAGCGGAAGCTCAACCGTCGCGGCCGATCGCGCATGTCCTACCAGTGGGAGTCGGTCTGACACGACCGCTCGCGTGCGTGGGATGCTCCAATCTCCAGCACCTACCCGCTCCTCCCGCATCGACGAGATCTTCGCCTCGGCAGCACTGGTGCGACTTCGCCCCTGACCGCCCAGCGCGAGACTTCGACAACGGCTCCGCTGTGGACCCCCCGCCTTCGGCTACGCTTCGCCCACAACAACACAATGTCACAGGCCGCAGGGACGGAGGGGGCCAAAGGACTCGGTAACATGGCTTCGCCCTGTGAAGCCCTTCACCATGAGAGCCTCCTATTGTAGGGGTGGCCCCCACCTAAATCCAGCTAGCCTGCTGAGAAGGTTATGAGTCATGTAAATGACGTAGCTTGTCCTCGGTAAGAGGCTCCGGGTAAGGTTACGACGATAATATCGCTCATTACCGTCGGGAGTGCTTATGTATCGTGACCAGTCCTTGGGAAAGACAGAAGAGGTCATTTGCTCACCTAACTCTCCACTACCATACCCCTCTCTCTCTATTTGGTCTGTAGCCACAACACTATGCTTTGTCAGAGTAAAGGTATCATGTTAGAGGATGTGTTTGTTGTCAGAGAGTTTTTGATGTATTTCCAGAAGATCTTCCAGGAATGCCGCTTGATAGAGAGGTTGAATTTTCAATTTAGTTAATACCTAGTACTTCACCTATATGCAAGAGACCGTATCGAATGCTTACTAATTAGTTGGTGGAATTGAAGAAGCAAATCCAGGAGTTGCAAGACAAAGGTTATGTAAGACCTAGTTATCCCCATGGGGAGCGCCAGTGCTATTTATCAAAAAGAATGATGGTAGTCAGTATATGTGTGTGGATTACTGAGCACTCAATGAGGTTTCTATTAAAAAAAGTATCCTTTACCTAGGATTGATGATTTGTTCGATCAACTTAAGGGAGCTGGAGTGTTTTCCAAAATTGATTTGAGATTAGGATACCATCAATTGAAGATTTGTCAAGAAGACATTTCTAAGACCGCATTCTCTACTCGCTATGGATTGTATGAATTCACAGTGATGTCTTTTGGTTTAACCAATACCCTAACCTATTTCATGTATTTGATGAATAAGGTATTCATGGAGTATTTGGACAAGTATGTCATCGTGTTCATCGATGACATTTTCATTTACTCCAAAGATGAGAAAGAACATGAGGAGCATTTAAGATTAGTGTTGCAAAAGCACAAAGAGCATAAGTTTTATGCTAAGTTCAGCAAGTGTAAGTTCTAGATAAACAAATTTTCTTTTTTAGGCCATGTCATGTCAGCAGGAGGTGTTGCAATTGATTCTGGAAAAGTTAAGAATGTGCTTAACTGGAAGTCACCAACTTCAATACCGCAAGTTCGAAGTTTTCTTGGCATGGTAAGGTATTGTTGTCACATCATTGAAGGATTTTACAGTGTTGCCAGGCTACTCATGCAGCTATTGAAGAAAGAAAAGAAGTCTGTTTGGACGCTAGAATGTGAGAAGAGTTTTTAGAAATTGAAGGAATGCTTAACTACTACACCAATGTTAGTATTGCCAAACATTAACAAGGTGTTGTGGCTACAGACCAAACAGAGAGAGAGGGGTATGGTAGTGGAGAGTTAGGTGAGCAAATGACCTCTTGGTCTTTCCCAAGGGCTCTGTATGACATATATATATGCTTCCTCGTAAGGAGTGTCTTTACGATCGTAACCTTACACCGGAGCCTCCGACCGAGGGTAGCTACATCCTTAATACATGGTTTGTAACCCTCGCAGCAGGCCAGCCGGGTTTAGGTGGGGACCACCCCTACAACAGGAGCCTCTCATGCTGAAGGGCTTCACAGGCCGAAGTCATGTTGCCGAGTCCTTTGGCCCCCTCCGTCCCTGCGGCTTGTGGCATTATGTCGTTGTGGGCGCAGATGATTTGGCGCATGTAGGTCTCCGTGGCTCCGCGTAGTCGAGGCCAGGGGCCGCAGTGGAGTCGCTTGTTGAAGTCTTGCGCTAGGCGGTTGAAGTGGGGTCGCGTTTGCGGTGCAGAGGTGAAGACGTGGTCGATGCGGACTCCCTCCGACTAACCCGCCGCGCCAGTTCTTTCTGCAACCTAGCATCCATGAAAAGGTATAAGACACATTAGGTGCAAGAACGGTTGTGGTGAGGGTGAAGAGGTATGACATGCAACGAGTGCCAAGGTTGTCTCGAGCCACCGGAGTGGAAGGGGCGTCTTCGGGCGTGGCGTGCGGACGCACGGCTACTTGTTGCAGTGTCATAACCGAGGGAGCAAGCGAAGTCGTTCCACTAAGGCGAAAGCTTCACGAAGGGCAGAATTGAGGTCGCTTGGCGCCCAGGGCGGGGGCTTCGCCAAGGCGTCGAGGTTGTTCATGGTCTCGAAACCTTCCCCCACGGAGCCACAGCTGTCAGCGAGGCCATGTTGCAGCGCCGAAAACATCAAACGTGCGAGGAGTGGCGTGGAGACCTTGTTTGGCGCGGGGCGGGCCCTCGCTCGGTCCGGAGTTGTTGTGCGGCGTGCTAAAAGGCTGGGGCGGTTCACGGCAGTCGTACTCACGGTCCCGAGGGAGGGGTACACGCGGCGTTGCCTGGTTGGTGCGCCGTGGGATGTCAGCAGTCTTGTGACCGCGAGCCCGCGCCCATTCCCAAGAGAGGCGGGACACATGGCGAGCCATCCCGCAGACGGTTACGCTTTTCGACCGTGGGCGGGGCGAATCGACGGGCTCCCGCTGGTTGCCCTCCCAATCGCGGGACGTGAAAGGGCTGTATATAAGGGGGCTTTACTGGCGAAAAGGCATAGGACATGTTAAATGCGAGAACGGTTGTGGTAAGGGTGAAGGGGTATAACGTGCGACGAGTGCCAGGGTTGTCCGGAGACACCGGAGTGGAAGGGGCGCCTTCGGGCATGGCGTGCGGACACACGGCCGTTTGTTGAAGCGCCATGGTCGAGGACGGACACGGGTTTGCCCCGCCGGGGTGAAGGTCTCATCACTGGCGGAGTCGAAGTCATTCCGCTGATGCGAAGGCTTCGCGGAGCGCGGAGTTGGAGTCGCTTGGTGCAGCCATACCTGTCCTGGTGGGGCGGAGGCTTCGTCGAGGCGTCGAAGCCGTTCACGGTCTCGGAGCCTTCCCCCCACGGGGCCACAGCTGTCACCAGGGTCGTGCTGCGAAGCCGAAGGCCTCGAACGCGCGAGGAGTGGTGTGGATACCTTTGTTTGGCACGGGGTGGACCCTTGCTCGGTCGGTCATTTGTGCGGCGTGTTGGAAAAGGCTGGGGCGGTCCACGGCGGTCGACGCCGCGGTCGGGGAGGGTACACGCGGCGTTGCCTGGTTGGTGCGCCGTGGGGTGTCAGCAGTCTTGTGACCGCGAGCCCACGCCCGTTCCCAAGAGAGGCGGGACACGCGGCGAGCCATCCCGCAGACGGTTACGTTTTTCGATCGTGGGCGGGGCGAATCGACGGGCTCCCGCCGGTTGCCCTCCCGATCGCGGGACGCGAAAGGGCTGTATATAAGGGGGCTTTACTGGCGAACAGGCGTGCCTCTCGTCCGTGCGCGTTGGCTTGGTTGCTCTGTGCTGTTGCGCGAAATCCACCCGCCTCTGCTCCACCAATCCTCCTGTGCGGAAAGAAGGATGGCAAGCCACGGAGATTTCGGCCGCCGGCTTAGCGGTAGTGCCTCATCTGGCCAGCGCGGCACGACGCCGCCGGCAGCCGAATTTTTGGTGGTGGCTCGCAAGCCATTGCAGGCCAACACGTGCGCGGGACATCCGCGTCTTGTTTAGACTCAGTAGAGTGCGCAGGGAAAATATCCACGTCTAGTTTATACTCCGGAGCATGCGTGGGACTATCGACCACGACTTAGTTATGCTCCGGAGGGTGCGCCAACGCGCGCGCGGGACATCCGCGTCTTGTTTAGACTTAGTAGAGTGCGCAAGGAAAACATCCACATCTAGTTTATACTCGGAGCATGCGTGGGACTATCTACCATGACTTAGTTAGGCTCCGGAGGGTGCGCCAACGCGCACGCGGGACATCCGCGTCTTGTTTAGACTCAGTAGAGTGCGTAGGAAAAACATCCACGTCTAGTTTATACTCTGGAACATGCGTGGGACTATCAACCACGACTTAGTTAGGCTCCGGAGGGTGCGCCAACGCGCGCGCGGGACATCCGCGTCTTGTTTAGACTCAGTAGAGTGCGCAGCAAAAACATCCGCGTCTTATTTATACTCCGTAGAGTGCACGCGGAGGTGTCCCCCCGCTGTGTCTTCTTTATACTCCGTAGAGTGCATGCGGAGGCGGACCTCAACGCTACGTCTTATTTATACTCCGTAGAGTGCGTGCGGAGGCGGACCTCGATGCTACATCTTATTTATACTCCGTAGAGTGCGTGCGGATGTAACATCCTATTTTTAAAGCCAAGAATTTAAAAATGAATTTTCTGAAATTAATTCAAGCTTCAAATGAATTTTTAGAATTTTAAATGATTTAATATGATTAACATAAACATTAACATAAGTTGAAAATATTTTATTTGGATTCTTCAGGTCTCAAGGAATTTTTTGGTATTTTTGGTGAATTTTTGGGATTTATTTCCTATTTTCTAGAGCCTTTCGAAGTCTATTTGAATTTCTGGAAAAAGAAAAGAAAAAAAAATCTCCCCGCCGCTCGCTCTTCTCTCTCCTCCACGCGTCAGCCATCCACCGCCCTCGTCGACGCCGTACTCTCTCCCGTGCACCTGCTCTCCGCGCCGTCCGATCGACGCACCCGCCACGCGTCAGCCATCCACTGCCCTCACCGCCGCCGTACTCTCTCCCGCACACCCGCTCTCCGCGCCGTCTGATCGACGCGCCCGCCACGCTTCGCCTCCCCACCGACTCCCGCCCGCGTAACACCTCGGCCCGGCCCGCCTCACCCCGCGCAAACCCTAACCCTAATCCCGCGTCGCCCGCATCCGCGCCGTTGGTCAAGACACGTGGCGGCACTAGCAGAACCCCGCCCGCGCCCGCTCGATGCCGTTGGGTGCATCCACGCATCTCAATCCCGGCCGTCCGAACCCCGCCTGTTCCGTGCCACGATCGTCTCCGGATCAAACTCCCTCGGTTCGTGTGCATTTAACCCGTCGGCCGCCTCGGTTCGCATGCGTGCTCTTCGCCGCCGCCAAACCCTAGCTTCGCCTGCGTGCCCTCGCCGTGTCGTCGCCAGAGCTATTCCGCCGTCGCTCATGCCTCCGCTGTCTCCCCCGCAGCCACCGGAGTCATCGCCGTCGCTGGAGTTCCGCCGGTGAGCCCCCTCCGCCGCTTTCCGCCTCCGCGTCGCCCGTCGCCTCCTCCGTCTCCAGAACCTCGCGCCTCGCTCCGCCCTCGGTCGTCGCGCCCGGACCCTGCGCACCCCCGCGCGCCCGTGCCCGCGTGCGACGCTTCACACGGCGCGGAGCCACGCGTCGCTCATCGCCGCCTTCCCGCCTCCGCGCCCGCGCATCCCCACCGTCCGTCCCAGATCGGAGCCGCGAGGCACCAGCGCGCGCCACGTGTCTCCTCCTCCGCCGTTGGTATAGGAATACGCGTAGGCTACGGAAGCAGAAAACAAAACTTTTCTACCGCGCACCCAAGAACATCATGCTAAGGAAGGATCATGGATCGTTACCACTTAGACGCCGCAGCGCGCGAAGAAGAATTGAAACCGATCCAATCTCGCGTCGAGGTAGTAGTGGAAGTAGCCGATCGTCCCGAACAGATCGTCTCCTCCACGCACGCCGATCAACATCGCAACGAGCAGCGCCTCCACCGTATCCACACGCCCGGGTGGAACGCCGATCGCGAGTGTACTAGCACTCGTGAGCAGCTAGGGTTTGGCTCGGGAGGTGGCGGCTAGGGTTTTGCTAGATGTTAACCGCACACCTCCTCCGCCTCGCCTCCATATATAGACCTCCTCACGTGGGCCTCGTGGACCAAGGCCCAATAGGAGTCTATTCGGATCTCTATCCGATTGAGCCCATATCCGAATCATATTCGAATTAGTGTTCCAACCCGTTAAGCGTGCGACCAGAGGTTCACGATACTTGGTCGTGACCGGAAACGCCTTTCCGTTACCATGTTAATAGCGCCTCTAGTAAGACATATTAACCCCAAAGTATATGTAAAGATCATATCTGAACTCGTAATGTTCTCTCATGTACGAATCCCTTTGCCTCACGATATAGATTGAGCTCAAGGCGAGACTGTGTCATCCTCTTAATAGCTCAATCACTCTCTCGATTCCGTGATGGATTATAAACTCGTGATTGACTCCTCAATCACCTTGGCATGGCCATGCACTTTCATAATCCATTACATCGAGGGCCAGTAGATATCTCTCCCATAAGGAGGGGCAAATTCTATCTTGATCATTCACATCCCACTACATGTTTCATGGCAAACCGAAGACTACTTTTATGACTACCCATTCACGGAGTAGTGTTTAGTAGTCCCAAAATAAGCTACTACTCATGTTGGGAACCATGATGATCTCAAGTCTAAGGACTCTACATAAACACTACTTGAGACCACTCGATGACACATGGAATCTCTGCAGTTGTCTCATGGCAGTCTATCCAACATATGTTCACTAACACATGTCCATATTATTGATTTGGTATCACCATACCATGATCCATGAGACATGATCATCAATCAATACATATGCTGATCTTTGTCTTTGAATCATATTTGTTCCTCATATGATATACGATCAGGATCATTTAGAAATAGCAACATCTTAGTATTTAAGAGTCTCATGAATAAGTCACATACTCATTGATCAATAATGATGATGTCTATTCCAAGGAACAAAGTAATGTATCATAAACATAGTATGTGATATATACAACATCTCCATGTTGCCTCTAGGGCATATCACTACAGATCTCCCACTTGCACTAGAGTCAACCATGTAGGTATCTAATACCCATTGCCCTAGTGTGAGCCTCATGCTTTGGTGGGAAGCGGCTTTGTCAACGGATCTGCAATGTTCAAACCGCTTGTACTTTGCATATCTTCACATCGCCTCTCTCCACTATCTCGCGGATGAGATGAAATCGCCGTAAAATGTGCTTGGACTTCAGTGCGATCTAGGCTCTTTGGCTTGCGCAATGGCCCCACTATTGTCACGAGAGAGGTCCATTGGGCTGGAGGCACTAGCCATCACACCAAGCTCGAAATAAATTTCTTGATCCAAACATGCCTCTTTGGCGCCTTCGTGTCGCTATGTACTCGGCTTCATTGTAGAATCAGCAACCGTCACGCTTGGAACTCTTCCACTACCGCACCGCCATTCAGCAGTAACACAAATCCAGTTGCGATCTAAAATCATCTTTGTCGGCTTGGAAGCTAGCATCGGTGTAACCATTTACAACGAGCTCTTCCTCACCTCCATAGACAAGGAACACATCTTTAGTTCTTCTCAAGTACTTCAAGATGTTCTTTACGCAATCCGTTGACTTTCACCGATCGATCGTATCTACTCGTAGCACTTAAAGCATACTGAAACATCGGGCGACGTACAAAGCATGGCATACATAATGGACCCAATAGCCAAGCATATGGAATCGCATTCATTTTATCCCGCTCATCGGTGTACTAGGACACCGATTCTTGCTAAGATTTATACCATGTGACATAGGTAGAAAACCTTTCTTGGAATCATGCATATTGAACCTTTTCAACACCTTGTCAATGTAACGTATCTTGGCTTAATCCAATTAGCCTTTTGATCTATCTCTATAGATCTTGATGCCCAGAATATATGCCGCCTCTCCTAAGTCTTTCATAGAGAAACTATTTTTAATGAAGACTTATGATTCGAAAAAGGAATGTCATTTCCGATCGTAATATGTCATCCACATATAAGACCGTAAATACGAGTGCGCTCCCACTAGCCTTTTGTAAACACAAGGCTCTTCTTCGTTCTTGATGAAACCAAACCTTTGATTACTTCATCAAAACGAATGTTCCAACTCCGAGATGCTCGCTTTAATCCATAAATGGATCTTTGGAGCTTGCATATCTTTCCAATCGATTATGGATCGACAAAACACGTGGGCTGTGTCATGTACACATCCTCACCAGATTTCCATTAAGGAAAGCTGTTTTGACATCCATTTGCCATATTTCATAGTCGAAATATGCAGCAATCGCTAGAATGATCCGAATAGACTTTAGCATTGCGACGGCGAAAAAGTTTCATCATAATCAATACCTTGAATTTGTTTGAAACCTTTGGCCACCAATCGCGCTTTATAGATGTGAACATTTCCATCTATGTCTATCTTTTCTTGAAAACCCATTTGCATTCAATGGTTTTAACACCATCAGTGGATCAACCAAGTTCCAAACTTGATTATCTGTGCATGGATTCAATTTCGATCTCATGGCTTCAAGCCATTTCGTAGTCCGTCCCACCATTGCTTCTTCATAGGTCTTAGGCTCATCGTTGTCTAACAACAATATGTCCCGTTGTTGAGTAGTCAAGAACATGTACCTCTCGGTGCACGACGTGACTTTTCGACCTACGTGGCTTTGGTGTGTCCACAACAGTTCTTCAACAGCTTGTTCATCTGCTGTGGTTCTCAGAGGAGCTGAAACGTTATCGTGTGTTTCTTGAATTTCTTCAAGTTGCACTTTGTGCTCCACTATCCCTTCTTGAGAGAAACTCTTTTCTAAGAAGACACCATGCCAAGCGACAAACACTTTGCCTTCTCCTCGATTATAAAAGTAATATCCTTTGTTTCCTTAGGATACCCGATAAAGAAGCATTTATCGATTTAGGAGTGAGCTTATCGATTGTAAACGTTTTACATAAGCCTCACATCCCCAAATCTTAAGAAAAGACAAGCTAGGACGTTGTCCCGTCCACATCTCATATGGTGTCTTTTCTATCGATTTTGATGGAACCTGCTTAGTGTGAACGCGGTTGTTTCAAGAGCGCACTTCAAAAAGACAACGGAAGATCACTTTGGCTCATCATGGAGCGCACCATATCTAATAAGGTGCGATTTCTCGCTCGAGATACCCCATTCCATTGAGGTGTTCTGGCGGAGTCAATTGTGGAACAATTCCACAATCCTTTAGATGATTGCCAAACTCATGGCTCAAATACTCGCCTCCACGATCGATCGTAGAAACTTGATTGTCTTGCCTAAATGATTTTGCACTTCATTTTGGAATTCTTTGAACTTTTCAAAGGATTCGACTTATGCTTCATCGTAGATATACCCATATCTACTAAAGTCATCGAGAAAAGTTATGAAATCATGAAAACCACCTCCGTTAAGCTCATTGGTCCACATACATCGGTATGTACGAGTGCCAATAAGTCATTTGCCCGCTCACCTTGACCGTGAAAGGTGCCTTTGTCATCTTGCCAAGTAAACAAGATTCGCATGTCTCTAATGATTCAAAATCAAATGAGTGCGAATACCATCTCTATGGAGCTTCGCATGCGCTTCTCATTTATGTGACCTAAGCGACGATACAAATAAACGTGGGATTCAAATCATTCTGACGCTGCCTCTTTGCATTAATGTTATAGACCGTGACCCTTCAAGAGTAAGAACGATAACCCATTCACCAATGGAGTATGACAATAGAACATATCTTTGAAATAAAGAGAACAACCATTGTCCATAGATTTAAAGTCATAACCTTCGCTTGCAAACATGAAGCGTAAATAATGTTCTTTGAAAGAGATGGAACACAATAACAATTATTCAATTCCAAAACTAACTCGAAGGTAAAGACAATGGCATGGTGCCAACAGCTACCGCAGCAACTTTTGCTCCATTGCCAACGCCAAGATCCACTTCGCTCCTCCTCAAACTTCTACTTATTAGCCCCGCAACGATTTGCAAATGTGAGCAACCGATCCGTATCAAATACCCAAGAATCGTTGATGAAGTAGCAAGATTGATCTCTATAACATTTATACCGAGTGGAAGTCGATTTCCCTTCTTCTTCTCAAGATCCTCCAAGTACTTTGGGCGTTCCTTTTCCAATGTCCCGATTGCTTACAAGAGTAACAATCGCATCGAGATGAGCATCGCTCTTCTTGTCTTTCTTGGCCTTAGAACCGCTCGCGATCGCATCAGAGCTTTCTTTCTTTTGACCGCGATTCTCTTGACATAGGGCTTGCCCTTGCCTTTCTGCATCATCATCACATGATTGCTGCTTTTCTTAATGCTTTCCTCGCAGATTTTAGCATCCCATGCAACTCACCAGGTCTTGTCCAGTTGTTCATGTGAAAGTTCATTATGAATGGCTCAAAGCTCTGGGAAGCGATCGAGAATCACATCGAGCCAACTCTTGGCTAAGGGAAAACCAAGCTTTTCCGGACTCTCAATGTAGCCAATCATCTTAATCACATGAGGGTCGACGGATTCCTTCGCAAGCCTCGCACGCAAATAAGGACTTTGAAGTATTGAACCTCTCACCCTTGCTTGGTTCTCAAACATACCACGAACCCCACAATGATATTGTAGGCATCTGTGTTCTCATATTGCTTCAAGCTCAGAGGACATTGTGGCAAGCATGAGACAGCTCACATCAAGGCAATCATTCGCTTGCTTCTCATAAGCTCTCCGTGCAGCCATAGTAGCATTATCGTGCAAGTCTTCGGGTAAGGAGACTCAAGGACATACTCCTTGCGCTCTTGCTTGAGAACAATTCTCAAGTTGCGATACCAATCCAAAAAGTTTGTTCCATTGAGTTTTTCTTTCTCAAGAACAGATCGCAAATTAAAAGTACTGGATGCGGCGAATGACATGATCTACAACACAAGAATATGCAAAGTTTAGCACTATGTTTATGTTCATCTTTATTAAACTATTTAGCAAAAGACTCCCACTATGAGTTTTGCAACAAAACTCCTCTAAGTTACATAGTGGGTAAAGATCCTCATTTCACTAATTCCTAGTGAGCTTTGGCATCACGGCTAGAAAACTAGTGACATGGGTAAGCAACACTTTGCTAATCACATCCCTATGTGACTCTACTTTGGGTGACATAGTATGCCTCTGCCCCAATCTATGCCCCAAGGTCCAAAACTATTTTGATAACCTTGTTAAGTAAACCAAATGCTTCCGCATGTAGATGTCCAACATCTACCTCAAATGATGATGATAACCGATGGCACTCTACTTTGGTAGACCTACCATGCGGTGATCATTATCTTTTGGTGCAACATATGGAAGGGCATTAACACCTAATTTTAAGAGGGATTCTATCCTACCAAAGCAACATATCACATATATCATTGCATAAGAATAAGATAGATAACATCATAGATAAACACATTTAACTGTGAAGTAGTATGGCCCAAAAATGGTGATATCCATCTCCAAGTAGGTGTAGACGATCTCCATCCTCCACATCACTCCTTTAGGCCACCATGCTTAAAAGCTTGTAACCTCAAAACTAGGCTACTACCTATAATAGCTAGAAATTGAAGATTACAAAGATAGATTCAAGCATTAAGGTCGACACGCAGGTCGTTAAATACAATATATACAGCTAACAATAGCTGAAATAATCATGACACGCAGGCCATGAACGAATGTTACATGCATCACATACATCTCATACATTCAAATAAGCTATAGGGCCATACTATTCACATCATTCTCTGCAAAAACAAGTTAGACGAGAATCGCATTCTACCTAACGATGTGAACCCAAGACGCTATACAAGGGGGATACACGGCGGTCCCGCTGGCGGCCACGGGGGGTCGAGGAGCGCGGTTTCTGTGGCAGCTACCAAAACCTCACGCATTACATAGATCGCATCTATGAAATCGCTATGAAAATCTTATCGAGCCGATCAAATCAACCCAAATCCGAGCCATTCAAAATGTCTCAATTTTCATTAGATCAATCATATTGATCATCGCGATCGGTATACTTGAGGAGACCACAACACAAGACCTCGATCTGTTGGCTCGATCTACTGATTGTGCGCGCAGTTAGCCCCGATGGTGATTCCAGCCGGTAGGGGCAAGTCGCGCGTACATCAAAGAAGGAGCACGAACTAATCTTTTTGGCCTTGTGATGCTATCAACTCATACCAATTTCAACCCCTTATGACCGATTGATCTCATCAACCCGTGCTACCTTATTTAGACTGTAATAGATCCAATCTACTACTATCGCATATCAACATATATGCGCTGATCCAGATTGCAAACTAAGCAAGATGGCTCTGATACCACTATAGGAATACGCGTAGGCTACGGAAGCAGAAAACAAAACTTTTCTACCGCGCACCCAAGAACATCATGCTAAGGAAGGATCATGGATCGTTACCACTTAGACGCGCAGCGCAGCGGAAGAAGAATTGGAAACCGATCCAATCTCGCGCGTCGAGGTAGTAGTGGAAGTAGCCGATCGTCCCGAACAGATCGTCTCCTCCACGCACGCCGATCAAGATCGCAACGAGCGCCTCCACCGGTATCCACACGCCCGGGTCGAACGCCGATCGCGAGTGTACTAGCACTCGTGAGCAGCTAGGGTTTGGCTCGGGAGGTGGCGGCTAGGGTTTTGCTAGATGTTAATCGCACACCTCCTCCGCCGCTCCATATATATAGACCTCCTCACGTGGGCCTCGTGGACCAAGGCCCAATAGGAGTCTATTCGGATCTCTATCCGAATTGAGCCCATATCCGAATCATATTCGAATTAGTGTTCCAACCCGTTAAGCGTGCGACTCAGAGGTTCACGATACTTGGTCGTGACCCGAAACGCCTTTCCGTTACCATGTTAATAGCGGCCTCTAGTAAGACATATTAACCCCAAAGTATATGTAAAGATCATATCTTTGAACTCGTAATGTTCTCTCATGTACGAATCCCTTTGCCTCACGATATAGATTGAGCTCAAGGCAGACTGTGTCATCCTCTTAATAGCTCAATCACTCCTCGATTCCGTGATGGATTATAAACTCGTGATTGACTCCTCAATCACCTTGGCATGGCCATGCACTTTCATAATCCATTACATCGAGGCCCAGATATCTCTCCCATAAGGAGGGGCAAATTCTATCTTGATCATTCACATCCCACTACATGTTTCATGGCAAACCCGAAGACTACTTTTATGACTACCCGCCACGGAGTAGTGTTTAGTAGTCCCAAAATAAGCTACTACTCATGTTGGGAACCATGATGATCTCAAGTCTAAGGACTCTACATAAACACTACTTGAGACCAATCGATGACACATGGAATCTCTCGCAGTGTCTCATGGCAGTCTATCCAACATATGTTCACTAACACATGTCCATATTATTGATTTGGTATCACCATACCATGATCCATGAGACATGATCATCAATCAATACATATGCTGATCTTTGTCTTTGAATCATATTTGTTCTTCATATGATATACGATCAGGGATCATTTAGAAATAGCAACATCTTAGTATTTAAGAGTCTCATGAATAAGTCACATACTCATTGATCAATAATGATGATGTCTATTCCAAGGAACAAAGTAATGTATCATAAACATAGTATGTGATATATACAACATCTCTATGTTGCCTCTAGGGCATATCACTAACAGTTGGATCCCGCCGACGTGCCCCACCTCACCCGCGTGACGCCTCACGCGACGCGCCGTGCCATGCGTCAACCATCGCCGCCGTCCCCGCGCCCGCACCGCTCCATCGCCGCCGCTCATCCAGATCTGGGCCGACGCCTCAGATCATGCCACGTGTCGCACTCCCCGCCGTCAGATCAAGTCACCACCGCCCGCGCCCAAGCCGTGCCGCGTCAGCCCTAGGCCACGTCAGCCCTAGCTGATGTTGCATGCCACGTGGACATGCCACGTCAGCGCCACGTCAGCCGGAACCCGCCCCCCTAATGCCACGTCAGCGCCACGTCACCCCCGTGACACGTGGCAGCACCAGCAGCTGCCACGTCAGCCCTAGCCGCCGCGTCAGCACCACCCCCCCCCCCGCGTGTATTGTTGTGTGGACCGAGTCCACCGTGGGCTTGGTCTACCGTGGACCGGGTTCACAGCACAGTAACATTTTCTAATTTTCCCGATTTAATTCCTGATTAATTTTTCGAGAGCCCGTTCTCCTCCGTCCTAGCTCCGATTGACCCCGTTCTTTTTTCTAAATTCATCTAAAATCGAGCTCTAGCTTTTGGTTCTAGTTTTGTAATTTTTGGAGTTCATTTGCTTATCATTTTATGTGTTTGTTGTGTTTCGATCGTTTTCTCCCTCGTTAGATTCGGATTCCGGAGGAGCAGGTTCTACGCCCGAAGACCAGGAGTACCTCGCTGAGCATAACCAAGGCAAGTCGTGACCTTTGATCATGTTGAACCCAGTTTGCAATCTATTATTTATTTATTTTGTTTTAAATTACGTTGCATCACTATTTTTATTCAAACCTTTGTACCGGTAGTTATCGTCCCAATTGAATCTATTCCTCCTTGATAATTTGGAATATCCTGTTACCATTGTCGTCCTAGGTTGGAAAACATACTAGTGATGCTAGATTAATTGTAACATGGTTTGGTACGTTTAGATGCTTAGCTGGCTTATATTTGCGATGGGTCTCATCATCACATGTTAATTATTAATTTGATTTAATGACATATGGAACTGTGGTTGGTGCCACGTTTATTAAAATTTGTGCCACGTCATTGGTGTGTCGTTGGCTTGGTTATACAAACTTGGTTTTGCACTCGGGCGAGTGATCGTGCAGTAAAGGGGGAAGTGCTGGTGCACTTTGGGGGATATGGTAGTCTCGTCCGGGTAATGTTAAGGACTTAACTTTGTGTGCCATTGATCTGAGCTTAATCGTGCAAACCACATGTCTAGTATGGGATAGACCTGGCTGATTAATTTGTAATATTTCAATTCAATTCTGCCATTGTGATGGACATGGTTGCTGATTTCCATGTGGCGCAAGGGGGGGTGTGATGCGAAACCCTAGCAGGCCGGATTGGGTTGAGGTAGAGCATTGTAAAGGCCTTGTTGTGATTTCCTGAGATCGAGGCTAATCACATCGTGTGGGTACAGTTGTGCAACCTCTGCAGAGTGTAAAACTATTCGAATAGCCGCGTCCTCGGTCATGGACAATGCTCAATGATTTCACACGAGGGTTAGTGTTTTCATTTATAACTTGGTGGTTTATGTTGAGGGTCGACAGGTAGTTCACTGTTGGTTTAGCTTGTGAATTGGTGTTCACAAGTAGTTCTTGTTTATTCCTTTGATTATTTATTATCATTGTTTTCTTTTAATTTTCGCTTTCAATCTATCTATTATATTTACATTGAAATGCCTTTTATGCAAATTAACCTTTCAGCCTTCCATTGGTAAGCCTTGCATATTATATTGCATTCATTTGTTACAAACGATTTGCTGAGTACCAATGTACTCACAGCTTTACGCCTATGTTGCTCAGTTGAGGGAGAGGAGTACTATCAGCATGAGGTTCCAAAGGAGAGTACTACGACGACTTCACGGATTAGGCTTCGTTCTCCACTCGATAGCCTGTGGGCTTGTCGATTGGCTGCTACGCTTTATTTTGGATTTCCGCTGCTATTTTGTTAAGCCCTTCCGGCTAGAGATATTGTAAGCTTGGCCATAAGGTCGTACCTTTGAGATTTTATCGATATTTTGAGTTTTTCCCTTATTATATCGTGTGTATGACTGTGATGACATCTATGTTCGACTGTGTGCACTAGCGTGATCCTGGACTAGTGCAATTCACACAGAGAGACCGAATTTGCATATTCGGGTCTCGATAGCGGAGGCAGACCTCAACGCTACGTCTTATTTATACTCCGTAGAGTGCGTGCGGAGGCGGACCTCCGTGGAGTGCGTGTGCGGAGGTGGGTCTCCGTGCGGTGCATGTGCGGAGGTGGGTCTCCGTGCGGTGTAGGTGTGGAGGTGGGTCTCCGTGCGGTGCACGTGCGGAGGTGGGTCTCCATGCGTTGCGTGGGAACATTGACCACGTCTTTATACTCCGGGGAGTACACGTGGTAGTGGCATCGACACGTGCGCGGAATTCCGCGTCTTGTTTATACTCAGTAGAGTGCGCAGGGAACAATGTTCGCGTCTTTTTTATACTCCGGGGAGTGCGTGCGGAGGCAAGCCTCCACGCGTTTTGGTGGGGGGAACGAATAGCTCCGCAAACGATGAATTTTATTAAATTCTCGTTTGCTTGGGTGAGCGAGTACAATAAGTCAGAGACTGACCATTGGACTCATTGCTATGACGGTGGCCTTTAGTGGCCTAAACATAGTACCTCCGCAACCTATCCGCATTCCATGTGTGGCGGAGTGTCTGCCCTTCCAGCGTGGTGAGGTGATAAGCTCCTCACTATAGTGCTACCGCGACGATGTACGGGCCTTCCCACTTGGACTCCAGCTTACCGACCGTGTCTACACGGAGCGCCATCCTGAGGACAAGGTCCCCCGGCTAGAATGCTCGCGGATACACAGAGCGGCTCTGCCTGCGCGCCATTTGGTGGGCATATTTGGCGACGTGCTGGGTGGCCTTGCGCCAGGAGGTCTAGGGACAACTAGTGCTCTTCATCTGGTGCCTGGGCGAGGGCCCTTCGTGAGCCAGCCTTGATCTCTTCGGGCGTCATTGCCTTATCACCAAAGAGGAGTTTGAACGGCGTGAATCCCGTCGGGCGTGTCGTTGTTGTGCGAAGCGACCAGAGGACGCTGTGGAGCTCGCTGGGCCACTTGCTCTTTGGTAGTCTGACAAGGCATTTTTTGACCCCAGCGGAGATGGCACCGTTCGCCCGCTCGACCGCTCCGTTGGACTGTGGATGTCCGACCGAGGCGAACCGAAGCGTGATGCCCATGTCGTCGCAGAACTCCCTGAACAGGGCAGAGTCGAACTGCAGACCATTATCGGCGGTGATCTCCTTGGGCACGCCGAAGCGGCATATGATGTTCTGCCAAAGGAAGCGCTGCATGGCTGCCGAAGTGATATTGGCTAGCGCCACAGCCTCTGACCACCTGGAAAAATATTCCAAAGTGACCACGATGAAGCACAAATCTCTTGGGGCTCGGGGAAGAGGTCCGACAACGTCGATGCCCCACCGTGCCAACGGCCATATAGGGGGGATCAGGTTGAGGCCGGTGGGGGGTCTGTGAATGTCCCGTCCCATCCATTGGCAGCCTTGACATCGGCGCAAAAGTTCTTGGGCGTCCGCAACGGCGGTTGGCCAGTAGAAGCCCTGCCTAAATGCCTTGCAGACGAGCGACCTCGGCGCCAAATACGAGCCGCAAAGGCCTGCATGGATTTCCGCCAGGAGGTGCTGTCCCTCGTCGCGCGAGAGGCACCGTAGGAGCAGTGCGTAGACCCCTTTTTTGTTGAGCACTCCGTCGAGTATCTGGAAGGATCAGTGCGGGATCAGAGGCGACGGAGCTCGGCGGTCGTCGAGCTCGCGACGCCAGAGGAAGGTGTGAATTGGCTCTCGCCAGTCGCCCTGATGGATGATCTGGTGGACTAGGGCCGCGTCGCAATTGTCCTGCGCAATGGCCGCCGCGTGCAGGACCTCGTAGAATGCACCTTCGGGAGCGGGGAGTTGTTGGCTGGCGGCTTTTGCGAGAATGTTCACTTGTTCATTTTCCGCTCGGGGGATGGACTTAACCGTGATGCCCAGGAAGTGTCACTCCTTGGCTCGGACAGCTGCCAGGTACTTGGCGAGGTCGGGGTCCTTGGCCTAGTATGACTTGTCGATTTGCCCCGCCACTAGCCTCAAATCCGTGCGGACGAGGACTCGCCGCGCGCCCAGAGCTTTGAGCTTCGCTAGGCCGAAGAGTAGCGCCTCGTATTCCGCGGTGTTGTTGGTGGCGGGAAATGCGAGGCGTGCCGAGTATAACAGGTGGTGTCACTCGGTGTGGTGACCACCGCACCCACGCCCGCGTCGGAGACGCAATAGGCACTGTCAGTGTCGAGTGTCCACACCTGGTCCTCCGGCTGCTAGGCGTGCTGGGCCGCGGAGGTCCACTCCGCGAGGAAGTCTGCAAGGATTTGGGATTTGATCGCTGTGCGCGAAACATATGTCAGGGAAAAATGGGCGAGTTTGGCTGCCCACTTACCGATGCGTCCCGTGGCCTCTTTATTGTGTAACATGTCCGCCAGAGGGAACGAGGACGGCACCGTGATTGGATGGGCGAGGAAGTAGTGTCGGAGCTTTCTCGAGGCCATGACTAGCGCGTAAGCCAACTTCTCAAGCTCTGTGTACCACGTCTTGGCGCCTTGGAGTGCTTTGGAGACGAAGTAGACTGGGCGCTGACAAACGCCCTCCTCGAGAATGAGGACGGCGCTGACTGCTGTCGCTGAGGCGGCGATGTAGAGTAGGAGGGGAGCCTTTGGTGCCGGGGAGACCAGCGTGGGTAAGCTTGCAAGATGCTTCTTGAGGTCGTCGAAGGCGTTGGAGCAATCGGCGTCCCAACAAAACCCATCGCAGCCGCGCAGGGTTTTGAAGAAGGGCAGGCCGTGCTCCACCGCCTTGGACAAAAAGCAGCTCAACACAGCCATGCGGCCAGCTAGTCTTTGGACTTCCCGTGTCGTTTTGGGTGGCTCCATGGCGAGGATTGCGTCGACCATGTCAGGGTTGGCTTGGATGCCGCGCCCCGACACCAGGAAGCCCAAAAGCTTGCCCGCCCGCACCCCGAACACACACTTGTCTGGGTTGAGCTTGATGCCCACCTTCCGGAGATTATCGAAGGTCTCTTGGGGATCTTGGCCGGAGCGGCCAATTGCTTGGTTTTGATGACTACGTCGTCAACGTAAGCTTCGACATTCCTCCCCAGTTGGGAGGTCAGCGCCAACGCAATGAGGCGGGTGAAAGTTGCGCCGGCATTTTTCAGGCCGAAGGGCATTCTAACAAAGCAGTATGTTCCTATCGGAGTGATAAAGCTGGTCTTGTCCTCGTCATCCTTGGCCATGTAGATTTGATGATAGCTGGAGTAAGCGTCCAAGAAGCTCCTGAGTTCGCAGCCAGCGGTAGCATCGACCAGCTGGTCGACGCGTGGGAGAGGGTAGTCATCCTTTGGGCACGCCTTGTTGAGGACAGTGAAGTCGATGCACATGTGCCAGGCACCGTTGGCTTTCATTACCAGCACCAGATTGGCGAGCCAATTTGGGTGTTGGACTTCGCGGATGATGCCAGCCTGCAGGAGCTTCACCACTTCTACCTTGGCCGCCTGCTGCCGGTCAACGGACATACGCCGTAGCCTTTGCCTGACCGGCTTGGCATCCTGGCGGACCGCTAGGTTGTGTTCAATGAGGGAGCGGTCCATGCCATTGATGTCCTCCGGGGACAATGCGAAGACGTCTACGTTATTCCGGAGAACCTGGAGTAGGTCTTGCTCCATTTTCAGGGGGAAGCCGTGATGGGAACGGGGTCCCGATCTTCCAACAGGTTCTGGATATGTTCGATTTGGTGGAGGCGCGACACAAATCGATCCGACTTCCGAAGAACACGTTCCGAACCCCGCAATCACAGCACCACGTCTCCTCAGGTTATCAACAGTGCGCTGCCCGGTTGACCTCGCCAAGAAGGCTAATCCTTGCCTACGAATCGAAGAACACAAGCAAGAACAAGGAAGAACACAACGGAATTGCAGATGTATTGATTTAGCACTCGAAAGTTGGGGTCTCACAAACCGATGAACGGCGAAACTGTTCAAAGACAGAATTAATCTAAGCAAAACCCAACCCTAATGGTGGGGGTGGAAGCTGTATATAAAGGAGTGAGGGGCGTGCAAAACCCCTGGACGCGCCCTAATGGGCTCCAACACGATACAAAGCCGAACGGCACAAAAGACGGTGGCGCAGCACCCTGACAGATTCTGAACGTCTACTTGTTTCGACAATTCCTGTTGATTCAGAAGGAATTTGATATGGGACTAGAGCCATTAGAAAGGTCTTCTTCTCAGCTTTCCATACATATGTGGAACGTCCAAAACGGAGTCCGTATGCGTCCTGGGCGTCCGTTTTACTGCACGCTGGTCCTGAAGGCCGAGGCAGACTCGAACTCGAGTTGGACTGGGCCTCCGGCTTGACTTGGACGTCCTTGCTGGTCTTCTCCGCCTCCACACCTCTCTCCATGTACTTCATGACCCTCTCCAATGTTCCTAAGCAAGATAACATCATTAGGTAGCAATCTATTCTCAAAACTATAAAAAGGATCACTTAAGAACGAGCTCACCTCTAGATTTAATTGTCGCATGCGAGCTCGGGTCATTGGACCTTGCATAACGGTTGGAGGATCAGCAGTTGCATCCGAAGGAGAGATGTCCTCATCATCCTCCTCCTCTTGAAGTGGAGTCGTTCTCGACTCAAGCTCACCTTCTTCTCCCAAGTATGGCTTCAAATCTGTAATGTTAAAGGTGGGACTAACCCCGAACTCGGGTGGCAACTCAAGTTTATATGCATTATCATTTATTTTCTCAATTATCTTAAAAGGACCAGCAGCTCTAGGCATCAATTTTGACTTTCTTAACTCAGGAAATCTATCCTTTCGCAAGTACAACCAAACAAAATCACCCGGTTCAAGTTTAACTTCCTTTCTACCTTTACTACCAACAATCCTATATTTTTCATTCATCTTTTCAATGTTTGCCTTAGTAGTCTCATGCATTTTGACAATAAAATCAGCACGCTCCTTAGCATCATTATGAACTCTCTCACTAGTAGGCAAAGGTAAAATATCAATAGGGGCACGGGGATTGAATCCATACACTACCTGAAAAGGACTTACCTTGGTGGTGGAGTGTTCCGCTCGATTATATGCGAACTCAACATGCGGCAAACACTCTTCCCACAGCTTCAAATTGTTCTTCAAAACAGCTCTCAACATGGTAGACAATGTGCGGTTCACCAACTCGGTTTGGCCATCAGTTTGTGGGTGACATGTTGTAGAGAACAACAACTTTGTACCCAACTTGTTCCATAGAGTACGCCAAAAATGACTCAATAACTTGGCGTCACGATCTGAAACAATAGTAGAAGGCATACCATGCAAACGAACTATCTCTTTGAAAAAGAGGTCAGCAATATGAATGGCATCATCGGTTTTATGACATGGTATAAAGTGAGCCATCTTAGAAAAACGATCCACAACAACAAAAATGCTATCCCTCCCCCTCTTAGTCCTGGGCAATCCTAAAACAAAGTCCATAGAAATATCTTCCCACGGAATAGAAGAAATAGGAAGAGGCATATATAAACCATGTGGATTCAAGCGAGACTTAGCTTTTTGACATATAGTGCAGCGAGCCACAAACCGCTCGACATCTCGCCTCATTTTTGGCCAAAAGAAGTGTGTGGCCAGAACGTCCTCCGTCTTCTTAGCACCAAAATGTCCCATCAAACCGCCTCCATGCGCCTCCTGCAACAACAAAAGACGAACGGATCCAACTGGAATGCATAGGCGGTTAGCTCTAAACAAGAACCCATCCTTGATCACGAATTTATTCCATGCTTGTCCCTCTTTACAATGCAACAGCACATCCTTAAAATCAGCATCAAAAGCATATTGTCCTTTAATGGTTTCAAGACCAAAAATACGACAATCAAGTTGAGACAACATGGTATAGCGTCGAGACAAAGCATCAGCGGTCACATTATCCTTCCCTTTCTTGTGTTTAATGACATAAGAAAAAGATTCAATAAATTCAACCCACTTAGCATATCTACCATTCAAATTGGTTTGACTACGAATATGCTTAAGTGATTCATGATCAGAATGAATGACAAATTCTTTAGGCCATAAATAATGTTGCCACGTCTCTAAAGAACGAACAAGAGCATACAATTCTTTATCATACGTGGAATAATTAAGAGCAGGACCATTCAATTTTTCACTAAAGTAGGCAACAGGTTTGCCTTTTTGCATCAAAACACCACCAATACCACTTCCGCTAGCATCACATTCCAGCTCAAAAGTCTTACCAAAATCCAGAAGTTGGAGCAATGGTGCGTGTGTAAGCTTGTCCTTCAAAAGATTAAAGGACTCCTCTTGTGATGGCCCCCAATGGAACACGACTCCCTTCTTTGTCAACTCAATCAACGGTGTCGCAATGGTGCTGAATTCCTTGACAAAGCGGCGATAAAATCCCTCAAGGCCAAGAAAACTCCGCACTTGGGAGACCGTCGTGGGCGTGCGCCAACTCCATATTGCCTCCACCTTGGTTCTATCAACCTCAATTCCCTGTGGAGTCACAACATAGCCAAGAAAAGAGACTCGATCCGTGCAAAAGGTGCACTTCTCAAGGTTACCAAACAAACGTGCATCTCTCAAAGCATTAAAAACAGCACGTAAGTGATTCAAATGTTCATCCATTGACTTGCTATAAATCAAGATATCATCAAAGTAAACGACCAAAAATTTGCCAATGAAAGGACGTAAAACCTCGTTCATTAATCTCATGAAAGTGCTAGGTGCATTAGTTAAACCAAAAGGCATGACTAACCACTCATACAAGCCGAACTTAGTTTTAAAAGCAGTTTTCCATTCATCGCCAAGTTTCATTCTTATTTGGTGGTATCCACTACGCAAGTCAATCTTTGTGAAAATTATAGCACCACACAACTCATCAAGCATGTCGTCTAGCCTAGGAATAGGATGACGATACCTTATAGTAATGTTGTTAATGGCTCTACAATCTACACACATACGCCAAGAACCATCTTTTTTGGGAACCAAAAGAACAGGAATAGCACAAGGACTAATGCTCTCACGTACGTACCCACGGTCCAAAAGGTCTTGGACTTGTCGCTGAATCTCCTTAGTCTCTTCGGGATTGGTCCTGTATGCCGCACGGTTTGGCAAACTCGCTCCAGGGATCAAGTCAATCTGGTGCTCAATCCCTCGAATGGGTGGAAGTCCTGGAGGTATCTCATCAGGAAAAACATCTCTAAACTCCTGCAAAAGGTTAGTGACAGGAGCAGGCAAAGTGCAAGGCGTATTATCAAGAGAAAATAAAGCATCTTTGCACACAAAAGCATAGCATGTGTCATTAACATCATCAATTTCAGTAAGGTCTGATTTTGTGGCAATTATAACAGAATTTTTCAAATGGATTACTTGCTGTTTTTCAGATTTAACATGTTCCTTTGGATCATTAGCAGCAGCAGCTCTCTCTCTATCGGCCTCTATAATCTCAGCTGGGGACAAAGGCAGTAAAGTAAATTTCTTTCCATTATATATAAAAGTGTATTTGTTACTACTACCATGGTGTAAAGCATCATTATCAAATTCCCAAGGTCGACCCAATAAAAGAGAGCATGCTTGCATGGGAACCACATCACAATTAACATGATCAGCATAATCACCAATGGAAAAATGGACTCGGCATGTTTGTGTTACCTTAGCTTTTCCAGATTCATTTAACCACTGAATATGGTATGGATGTGGATGCGGTCGCGTGGTCAAGCCAAGCTTCTTGACCAAATCAGAACTCACCAAGTTGTTGCAGCTTTCTCCATCAATGATGACACGTGCACGCCGGTTCTTGATTGCAAAGAAAGTCTGAAACAAATTATGGCGTTGAAGCTTATCGGTTTGTTGTACCTGTGTGTTGAGGACTCGCTGCACAATGATGCTCCGTAGCGTCGTTGTGGATGCCCCACCAAGGACCAAGTTGTCATCACCACCGCCATTGTTGTCCGAGGCAGCAGCAACATCATCGTCCTCCTCGACATCCGAAGTGCTGATGTAGCCTCCATCTTCTGTGGCGATGTATGCCCGTTGGCTAGGGCAATTTCTCTGCACATGACCTAGCCCATGACAACGGTGGCACTGAATGTCGGAGGAGCGGCCCGTGGAAGCCACGGAAGAAGAACTCTTGGTTGGAACCTGCAAAGAATTTTTTGTAGGATCTGCAGGGCGTGTCGTGGAAGGTGGCTTTCGGTGGCGCTGCAGCAATCTTGTTCACAGGTGGTGGAGGAGAACAAAAACTTGAAGAAGACTTAGGCAATCCCGTCGATGTAGTCGTTCGTGGCGTGTAGGAGGGTCGTCCGGTGCTTGCCCTCGCTGATTCCTTACGTCCCTGCAATTCTTTTTCTGCAAGCATAACAACCTATTGATATCATTATATTCCTTGTAATCAATTATGTCCTGAATTTCACTCCTTAAGCCCCATAAAAATGAGCCATCTTATCCTCCTCATCCTCTACAACATTACAACGCAGCATGCCTATTTGTAGTGCTTGATAATACTCCTCAACAGATTTATTACCTTGATCTAAGCACTGTAATTTCTTACGCATATCACGTTTAAAAGCAGGAGGAATAAATCTAGCACGCATAGCTACCTTCAATCTATCCCATGTATCAGGTGCTAAACCAGAATTAACTACTTGACTCCACCAAAGGATAGCAAAATCTTTAAACTCAGTAGTAGCTTGTCTGACTCTATGCACTTCAGGAACTAGATAGGAATTAAATTTTTGTTCAACAGTCATCTCCCAATCTAGATAAACTTCAGCATCATAAACACCCGCAAAAGATGGTATGGTAAATTTAACTTTAGCAAATGGGTCATCATTAGCACGAGCATGGTGGTGCTGAAAGTCATTACCTCCCATACCATGACGGTTGCGTTGTAGGCGGGGTCGTAAACATACATCTTGAGCATCACGATTTCGCCTCTCATTATCATCTCCCTCCTCAAGGTCTTGGGGTGCTTCATGTGCATTCTCGCGTCCGTTGTTTGGTGGCCGATTCACCATTCTTTCAAGGCGTGTGGTGAGTGCTGCAATACTCTCATTGATGGATCGCTGCAATATATCCGTCGTAGCTTGAAGCTTCCTATCGATGTCCTCATTAATGGTAGTATGTTGTTCACCCAAAAGCGTCATGAGCTCTCCCTTTGCAACACACTCTTGCGCATCAGACGACTCACCTGCCATGGTTAGTGGAAAGACAGGGAAAACAAAAGGATTATCCCTATCGACTACAGAGGAAGGACAGTGGAAACCTGCAAAGGAAGTGGCTTACCAAGCTCTTACAGGTGTTCTTACCATCGCAAACAGTAGGTGGTACAACCGGTGGCTGGTTCGTGATACCGGGAGAGTGTGACCCGGCGATTGCAAGGGTCAAAAACTGTGCTGTCCGGAAGTATGTATATGGAGCTTGGAAGGCCAAATATGTTAGTGGAACACAAATCAATAACAGATAGTAATGCTAAATAAATGTCCAAAGTACTGGTCGTAGTTGCTGGCCTAAATGTGTCCTATAGCATGTATGATATGATGAACAAGGAATCGACCAGAATAGTAAAGCAAAGACAGCAATAAAGATGGCCAGGCAAAGGCAGCACAAAACAAATGAAGCTCTGTCACCTAAAACTGTGCTCTCTTTTTTTTTCTTTTTTTCCACGGAGAGCACTTTTTGTGTGTTTTTCTCTCTCCTCTCTACTATAAGCAAATTTTTTTATTTTTGTTTTTTTTTATTTTTTTCACAAAGCAGAGCACAGAAATAGGAACCACACAAAGTTTCACCTCAATCTGATGTAAGGTGTGGCCTACAGAAAATGATGAATGTGCTGTAAATTCGGTGACGAAAGTTCGGAGCTCGAGTACTGCACTTTCCAGGCCAAATTTGGGCAAAATAAATTCACCGAACTTGACAAAGTTGGGGAGTACCGGATGTAAAATTTAATTTCACCCAATTTAAAAAAAATGGCCTGATTTCGAGTCTGTATGCAAAAGTTACCACCGTTTGAAGATAGGCCTCCGAGTTATGGTTTCTGTGGAGGCCAAAACGAGATCGGGTGGAGGAAATTGGGGGCGGAAGCTCGGAAAAAGGGTGGGGGATGGTGTTGGGTGATCACGAGACAAAAACAGAGGGTGGGATATGGGTGGGAAAACAAAAGTTGATGGCTAGGGTTTGTATGAGAGGTAGCGGAAGCAAGACAACCCGAAACAAAATACGATCTAAACCAGCAACACAACTCGACTAAGGACAGAAACTCAACACTATGGACTCTGAAATCAAATTGTGCAAAAGGCAAAACGAGATCTGGGACAGGGAACAACCTATGACTACAATTTTTTTGTAGGGCTTTTTCTTGGACTCTAGGATGAAACCGAAAACAACAAAGATAGGGTAAACTCGAACTTGAAGGAACACCCGAAGCTCTGATTACCACTTGATGGGAACGGGGTCTCAATCTTCCAACAGGTTCTGGATATGTTCGATTTGGTGGAGGCGCAACACAAATCGATCCGGCTTCTGAACAACACGTTCCGAACCCCGCAATCGCAGCACCACGTCTCCTCAGGTTATCAACCGTGCACTGCCCGGTTGACCTCGCCAAGAAGGCTAATCCTCGCCTGCGAATCGAAGAACACAAGCAAGAACAAGGAAGAACACAACGGAATTGCAGATGTATTGATTTAGCACTCGAAAGTTGGGGTCTCACAAACCGATGAACGGCGAAACTGTTCAAAGGCAGAATTAATCTAAGCAAAACCCAACCCTAATGGTGGGGGTGGAAGCTGTATATAAAGGAGTGAGGGGCGTGCAAAACCCCTGGACGCGCCCTAATGGGCTCCAACACGATACAAAGCCGAACGGCACAAAAGACGGTGGCACAGCACCCTGACAGATTCTGAACGTCTACTTGTTTCAACAATTCCTGTTGATTCAGAAGGAATTTGATATGGGACTAGAGCCATTAGAAAGGTCTTCTTCTCAGCTTTCCATACATATGTGGAACGTCCAAAACGGAGTCCGTATGCGTCCTGGGCGTCCGCTTTTCTGCACGCTGGTCACGAAGGCCGAGGCAGACTCGAACTCGAGTTGGACTGGGCCTCCGGCTTGACTTGGACGTCCTTGCTGGTCTTCTCCGCCTCCACACCTCTCTCCATGTACTTCATGACCATCTCCAATGTTCCTAAGCAAGATAACATCATTTGGTAGCAATCTATTCTCAAAACTATAAAAAGGATCACTTAAGAACGAGCTCACCTCTAGATTTAATTGTCGCATGCGAGCTCGGGTCATTGGATCTTGCATAACGGTTGGAGGATCAGCGGTTGCATCCGAAGGAGAGATGTCCTCATCAAGCCATCGCATATGGAGACGACTCGGTCATCTGCCTAGAGGGGACCCTCTTGACTCCACCCTCCAGTCGAGGCTTAGGGGTCCACCCCGGGGCGGATGGTGTGTCCGCCTTGTGCTTGCCGGCGAGGGCGTGCACCCTGAGGCGACGGCTCGTAAGCTCCGTGCGTCGGGCGAGGTCTTGATCACCGAAGATGGTGATGACGTCTCGCGGGCCCGGGAGCTTCAGGCATAGGAAACCATGATGCAAGACCGCCCCAAAGGAAATGAGGACAGGACGGCCTAGAATGGCATTGTATGGACTTGGGGTGTCCATGACGTCGATAATGACACCCTCGGTCCTAATGTTATCGTCCTGATGGAAGGAGACCTGGAGGTATACTTGGCCCAATGTACTTAGTGATTGGCCACCAAAGCCATGTAACGGGGTCGTCGATGGTTGCAGTCGACCGCGAGGGATTCCTATGCGGTCGAGGGCCTCCGCGAAAAGCACGTTCGCCGAACTACCTCCGTCAACGAGGACACGCCGGACGTCACATCCTGCAATGTCAGCTCGGACGAGCAGAGGGTCTTGGTGGGGAAACTCCACGCCTCGGGCATCGGCGAGCGCGAAGGTGACTTCACCTTGAGCTACTCCCAGCCCTGGCTGCTGCGAGGCTCCCAACGACGAACCTCCGGAGATGACGTTGACGACCTGAACCTGCGGGGGCATTCACTGCGGCTGTTGCAGACAGGTTACCGGTGCAACGGCCGTCAGGGTCTGTGGGCTCCAAGCCTCTTGCATGGCCCGCACGATCTCGCGGAGATCTACCAGCTCCCGCTGGAGCGCACGGAGGGCTGCCGGTAGGGATCTTTGCACTACCGGCATAGTCAGAGCGGGCGGCGCACCTGGTCGCGCTGGCTTGACAGCCGTGACCACTGCCTATGTCACCGAATTACCCACCACGTCGGCGTGGTGGATTCCCGTGTTGCTAACCCGGTTCGCGGTGCTGCCGAGATCGCTTGGCACTTCTGTACCGGGGGCGAAGATGGTGGCCGTGTCACCGTGGGTGCCGACGCTAGTTCCCTGCTCCGCCTGGGGGTCGACTGCTGCGTCGGCGAAGGCGGGGTTGGAGTCGACCGCTACGTCGGCGAAGGTAGGGTTGGAGTCGACCGCTGCGTCGGCGAAGGCGGGGTTGGAGTCGATCGCTGCGTCGGCGAAGGCGGGGTTGGAGTCAACCACTGCGCCGGAGTCGACCGCTGCACCGACGAAGGCGGGGTTGGAGTCGATCGCTACGTCAGTGAAGGCGGGGTTGGAGTCGACCACACGCCGGCGGCGGGTTGAGTCGACCATCGTGCGGCGAAGGTGGGGTTGAGTCGATCACTGCGTCTGCGGCGGGTTGAGTCGATCGCCGGTCGATGAAGGCGGGTTGAGTCGACCGCTGCGTCGGCGAAGGCGGGGTTGGAGTCGAGCGCTACATCGGCGAAGGCGGGGTTGGAGTCGACCGCTGCGTCGGCGAAGGCGGGGTTGGAGTCGACCGCTGTGTCAGCGAAGGTGGGGTTGGAGTCGACCGCTGCACCGGCGAAGGCGGGGTTGGAGTCGACCGCTGCGCCGGCGAAGGCGGGGTTGGAGTCGACCGCTGCGCCGGCGAAGGCCGGGTTGGAGTCGACCACTGCGTCGGCGAATGCGGGGTTGGAGTCAACCGCTGCGCCGTGAGTGTTGTCGTTCACTCCCACGGCCGCCAATGCTGACGCGAGTCCCCGTCGCGACCCCTTTCCTCCCCTTCGCCGGCGATGATGTTGGTGCCATCCTTCTTGAGGTCTTCTTGCTTCCGTCGTCCCCACGGACGGCGCCAACTGTTGTGGCTACAGACCAAACAGAGAGAGAGGGGTATGGTAGTGGAGAGTTAGGTGAGTAAATGACCTCTTGGTCTTTCCCAAGGGTTCTGTATGACATATATATGTGCTTCCTCGTAAGGAGTGTCTTTACGATCGTAACCTTACACTAGAGCCTCCGACCGAGGGTAGCTACATCCTTAATACATGGTTTGTAACCCTCGCAGCAGGCCAGCCGGGTTTAGGTGGGGGCCACCCCTACAACACAAGGATTTGGAGATTTATTATGATGCTTCATGAAAAGGTTTGAGATGTATGTTGATGCAAGATTGAAAGGTGATAGGCTATGCTTTGCGTCGTTTAAGGCCGCATGAGGAAAATTATCCTATGCATGATTTGGAGTTCACAGTTGTCATGCATGCCCAAAAAATTAGCGTCGCTACCTTATGGGTAATCGTTGTGAGATCTATATGGACCATAAGAGTCTAAAATGTATTTTCACTTAGGCCAATCTTAATTTAAGACAAAGAAGATGGTTGGAGTTAATATAAGATTATAATGTTTGGGATTCATTACCAGCTAGGAAAGGCCAATGTGGTAGTGGATGCCATAAGTAGAAAGAATTATTACAATGCTTGATCAAGGAAAGTCAGCTAGCTTTATATGACAAATTTTAGAAGCTTAGTTTGAAGTTGGTTGAAGAAGGATTTCTAGCGACAATGGAGCTAGAACCAACTTTGGATGCTCAGATTCACCAGGCTCAAGCTGGTGATGAAAGTATTCAGCGTATCAAGACTAACCTAGGGAAAGGTAAAGCTTCGAGATTTACTGGGGATGACAAAGGTACGTTATGGTTTAAAGGGCATTTGTGTATACCAAGCAAAAAGGAACTAAAGGAGTTGTTACTCAAGGAAGCTCATGAGTCTTTATATTGGATAAATTAAGGCAGTACTAAGATGTATCAAGACAAGTATTGGTGGCCTAGCATGAAGCGAGAAATAGGAGAGTATATAACACTTTGTGATGTGTGTTAGAGGGTTAAAATTGAGCACCAGAGACCCGCAGGTTTGTTGTAACCATTGAGAATTCCCAAATGGAAGTAGGAAGAAGTTGGTATGGACTTTATTACAGGGTTGCCTAAGACAAAGGAAGAATTTGACTTAATTTGTGTAATTGTGGATTGTTTGATGAAAGTTTCATATGTTATTCCGGTCAAGACAACTTATGCAGGTGATAAGTTGGTAGATCTATACATATCAAGAACCATAAGTCTCTATGGTGTGCCTAAGAAAATAGTGTTGAATCATGGATCATAGTTTATTTTATGATTTTGGGGAAGTTTCCATGAAGTCATGGGTATTCATCTAAATTTCAGTATAGCGTATCATCCTTGGATCGAGGGACAGACTGTGCATATGAATCAGATTTTTGAGGATATGCTAAGAGCTTGTGTGTTGTACCATGGGGTCAAGTGGGATAGATGTTTGCCTTCCGTGGAGTTTTCCTACAACAACAGTTATCACAATAGTTTGCAAATGTCACTGTTTGAAACTTTTATGGCAAAAAATGCAGAACCCCTCTCAATCGGAAAGAGACTGGGGAAGGTCAAATTTTTGGTCTAGAAAGTTTAAGGGAAGCTAAGGCGAAAGTTCGATTAATTCAAGAAAGGTTAAGAACTACTTAGGCTAGACAGAAAAGTTGTGCAGATACTCATCATGGATAGTTGAGTTTTGAACCAGATGACAATGTGTATCTCACAATACGTCGTTCAACGTGGACAAGAAATTTTAGATAAAAGAGAAGGTTGCGCCAAGAGTTACCTGTGTCTTTCAGCGGGATACATAATGTCTTTCATATGTCTCAGTTAAAGAAGTATTTGCAAGTGCCAGTGGTAGCCATTAATCTTTGGGAGGATTTGACTTACAAGGAGCACCCTATCAGAATTTGTGACTAGGAGTAAGGTCATTTATTTTTGCAAAGTTTAGTGGAGGAATCATTTAGAGGAGGAAGCAACCAAGGAGCACAAGGGGGATCTGAAAGCGGAATTTCTAAAGCTATTCCCTTAGTGAGCTTGAATCATGGGGTTGAGATTTCATTTAAAGGGAAGGTTTATAACATGCTATTTTTCTGTGTCTTTTGAAGTCTTTTAAGTAAAATTCACCATTTAGATCTTTTAGAATTATTTAAAGCTTAATTTGAATTTTTGCAAATTAAAAAGATTTAATGTGATAAATTTAAACTTCAAATATTCTTTAAATTGTTTTATTTGGATTCATTATGTTGCAAGGAATTGTTCTGTATTTTCTAGAGTTTTTTGGGTTTATTTACTATTTTCTAGAGCTCAAATAAATTTAATTTAATTTCTAAAATTGGAAATCCTTAGAAAATCTTTAAAAGCCTCTTGGACTGAAACCCTAGGATCCAGCCCATTTCTCTTCCGGTCTCGGTGCCAACCTACCTCACCACTTGTTGCCAATACGAGCCTCAGTGCCAGTCGATCTAACGACCATCGTTCACTACCTCATTAGCCACCCGTTGTTCCACATGTCACCCATCGGTGCTCCCTTGCACTATGCCTCATCTCCATGCAAGAGACACTGTCATGTCTGAGCCAGGAACACCACAGCGTATGTGCCATCTTTGGCATGGACTCCTGCCTATAAACGCCTCATTGTTTTGCATCCCGAAGCCGCCAACGTTTTCGTCAAGCTCGTGCACTATCGCCAAAGTTTGTTTGCACCGTTGCGTTCGTCATCTACACTAATGTTGTCTTCCTCACTGATGTCATCTTCGCCTTCGCCGGTTTGCCATCCATCACCACCATTGGAAAGCGTCTCTGTCGAATTGCTTCGCCATCCAGCTCTCTATTGCCCTTCTAGAGCCGTTGGTCGGTCGTCATCTCGCGCTGCACTGTAGCTCTGCCCAAAGTGCCACACGCCCACTGACATCAGCATGGACATCACCGCGCGCTAGTCAGATTAGCCGAGCCACTGACCCATGGGTCCCACTGGTCAGTAGCACTATGTCGTGGACCCATGAACCAAGTCACACAAGCATCCACACCAACAACCACGTTAGATGCCATATCAGCCCTAGGTTTACATGTCAAGCCATGTGTCTGCCACCTCAGCCAATTGTGCCATGTGTCAATGCCACCTCACCTACCACGTTGGATTCACATGTCACTGCCATGTCAGCCAAACCATGCCTCGGGTTTGCCACGTGTCGTGCCATGTCACCGCCATGTCAACCCTAGGTGCCACGTTAGTAAGCCGCCAGCATGCACATTATTCCATGAACCAGGTTCAATGTAGATTAGCACTATTCCATAGACCAGGTTCACAACAGAGTAGCTTTTCATAATTTTTCAGGAATTTTTTTCTGGAAAATCTTCTGAGGGCCCATTCTTGTCCACCGTAGCTCGATTAACCTAATTCTTTTTCCTCAATTCATCTAAAATTGAGCTCTATCTTTTGGTTCTAGTTTAAATTCCTTTGAGTTAATTTAAATTTTATTTGTATTTCTTTCGCTTTCTCTCCCATTAGATAATGTCTGAGAAGGAGCTGAAGCAGGATCTGAAGACCAGGAGTTGGTAACTGAGCAAGGCCATGACAAGTCGTGTCTATTGATCATGTTAAACCTACTTTTCAAATCTATTTATTAAATATTTTGTTTCAAATTATTACGTATTGCTAATTTAATACAAACATTTGTATCTGGTTGTTATTATCCAATTTGATTAATTACTCAATTAATAACTTGAAAGCCATGATTCCATTATTACCATAAGATGGGTATTTATCTAGTGATGTAATACTAGTTGCCATATGGGTTGTACATTTAGTATGCTTAGCCATGATTGTAGTACGTTGAATTCATCATCATATGTTGATTAATTAATTAATTTTGACTTAAAGAGATATTAGATTATGGTGGTTAGCCACAGTTATAAAATTTGAGTGCCATAATATGGGTAGTGTCATTGGTATTAGTGTTGGTTATATAAAATGGCTTTCACTTGGGCAAGTGATCATGCAGTAAAGGGGGAAATATGGTTAGCACTTTTAGGATGTGGATGTCTCGCCTAGGTAAGGTCTTAGGACTTAATTGTGTGTTCCATTGATCTAAGCCACCATATATCTAGTATGGGATGAACCTATCAGATTAATGTGTGAAGTTTCAACATTGATTTTGTCATTGAGATGTTATTTTGGTGCAAGAGGGATTTTTTCGACTAAGTGGTTAGCCTATTCAGTAGTGAAACCTTAGCAGACAAGATCAGTTTGAGATTGAGCATTGTGAAGGCCTTTCTATGATCTTTTTGGTCAATATGCTCTAATGTCATTATAAGATGATCATATCATGTAGGTAAAGTTGTGCAACCTCAACAACATATAAAACTATTCGAATACTCGTGTCCTCAGTTATGGATATTTCTCAATGATTTTACATGTGGGATAGAGATTTCATTAAAACCTAGTTGGGTTAAGTTTGGGAAGTGGATGGTTAGTTTACTGGTGATTCATTACATGAATGGTTAGTTCATGAATACTTCATTGGGTGAATGGTCAATTCACGTGTGGTTTACTCAGTTCCTTTGATTATTTACTTATTACTCATTTTCAAAGTTTGCTTTCAATCTATTTATTGTATTTATTCTAAAGTGTTGCTTTCTGCAAAGAAACCATTCAACTATCATTTTGTAAGCCTTGCATATTTATATTGCACCTTGTTACAAATAACTTGTTGAGTACTCTATGTACTCAAGGTTATATCCATACTTGCTCAGTTGAAGAAGAGGAACCATATCAACCGGAGGTACTTCAAGGAGGATACCTCAATGACTTTTCAAAATAGAACTTCGCTTCCCAGTCGATTGCCTGTGGGCATGTCGAATGGCCACTTCGTCTTTCATTGTTTTTTCGCTGCTAGTTCTATTGAGCTCTTCTGGCTATTAAATTGTCGGATTGGCCATAAGATCACAACTTTGATAATTAATAATATTTAAGACCTTTCTCTTAGTTAATAGAGATGTGGTCTATATTTTATATGTGTTACCACTATAAGCACTAGCGTGATCCTGGATTAGTGCAGAATATACAAATCCAGATTCTCTGTGTATTTGGGTCTCGATAAGTGATCAACCTTCCTCATAGAACTCCTCCTCAAAGAGCAGTGATAATTTCTCTGCTCCATCAACTAAGTTGTGATTGCAGCAAGAGTGAGTACATGGAGTACTCAACAAGTTGTGCACACAGAATACAATATATAGATGCAAGGTGTATTACAAAGGAATGGCTATCGCAGTTTTTTTTGCATAAAACTAAGTTGACTTCTAAATTGAGAGCATAACTTGGAAACAATGGTAATAAATAACAGAATTAAACATTATTTCACATAGCTTATTCTTCAAATTCACATATCTTTACCTTCCTAGTTTTATTTTATGAAAACCTACCCTTGTGTGAAATCCCAGAGCACGTTAATAACAGCAGACATAGCTATTCGAATAGATTTATTAACACTCTGCCAATGACATGCTTTCTTAGGCATGCAACTAAGATAAGCAGAACAAAGCTTTTCTTAAATTTTACCCAGCATTAACCCCTCCCGTCAAGCTTGAACCCAGTAGCCTCACCCCAACACATGCAAGTAGGCTCGAAGCTCAACATTGCATTTGTAAATGGCAAACCATCCATATGATGTAATCTTGAACACAATAGATTACTCCTTCGAGCCTTGGCGTGAAATTTAACCTTCCACCTAAGGATTCAATATCAGAACTTAGTACTACCCAATTCTCTAACTACACAATGATCGCCAACTATCACTTAGCATGGTCACATAGTTCTTTCAATTGCCCCAGTCTAAATCATTTATCAATTAGTTAATTTTAATACACAACGTATGCCATCATAGATAACACACAGTGCACAAGCTATTGACAAAGCAATTCCATATATCATTAGTCCGGTGTAATTTGATATTCCAAATTGATATCAATAACTCAGTATGGCTAAGCAAGTCTAAACCAACACATGTTAGTACTACAATAATGATCAACTAACATAAACCATCATAGGGTGATAAAGGATCATGGCATACAATTAAGTTGTAATATTATGAAATATCCCTCTTTAGAACCTACGTGTAATTAGCAAAAACGGGATACGTGAAAATATGGTGCTTGGATTTTTAGATGAGGAATTGTTTTTTTGAGCAAGTCATACAGAGAAGTTGAAGTTGGATTAGATCTCACACCATGATATCTGGGGACGTGAGGGAGAGGAAGGTCCAAAACCTAAAGACTAGGCATTTTCTTTTCTTATTCTTTGCCCTCATGAACCACTGCTAGCATCTGATTCCTCCACCGCTGTAATGCCCTGAACATTTTTACGGCATCCTTGGGAGTGTTTAGCGGAATCATGGAGTTTGTCAATTTTTTCGGTGAATCACGGAGGCAGAAATTAAATTGCGGAGTTATCCAAAATTAAAAATAAATTAAAATAATTAATTTAGAGGTTTTGGACTGTCCGGAGGGGTGGGCCAGTCAGCCCAAAGGGGGCCGCACCCCCTAACCCTAGCCACCCCCTTATAAACCCCCCTCCCTTGGCTGCCCCTTTTCCTCCCTCTTAGCCGCCACCCCTTCTCCCCCCTTGCACCTCCCATTGCCTCCATGGCTTGCTGCCCTGCTAGTTGCTGCAAAAGAGAGAACAGAGAAGAGAAGGGAGAAGAAGGAGGGGAGAAAAGAAGAAGAAGAAGAAGGGTGATCTTGATAGATCCCCTAGGTAATTTTCTCCACCTCAATTATCCCTATTTTAGATGTAATTAGGGTTCTTGGCTCAAGTTTAGCGGTGGATTAGCGGGGTAATTAACCGATTAACGTTAATTTGTTGTCTGCGTGTAGATTGATTCGAGCAGCGCGTCTGTTCATGTAGATTAAAGTGTCAAGACGATTTTTCCTTCAAATCTGGTCAACATGAATGTTGTAGAGGACGTCAAAACCTAGCTTCTATAATTTTATTAGATGTTTTGGCTGCTGGGTTTGGGCGCAGCAGAGTCGAGAACTTTGCTGTGTGGCAGAGGAGTAGTCTGAAACTGGTTGCTGTTCAGGTGTAGTTTCAGAGGGGTAGATGAATTTTATAATTTTTCCCACAATAACAAAAGTTGTAGGAAATCTTGTAATCTAGCTTCTGTAAGAAAATCATGATTTTTAGATCATTTTACAGAAGGTGGGATTAGTTAGAAGTTTGCTGGCCAGATCGCTGAAGCAGAGTCTGTCCTCTATTTTCCACGATATTTTATACCCTTTTAGCAGCAGATTAAAAATAGGGTGTCTACTTGTAAGATGGAGGATTTTTTCTTTAGTTTCCAGAAATATCATCATTTGCTATGCTTGGCTTAGTAGATTAAAAGATACAAAAAAACAAGCAGTGCTGCTGCAGTGGGCTGGGTGTAGGATTGACGAGCTGAGAGGGTATTATCGGGTTTTGGGATTAGCGGCATTTTATTTTTCTTAAGATATGGATTCCTTGATATAGTCTTGTGCTGTGAGGTGGTTTTGGACAGGTGGCTTCGCTCTTGACCGTGTTTGAAGTGCTTCGCTTCTTCGGTAGAGACAAGTAAACGTAGCAGTCGTGCTACCATTTAACTTGTTAATTATACTACATTCACATTAGATAATTCTCTTAATCTGAGATGCTTCGCCATTGCTACATGTTTTCTTAATGTGATCTTTGTGATAGCAATGTAAGAATCATTTGTTTATGCCCTTGATGGATTACTTGTGGTTAAGTGGTAGTGTTCTTAATGAAATAAATGTGGTTGTTGGGTAGTATTCTTTACGAAGATGTTGTGGTCTATGTGATAGAACATTTTTTATGAGTCGATTGTTTATGATCTTGATGGATCGAATGTGGTTTAAGTGGTGTTAATCTTAATGAAACAAGTATAGTTATGTGATAGAATTCTTTATGAATCAATTGAGGTCCATGTGGTTAAATTCTTATGAATTACTGACATCATATCATACATATCATGATATGTCATTTGCATCATAGATGTCGTCATGCATAACCGCGACCGTACCGATACAGTATCGTACATTGTCGTAGTACGATGCACACTCTTACCTTGTTGGATAAGGGTGTAGTGGATCATACGCATTCATATGCATGTTCATTGTGGATGGATCATTTGCATACTTATGCAATGTGTGGTTGATGAATTATTTACAAATAAATGCAACTTCTTAGCTGTTTTTGCGGATTTAGCTCATGAGAGTCCCTTGTGGTATGAGGGATGTGGCTGTGGTCGTGGAGTGGGGTTCACCCCCTTGTGGTATGGTAGGGGATGTGGCTGTGGTAGAAGGTATTTCTCTTGTGGTAACTATTGTTAGCGGTTGTGGTTGTGGAAAAGAATAAGGTTAGTGAGGAAAATATATTAATGCTTTAATGATGTTGATAGTAGTGGTGGTTGTGATTAAGAAGTAGGCAATCGAGACCTAATTGCTAGTGTTTTGTTGTTGTTGGTAGTAATTGTGGTTAAAACTATAATTATGGTCATTGTGGAGAATAAATATTGATGCTTAGACTATTGTAGTTTAATATAACACCTCAGGACCCACATTACCCTTGGATGCCACTAAACCACTCCACAAGCTAGCCAATTTACAAGATAACATGATCTGACAACAATTCATGAATCATGATAAGCTAAACGGAAGCATAATTAAAGAATGACTGCTAATAATTTTAACCAATTAAAGCAAACCACAACCTAACATTAATAACCATAAATGAACAACAATGAGAGAAAAAAAATAAATAACTTGTAACTCCACTTAATTATTACAATATAAAACATGACATGATGTGTGACAGTGAAGTGCTGCTCTACCCTTCTCATGCATGCTCGAGAATCACCTAGAAGGAGGGAAAACAAGAGTGAGATAAAATCTCAACAAGCAAACTGTTTAACAAGCTAATTAAACTACAATAGTTTAATCATCAATATTTATTTCCCACAATGACCACGTTTATATCCTCTACCCCAAATCACCACCAACGACGGTAAATATTAGCAAATAAATATTGTTTGACTACCTCATATCCTCAACCACTACCACTACCAATGACAGTAAAACATTAACATGTTTTATCACACTAACTTTATTATTTCTCACATCCACAATTACTATCAATAATTACCACAAGAAAAAAGAATCTCATACCACAATCACAACCTCTACCATATCACAAGGGATGAACCCTATTCTACGACCACAACCACATTCATTATACCACAAGTGACTCTCATGAGTCAATTCCACATTGCATCTATGAAGTTGCATTTGTTTGCAAATCAATTCAACCACAATACATTGCATAAGTATGCAAATGATCTATCTACAATATAATGCATATGATCCACTGCTCCATTACACAACAGGGTAAGAGCATGCATTGTACTACGGTAATGTACGATGCTATACCGGTACAGTCACGACAATAAGCGGCGACATCCACAATGCAAATGTCATAACATGTTATGAATGATATGATAATCATAAACCACAAAAATTTAACCACGAAGATCAACAACATAATCATTATGAATACTTCATCATAATCCACATGTGTCTCATTAAGCTCAATACCAATGTGTCATAAGATCACTACCATATAACCCACATTCGATTCACCAAGATCAAAATCAATTGATTTATAGAGAATTCTACCATATAGACCACAATATATTCATCAAGAATACTACCACCACAACCACAAATATTCCCTAAGAATACTACCACCTAGACTACAATATATTCATAAAGAATACTACCCCACAACTATGTTTGTTTCATTAAGAACAATTTCACATACCCACAAGTAAAACATCAAGTTCATAAACAATTGAATTCTTAAAATACTATCACATTAAGGAAGCATGTAGAATGATTACTTGCCTCTACCATTGAAGCAAAGCAAATCACGCGCATTTAGGAGCAAAACCACCTGTTCAAAAGTATCTCTCAGCACAATGCTACAGCAAAGAAATCGCGTCTTAAGAAGTAAAGGAGATGCTAATCCCCAAAACCCCACAACAACCCTCTCCGCTTAACGGTTCTATACTCTGCCCGCTGCAGCAATGCTGCTTAACATTTTTATATCTTTAAAAATATTAAACCATTTATAGACAAAGATATATTTCTGGATTACTCACATAAATACCTTGACTTTTCATGTAGATCACTTATTTTTATTTTGTTACTATCATAGTGTAACTTAATGCGCAAAACAGAGGATGTGCTTTGTTTTGGCATTCTGGACAGCCAGTTTCTAATGCTTCCCAACCATAGTACAAGGCTCTAAAAAATATAATTTTTATACAGCAGTTAGATTGCTGAATTCTCTACAGTTTTTACTATTGTGACCAAAAACATAAAAATCATCTACTACTCTTAAATCACACCTGAACAGTAATCTACCCCAGTCTGCACCCCTGACAGACAGCGATGTTCCCAACCTTGCTACGCCCAAATCCCGAGGCCATAAATTCTGAGAAAAATACAGTAGATGGGTCTCGTCGCTCTCTACAATTTTCCTTTTAGACAAACCCACAGAAAAAATCGTTTCATGGGTCAAAACTGCGCAAATAGTCACACTGCGCGGATTGATCTATAGGCAGACATCAGGAATTCCCTAATCGGAGAATCTAATTGCTAATCTCCACCAATTCTTAGGCGAAGAACCCTAATTAAAGCAAAATCAGAGGGATTTAGGATGAGGAAGAGTTACCTAGGGGATCCCCATGGGATCACCCCTCTTCTTCTTCTTCTTCTTCTTCTTCTTCTTCCTTCCTTCCTTCCTTCCTTCCTTCATTCCTTCTCTTCACCTTCCTTTTCCTTGCTTTCTCCTTTGCATCCATGGATAGGGTAGCAATGGAGATGGGAGGGGGGACAAAGGGGAGAGGAGGGGCGGCCACAAGGGGTTGGGGGTCGGCCAAGGGGTTGGGAGGGCAGCCAAGGGGTGGGAGAGGGGGTGGCTAGGGTTTGGGGGGAATAAAAGGGGGTGGCTTGGCCCCCCTTGGGCTGGTTGGCCCAAATTAGCTAGGCCCCCCTTTAGAAAGTTCAAATTCTATTTTTTTAATGAATTAAATTTATTCTTTTATTTTGGACAATTTCCCAAATTAATTTTCGCAGCCCGCGATTTACCGAAAAACCGGCGACTCCGCGATTACTTTTAAAAAAACAGCACTGAAACGACGTTCAGGGTATTACATTTAATTAGCTTGTTAAACAGTTTGCTTGTTGAGATTTTTATCTCACTCTTGTTTTTGCCCCCTTCTAGGTGATCCTTGAGCATGCATGAGAAGGGTAGAGCGGCACAACACTATTGCACACGTTTCATGATTTATGTTGTAAGAATTATGAGGAATCTGTAGTCATTTATCTATTTCCCTCATTGTTGATCACTTTTAATTAATAATGCTAAACTGTGGTTCACTTTATTTGGTTAAAATTGTTAGCGGTTGTTTCTTATCTAGTATTTTTTTTAGTACTCACTATATTGTTATGCTTCCGCTTAGATTAATCATGTTTTAGAAGATGTTGCCGATTTATTTTTCCTTATAACCTGGCTAGTTGTGGAGTGGTTTAGTGGCATCCCAGGGTAATGTGGGTCCTAGGGTGTTACAACCGCACTCCTTATGGCCGTCGCTCCAGCGCATCAACGCCTCGCACTGTGCATGCGTCAGCCGCCAGTGCTCGCCAGCCATGTGCCAGCTGTCGCGCGCTCCTGTGTCGCCATCACTCCAGTAGCCTTGTTGCCCACTCACTGTGCATTTCCCAATTTGCACATCGCCACGTGCTTCGCGCTTGTGTCTGCCCACGTCGTCTGCCCATGTTCACTTTGTTAAGAAATCGATGGAGAAGAGACGAATGGTAACGCCATCCACGAAAATCAATCAATCACCACAAATACAATAGATCAATCACAGGTGACACCAAGAGAGAACACCAGAGTAGTCTTTATTAATTCTCAGATCTCAGATCCATTTATATGGTACAATGCCTCTCTATTTATAGTCTAAGCCCATCAGGAGCAATTCTGGTATTTGCTCACTCCGAAAACTTCTAGGTTTCGTAACACTCCCCCTTAGGTGAATATCACAACATGCACATGCCTCATTGAAAACTCCTCCTAAAAATCCAATGGAAAAAAAGGGAATAAATCTGCAAGATTATCATAAGACCTAGCCTTTAACACTTTTGTCTCTTCATTTTTTTGGAGCTCATGAGGATAAAAGAATTTAGGATCAATATGCTTTGTAATATTCCTCTTAATATAGCCCATTCACATCTATACCACATAAGCTGCATTATCTTCATAGATAATGGTGGGGGTCATCAACGATGTTTGTGCCACATGACTTCTGGATGTGGCTAATCATTCACCTAAGCCAAGTACATTCTGGTGAGACTTCATACCATGATGTGCATATGCCTCATTAAAAACTCCTTCCAAAAACCCAGTGAAAAAAAGGAATGGAGAAAATAATACATAGCATATATTAAATTGTATTGCAATTGTTGCCTCTTTAAAAACCCTTCACGTAAGAAAACTCAATGGGAAAAACTTACTAAGAGAAAAAGAGTACAGTGTTTATCTTAAGGATTTGTAAGACTTATCTTCAAAATTTATAAACTATCTTTGAGATATATTATGATCTTCAAGATCTCTATCATGTCCGTCGATTGGACTTATATCGATAGGTGATTAAACCTTCAAGGTCATGATCATCAAGTCAACACCTTCTAGGTTTGACTAAAGTTGAGATTTTTGGAATCTCATGCATAACTATAAAAGTTTAGTATACACTCCCCTTGAAGACCATTTTCGGTGAAGTCTTATTATTCCAATGCCTTTAATACATATTAAGAAATGAATACAGGCCAGTCTTAATTTTGGCACTTAGGGGATTAATAAATTTACCATTAACACCAATATATATGGTACCACAATGGTAATAGAGGATATTGCAACTCCATCAACTTTTGGTAGGAGATGCACTTCATATGTGCTTATGTGGTGAACTTTTGGTTCTTAGCCTCCTTATTTCATTTCCTTAGGTCATCGATGGATCCTTATCCACTTCTAGGGATCACAAAATCATTGGTGTATTTTTGATCAACTGGTGCTTTAATTTCTCTTTAGGGAAATGCTCTCTCTTCTAGGAGATACTCTTTCTTCAAGTAAGAGTTTATCATGTATGAGTTTTATATACATATATATACATGTTGCAATTTACTTTTTTTGTTAAAACATTAAGTCCTTCAGGGATCCCATCAAGAATTTTTAGAATCCGGTAACTGCATATATTCATGTCATCTGCTAGAGTTATTATATAACGGAACATTATTTCATTTATAACAGGAGAATATTGATCTCTTCAGTGATCCTTGAACCATCTGATCAGCCATCGAGTTTGGCCGGTCTGAACCCGCTCATACTATTCATCTTTGCAGTCTGTTGCTGACCGTCCGTTCTCCTTCAGCTGCCTTGCGTCACCAATTGAGGATGCCATCTATTATTCATCATCGTCTTCGATTCTAACTTTGCTGCCATCTGTGTTGTCTTTGCCTTAGCATTCGTGTGCGAGCCAGACTCTTGACGTCTGTGCTTTAAAGCTGTACCACCCTCTCGATCTCATTCGTGCGCTGCCGCCTTCACAGTGCCCTGTTCTCATGTTCCACTGCCAAAGTCCACCGTCATCAAACTCGCTAGAGTTCATAAGTTTGCCACCGCAAGCATCCTTCGATCTCGGCCGCCGCTTGCTGTTGTCCGCCGACTGCCAATGAGTTCCCGCACCACCATCTAGACCAGCCGCACTATCTCACTCCACTCCAGCCATCGCTTCGCCGCTCCTTGGTTCCTGTGTGACGTTGCCTCACCCATCACGTGCTCGTGCCGCTTTGGCCACCGAAGAGTCATAATGTGATGATGGCCCAATCTTCCAAGAGATACTGATAAGTCGATTGTGGAGAACTCGACGTTGATGATCCAAAGGCTCCGACCAAAATAGATCGATCCCCTCGCAATCACTACACCACCGCTCCGATGGTTATCAACTGTGCCGAACGCAGTTGACCTCGCCAAGAAGGCCATCTCCTGCAAGCGAATCGAGAACACAAGTAAGAGAGTAAAAGATGCAATCTGAAATTGTATTACGAATATAGATTAAATTCACAAGTTGGGGTTCCTCAACCGGACGTGCGGTGAGACTGCTAAGCAGAATAAACTCTTAAGAAAAACCCAAGCTAAACTAAAGGGGTGCGACCTCCTTAAATAGGAGTGGGGGAGGCCGCACTTATCTAACAAAAGGGGGTACGGTACTATTCATGGTTACTGTTCACATGAACAGTATGCCCATGATTAGTTCCGCCCAAATAGTCTAAGTGTGATTACAAGGCGCAAGGCCTACTTTGACTCAGACTGAAAAAGTGATGCCACTTGTTTTGCAGTTTTGATCGGCTCAGATGAAATTTTGAGGTGAGACCAGATTCATCTGAAAGTAGACTCCAAGATATTTCCAACGAGTACTCACGGGCCCAGAGAAACCTTCTAGATCAAAAGTTATGATAGTTTGAAGTAGGCGCTGTCCAGTAGTCCGAATCTGAGTCGAACTCGCGAATATGAGTTGGATTGCGCTTGACGGTTCCACTTCTACACTTGAGCTCGCGTTCTTCTCCATGGTTTCTAAGGACAAGAAAATCGCAAGTCTTAGGAAGTATCGAATGCTCAGCGGAAATATTATTGACTCCTAAAAACGAGTTTACCTGATAGTTGAGTTGATGAGCACGTGCCCAAGTGATTGGACCTTGCCCGTCATTCATGGAAGCAGTAAGAGGAGTGTTCATATCAGTAGAAGTGATGTCCTCATCATCCTCCCCTTCTTGAATTGTAGTCGTCCTCGACTGAAGCTCATCTTCCGCACCGAAGAATGGCCGTAGATCTGCAATGTTAAAGGTGGGGCTAACCCCAAAATCTGCAGGCAAGTCTAACTTATTTGCATTATCATTAATACGTTGAAGCACTTTAAAAGGACCATCTGCACGAGGCATGAGTTTAGACTTTCTCAATTCAGAGAATCGCTCTTTACGCAAGTGTAACCACACAAGATCACCCGGCTCAAAAGTAATATGCTTGTGTCCCTGACTACCAGCAACTTTATATTTAGTATTCATGAGCTCAATGTTCTCTTTAGTTGTCTCATGTATCTTAAGTATCAAATCAGCACGTTGTTAAGCATCAAGATTTACCTTCTCCGAAGCGGGAAGGGGCAATAAGTCAATAGGTGCATGAGGGATGAAACCATAAACAATCTCAAAAGGGCATTTCTTTGTGGTAGAATGCAGCGAACGATTATAAGCAAATTCTACATGAGGCAAACATTCCTCCCACAGTTTTAAGTTCTTTTTAAGCACAGCCCTAAGCATAGTAGATAATGTTCTATTGACTACCTCAGTTTGTCCATCGGTTTGGGGATGGCAATTAGTAGAAAATAACAGCTTAGTCCCCAATTTAGCCCACAAGGTTCTCCAAAAATGACTAAGAAATTTAGCATCACGATCTGAAACTATCGTATTGGGAATACCATGCAAGCGAACAATTTCCTTAAAGAATAAATCAGCAACATTTGTAGCATCATCACTTTTATGACATGGTATAAAATGAGCCATCTTAGAAAATCTATCCACGACAACAAAAATACTATCCGTCCCCTTCTTTGTCCTAGAAAAACCTAAAACAAAGTCCATAGAAATATCTTCCCAAGGTGTGCTTGGCACAGGGAGAGGCATGTATAAACCATGAGGATTAAGTCGTGACTTAGCTTTTTGGCACGTGGTGCAGCGGGCAATGAAACGTTCAACGTCGCGCCTCATCTTTGGCCAATAAAAGTGGTGGGTCAGAATGTCCTCAGTCTTCTTCACACCGAAGTGACCCATTAATCCTCCTCCATGCGCCTCCTGTAACAACAAAAGACGAACGGAGCTAGCTGAAATGCATAGCTTGTTAGCACGGTACAAGAACCCATCATGCACCACAAATTTATTCCAACCCTTTCCCTCCTTACAATTGAGCAACACATCTTTAAAATCAACATCATGCACATATTGCTCCTTTATTGTCTCTAATCCAAAGATTTTGAAGTCAAGTTGTGAAAGCATGGTATATCTCCTAGACAATGCATCAGCTATTACATTTTCTTTGCCCTTTTTATGTTTAATGACATAAGGGAAGGACTCAATAAACTCAACCCACTTAGCATGTCTACGGTTCAGATTGGTTTGACTTCGAATATGCTTCAAAGATTCATGATCAGAATGTATTATGAACTCTTTGGGCCGTAAATAATATTGCCATGTTTCCAAAGTTCGAACTAGAGCATATAATTTTTTATCATAGGTAGAATAGTTTAAACTAGGCCCACTCAATTTTTCACTAAAGTAAGCAACAGGTTTTCCTTCTTGAATTAACATGCCACCAAGACGTATGCCACCAACATCACGTTCTAATTCAAAAGTTTTGCAAAAATCAGGGAGTTGAAGCAAAGGGGCGTGTGTCAACTTATCTTTAAGAATGTCGAAAGTATGTTGTTGCATGGTGCCCCAAGTAAAAGGAACACCCTTCTTTGTAAGCTCATTCAGCGGTGCAGCGATGGTGCTAAAATCTTGAACAAAACGCCGATAGAAGCCAGCGAGCCCGAGAAAACTCCGCACTTGTGTGACCGTTTTAGGAGGTGGCCAACTCTAGATAGCGACGATCTTGGCTTGATCAACTTCAATGCCCTGTGGAGTAACAACATAGCCAAGAAACGATACTCGATCGGTACAAAAGGTGCACTTCTCAAGGTTACCAAACAAACGTGCATTTCGCAAAGCATTAAAAATAGCACGTAAATGATTCAAGTGTTCTTCATATGACTTGCTATATATCATAATATCATCAAAATAAACCACCACAAATTTTCCAATGAAAGCACGTAAAACTTCGTTCATCAAATGCATGAAAGTGCTAGGTGCATTAGTTAAACCAAAAGGCATCACCAACCACTCATATAGCCCGAATTTAGTTTTAAATGCCGTTTTCCATTCATCTCCTAATTTCATTCTAATCTGGTGGTACTCATCTCATCTTTGTGAAAATAATAGAACCACTCAACTCATCTAGCATGTCATCCAACCTACGAATAGGATGACGATACCGTATTGTGATATTATTAATGGCTCTACAATCAACACACATACGCCAACTACCATCTTTCTTTGGAACCAAAAGAAACAGGAACAACATAAGGACTCAGGCTTTCTCGTACATACCCTCGGTCCAAAAGATTTTGGACTTGTCGTTGAATTTTCTTAGTCTACTCCGGATTGGTTCTATACGCCGCACGGTTTGGCAAAGTCGCTCCCGGAATTAAGTCAATTTGGTATTCAATCCCTTTAATAGGTGGCAGTCCCAGGGGTCGTTCAGTTGGAAACACATCCGCATATTCCTGCAAAAGATTAGTGACAGCAGACGGTAAAGAGCTAGATATATCATCAAGTGAAAATAAATCATCTTTGCATATCAAAGCATAGCATGGCATATCATTGTCGACAATTTCAGCAAGATCAGATTTGGTTGCAAGCATGAAACAACCTTTTAATTTAATTCCCTTAGTCCTAGAACTAGATGCCAATTTCTCTTTCTTAGGTGGAAAAATGTTCTTCACTACTTGCTGATTTTCAGATTCATGTTCATGTTCTTTTCTCTCATTTGCAGCTATCTCTTTTTCACATTGCATAATTTCAGCAGGTGTCAAAGGTAGCAAAATTATTTTCTTTCATTTGTGCATAAGAGAGTACTTATTACTTCTACCATGATGAGTTGCATCGGTATCAAATTCCCATGGACGACCTAATAAAAGTGAGCAAGCTTGTATAAGTACTACATCAAAATCAGCTACATCGTGATAGGAACCAATGGAAAAATGCACTCTCAAAGATTGTGTTACCTTTACCTTACCGCTATTGTTGAACCACTGAATGTGGTATGGATGAGGATATGCACGTGTGATCAAGCCAAGATTCTTGACCAAATCTAAACTCACCAAGTTTTTACAACTCCCGCCATCAATTATGACATAAACACGGCAATCCTTGACGATGAGGAACATCTGAAACAAATTATGGCGCTGTAGCTTCTCCACTTGCTCCTTTTGAGTGCTCAACACTTGCTGCACAATTATGGTCCTATAATTCTCCGTAGCAATGGTACCTAAAATTTCCTCCTCTTCGCTATGTTCCTCTGGATCATCATCATTACCTGCAAGGTTAGCTGCAAGAGCATATTTATCCTCAACATCATTAGCACTTACATATCCACCGTCTTCTGTCGCAATGTACGCTCGTTGACTTGGACAATTTTTCATGACGTGTCCCATCCCTTTACAACGGTGGCATATAATCCCCGTCGTACGACCCGTAGAAGCAACTGATGAAAAGCTCTGCGCTGGTGTCTGCACACTAGTGGATTTGCTCGCCTTAGGTGCTCGTGACGGTGGTGGCGGTGCTGCTGAATGCGCCCTACTCACGGAGGGGGCAGCAGACCGGAAAGCAGGAGGTTGGGCTGACTTGGTTTGCCCCAGTGTCGACCTCGATGTAGAAGTACTTCTATAGTTGCTCCTATTCCATTGTTGTCTTTCCTACAATTCTTTTTCTGCCAAACAAGTAAGCTGGAACAATCTATTGATATCATTATACTCCTTGTAATCAATTATGTCCTGAATTTCACGCCTTAAGCCCCCATAAAAACGAGCCATCTTATCCTCCTCATCCTCTATAACAATACAACGCAACATGCCTATTTATAGTTCTTGATAATATTCCTCAATAGATTTTTTACCTTGGACTAAGCGCTGCAATTTCTTACGCATATCACGTTTAAAAGTAGGAGGAATAAATCTAGCACATATAGCTACCTTCAATCTATCCCATGTATCAGGTGCTAAACTGGAATAAACTATTTGACTCCACCAAAGGATAGCAAAATCTTTAAATTTGTCGGGACCCGGAACAACAACTCCGAGTCCCTCTGTGTAAATCGCACTATCCCAGGAAAAGCTAGTGCACACAGGTTTAACAGCAATGTATATCATGCAAAAATCACCAAGCAATATTATTAACTGAAAATACGGCCTTAAGGCCAAGTCTTGCAATAAGGGCACAAGGCCAACAAAATAAAAACAGCGGAAAGATAGTAAAGGTGGCAGCACAGCCCATCCACCTCCCACAGCGAATGATCGAAGACGCGCCCTACTCACAAGTAGTCCTCACCGTCGTAGTCGCCCTCGAAGTCTGGCAACAGATTTAGCAAGGTGAGTACAGAAGTACTCCCAAGGTAAACAAGTAAATGCTTACGCAAGTTACACCAGGAATTATAACAGAGTTGATGCATGCATAAGGGATTCAAAGGAAAGCTTAATAGGGCAATGTGCGGAAAGCAATACTTGAATTTAAATACAATAACGTAAATACGAAAAGCTGAATTTTAATATAGTATATGAAACATTTTTTTAACAAGTATTATCGTTAGCGTAGGCTCCAACCCACACTAACCTATCCATGGGAATCCAAGGGTATCAAAATGAAGAGGAGGACGCGGGGAGTGCATCGGTACCTTGCGCGGAGGCCGAGGATGACCGGAGGGGAGAATCGGCGGAGTAGCTCCGGTGGTGCACGTGCCCGGGGAGGTGGTCGCCGGTGTTCGCCTGGGCTCCAGCAAGCTCGGGGAGGCGTCGGCGAGGGGCGAGGTGGCTCGAGCCGGCGGCGATTGCTCGCCGGAGTCGCTTGAAGCCGCGGAGGGGATTCGGGCACAGGGAGACCTTCGGGGCTTAATTATGCGCTCTAGAGGCACGGGGGGTGGCGGTGTGGGGAGGGGAACCTCGGGGTGCGGGTTTTATAGGTCGGGGAGGGGGTAACGGCCGCGCACAACCCGCCGGTTTTGAAATGGACGGGGAGGTTGAAAGAGCAGGGAAGGGGCGTGATTGGGGACTTATGCCCGCAACGGACGGGGAGGGCGTTAACTGGAACTGCGGTAATGCAGGAAGTGATCGGAAGAAACGAAGCTTTCAAAGCCGGTTTTCAATCAATGGCGGCGGCGGCGGCGATCGCGCGAGGAAGAAAGGAAAGGGGCGGGGACGAAGGACCTGACAGGTGGGGCCCGCACGTCAGCGAGAGAAGAAAAAGAGAAGGGCGGGGAGGCGATGGTTGGATCCGCGACGCGTGGCGAGTGGAAAAGATCCGGACCGCTGGCGCGTTGCGAAGGGGTAAGTGAACGGGAACGGCCGAGATCTCATCCGACAACAGGGATCGGATCGGGGCCGGTCAGTGCATTAAGTGGGAGGGGGCGGTTGAGATCGGGTACGGCAACAGAGGACGTCGTGGATTAAGCCACGCGTCGATCGGAGGGGAGAACGAAGCGGGCGAAGCGGTAAGTCGCGGGGAGCGGCGGGGATTGAACCGGGCGGAAGAGCGGACGGCTAGATACGCGACACGCGTCGCGAGCGGAGGGAGGGAAGGCGGGGGAGTGGGTTTAAATCAGATCGGACGGCTGAGGGGAAATCCGGCGGGCGGAGGGGACTCCGATGGCTGACACGCGTCGACCGCGGGGAGGGTTTGGGATTAAATTTCCTTTTTTATTTTCCAAAAAGGGTAATAGGCTTTAGAAAATTCGGAAAAATACCAAATAAATTTTGAAAATTCTAGAAAAATTCAGAGAACCTTCTGGGACAAATTGAGACTTAATAAAAATATTTTCCACTCATTTTAACAAGTATAATTTGCAAAGGCACAATTTGATTTTAAAAGGGAAGGTTTTAATTCTTTCTAAAATCTGGAAAATTAATATAACCTCATATTTGACTTTAGGAAACTGAAATGCATTTGTTTTAACTTTCAGTAATGCAATAAATTCATTTTTGACTTTTATAAATTAAAGTTTATAATTTTTCTTAAATCAGGATTTTGACATAACTCCAGAAAATCAAATAAATTCCAGGTTTAATTTTAAATAAAGGGATAAAATTTTGGGATATTACAAACCTACCCCCCTTAAAGGAAATCTCGCCCTCGAGATTTGCCCTGGCTAGCAAAAGAGATGGGGATGGCTGGTCTTTAGATCTTCTTCTCGCTCCCAGGTGGCTTCGTCTTCGGTGTGGTTGCTCCACTAAACTTTGCAGAATCTGATGGCCTTCCTTCTGATCTGACGTTCTGTTGTCTCGAGAATCTTGATTGGTTGCTCCTGGTAGGTGAGGTCATCCTGGAGGTCCAAGGTTTCCAGTGCGGCTTGCTCTGTGGGTACTCGGAGGCACTTCTTTAACTGTGAGACATGAAAGACATTGTGCACCCCTGACATGCTTGGCGGCAAGTCTAACTGATATGCGACTGCACCTCTTCGGTCCAGAATCTTGAAAGGGCCCACATATCGTGGTGCTAGCTTCCCTCTAACTTGAAACATTTTCACACCTCTGAGTGGGGATACTCTAAGATAGACGTAGTCCCCGACCTCGAAGGTCGTCTCGGCAGCGGTTATCCGCATAGCTCTTCTGTCGAGACTGGGCTATCTTTAGTCTGTCTCTGATCTTCTTTACTTGATCTTCTGCGTCTTGCAGCAGGTTTGGTCCAGCTTCTTGGGGTTCACCTTGCTGATCCCAAAGCAAGGGGGTCCTGCACTTTCGACCATACAAGGCTTCGAAGGGTGCCATCTGCAGACTGGCTTGGTAGCTGTTATTGTACGAGAATTCCGCATAGGGCAGTGAACGGTCCCAGCTGTTCCCGAAATCCAGCGTACAAGCCCTTAGCATATCCTCGAGTATCTGATTAACTCTTTCTGTTTGACCGTCTATGTCCGGGGATGGTAAGCGATGCATCAAACCGAGCGTACTACCCAATTCTTCATGTAGCCTTTGCCAAAATCGAGAAGTGAACTGACTACCTCGATCTGACACTATCTTCTTGGGTACGCCATGTAGGCACACAATTCGAGACATGTACAGCTCAGCCAACTTGCTTCCTAAATAAGTGGTTTTGACTGGTATGAAGTGAGCCACTTTAGTCAATCAGTCTATGATTACCCAAATTGAATCATAACCCGATTGCGTCCTTAGAAGTCCGGTTATGAAATTGTAACATCCCAAAATTCTAATTCCTTTAATAAAGCATTTATTGGATTTTCCCTGGATTTTTATTTAAGCCTGTTCTGAGGAAAAATTTAAAAACTTTGATTTGTGAAAGCCAAAGTAAACCTATAGCATTTCATGAAAGTCAAACAACTGTATTTCACTTTCCTAAAGTCAAATCTGTGATTATATTAATTTTCAGAATTTTATAAAGAATTAAAAACTTCTCTCTTAAGTCAAACTGTGCTTTTTCAAAATGTACTTATCAAATTTGGTGGAAAATATTTTTATTAAGTCCCAATTAGTCCCAGAAGGTTCTCTGAAATTTGCTGGATTTTTCAAAATTTATTTGGTGTTTTTTCGAGTTTTCTAAAGCCTATTATCATTTCTGGAAATCAAAAAGAAAACAAATCCCAAACCCTCCCCGCGGGCGACGCGTGTCAGCCATCGGAGCCACCTCCACCCCGCCGGATCTAATCTCGGCCGCCCGTCGTCACTTACCGGTTCAATCCCGCCTTTCCCCATCCTCGGATCGACGCGTGGCAAGCATCGGGCCGTCCACCTCTCCACCCGATTCAATCCCCACCGCACGCCCTCACTTAACCGCTTCGCCGCGTCCCTCTTCCCTCCGCTCGGCACGTGGCGTGATCCACACCGCCCCTCGTTGCCGATTTCAATCGCAGCCGTTCCTTGTCACTTAAAGCACCCGATAGGGTCAGATCTAAACCCCGTTGCCGGATTGCATCTCGATCGTCCACGGTCACTTACCGGTTCAACCCCGATCCAGCGGTCGCCCTCTCGCTCCGCTACCACTTGTCAAACATCCAGCCGTTCTCCTCGCCCTTTCCATTTTCCTTCTCTCGCTGACGTGCGGGCCCCACCTGTCAGGCCCTTCGTCCCCGCCCCTTTCCTTTCTTCCTCGCGCGATCGCCGCCGCTGCCGCCGCCATTAATCGGGAAACCGAAGCTTTAATAGCTTCGTTTTCTTGCCAAATTAATCCCCCGCGCCCCGGCGCATTCAAATCAGCGCCTCCCCGCACCCATCTGAGGCATAATCAGCCCTAATTGCGGCCGTTTCCGTCGCCATCTTAAACCTCCGAGCCGTTGCAACTCCGGCGAGATTTGCTCGAGCGTTACCTCCCTCCTCGGCCTATATAAAGGACTCCCCGTGCTTCCCCTCAACACACCGCCACCCCCCCGAGCCTCCAGAGCGCATAATCAAGCCCGAAGGTCTCCCTGCGCCCGAATCCCCGCCGCGGCTTCAAGCGACTCCGGCGAGCAATCGCCGCTGGCTCGAGCCACCTCGCCCCTCGCCGACGCCTCCCCAACCTTGCTGGTGCCCAGGCGATCCTCGGAGACCACTCCCCCGAGCTGCTGCGTCGCCGGAACCTCTCTGCCGCCGTGAACCCTTCTCCGACCGCCGCCCCTCTCCGCTGATTTTCCTCTCCGGTCATCCTCGGCCTCCGCGCAAGGTACTGATGCACTCCCCACGTCCTCCTCGTCATTTTGATACTATCGGCCGGCGCCGCCGCTCACCGGAGCTCCGGCGACCATCGGGCCCCGAGCGCCGCCGCCGCCGCCGGCACGCCGTCGGCCGCCGCGAGTTGGCGCGGCGTGGCAGCTAGGTGGCGCGGATCGGCGCCACGCCAGCACCACCCGCACGCCCCTTCGCCACCTCGCGCGCGTGCCGCCACGTCGGCATAAAGCCGTGACGTGGCAGCCACACGGCGACCACGTGGCGCCACGTCAGTGCCATCCCGTTCCCCGCGCGCCCGCCTGCCACCTCACCCTTCCCTCGGGTCCATGGACTCGGTCCATGACACCCGGGCCCCACTGTCGACCCGCCCGATTATATTAATCCTAGGGCTGACGTCATAATCTATAATTTCCTTTAGAAAAATAATTCGTGCTGACGTCATAAATCCTTTTCGGTTTAAAAATAAATCCAGAAAATACCCTTTTTCTTTTATTTTGAATTCAAACTTTGGAAGGCTATAACTTTTGCATTTTAACTCCAAATTGACCCATTCAAATTTCTAAATTTTTCTAAAATCATGATCTATCCATTTCTGGAATAATTTTGAAAGTTTGAAATTTATTTAAATTTTGTTTGAATATATTTTGTAATTCCAAGGTTTAAATTTAAATTAAAACTTCCAATTTTTTTAAAAGCCTCAATTCCTTTCCAAGAATTGTTGGTCCACATCCAAAATTCAAAATTTTGTCTCCCAGTTTATTTTATAATTTTTGGAAGTTATTTGGATTTCATTTGAAGTTTTATTTTGAATTTGCTTTGAATTGATTCTTTCGTTAGATATTGACGATTCCGAGAGTTTGAATTCGATTTAATCGCAGCAGACTTCGATCAAGGCAAGTTGCACCTTTGACCATATTGGACCCAGTATTTTAAATATATTTATGTTGTTTTATCAGTATATGCATGCGTATTTCTACTCAAATTAATTTAAAATCCAGTTTAAATGTTAGATATACCCATAATCCTTTGATTATAGCCCATTTGAAATTCTAAATCATACACCTTGTCACCCTAGATGAAAACTAATTAGTACCATAGTATTGACTAGAAAATTTTGTAGAAATGCTTAGCCTGGCTTAGTATAACTGTAGGTGGGACGAACCTTTCACATGAAATGTCAGTTTGAAAATAAGACTTGACTTCGGAGAGTCAAGGGTGGTTTTACGGAAATTATTTAAAAATGAAAATAGAAAACATGTTTTGGACTTAGGCTAATGGTTAGGTGGTGGGTGCCGGTATGCCTCGTGTTTGGTGACACCTGGTTGATTATCGTGCATGGGGGTTTGTGGTTGAGCCTAAATCAACTTAAGGACCGTTTCTGTGAATTATTTTACGAAGTCACTTCGTACTATCACAAGTCCGGTATGGGACGGACCTGGCTAAGTAATTTATGAAGTTCCAATAATAGTCTCGCTATAGGCTGAATGTGAGCGCGGCGTAGGCTGTGGGAAGTCTCACATGGCACCAGAGGGGGCTCCAACTCGTGGATTCGAGTTGTGGTGAAACCTTAGTGGCGGCGTGATTATGTTGGCTATGAATCATCGGAGCAGCCTTGTCATGAACTCTCCACCGCACACCTAAGGCAGTGTGTTGATCACGTGGCTCAAGTGAGAGGGAATGTCTTGTGGGTAAAGCTGTACACCTCTGCAGAGTAACAAACTATCTGGATAGCCGTGTCCACGGTCATGGACATGCTGAGTAGAGTCTTCACAGATTAGAGTTGAACTTTCATAAAACTTGGTTTTGCAAAACAAACATTGGCTTTGGTAATAGTCCGGGTGGATTCCCGTGGATAGGTCAGTGTGGGTTGGAGCCTACACTAACGGTTTTACTTGTTAAAAACAATGTTTCATATACTGTATTAAAATTCAGCTTTTCGTATTTACGTTATTGTATTTAAATTCAAGTATTGCTTTCCGCACATTACCCTATTAAGCTTTCCTTTGAAATCCCTTATGCATGCATCAACTCTGTTATATTTCCTGGTGTAACTTGCGTAAGCATTTACTTGCTTACCTTGGGAGTACTTCTGTACTCACCTTGCTAAATCTGTTGCCAGACTTCGAGGGCGACTACGACGGTGAGGACTACTTCAGCGAGTAGGACGCGTCTTACAGTCATTCGCCTGTGGGAGGCTGGATGGGCTGTGCTACCACCTTTACCTTCTTTCCGCTGTTTTTGTTTATTTTGTTGGCCTTGTGCCTTATTATAAGACTTGGCCTTAAGGCCGTATTTTCGTTTAATAATATCTCGTGGTTATTTTTGCATGATATACATTGCTGTTAAACCTGTGTGCTCTAGCTTTTCCTGGGATAGTGCGATTTACACAAAGGGGCTCGGAGTTGTTGTTCCGGGTCCCGACAGAAATCCATACCGATTTCTTCCCACTTCCATTCCGGAATCGGCAATGGTTGCAAGAGTCATGCTGGCCTCTGATGTTCAGCTTTGACTCGTTGACAGGTGTCGCAGGCTTTAATGAACTCTGCGATTTCCCTTTTCATACTAACCCACCAATATCTTTCCCTCAGATCCTGGTACATCTTGGTGCCACCTAGGTGGATTGAGTATGGGGTGTCATGAGCCTCCTTGTAATCGTGGTTTTGATTTCTGATTGTTCTGCACACGATGCGGTTCTCGAACCAAACCGTGCCATGCTCATCTTTTTGAATCTGGTGCTTTGCCTCTTCTCATATTCTTTTTGATTTCTTGAATATCCTCGTCCACGTTCTGAGCTTCCTTAATTTGTTCAGGCAAGCCAGGTTGTATTTCCAGTGTGGCAAGAGTGCTTGGTCCTATCGGGTTTAGACTTAGACGGGCGACTCCCTCCTGAAGTCGGGTCTGGTCTTCTTCCGATATCACCATGTTTGCATAAGACTTCCTGCTTAAGGCATCGGCTACCACATTCGTTTTTCCGGGGTGGTAATGTATACCGATGTCGTAGTCCTTTATCAACTCCAACCATCTTCGCTTCCTAAGGTTGAGTTCTGCCTGGGTGAAGATATACTTCAAACTCTTATGGTCCGTGTATACTTTACAACGGTTACCGATAAGATAGTGGCGCCAGATTTTTAAGGCGTGCACTACTGCGGCTAACTCTAAGTCATGAGTAGGATAATTGCACTCATGAGGCTTGAGTTGGTGGGATGCGTAGGCTACCACTTTGCCTTCTTACATTAGGACACAGCCTAAGCCTAGGCGGGAGGCATCACAGAAAACCTCGAAGCCTTTATGTACGTCCGGCGAAACAAGCACGGGCGCTGAGACTAGTCTCTTCTTAAGGGTTTGAAAACTCTGCTCACAGGCCTTCGTCCATTCGAACTTCTTTTCCTTTTTCAAGAATCGGGTCATCGGCTTGGCTGTCTCTGAGAACCTCGCTATGAACCGACGGTAATAACCCGCAAGTCCAAGAAAGCTCCTGACTTCTGTTACGGACTTTGGTGGCTTCCACTCTATTACTGCTTCTACCTTGGAAGGATCTACAGCGATTCCTTCGGCTGTTACGATATGTCCGAGGAAGGCAACCTCTTTTAGCCAGAATTCACATTTGCTGAATTTAGCAAAGAGTTGATACTCTCGAAGTTTTTCGAACGTTATTCGGAGATGCCGCTCATGCTCTTCTTCATTCTTGGAGTAGATGAGGATGTCGTCGATGAAGATTACTACAAACTTATCCAAGTATTTCATGAATACACTGTTCATCATACTCATGAAGTAGGCTGGTGCATTGGTCAGTCCAAATGACATGACCGTGAACTCATAATGTCCATATCTGGTGGAGAAGGCGGTTTTGGGAATGTCTTCTTCACGGATCCTCAGCTGGTGGTATTCTAATCGCAGATCAATCTTGGAGAAGATACCGGCTCCTTTCAACTGATCGAACAGGTCATCGATCCTGGGGAGGGGGTATTTATTCTTGATGGTGACGTCGTTGAGTGCTCTGTAGTCCACACATAGCCTCAAACTCTCATCCTTTTTCTTGACGAACAGGACGGGTGCTCCCCAAGGTGACGAACTGGGTCGGATGTACCCTTTGGCTTCTAATTCCTTGAGTTAATTCTTCAATTCTGCTAACTCGTTAGCAGGCATCCGATATGGTCTCTTGGAAATTGGGACGGTGCCTGGGACTAGGTCAATCACAAACTCGATTTCCCTATCCGGTGGCATTCCTAGCAGTTCCTCGCGAAAAACATCTGGGTATTCCCGCACTATCGGCACTTCTTCCAAGACTTGGAGATGGAAAAGGGCACATTCTTCTGCCTTCGGGATTTGAGGAGAGAAGATCACTTCTATGCCCTAGTCATTGGTGAGGGTGATGGATCTGGTACCACAATCGATCTGACCTTGGTTCTTGGCTAACCAATTCATTCCGAGAATGACATCTAATCCTTGCGATTCCAAGACCAAAAGGTCGGCTAGGAATCGGGTTCCATCTATGAGCAGTTCTACTTTCGGGCACAAGGTCCCTGATCTCATTTCTGCTCCCGGGGAGTGAATTATCATGGGGTTACTAAGAGTTACCATGCCCAACCCATGCTTATCCACAAAAGTTTTTGATACAAAGGAATGCGATGCTCCAGTAATCGAAAAGAAGCGATCGCGGTACCGAATTGACAAGGAACATACCCAAAGACGACATCCGTGCAGCACTGGCTTCTTCCGCATCACGTGGTTCACTCGCCCCTTGATGAAGGTGCGCGCTTCGCTGCCTCGTTCTAACTTCCGAGGCTCGTCGTCGCCGCTTGAATCTTCTTGGGGCACGCCTTGGCAAAGTGTCCTGGTTCCTTGCGAGTAGCAGTCAATCCGCCGACGACGGATCGCTCTTCGCGTCCGCCACCGTTGTTGGGGTGCGGTTGCTTTGGAAGCGCTAGCGGTTGGCCCGAACGCAGGCGGCGGTTGAGGACTTGAACTCGCTTGATGGTTCTTGAAGTTGCCACCGGGTCCGAACTTGTTTGAGTGCGGGGGAGTACTGCGATTCTTGGAAGAACCTCCAGAGTTGTTCCTCTCGTCCGCCATTCTTTTCTTCCGTGTTTCCATTTCCATGTGTTTGCCCTCCTGGCGGATGGCCTTACTGACTAGTTGGTGGAAGTCAGTATAGTCACCCGATATCAGCTGTACTGATATGTTGTCATTCAGGCCCTCCATGAACCTTTCTTGCTTGGCTTCGCCGGAAGCCACATCCTCCGCGCATAGCGGGCGGTTGGTTAAACTCGCACGCACTCATTGACAAGACGACTTCCTTGGCGCAGACCTGAACTCCTTCTTCTTGATGCCATGGTGCCGGTGGGGATGTGAGCCTTGCGAAAGCTTTGCTCGAACTCGTTCGACGCCACCGTCTGCGGGTTGGCGGCGCGGCGTGAAAGTATCCCACCATTGAGCGGGTTGGCGATGGGAGGCGAACAGACTCGGTGAAATGTATCTTGCCCACCGATTGAGCTACCGTGGGCGTCCATTGGTTCAGCACTGCCGGCGAAGGTGGGTGGTTTGATCCTCAAGAACTCAGAAAGACGATTGGGAGGTACTTGGGCAGGTTGATGATGAGCCTGAGGGTTGTTGATCGTCTGAGCTAACAGTTAGATCAACTGGTTTTGATTGGCCATCAATTGTGCCCAGTCCGGTCCTCTCACAAGCGGGCGGTGGAATTAGAGCTGACTGGCTTCCTTGTGCTCCGGGGTTGGCGTTGTCCATGCTGGAGTTCCTTCTTGTGTTCACCATCTATTGAGGCTTTCAGATTTAAAGAGAGAACTAAAGGAAAGGTTCTAGTAACAATCCCACCAAAATAACACACATGAACAAGGAAAACACGAATAAGAGCCAAACAAAACTTTTTATTTTATTATAATAGTCTCGTGGCTGTTTACAAAGGACTACAGCTCACGGATAGCGTTCTAAGACTGGGGTTGTCTATACACTAGCGCTGCGCCGAGTCTCCTCGGAAAAGGCCCGAATCGTGGAACTCGCATCTTCAAAGACGGAGCTCGGCAAGTTCTTCTTCGCGTGCGCGGAGCTTCTGCTGTGCGGTGTGCAGCTCGTCCAGGGTGGTCTGGTACATGTGATCCATGGACTTGGTGAACTCCACCATCAGACGAGGCGGGGTTGCTCTCATACTGTAGACGAAGTCGCAGCCCACTGGAGTCTTCATGGGGAAGTAGTGAAAATCAATGCGCAGCAAGTCTCGAGCGTAGATGTTCCTCAGCTGGCGAATGGCCTCTCGGGCTGCATCCTGTACTCCGTCGAAGAAGGTGGCTCGAGGTAGGGGTGCGTCGAACACGTAAATGGCTCCGTTTGCTCTGAAATCTCTGAAGATCTTCACTTCTACCCTCCAGCGTTCCTCGTCTCCATACATGCCAACATACCCCTGGTAGACGGGGTACGGGCGAAAGTTGAGCTCTTGCATGAGGTTGTACAGATCATCTGCAAAGAGTCCGGCAAGGGTTCCATGGGAGACGCGGGTGGGTTGCTCCATCTAAAATTTGGAAGGGGAGAGGAGTTAGTAATCAGTTTTGGTAAAGAGATTGAGAAAAGGAAGAGATAATTTAAAAGGGGCATTTCTTATTAAAATATATCCTTAAAGTTGGTCTCTAGCTAAGGTCACGTCTTAGAGTCATTGTTGCTCTGATACCATTTCTGTCGGGACCCGGAACAACAACTCCGAGTCCCTCTGTGTAAATCGCACTATCCTGTGAAAAGCTAGTGCACACAAGTTTAACAAAGAATGTATATCATGCAAAAATCACCAAGCAATATTATTAATCAAAATACGGCCTTAAGGCCAAGTCTTACAATAAGGGCACAAGGCCAACAAAATAAAAACAATGGAAAGATAGTAAAGGTGGCAAAGACAGCCCATCCAAACCTCCCACAGCGAATGATCAGAAGACGCGCCCTACTCGCTAAAGTAGTCCTCACCGCCGTAGTCGCCTCAAGTCCGGCAACAGATTTAGCAAGGTGAGTACAGAAGTACTCCCAAGGTAAGCAAGTAAATGCTTACGCAAGTTACACCAGGAATTATAACAGAGTTGATGCATGCATAAGGGATTTCAAAGGAAAGCTTAATAGGGCAATGTGCGGAAAGCAATACTTGAATTTAAATACAATAACGTAAATACGAAAAGCTGAATTTTAATATAGTATATGAAACATTTTTTTTAACAAGTATTATCATTAGCGTAGGCTCCAACCCACACTAACCTATCCACGGGAATCCACCCGGACCAGAACCAAGACTGCTACTTGTTTGCTCAAAAACCAAGTTTATAAAATCCAAGTCTAATATGTGAAAACTCTACTCAGCATGTCTATGACCGTGGACATGGCTATCCAGATAGTTTGTTACTCTGCAGAGGTGTACAACTTACCCACAAGACATTCCCTCTCACTTGAGCCACGCGATAAACACACTACCTTAGGTGTGCGGCGGAGAGTTCATGACAAGGCCATTCCGATGATCCATAGCCAAAATAATCACGCCGCCACTAAGGTTTCACCACAACTCGAATCCACGAGTTGGAGCCCCCTCTGGTGCCATGTGAGACTTCCCACAGCCTACGCCGCGCTCACATTCAGCCTATAGCGAGACTATGTTTGGAACTTCACAAATTACTTAGCCAGGTCCGTCCCATACCGGACTTGTGGATTCTATGGTACTAACTAGTTTTCAGCTAGGGTGACAAGGTGTATAAATTAGAAATTCAAATGGGCTATAATCAAAGGATTATGGGTATATCTAACATTTAAACTGAATTTTAAATTAAATTGAGTAGAAGTACGCATGCATATATAGTAAAACAACATAATTATATTTAAAATACTGGGTTCAATATGATCAAAGGTGTAACTTGCCTTGATCGAAGTCTTGCTGCGATTCGTCGAATTCAATCTCTCCGGAATCGTCAATATCTAACGAAAGAGTCAATTCAAAGAAAAATTCAAACCAAAATTCAAACGAAATCCAAATAACTTCCAAAAATTATAAAATAAACTGGGAGACAGAATTTTGAATTTTGGATGTGGACCAACAATTCTTGGAGAGGAATTGAGGCTTTTAAGAGAAATTGGAAATTTAAATTTAAATTTAAATCTTGGGATTACAAAATATATTCAAACAAAATTTAAATAAATTTCAAAAATTCAAAATTATTCCAGAAATGGATAGATCATGATTTTAGAAAAATTTAGAAATTTGAATGGGTCAATTTGGAGTTAAAATGCAAAAGTTATAGCCTTCCAAAGTTTAAATTCAAAAAAAAAGAAAAAGGGGTATTTTCTGGATTTATTTTTAAACCGAAAAGGATTTATGACGTCAGCACGAATTATTTTCCTAAAGGAAATTATAGATTATGACGTCAGCCCTAGGATTAAAATATTCGGGCAGAGGTTGACAGGCGAGGCCCGGGTGTCATGGACCGAGTCCATGGACCCGAGAGGTGGGTGAGGTGGCAGGCGGGCGCGCGGAGGCGGGGGTGGCACTAACGTGGCACCACGTGGCTGCCATTCGGCACCACGTGGTTGCTACGTGGCTGCCACGTCACGGCTTTACGCCGACGTGGCTGCGTGCGCGTGAGGTGGCGAGGGGGCGTGCGGGTGGCACTGGCGTGGCGCCGATCTGGCCGCCACCTGGCTGCCACGCAGCTGCCAGGTCGGCCCGACGGGCTGACGTGGCCCGACCGGCGGCGGCGGCGCTCGGGGCCCGATGGTCGCCGGAGTTCCGGTGAGCGGCGGCGCCGGCCGAGGGTATCAAAACGAAGAGGAGGACGCGGGGAGTGCATCGGTACCTTGCGCGGAGGCCGAGGATGACCGAAGGGGAGAATCGGTGGAGAGGGGCGGCGGTCGGAGAGGGCTTCACGGCGGCGGAGTAGCTCCGGTGGTGCACGTGCCCGGGGAGGTGGTCGCCGGTGTTCGCCTGGGCTCCAGCAAGGTCGGGGAGGCGTCGGCGAGGGGCGAGGTGGCTCGAGCCGGTGGCGATTGCTCGCCGGAGTCGCTTGAAGCCGCGGAGGGGATTCGGGCACAAGGAGACCTTCGGGGCTTAATTATGCGCTCTGGAGGCACGGGGGGTGGCGGTGTGGGGAGGGGAACCTCGGGGTGCGGGTTTTATAGGTCGGGGAGGGGGTAACGGCCGCGCACAACCCGCCGGTTTTGAAACGGATGGGGAGGTTGAATGCGCCGGCGAAGGGGGCGTGATTGGGGGACTTTATGCTCGCAACGAACGGGAGGGCGTTAATTGGAACTCGCGTAATGCGGGAAGTGAATCGGAAGAAACCAAGCTTTCAAAGCGGTTTTCAATCAATGGCGGCGCAGCGCGCGATCGCGCGAGGAAGAAAGGAAAGGGGCGGGACGAAGGACCGACAGTGGGGCCCGCACGCGTCGTGAGAGAAGAAAAAGAGAAGGGCGGGAGGCGATGGTTGGATCCGCGACGCGTGGCGAGTGGAAAGATCGGGGGGCGCGTTGCTGGCGGCGGGTAAGTGAACGGAACGCCGAGATCTCATCCGACAACAGGATCGGATCGGGCCGATCGATGCATTAAGTGGGAGGCGATTGAGATCGGCACGGCAGCAGAGGACGTCGTGGATTAAGCCACGCGTCGATCGGAGGGGAGAACGAAGCGGGCGAAGCGGTAAGTCGCGGGGAGCGGCGGGGATTGAACCGGGCGGAAGAGCGGACGGCTAGATACGCGACACGTGTCGCGAGCGGAGGAAGGGAAGGTGGGGAGAGGGTTTAAATCAGATCGGACGGCTGACAGGAAATCCGGCGGGCGAAGGGGACTCCGATGGCTGACACGCGTCGCCTGCGGGGAGGGTTTGGGATTAAATTTCCTTTTTGATTTTCCAAAAAGGGTAATAGGCTTTAGAAAATTCGAAAAAATACCAACTAAATTTTGAAAATTCTAGAAACATTCAGAGAACCTTCTGGGACAAATTGAGACTTAATAAAAATATTTTCCACTCATTTTAACAAGTATAATTTGCAAAGGCACAATTTGATTTTAAAAGGGAAGGTTTTAATTCGTTCTAAAATCTGGAAAAATTAATATAACCTCATATTTGACTTTAGGAAGCTGAAGTGCATTTGTTTTAACTTTCAGTAATGCAATAAATTCATTTTTGACTTTTATAAATTAAAGTTTATAATTTTTCTTAAATCAGGATTTTGACATAACTCCAGAAAATCAAATAAATTCCAGGTTTAATTTTAAATAAAGGGATAAAATTTTGGGATGTTACAAAATTCACTAGTAGCTTGTCTGACTTTATGCACTGCAGGAACTAGATAGGCATTAAATTTTTGTTCAACTATCATCTCCCAATCTAGATAAATTTCAGCATCATAAATGTAATATCCCAAAATTTTGTTCCTTTATTAAAAATCAATTCTGGAATTTATTGGATTTTTCTGGAGTTATGTCAAAGTCCTGGTTTGAGAAAAATTAAAAACTTTAATTTATAAAAGCCAAAAATGAATTTATTACCTTACTGAAAGTTAAAACAAATGCAATTCAGCTTCCTAAAGTCAAATATGAGATTACATTAATTTTCCAGATTTTATAAAGAATTAAAAACTTCCCTTTTAAGTCAAACTGTGCTTTTTCAAAATATACTTATCAAATTGGGTGGAAAATATTTTTATTAAGTCCCAATGAGTTCCAGAAGGTTCTCTGAATTTTTCTGGATTTTTCAAATTTTATTTGGTATTTTTCTAAGTTTTCTAAAGCTAAATAGCATTTCCGGAAATCAAAAAGGAAATTAAAATCCTAACACTCCCGCTGCTGCCGTGTCGCCATCGGCCGCCCGCCGCCACCGGATTCCCCTCACCGTCCGACCGACTTAAACCTCTCCCCGCCCCTCTCTCCGCTGTGGACGCGTGTCGCGTATCGGGCCGTTCGTTCCCCCGCTCGACTCAATCCCCACCACCCGCTGTCACTTACCGCTTCGGCCGCCTCCCCCTCCGCTCCTACCGCCACATGGAGTGATCGGGACCATTCGCCATTTTCGGATCTCATCCCGCCCGTCCGTAGCAACTTAACCCTCCGCCCGAAACCCCAACGGCTCAGATCAAGTCTCCCTTACCGGATGGGATCTCAGCCGCACCTCCTCACTTACCCCCTTCGCGCGGCACCCGACGGCCCCGATCTCCTCCTCCTGCCACGCGTCACCAATCCATCCGTCGCCCGATTTCTTTCCCGTTTTTCTCTCTCACTGACCGGTGGGCCCTCCGTGTCAGCTCCGTCTTCCCCACCCCTTTCCTTTCTTCCTCGCGCGATCCCCGCCCGCTGCCGCCAATGAAGCCGCGAACCGAAGCTTTTAAAGCTTTGGTTTCCTTCCGAATTGATGCCCCGCGCCGACAGCAAATAGCCATTACACCTCCACCGCGTCCATTGCGGGCATAATCGCGCGTAATTGCAGCTGTTACCACCGTCGCGTTAAACCTCCGAGCCGTTGCAACTCCGGCGAGATGGGCGCGACCGTTACCTCCCTCCTCGGCCTATAAAAGGGGTACCCCGAGATTCCCCTACCCACAACGCAACCCCTCGTGCCTTCAGATTGCAAAACCAAGCCTCGGAGCCCTCCCTGCACTCGATCTGCCCCGCCGGCCACCAGCAACTCCGGCGAGCAATCGCAGCCACCTCGGGCCTCCCCGCTCCTCGCCGGTGCCTCCCCGACCTTGCTGGTGCCCAGCGATCCTCGGCGACCACTTCCCCGAGCTGCTGCGCCACCGGAGCTCCCCCGCCGCCGTGAGGCCCCTCTTCGACCGCCGCCCCTCTCCGCCGATTCTCCCCTCCGGTCACCCTCGGCCTCCGCGCAAGGTACCGGTGAACTCCCCGCGTCCTCCTCTTCACTTTGGTACCCTCGGCCAGCACCGCCGCCTGCCGAGCGCGGCGACTCGGTCCCCGTGGCGCCATCGCCACCGCCGCTCTGCCGCCACCGCCAGCCGAGGTGGCGAGGGCGTGGCCGGCACTGGTGCCACGCCGCGCTACCCGAGCGCCTCGCGCCACCTCGCGCGCGCGCCACGTCGACGCGTTGCGTGGCGTGCAAACGCGCGAGCGACCACGTGGCGCCACATCAGCGCCACCCCCGCCTCCGCGCGCCCGTCTGCCACCTCACCTCCCTCTCGGGTCCATGGACTCAGTCCACCAGATCCGGGCCCCACATGTCAGCCTCTGTCCGATTTTTAAAACCCCAGGCTGACGTCATGCTGACGCATTAAACCTGATTTTTCAGTATGAAAATAATTCGGCCGAAAATCAAATTCTCTTGCTGACGTCATAATCTGTATTTTCCTTTAGGAAATAATTCGTGCTGACGTCATAAATCCTTTTTCGGTTTAAAAATAATCCAGAGAATACCCCTTTTTCTTTTAATTTGAATTAAAACTTTGGAAGGCTATAACTTTTGCATTTTAACTCCAAATTGACCCATTAAAATTTCTAAATTATTCTAAAATCATGATCTATTCATTTCTGGAATAATTTTGAAATTTTGAAATTTATTTAAATTTTTTTTGAATATATTTTGTAATTCCAAGATTTAAATTTTAAATTAAAATTTCCAATTTCTTTTTAAAGGCTCAATCCCTTTCCAAGAATTGTTAGTCCACATCCAAAATTCAAAATTCTGTATCCCAGTTTATTTTATAATTTTTGGAAGTTGTTTGGATTTCATTTGAATTTGTTTTGAATTTTCTTTGAATTGGCTCTTTACGTTAGATTTCGACGATTTCGGAGACGCTGAGTTCGACGATTCCCCGCAGGGTTTCGATTAAGGCAAGTTACACCTTTGACCATGTTAAACCTAATATTTCAAATGTATTTATATTGTTTTACTGTATATGCATGCGTATCTTTATTCAAATATAATTCAAATTTGTTTTAAAGCTAGTTATACCCATAATCCTTTGATTATAGCCCAATTTGAATCTCAAATTCCTATACCTTGTCACCCTAGCTGAAAACTAGTTAGTACCATAGTATTGACTAGAAAATTTTATAGAAATGCTTAGCCTGGCTTAGTATAATTTTAGGTGGGATCAATCTTTCGCATGAAATGACAGACTTTGAAAATTGATATCTTGACTTCAGTGTGGGTAGAGGGACCTTGGGGCACCTCTTTTATAGGCTGGGGAGGAGGGTAACGGCCGCGCGAAGTTCGCCGGTGTGCAACGGGCGGGGAGGTTTATGGCGACGGTGGTAACGGCTGCAATTACGCGTGATTATGCTCGCAATGGACGCGGTGGAGGTGCAATTGCGATCGGCCGTTAGCGCGGGGCATCAATTTGGAAGGAAACCGAAGCTTTAAAAGCTTCGGTTCGTGGCTTCAATGGCGGCAGCGGGCGGAGATCGCGCGAGGAAGAAAGGAAAGGGGGCGGGGACGACGGGCCTGACAGGTGGGGCCCGCACGTCAGCGAGAGAGAAAGAAAGGAAGGAGCGAGGGGGACGGTCGGATGCTTGACGGGTGGCACGGGGGGGAGATCGGGACCGCTGGCGCGATGCGAAGGGGTAAGTGAAGGGGGACGGCTGAGATTCGATCCGACAACGAAGATTAGATCGGGGCCGGTCGGTGCTTAAGTGGGAAGGGGCGGCCACGATGAGGTACGGCAATAGGGGACGGCTCGGATAAAACCACGTGGCGGCAGGAGCGGAGAGGGGAGCGTGAAGCGTAAGTTGGTGCGGCGGCGAGGATTAAATCCGGTGCGGGAGTGGACGGTCCGATCGCGACACGCGCCGCACGCGAGAGAGGGAAGGCGGGAGAGGGTTTAAGTTAGATCGGACGGCCGAGGGGAATCCGGCGGGCGGAGGACGCCGATGGTTGACACCGCGCCGGAGGGATTTTTGGGATTTTCTTTCTTTTGATTTTCCGAAATGCTATTAAGCTTTAGATAACTCGTAAAAATACCAAATAAATTTTGAAAAATCTAGAAAAATTCAGGGATCTATCTGGGGCTATTCTAGACTTAATAAAAATATGTCCCACTCATTTTAACAAGTATAATTTGCAAAGGTACAATTTGATTTTGTAGGGAAGGTTTTAATTCCTTCTAAAATCTAGAAAAATTAATATAATCTCACATTTGACTTAAGGAAGCTGAAATACATTTGTTTTAGCTTTTAGGAATGCAATAAATTTATTTTTGACTTTCATACATTAAAGTTTATAATTTTTCTCAAATCAGGATTTTAACATAACTCCAGAAAATCCAATAAACTCCAGATTAAATTTTCAATAAAGGGACAAAATTTTGGGATGTTACAAACCTACCCCCCTTAAAGGAAATCTCGCTCTCGAGATTTGCACCGGCTAGCAAAAGAGATGGGGATGGCTGGTCTTTAAATCTTCTTCTCGCTCCCAGGTGGCTTCGTCCTCGGTGTGGTTGCTCCACTGAACTTTGCAGAATCTGATGGTCTTCCTTCAGTCCGACGCTCGCTGCCTCGAGAATCTTGATTGGTTGCTCACGATAGGTGAGGTCATCCCGAGGTCCAAGGTTTCAGTGCGGCTTGCTCTGTGGGTACTCGGAGGCACTTCTTTAACTGTGAGACATGAAAGACATTGTGCACCCCTGACATGCTTGGCGGCAAGTCTAACTGATATGCGACTGCACCTCTTCGGTCCAGAATCTTGAAAGGGCCCACATATCGTGGTGCTAGCTTTCCTCTAACTTGAAACCTTTTCACACCTCTGAGTGGGGATACTCTAAGATAGACGTAGTCCCCGACCTCAAAGGTCAGGTCTCGACGGCGGTTATCCGCGTAGCTCTTCTGTCGAGACTGGGCTATCTTTAGTCTGTCTCTGATCTTCTTCACTTGATCTTCTACGTCTTGCAGCAGGTTTGGTCCCGTTTCTTGGGGTTCACCTTGCTGATCCCAAAGCAAGGGGGTTCTGCACTTTCGACCATACAAGGCTTCGAAGGGTGCCATCTGCAGACTGGCTTGGTAGTTGTTATTGTACGAGAATTCCGCATAGGCGTTGAACGGTCCCAAGCTGCTCTCGAAATCCAGCGTACAAGCCCTTAGCATATCCTCGAGTATCTGATTAACTCTTTCTGTTTGACCGTCTGTCTGGGGATGGTAAGCGGTACTGAAACTGAGCTTACTACCCAATTCTTCGTGCAGCCTTTGCCAAAATCGAGAAGTAAACTGACTACCTCGATCTGACACTATCTTCTTGGGTACGCCATACAGGCACACAATTCGAGACATGTACAGCTCAGCCAACTTGCTTCCTGAATAAGTGGTCTTGACTGGTATGAAGTGAGCCACTTTAGTCAATCTGTCTATGATTACCCAAATTGAATCATAACCCGATTGCGTCCTTGGGAGTCCGGTTATGAAATCCATACCGATTTCTTCCCACTTCCATTCTGGGATCGGCAATGGTTGCAAGAGTCCCGCTGGCCTCTGATGTTCAGCTTTGACTCGTTGACAGGTGTCGCAGGCTTCAATGAACTCTGCGATTTCCCTTTTCATACTAACCCACCAATATCTTTCCTCGGATCCCGTACATCTTGGTACGACTGGGTGGATTGAGTATGGGGTATCATGAGCCTCTTTCGAATCGGGTTTTGATTTCGATTATTCGGCACACGATGCGGTTCTCGAACCAAACCGCGCCATGTTCATCTTCGCTGAATCTCGGTGCTTTGCCTCTTCTCATATTCTTCTTGATTTCTTGAATATCCTCGCCCACGATCCGAGCTTCCTTAATTTGATCAGTAAGCGGGTCGCACTTCCGATGTGGTGAGGGTGCTTGGTCCCGTTGGGTTTAGACTTAGACAGGCGACTCCCTCCCAAGTCGGGTCCGTCTTCTTCCGATATCACCATGTTTGCATAAGACTTCTGCTAAGGCATCGGCTACTACATTCGCTTTTCCGGTGGTAATGTATACCGATGTCGTAGTCCTTTATCAACTCCAACCATCTTCGCCGCCTCGGGTTGAGTTCTCACAGGTGAAGATATACTTCAAACTCTTATGGTCCGTGTATACTTCACAATGGTTACCAATAAGATAGTGGCGCCGATTTTTAAGGCGTGCACCATGCGGCTAACTCCAAGTCATGAGTAGGATAATTGCACTCATGAGGCTTGAGTTGACGCGATGCATAGGCTACCACTTTGCCTTCTTGCATCGTAACACGGCCTAAGCCTAGGCGAGAGGCGCCACGTAAAACCTCAAGCCTTTATGCACGCCCGGCAAGACAAGCACGTGCTTGAGACTAGTCTCTTCTTAAGGGTTTGGAAACTCGCTCACAAGCCTTCATCCATTCGAACTTCTTTTCCTTTTTCAGCAATTGGGTCATTGGCTTGGCCGTCTCGGAGAATCCTGCTATGAACCGACGGTAATAACCCGCAAGTCCAAGAAAGCTCCTGACTTCTATTACGGACTTTGGTGGCTTCCATTCCATTATCGCTTCTACCTTGGAAGGATCTCTGACGATTCCTTGGTACGTTACGATATGTCCGAGGAAGGCAACCTCTTTTAGCCGAATTCACACTTCTCGAATTTGGCGAAAAGTCGATGTTCTCTAAGCTTTTCCAGAGTGATCCTGAGGTGCTGCTCGTGCTCTTCTTCATTCTTGGAGTAGATGAGGATGTCGTCGATGAAGATCACTACGAACTTGTCCAAGTATTTCATGAACACACCGCTCATCATGCTCATGAAGTAGGTGGTGCATTGGTCACCCAAATGACATGACCGTGAACTCATAATGCCCATATCCGTGGAGAAGGCGGTCTTAGGAATGTCTTCTTCACGAATCTTCGGTGATGGTATCCTCGATCGCAGATCAATCTTGGAGAAGATACCGCTCCTTTCAAGCGATCTCGCAGTCATCGATCGGGAGGGGGTATTTATTCCTTCTGAGTGCTTGAGTCCACACATAGCCTCGGACTCTCATCCTTCTTCCGAAAGGACGGTGCTCCCAAGGCGACGAACCGGGTCGGATATACCCTTTGTCTTCTAACTCCTTGAGTTGATTCTTCATTCGCTAACTCGTTAGCGTGCATCCGATATGGTCTCTTGGAAATTGGGCGGTGCACGGGACTAGGTCAATCACAAATTCGATCTCCTATCCGGTGGCATCCTAGCAGTTCCTCGGGAAAACATCCGGTATTCCCGCACGATCGGCACTTCCTCCAAGACTTGGAGGTGGAAGAGGGCACATTCTTACGCTTCGAACTGGGAGAGAAGATTACTTCCACGCCTTGGTCATTGGTGAGGGTGATGGATCTCGTAGCACAATCGATCCGACCTCGATTCTTGGCTAACCGGTTCATCCCGAGAATGACGTCTAATCCTTGCGATTCCAAAACCAAAAGATCGGCGAGGAATCGGGTCCCATCTATGAGCAATTCCACTTTGGGGCACAAGGTCCCTGCTCTCATTTCTCGCCTCAGGAGTGAACTATCATAGGGTTGCTAAGGGTTACCCGCCCAACCCATGCTTATCCATAAAAGTTTTTGACACAAAGGAATGCGATGCTCGGAATCGAAAAGAAGCGATGCTTTGATCTGAATTGACAAGGAACATACCCGGCCACGACATCCGTGCAGCTGGGCCTCTTCCGTGCCACGTGGTTCACTCGCCCTTTGATGAAGGTCTGCGGCCTGCGCTGCCAGTTCGACTTCCGAGGCTCGAAGTTTGCCGCCGCTGAATCTTCTTAGGCACGCCTTGGCAAAGTGCCCGGTTCCTTGCGATAGTAGCGAGTCAATCCGCCGACGGCGGATCGCTCTTACGTGCTCGCCACCGTTGCCGGAGTGCGGTTGCTTGGGAAGCCGCTGGCGGTTGGCCCGAAACGGCAGTGGCGGTGGTTGAGGACTTGAACTCGCTGGATCGTTCTTGAGATTCTTTGCCCTTGGGGTGCGAACTTGTTTGAGTGAGGAGAGTCTGCGATTCTTGAAGGAACTTCGAGTTGCTCCTCTGATCCGCCATCCTTTTCTTCCGGGTCTCCATTTCCATGTGCTTGCCCTCCTGGCGGATGGCCTTACTGACTAGCTGGTGGAAGTCAGTATAGTCACCCGATATCAGTTGTACTAATATGTTGTCATTCAGGCCCTCCATGAACCTTTCTTGCTTAGCTTCATCGGAAGCCACATCCTCTGGCGCATAGCGGCCGGTTGGTTAAACTTCATGACGTACTCATTGACGATCGACTTCCTTGGCGCAGATCGAACTCCTTCTTCAATGCCATGGTGCGGTGGGGATATGAGCTTTGCGAAAGCTTTGCTCGAACTCGATCCACGCCACCGTCTGCGGGTTGGCGTGCGGCGGTGAAAGTGTCCCACCATTGAGATGCGGGCCCGCTCACCGATGGGAGGCGAACAGGACTCGCTCCCGATCGGTGCAACTGCGAATGTCCAGACTTCTTGCCAATCGACTGAGCGATCGTCGGCGCCCATCGGTTCGAAGATCGCCGCGAAGGTGGGTGGCTTGATCCTCGTGAACTCGAGAGACGATTGGGAGGCACTTGGGCGGGTTGATGATGAGCACGAGGGTTGTTGATCGCCCGAGCTAAGAGCTGGATCAATCGGGTTTGATTGGCCATTAATCGTGCCCAATCCGTCCTCACGTGGCGAGGTGGTGGAATCGAGCCGGTGGCTTCCTTGTGCTCCGGGGTTGGCGTTGTCCATGTTGGAGTTTCTTCTTGTGTTCACCATCTATTGAGACTTTCAGATTTAGAGAGAGAACTATAGGAAAGGTTCTAGTAACAATCCCACCAAAACAACACACAAGAGCAACGAAAACACAGATAAGAGCCAAATAAAACTTTTTATTTTATTATAATAGTCTCGTGGCTGTTTACAAAGTTCTGACTCACGGATAGCGTTCTAAGACTCGGGTTGTCATACACTAGCGCTGCGCTCGAGTCTCCTCGGAAAAGGTCCAGAATCGGTGGAACTGCATCTTACGCACGGAGCTCGGCAAGTTCCTCTTCGCGCGCGAGCTTCTGCTGTGCGGTGTGCAGCTCGTCCAGGGTGGTCTGGTACATGTGATCCATGGACTTGGTGTACTCCACCAGTCGTATGAGGCGGGGGTTGCTCTCATACTCTGTAGACGAGAAGTCGCTGGCAGCCCATAAGGGAGTCTTCATGGGGAAGTAGCGGAAGTCGGTGCGCAGTAAGTCTCAAGCGTAGATGTTCCGCAGCTGGCGAATGGCCTCTCGGGCTGCATCCTGAACTCCATCGAAGAAGGTGGCTCGAGGTAGGGGTGCGTCGAACACGTAAATGGCTCCGTGTGCTCCGAAATCCTTGAAGATCTTCACTTCCACCCTCCAGCGTTCCTCGTCTCCATACATGCCAACGTATCCCTGGTAGAGGGGGTATGGGCGGAAGTTGAGCTCTTGCATGAGGTTGTACAGATCGTCGGCGAAGAGTCCGGCAAGGGTTCCGTGGGAGACGCGGGTGGGTTGCTCCATCTAAAATTTGGAAGGGGAGAGGAGTTACTAATCGGTTTTGGTAAAGAGACTTGAGAAAAGGGAGAGATAATTTAAAAGGGCATTTCTTATTAAAATATCCTTAAAGCTGGTCTCTTGCTAAGGTCACGTCTTAGAGTCATTGTTGCTCTGATACCATTTCTGTCGGGACCCGGAACAACAACTCCGAGCCCCTCTGTGTAAGTCGCACTATCCCAGGGAAAGCTAGTGCACACAGGTTAAACAGCAATGTATATCATGCAAAAATAACCACGAGATATTATTAAACGAAAATACGGCCTTAAGGCCAAGTCTTACAATAAGGCACCAGGCCAACAAAGTAAACAAAACAGCGGAAATAAAGTAAAGGTGGCAGCACAGCCCATCCAGCCTCCCACAGCGAATGATCAGAAGACGATCCTACTCATTGAAGTAATCCTCACCGTCGTAGTCGCCCTCGAAGTCTGGCAACAGATTTAGCAAGGTGAGTACAGAAGTACTCCCAAGGTAAGCAAGTAAATGCTTACGCAAGTTACACCAGGAAATATAACAGAGTTGATGCATGCATAAGGGATTTCAAAGGAAGCTTAATAGGGTAATGTGCGGAAAGCAATACTTGAATTTAAATACAATAACGTAAATACGAAAAGCTGAATTTAAATACAGTATATGAAACATTGTTTTTAACAAGTAATATCGTTAGTGTAGGCTCCAACCCACACTAACCTATCCACGGGAATCCACCCGGACCATTACCAAATCCAACGTTTGTTTGCCAAAACCAAGTTTTATGAAAATTCAAGTCTAATCTGTGAAGACTCTACTCAGCATGTCCATGACCGTGGACACGGCTATCCAGATAGTTTGTTACTCTGCAGAGGTGTACAACTTTACCCACAAGACATTCCCTCTCACTTGAGCCACGCGATCAACACACTGCCTTAGGTGTGCGGCGAGAGTTCATGACAAGGTCGTTCGATGATTCATAGCCAACATAATCACGCCGCCACTAAGGTTTCACCACAACTCGAATCCACGAGTTGGAGCCCCTCTGGTGCCATGTGAGACTTCCCACACCTACGCGCTCACATTCACCTATAGCGAGACTATAGTTGGAACTTCACAAATTACTTAGCCAGTCCGTCCCATACGGACTTGTGGTAGTCTGAAGTGACTTCGTAAAATAATTCACGTAAGCGGTCCTTAAGTTGATTTAGGCTCAACCACATACCCCCGTACACGATAATCAACCAGGTGTCACCAAACACGAGGCATACCGGTACCCACCACCTAACCATTAGCCTAAGTCCAAAACATGTTTTCTATTTTCACTTTTAAATAATTTCCGGAAACCACCCTTGACTCACCGAAGTCAAGATATTGATTTTCAAAGTCCGTCATTTCATGTGAAAGATTGATCCCATCTAAAATTATACTAAGCCAGGCTAAGCATTGCTACAAAAATTTCTAGCTAATACTATAGTACTAACTAGTTTTCAGCTAAGGCGACAAGGTATACGAATTCAAGATTCAAATTGGCCATATACAAAGGATCATGGGTATATCTAAAATTTAATCAAATTTGAATTACATTTGAGTAAAGATACGCATGCATATACAGTAAAACAATATAAATAATTTAAAATATTAGGTTCAACATGGTCAAAGGTGTAACTTGCCTTGATCGTAGTCCTGCTGCGATTCGTCGAATTCAAACTCTCCGGAATCGTCAATATCTAACGAAAAATCAATTCAAAGCAATTTCAAAACAAAAATTCAAACACAATCCAAATAACTTCAAAAAAATCATAAAATACACTGGGAGACAGAATTTTGAATTTTGGATGAGGGTCAACAATTTTTAAAAAGGAAATGAGGCTTTTAAAAGAAGTTGGAAGTTTTAATTTTAAATTTAAACCTTGGAATTACAAAATATATTCAAATCAAATTTAAATAAATTTCAAAATTTCAAAATTATTCCAGAAATGGATAGATCATGATTTTAGAAAAATTTAGAAATTTGAATGGGTCAATTTGGAGTTAAAATGCAAAAGTTATAGCCTTCCAAAGTTTGAATTCAAAAATAAAAGAAAAAGGGTATTTTCTGGATTTAATTTTAAACCGAAAAGGATTTATGACGTCAGCACGAATTATTTTTCTAAAGGAAATTATAGATTATGACGTCAGCCCTAGGATTAATATATTCGGGCAGAGGCTGACAGGTGGGGCCCGGGTGTCATGAACCGAGTCCATGGACCCGAGGGAAGGGTGAGGTGGTAGGCGGCGCGGGAGCGGGTGGCGGCGTGGCGCCACGGGGCTGCCGTGTGGTCGCGCGCGTGGCTGCCACGCCACGGCTTTATGCCGACGCGTGGCGCGCGCAGGTGGCGAGGGGCGTGCGGGTGGCGCTGGCGTGGCGCCGACCGCCGCCACCGGCTGCCACGCCCGCGCCAACTCGGCTCGGCGGCCGACGTCGCTGGCGGCGGCGGCGGCGCTCGGGGCTCGATGGTCGCCGAGCTCGGTGGCGGCGACGTCGGCCGAGGGTACCAAGACGACGAGGAGAACGCGGGGAGTGCATCGGTACCTTGCGCGGAGGCCGAGGATGACTGGAGAGGGAAATCGGCGGAGAGGCGGCGGTCGGAGAAGACTTCACGGCGGCGGAGTAGCTCGGTGGTGCACGTGCCCGAGGAGGTGGTCGCCGGTGTTCGCTGGGCACCAAAGCAAGGTCGGGAGGCACCGGCGAGGCGGGAAGCTCGAGGCGGCGCGATTGCTCGCCGGAGTTCTTTGGTGGCGGCGGGGAGAAACAAGCGCAGGGGACCTTCGGGCTGGATTATGCGCTCTGGAGGCTCGGGGTGGCGGTGTGGGTAGAGGACCTCGGGGCACCTCTTTTATAGGTGGGGAGGAGGGTAACGGCGCGCGGTTCGCCGGAGTGCAGCGGGCGGGAGGTTTATGGCGGCGGTGGTGCGGCTGCAATTACGCGTGATTATGCCCGCAATGGACGCGGTGGAGGTGCAATTGCGATCGGCCGTTGGCGCGGGGCATCAATTCGGAAGGAAACCGAAGCTTTAAAAGCTTCGGTTCGCGGCTTCAATGGCGGCAGCGGGCGGAGATCGCGCGAGGAAGAAAGGAAAGGGGGCGGGGACGACGGGCCTGACAGGTGGGGCCCGCACGTCAGCGAGAGAGAAAGAAAGGAAGGAGCGAGGGGGACGGTCGGATGCTTGACGGGTGGCACGGGGGAGAGATCGGGACCGCTGGCGTGATGCGAAGGGGTAAGTGAAGGGGGACGGCTGAGATTCGATCCGACAACGAAGATTAGATCGGGGCCGGTCGGTGCTTAAGTGGGAAGGGGCGGCCACGATGAGGTACGGCAATAGGGGACGGCTCGGATAAAACCACGTGGCGGCAGGAGCGGAGAGGGGAGCGGTGAAGCGGTAAGTTGGTGCGGGCGGCGAGGATTAAATCCGGCGCGGGAGTGGACGGTCCGATGCGCGACACGCGTCGCACGCGGAGAGAGGGAAGGCGGGGAGAGGGTTTAAGTTAGATCGGACGGCTGAGGGGGAATCCGGCGGGCGGAGGGGACGCCGATGGTTGACACCTGGCGGCCGGGAGGGATTTTTGGGATTTTCTTTCTTTTTGATTTTCCAGAAATGCTATTAAGCTTTAGATAACTCAGAAAAATACCAAATAAATTTTGAAAAATCCAGAAAAATTCAGGGATCTATCTGGGGCTATTCTAGACTTAATAAAAATATGTCCCACTCATTTTAACAAGTATAATTTGCAAAGGTACAATTTGATTTTGTAGGGAAGGTTTTAATTCCTTCTAAAATCTAGAAAAATTAATATAATCTCACATTTGACTTAAGGAAGCTGAAATACATTTGTTTTAGCTTTTAGGAATGCAATAAATTTATTTTTGACTTTCATACATTAAAGTTTATAATTTTTCTCAAATCAGGATTTTAACATAACTCCAGAAAATCCAATAAACTCTAGATTAAATTTTCAATAAAGGGACAAAATTTTGGGATGTTACACACGCCAACCCGCAGACAGTGACGTGGAACGAGTTCGAGCAAAGCTTTCGCAAAGCTCACATCCCCACCGGCACCATGGCACTGAAAAAGAAGGAGTTCAGGTCTCTGCGCCAAGGAAGTCGTACTATCAACGAGTACGTACAAAAGTTCAACCAACTGGCCCGCTATGCGGAAGATGTGGCTTCCGATGAAGCCAAGCAAGAAAGATTCATGGAGGGCCTGAATGACAACATATCAGTACAGCTGATATCGGGTGACTATACTGACTTCCACTAGCTAGTCAGTAAGGCCATCCGCTAGGAGGGCAAGCACATGGAAATGGAAACGCGGAAGAAAAGAATGGCGGACCAGAGAAACAACTCTGGAGGTTCTTTCAAGAGTCGCACCACTCCTCCGCACTCAAACAAGTTTAGACCCCAGGGCAGCAACTTCAAGAACCAGTCAGGCAGGTTCAAGTCCTCAACCAGCCGCCCGTCGTTTCAGGCCAACCGCCAGCAGTTCCAAAGCAACCGCACCCCAACAACCGGTGGCCAGGTGCAGAAGAGCAGTCCGTGTAACAGCCCAGCTATTAAAAAAAATTTATTATCATTATTTGATTTATTTCGAAAACAAAACATTTGCTTTGATTTCTTAAATCTATAAAAATTTAATTGCATAAACTCCATTTTAAAAGAGGCTTTTGTTGTGAAAACAATTTACCAAAAAAAACATTTTTTTTAAAATAAAAGGTATTTTGAAATTCTGTATAAAACCAATTCAAATTGAATTACTGAAATTTAATTGGATTTCCTGGGTTTTGTTTCCAAGCTTGGAAATGAGCAAATTTTCATTTTATAAAGCCAAAATAAAGTATTTCTTTGTTCAAAGTCAAAAATAAGTTTATTTCATTTTCCTAAGTCATTCCTGTGTTTATAAAATTGTTTTATGATTTTCTTGAAATTAAAAACACCCTTTTAAAGTTAAATTGTGTTTTCACAAAATCTAAGTACTAAAATGGGTTGAACATATTTTTATTAAGTCAAAAATAGTTCCAGATGATTCTCTGAATTTTTCTGGAATTTTTGAAATTTATTTGGTATTTTTTTGATTATTTTAAAGCCTTCTAGCATCTCTGAAAACCAAAAAGAAAATTTAAATCGGAAAACCTCCTCCCGGGCTGACGCGTGTCGCGTCCTATTTCAATCCCGCTCCGCCCGATCCGATCCAAGCCGTTCCCTCCCTCACCCGTCTTCCCTCTCTCTGCAAGCGACACTTGTCGCGCATCAGATTGACCCCCACCCCCGCCGATCTAATCGCCACCGCCCGCTCCAACTTACCTCTTCGGCCGCCTCGTTCTCGCTCATGCCGCCAAGTGTCATGTGTAGGGCTCATCCCACCCTCGCCCGATCGATCCCGGCCGCCGATAGCCACTTACCCCTTTACCCCGATCTAACGGTCTGGATTAATCCCCTCCCCCGCCCGATCAATCTGGGTCGCAACCACCAACTTACCGCTTCGCCCCGCCTACCTCGTCTCTCTGGCCGACAAGTGGCTTGATCCAAACCGTTAACCGTTGCCATACCAAATCTCATCCGCCCACAGCCACTTATTCCCTCGGCCCTCGCCCGAATGGTCCCGATTTCAGCTCTATTGTCGGATTGAATCGCAACCACCCACGTTCACTTACCGATTCACTCGCGATCCAACGGGCCACGCCCTCCCTCTTGCCACTTGTCACAAATCCGTGACACCCGCTTCCCCTTTCCCTCCTTCTCCCTCTTGCCGACGAGTGGGACCCCCAAGTCAGATCCTTCGTCCCCGCCCCTTTCCTTTCTTCCTCGCGCGATCGCCGCCGTTGCCGCCGCCATTGATTGAAAACCGAAGCTTTGAAAGCTTCGGTTTCTTGCCGATTCACTTCCCCGCATTACTGCAGGTTCCAATTAACGCCCTCCCCTGTCCGTTGCAGGCATAAAGTCCCCCAATCACGCCCCCCTTCGCCGGCGCATTCAACCTCCCCGTCCGTTTCAAAACCGGCGGGTTGGGCGCGGCCGTTACCCCCTCCCCGACCTATAAAACCCGCACCCCGAGGTTCCCCTCCCCACACCGCCAGCCCCCGAGCCTCCAGAGCACATAATCCAGCCCCGAGGGTCCCCCTGCGCCCGATTTCCCTCCGCCGGCTCCAGCTACTCCGGCGAGCGATTCCGGCCAGCTCAAGCCCCCCCGCTCCTCGCTGGTGCCTCCCCGACCTTGCTGGTGCCTAGGCGATCCTCGGCGACCACTTCCCCGAGCTGCTGCGTCACCGAAGCTGCTCCGCCGCCGTGAACCCTTCTCCGACCGCCGCCCCTCTCCGCCGATTTCCCTCTCGGTCATCCTCGGCCTCCGCGCAAGGTACCGGCGCACTCCCGCGTTCTCCTCGTCATTTGGTACCCTCGGCCGCGCCGCCGCTCACCGAACTCGGCGACCATCGGGCCCCGGCCGCGCCGCCCGCCGGCGGTCGTCGGCCGTCGGGCCGAGTTGGCGGCGGCGTGGCAGCCAGTGGCGGCGGATCGGCGCCACGCCGGCGCCACCCGCGCCCCCGCCACCTCGCGCGCGCCGCCACGTCGGCATAAAGCCGTGACGTGGCAGCCACGTGGCGACCACGCGGCAGCCCCGTGGCGCCACGTCAGCGCCACCCCGCTCCCCGCGCACCCGCCTACCACCTCACCCTTCCCTCGGGTCCATGGACTCAGTCCATGGCACCCGGGCCCCACCTGTCAGCCTCTGCCCAAATATATTAATCCTAGGGCTGACGTCATAATCTATAATTTCCTTTAGAAAAATAATTCGTGCTGACGTCATAAATCCTTTTCGGTTTAAAAATAAATCCAGAAAATACCCTTTTTCTTTTATTTTGAATTCAAACTTTGGAAGGCTATAACTTTTGCATTTTAACTCCAAATTGACCCATTCAAATTTCTAAATTTTTCTAAAATCATGATCTATCCATTTCTGGAATAATTTTGAAATTTTGAAATTTATTTAAATTTGATTTGAATATATTTTGTAATTCCAAGGTTTAAATTTAAATTAAAACTTCCAACTTCTTTTAATAGCCTCAATTCCTTTTTAAAAATTGTTGACCCACATCCAAAAATTCAAAATTCTGTCTCCCAATGTATTTGATAATTTTTGGAAGTTATTTGGATTTCATTTGAATTTTTGTTTTGAATTTGCTTTGAATTGATTATTTCGTTAGATATTGACGATTCCGGAGAGTTTGAATTCGACGAATCACAGCAGGACTACGATCAAGGCAAGTTACACCTTTGACCATGTTGAACCTATTATTTCAAATTTATTTATGTTGTTTTACTGTATATGCATGCGTATCTTTATTCAAATTTAGTTCAAATTCGATTTAAACATAGTTACACCCATGACCTTTGATTATAGCCTATTTTGAATCTCGAATTCATATACCTTGTCACCCTAGCTGAAAACTAGTTAGTACCATATTATTGACTAGAACTTTTATAGAAATGCTTAGCCTGGCTTAGTTTGATTTTAGGTGGGATCAACTATTTCACATGTAATGACAGTTCCTTTTGAAATCTTGACTTCGGTGAGTCAAGGATGGTTTATGAAAATGGTTTAAAAATAAAAATGGAAACTTATGATTTGGACTTAGGCTATTGGTTAGGTGGTGGGTGCCGGCATGCCTCGTGTTTGGTGACACCTGGTTGATTGTCGTGCACGGGGGTATGTGGTTGAGCCTAAGTCAGATTAAGGACCGTTTCTGTGATTCGTTTTACGAAGTCACTTCGTACTACCACAAGTCCGGTATGGGACGGGCCTGGCTAAGTAATTTGTGAAGTTCCAAACATAGTCTCGCTATAGGCTGAATGTGAGCACGGCGTAGGCTGTGGGAAGTCTCACATGGCACCAGAGGGGGCTCCAACTCGTGGATTCGAGTTGTGGTGAAACCTTAGTGGCGGCGTGATTATTTTGGCTATGGATCATCGGAACAGCCTTGTTATTAACTCTCCGCCGCACACCTAAGGTAGTGTGTTTATCGCGTGGCTCAAGTGAGAGGGAATGTCTTGTGGGTAAAGTTGTACACCTCTGCAGAGTTTAAATCTATCCTGGATAGCCGTGTCCACGGTCATGGACATGCTGAGTAGAGTTATCACAGATTAGACTTTGGTTTTTAAAATAGTTTCTGAAAAAGGCTTATGGATGGATGGATGGAACCCATGACCAGGTGGGATACCTGTGAATAAGTTGGTGTTTGGTCGGAGCCAGCACTAACAAAATGAATCCATAAGAGATTTTGAAAAGCATATGGATAGATGGAATCCATGTGAAACCTTTTGAAAAGATGGACCAGGTGGGATACATGTGACTAGGTTAGTGATTGGTTGGAGCCTGCACTAACGATATTATTTTGTTAAATTATCATTTCTATCTACTGTATAAAATTCAGCTTTTGCACTTATGTTACTGTATTTAAATTCAGTACTGTTTTTCGCACAAATAAACTTAATAAGCCTTCCTTTGTTATCCCTATGCATGCATTCACTCTGTTAAAACTCCTGGTGTAACTTGCGTAAGCGCTTTATGTGCTTACCTTGGGAGTACTTTATGTACTCACCTTGCTAAAATCTGTTGCCAGAGGATGACGTCAACAACTTCGGTGAGGATGGTGACGACTAGGCGCGTCTTACGATCTATTCGCTGTGGGCGGCGGGATGGGCTGCTACTTCATTGGTTTTCTTCCGCTGTTTATATGTATTTTTGTTTTATGAACCATTGATGCAAAATTTGGCCATCAAGCCCATATTTAGTTAATGAATAAATGTCATTGTGCATGATATAAATCTTTGTTATCCACTGTGTGCACTAGCTTGATCTGGACTAGTGCGATTTATACAGAAGGATCCAGAGTCGTTGTTCGGTCCGACGAACCGCCAACCGACGGATTAACTCGCTACTATCGCAAGGAACCGAGGCACCGTGCCAAGGCGTGCCCCAAGAAGATTCAGCGGCGACTTCGTGAGTCTCCGGAAGTCGAACCGAGGCGCAGGCCGCACCTTCGTCAAGGGAGAGTGAACCACGTGGCGGTGAAGAAGCTCAGCCGCACCGGACGTCGTGGCTGGGTATGTTCCTTGTCAATTCAGTACCAGCATCAGTTCTTTTCGATTCTGGAGCATCACTTTCCTTTGTGTCAAAGACTTTTGTGGATAAGTATGGGTTGGGCAGGCTAACCCTTAGCAACCCTATGATAGTTCACTCCCCTGGAGCAGAAATGAGAGCAGGGACCTTGTGCCCCAAAGTGGAATTGCTCATAGATGGGACCCGATTCCTAGCCGATCTTTTGGTTTTGGAATCGCAAGGATTAGATGTCATTCTCGGAATGAACTGGTTTGCCAAGAATCGAGGACGAATCGATATCCATCACCCTCACCAATGACCAAGGCGTAGAAGTGATCTTCTCTCCCCAGATCTCGGAAGTAGAAGAATGTGCCCTCTTCCACCTCCAAGTCTTGGAAGAAGTGCCGATAGTACGGGAATACCCAGATGTTTTTCCCGAGGAACTGCCAGGAATGCCGCCGAATAGGGAAATCGAGTTTGTGATTAACCTAGTCCCAGGCACCACCCCAATTTCTAAAAGGCCATATCGGATGCCCGCTAATGAGTTGGCAGAACTGAAGAATCAGCTCAAGGAACTAGAAGACAAGGGATACATCCGACCAAGTTCGTCACCTTGGGGAGCACCCGTCTTGTTCGTCAAGAAAAAGGATGAAAGTTTGAGGCTATGTGTGGACTACAGAGCACTCAACGATGTCACCATCAAGAATAAATACCCCCTCCCAGGATCGATGACATGTTCGATCAATTGAAAGGAGCTGGTGTCTTCTCCAAAATTGACCTGCGATCAAGATATCATCAGGTGAAGATTCGTGAAGAAGACATCCCCAAGACTGCCTTCTCCACCAGATATGGACATTATGAGTTCACGGTCATGTCGTTTGGACTGACCAATGCACCAGCCTATTTCATGAGTATGATGAACAGTGTATTCATGAAATACTTGGACAAGTTTGTAGTGATCTTCATCGACGACATCCTCATCTATTCCAAGAATGAAGAAGAGCATGAGCAGCATCTCAGAATCACCTTGGAGAAACTTCGAGAGCATCAACTCTTTGCCAAGTTCTATAAATGTGAATTCTGGCTAAAAGAGGTTGCCTTCCTCGGACATATTGTGACAGCCGAAGGAATTGCTGTAGATCCTTCCAAGATAGAAGCAGTAATGGAATGGAAGCAACCGAAGTCCGTAATTGAAGTCAGGAGCTTCCTTGGACTCGCGGGTTATTACCGCCGGTTCATAGCAGGATTCTCTGAACTAGCCATGCCAATGACTCAGTTGTTGAAAAAGGAAAAGAAGTTCAAATGGACGAAGGCTTGTGAGTAAAGTTTTCAAACCCTTAAGAAAAGACTAGTCTCAGCACCCGTGCTGGTTTTGCCGGACGTACACAAAGGCTTCGAGGTGTTCTGTGACGCCTCTCGCCTAGGCTTAGGCTGCGTCGCGCCAACTCAAGCCTCATGAGTGTAATTACCCTACTCATGACTTAGAGTTAGCCGCAGTAGTGCACGCCTTAAAAATCTGGTGCCACTATCTTATCGGTAACCGTTGTGAAGTATACACGGACCATAAGAGTTTGAAGTATATCTTCACCCAGGCAGAACTCAACCTGAGGCAGCGAAGATGGTTGGAGTTGATAAAGGACAACGACATCGGTATACATTACCACCCGGGAAAAGCGAACGTTGTAGCCGATGCCTTAAGCAGAAAGTCTTATGCAAACGTGGTTATATTGGAAGAAGACCAGACCTGACTTCAGGAGGGAGTCGCCTGTCTAAGTCAAAATCCGATGGGACGAAGCATCCTCACCACCCTGGAGATACAACCTGGCTTGCCTGATCAAATTATGGAAGCCCAAAAGGTCGACGAGGATATCCAGGAAATCAGAAAGAATATGAGAAGAGGCAAAGCACCAGGATTCAGCGAAGATGAGCATGGCACGGTTTGGTTCGAGAACCGCATCTGTGTGCCGAATAATCAGGAAATCAAAACCCTGATTCTGAAGGAGGCCCATGACACCCCATACTCAATCCACTTGGGTTGTACCAAGATGTACCAGAACCTAAGGGAAAAATATTGGTGGGTTAGTATGAAGAGAGAAATAGCAGAGTTTATTGAAGCCTGCGATACCTGTCAACGAGTCAATGCCGAACATCAAAGGCCAGCTGGACTGTTGCAACCCCTGCCTATACCAGATTGGAAGTGGGAAGAAATCGGTATGGATTTCATAACCGGACTCCCAAGGACACAATCGGGTTATGATTCAATCTGGGTGATCATAGACTGGTTAACGAAAGTGGCTCACTTTATACCAGTCAAGACCACTTACTCCGGGAGTAAGTTAGCCGAGCTATACATGTCCCGGAATGTGTGCCTGTATGGCGTTCCCAAGAAGATAGTGTCAGATCGAGGAAGTCAGTTCACTTCTCGATTCTGGCAGAAGTTGCACGAAGAATTAGGGAGTAAGCTCAGTTTCAGTACCGCTTACCACCCCGACAGATGGTCAAACAAAGAGAGTTAATCAAGTGCTCGAGGATATGCTGAGAGCTTGTACTCTGGACTTTGGAAACAGCTGGCACCGATCATTGCCCTATGCAGAGTTCTCGTACAATAATAGCTACCAAGCCAGTCTGCAGATGGCACCTTTCGAAACCTTATATGGCCGAAAGTGCAGGACACCCTTGCTTTGGGATCAGCAAGGAGAACCTCAAGAAACTGGGCCGAACCTACTACAAGATGCAGAAGATAAGGTTAAGAAGATCAGAGACCGACTGAAGATAGCCCAATCTCGGCAGAAGAGTTATAAGGACAACCGTCGCCGAGATTTGACCTTTGAGGTCGGGGACCACGTCTATCTTCGAGTATCCCCACTTAGAGGCGTAAAAAGATTCCAAGTCAGAGGAAAGCTAGCACCGCGTTATGTGGGACCCTTCAAGATCCTAAACCGAAGAGGTGAAGTCGCGTATCAGTTGGACTTACCGCCAAGCATGTCAGGAGTGCACAATGTCTTCCATGTCTCCCAATTGAAGAAGTACCTCCGAGTACCCACAGAGCAAGCAGCATTAGAAACCCTGGACCTTCAGGATGGCCTCACCTGCTAGGAGCAACCAATCAAGATTCTCGAGACAGCAGAACGTCAGACCAGAAGGAAGACCATTAGATTCTGCAAGGTTCAGTGGAGCAACCACACCGAAGATGAAGCCACTTGGGAGCGAGAAGAAGATTTAAAGACCAGCCATCCCCATCTCTTTTGCTAGCCAGTGCAAATCTCGAGGGCAAGATTTCCTTTAAGGGGGTAGGTTTGTAACATCCCAAAATTTTGTTCCTTTATTAAAAATCAATTCTGGAATTTATTGGATTTTTCTGGAGTTATGTCAAAGTCCTAGTTTGAGAAAAATTAAAAACTTTAATTTATCAAAGCCAAAAATGAATTTATTACCTTACTGAAAGATAAAACAAATGTAATTCAGCTTCCTAAAGTCAAATATGAGATTACATTAATTTTCCAGATTTTATAAAGAATTAAAAACTTCCCTTTGAAGTCAAACTGTGCTTTTTCAAAATATACTTATCAAATTGGGTGGAAAATATTTTTATTAAGTCCCAATGAGTTCCAGAAGGTTCTCTGAATTTTTTTGGATTTTTCAAATTTTATTTGGTATTTTTCTGAGTTTTCTAAAGCTAAATAGCATTTGTGGAAATCAAAAAGGAAATTAAAATCCTAACACTCCCTCGGGCTGCCGCGTGTCAACCATCGGGCCGGCCCGCGCCACCGGATTCCCCCTCAGCCGTCCGATCTGACTTAAACCCTCTCCCCGCCTCCCCTCTCTCCGCTCGTGACGCGTGTCGCGTATCGGGCCGTTCGTTCCCCCGCTCGACTCAATCCCCACCACCCGCTGTCACTTACCACTTCGGCCGCCTCCCCCTCCGCTCCTGCCGCCACGTGGAGTGATCGGGACCATTCGCCATTTTCGGATCTCATCCCGCCCGTCCGTAGCAACTTAACCCTTCGCCCGAAACCCCAACGGCTCAGATCAAGTCTCCCTTGCCGGATGGGATCTCAGCCGCACCTCCTCACTTACCCACTTCGCGCGGCACCCGACGGCCCCGATCTCCTCCTCCTGCCACGCGTCACCAATCCATCTGCCGCCCGATTTCTTTCCCATTTTTCTCTCTCGCTGACCGGTGGGCCCTCCGTGTCAGCTCCGTCTTCCCCGCCCCTTTCCTTTCTTCCTCGCGTGATCCCCGCCCGCTGCCGCCATTGAAGCCGCGAACCGAAGCTTTTAAAGCTTCGGTTTCCTTCCAATTGATGCCCCGCGCCGACAGCAAATAGCCATTGCACCTCCACCGCGTCCATTACGGGCATAATCGCGCGTAATTGCAGCTATTACCACCGTCGCGTTAAACCTCCGAGCCGTTGCAACTCGGCGAGATGGGCGCGACCGTTACCTCCCTCCTCGGCCTATAAAAGGGGTACCCCGAGGTTCCCCTACCCACAACGCCACCCCTCGTGCCTTCAGATCGCAAAACCAAGCCTCAGAGCCCTCCCTGCGCTCGATTTGCCCCGCCGGCCACCAGCAACTCCGGCGAGCAATCGCAGCCGCCTCGAGCTTCCCCGCTCCTCGCCGGTGCCTCCCCGACCTTGCTGGTGCCCAGGCGATCCTCGGCGACCACTTCCCCGAGCTGCTGTGCCACCGGAGCTCCCCTGCCGCCGTGAGGCCCCTCTTCGACCGCCGCCCCTCTCCGCCGATTCTCCCCTCCGATCACCCTCGACCTCCGCGCAAGGTACCGGTGAACTCCCCGTCCTCCTCTTCACATTGGTACCCTCGGCCAGCGCCGCCGCCCGCCGGAGCGCCGGCGACCCTCGGTCCCCGTGCGCCACCGCCGGTCGCCTACCCCGCCACCGCCAGCCGAGGTGGCAGCAGCGTGGCCGCCGCGGCGCCACGCCGGCGCCACCCGAGCGCCCGCCGCCACCTCGCGCGCCGCCACGCGTCGGCGCGTTGCCGTGGCGTGGCGGCCGCGAGCGACCACGTGGCGCCAAGTGGCGCCACGTGGCGCCACATCGCGCCACCCGCCTCCGCGCCGCGTCGCCACCTCACCTCCTCTCGGTCCATGGACTCGATCCACGGATCCGGGCCCCACATGTTAGCCTCTGTCCGATTTTTAAAACCCCAGGGCTGACGTCATGCTGACGCATTAAACCTGATTTTTCAGTATGAAAATAATTCAGCCGAAAATCAAATTCTCTTGCTGACGTCATAATCTGTATTTTCCTTTAGGAAAATAATTCGTGCTGACGTCATAAATCCTTTTTCGGTTTAAAAATAATCCAGAGAATACCCCTTTTTCTTTTAATTTGAATTAAAACTTTCGAAGGCTATAACTTTTGAATTTTAACTCCAAATTGACCCATTCAAATTTCTAAATTTTTCTAAAATCATGATCTATCCATTTCTGGAATAATTTTGAAATTTATTTAAATTTTATTTGAATATATTTTGTAATTCCAAGATTTAAATTTTAAATTAAAATTTCCAATTTCTTTTAAAAGCCTCAATCCCTTTCCAAGAATTATTAGTCCACATCCAAAATTCAAAATTCTATCTCCCAGTTTATTTTATAATTTTTTGAAGTTGTTTGGATTTCATTTGAATTTGTTTTGAATTTTCTTTGAATTGGCTCTTTACGTTAGATTTCGACGATTCCGGAGACGCTGAGTTCGACGATTCCCCGCAGGGCTTCGATCAAGGCAAGTTACACCTTTGACCATGTTAAACCTAATATTTCAAATGTATTTATATTATTTTACTGTATATGCATGCGTATCTTTATTCAAATATAATTCAAATTTGTTTTAAAGCTAGTTATACCCATAATCCTTTGATTATAGCCCAATTTGAATCTCAAATTCCTATACCTTGTCACCCTAGCTGAAAACTAGTTAGTACCATAGTATTGACTAGAAAATTTTATAGAAATGCTTAGCCTGGCTTAGTATAATATTAGGTGGGATCAATCTTTCGCATGAAATGACAGACTTTGAAAATTGATATCTTGACTTCGGTGAGTCAAGGATGGTTTATGAAAATTGTTTAAAAATGAAAATAGAAACTTATGTTTTGGACTTAGGCTAATGGTTAGGTGGTGGGTACCGGCATGCGTCGTGTTTGGTGACACCTGGTTCATTGTCATGTACGGGGGAATGGGGATGGGCCTAAACCAACATAAGGACCGTTTCTGTGATTCATTTTACGAAGTCACTTCGTACTACCACAAGTCCGGTATGGGATGGACCTGGCTAAGAAATTTGTGAAGTTCCAATTATAGTCTCGCTATAGGCTGAATGTGAGCGCGGCGTAGGCTGTGGGAAGTCTCACATGGCACCAGAGGGGGCTCCAACTCGTAGATTCGAGTTGTGGTGAAACCTTAGTGGCGGCGTGATTATTTTGGCGATGGATCAGCAGAACAGCCTTGTCATGAACTTTCCGCCGCACACCTAAGGCAGTGTGTTTATCGCGTGGCTCAAGTGAGAGGGAATGTCTTGTGGGTAAAGTTGTACACCTCTGCAGAGTTAAGACCTATCTAGATAGCCGTGTCCACGGTTATGGACATGCTGAGTAAAGTCATCACAGATTAGACTTGGATTTTATAAACTTGGTTTTTGAGCAAACAAATGGCAATCTTGGTTCTGGTCCGGGTGGATTCCCACGGATAGGTTAGTGTGGGTTGGAGCCTACACTAACAATAATACTTGTTAAAAACAATGTTTCAGATACTGTATTAAAATTCAGCTTTTCATATTTACGTTATTGTATTTAAGTTCAAGTATTGCTTTCCGCACATTGCCCTATTAAGCTTCCCTTTGATATCCATTATGCATGCATCAACTCTGTTATAATTTCTGGTGTAACTTGCGTAAGCAATTACTTGCTTACCTTGGGAGTACTCTCGTACTCACCTTGCTTAACCCGTTGCTAGACTTCGACGGCAACTACGACGGTGAGGACTACTTCAGCGAGTAGGACGCGTCTTACAGTCATTCGCCTGTGGGAGGCTGGATGGGCTGTGCTGCCACCTTTACTATCTTTCCGCTGTTTTTGTTTATTTTGTTGGCCTTGTGCCCTTATTGTAAGACTTGGCCTTAAGGCTGTATTCTCGTTTAATAATATTTCGTGGTTATTTTTGCATGATATACATTGCTGTTAAACCTGTGTGCACTAGCTTTTCCTGGGATAGTGCGATGTACACAGAGGGACTCGGAGTTGTTGTTCCGGGTTCCGACAGAAATGGTATCAGAGCGTCGTAGCTTAAAGCTTCCTATCGATGTCCTCATTAATGGTAGTATGTTGTTCATCCAAGAGCGTCATGAGCTCTCCCTTTGCAACACAGTCTTGCGCCTCAGACGACTCACCTGCCGTGGTTAGTAGAAAACAAAAGACAACACAAAGGAATTATCCCTATCAACTACTAGGTGATGGAAGGTGGAATCACACACTCTTACAAGTGTTCTTACCAACGCAAGGAAGACACAATATGGTAGAAAAAGGATCAGCAATAATCAGTTCAGTAAATGTAAGTTGAAAGATTGTTCAAAATACTCATCAAAGTTGCCGATCCTAGCCTAATCAAAGCTAGCCAATCAAGCCCTATGCAAGAAAGTGTATGTACGCACACGCAATGATCAATGTAACTTGATGTAAGCGATGGAGAACCTCACAACAAGTGCTAAGAGAGACTCTAACCAATCTACTCAAACTTCTATGTAGGGTTCAAGAATGTTTGCACGACGTATAGCACAAAAGACAACAAAATCGGTATTGGTGCAATGTAAACAACCCTCTAGATTGAGTAGAAACAATAGCTAGTCTCAAACGATGAAAAGGCAAAGTGTTATATGGCTTATATATACTTGTCTGAAAGGTTTCGATGAGATCTACAACTTTGCAGTTGAAATGAAATCCAAATTCCGAAGGGAAGATTGAACAAACCAGCAAAAACAGAAGCCTTAATTTTGCGATGCGATTTCAAGGCCAAAGATGGCAGATTTTGGGGGTCTTGGAGGGTGAAAAATGCTTCAATTGTTAGATTTTCAGATGTGCGCCGTCGATAGCTTTCCAACGAGTATAAGAACGTCGAAATTCGAGTTCGTATGCAAAAGTTATGCCCGTTTTACTGAAGGTGTGTCGGAAACGGACTCGACTTCGTTTAAACTGCTATAACTTTTGGTCCCCTTTCCGAACTTGTTCAAAAATTTTTTTGGAGCCCTTTGGATGTATGAAGGATAGCTCCACCAATTTTCACTATTTTTGGCAAAGGTTTGATGCACTTTCCAAATTTCGGAAAAGGGCAGATAGGATGACAGCGGAAAAGGGTACTTTCCAAATTTTCACTATCCCGTGGCTCTCTCTCTCTCTCCTTTTTTTCATTTTTTTTCAAACCGAAATCAATCTCTCTCTTTTCTTTTCTTTTCTCTTTTTTTTTCTGGGTCCGAAACCCTAATTTTTCTTTTGTCACAGAGGATGGCGGCGGATGGGTTTAGGGTTAGCGGTGAATGGGGTGGCAGCAGATAGGAGCCCACAGCAAGGATGGAGGCGTGGCAAGGATGGAGGCGTGACAAGGATGGAAGGCGCTGCAAGGAAGGAAAAAGAAAAACACAATGACGAAGCTACGGAAAGGAAACACGAGATGCAACTAGACAATGTCGAACTAGACTCTGACTAAACTAGTAATCAGCAACTTGAACACGAAGATGTAACCAAAATTTCAACGAGCAATACTGAAAAGAAAAATTACAATGACACAAGGGGTGTTGGGACAGCAGAAGAACAATACGAAATTTTTTTGGCCTATTTTTCTAGAGTTTTTAGGACGATAAACATAAACTAATCTAAAAGGGGCGAATTATCTCACGGGCAACCGTTGCTCTGATAGCACCAAATGTGATGATGACCCGATCTTCCGAGAGGTACTGATAAGTCGATTGTGGAGAACTCGACGTTGATGATCCAAAGGCTCCGACCAAAATAGATCGATCCCCTTGCAATCACTACACCACCGCTCCGATGGTTATCAACCGTGCCGAACGCGGTTGACCTTGCTAAGAAGGCTATCTCCTGCAAGCGAATCGAGAACACAAGCAAGAGAGTAAAAGATGCAATCTGAAATTGTATTGCGAATAAAGATTAAGTTCACAAGTTGGGTTTCCTCAACCGGACGTGCGGTGAGACTACTAAGCAGAATAAACTCTAAAGAAAAACCTGAGCTAAACTAAAGGGGTGCGACCTCCTTAAATAGGAGTGGGGGAGGCCGCACTTATCTAACAAAAGGGGGTGCGGTACTATTTATAGTTACTATTGATGTGAATAGTACACCCATGATTATTGCCAGCCCAAATAGTCTAAGTGTGATTACAAGGCCCAAGACCCACTTTGACTCGGACTGGAAAAGTGATGCTACTTGTTTTGTAGTTTATGATTGGCTCAGATGGAATTTTGAGGTGAGATTAGATTCATCTGAAAGTAGACTCCAAGATCTTTCCAACAAGTACTCATGGGCCTCGAGAAACCTTCTAGATCAAAAGTTATGATCATTTGAAGTAGACGCTGTCCAGCAGTCCGAATCTGAGTCGAACTCGCGAATATGAGTTGGATTGCGCTTGACGGTTCCACTTCTACACTTGAGCTCGCGTGGTTCTTCTCCATGGTTCCTAAGGACAAGAAAATCACAAGTCTTAGGAAGTATCGAATGCTCAGCGGAAATATTATTGAGTCCTAAAAACGAGTTTACCTGATAGTTGAGTTGACGAGTACGTGCCCGAGTGATTGGACCTTGCCCATCATTCATGGAAGCAGTAAGAGGAGTGTTCATATCAGTAGAAGTGATGTCCTCATCATGTCACGCCCCCTCGCCTCCCATAGCCTACTATCGAGTGCCATGTGTCGTTCGATTTTCGACCATCTGAACTTTTCTAGCTCTTTGGGCCATATGATCGCAGTTGGACCATCCGATCTTTGTCATTACTTAGACAATCCAAACCTTACCATCTCTCCAGGCCATTCGATCATGCCCAACAGCTGGGATGTGCCGCTTCGTTCGCCTAGTCCGATCCTCTCTTCTGGAGTATTCAAGGAGCATTTAATGATTATTTTGACTAGTGTCACTAAACCTTAGATCCACAGGCGTCCCTGTAGATTTTAGGTCACTGACCAATAAGTCAATTTCGCAAAGATGGAAATACTATTCAACCTAGGGTATTCTAAACTTAGCGACACATTTACTTCAGGTAAATACTATATAACTCCTCCATGCAATGGGAACATAAATCTAGTAGTCTCTCCGCTTCTGGTATACAAGAGTATCAGCTAAACTTAAATTTAGCTTGTTTAGTGCGTGAACCTTATATTAAAGATCTTTGTTTAGGAAAATATGACGACATTTAGAGTCTTTTTGGCATTTCTCTCCTCCTAATGCTAGGATTTGATCTTACTTAATAGCATACTTCAAAAATCCCTCAATATGCTACAGTGGTGATATCATATGAGAAATAATTGGTTCTCATAATGCCTTATTGGGGGTTCTTTTCTTAATGCAGTGAGCTATATATTTATTAATGCAGTGATATGAAAACTGCACATCTCTACTACTGGTAGATTATCTCAAACATCTTGTGGGTTATTAATCTATCACAATAGAAATATTCTAGCTTCTTATATACTGCCCAATGTTATGATACAATTACTTATACTTCTGACTTCAAATTTGGACCATACAAACATTAAGTTTTATGTTAATGCAACATGTTTTGACCCGATCAATGGTATTATATTTTGACATCATAATATACATCTTCAGAATATTTACAAGAGCATAAATATAATACTGTCACATAAAACATGACCATCGATTAATTTGCATGAAATATATATTCTGTTAGAATATACTTCTAGTTTAACCTCCCAGATGGAATAATTATTCTTCAGAAATATATGTGTTTAATTTGGGAGGTAATTTATATGCCTGTTATAATTTATGATGCCAAATAAGTATGATAGATTTAGATCATTCAGGATCATCCACATCCCATATGTCATCTAGTATTTTGAGAGTTATATTTACTTCGAGCAAATTTCTATAGCTTCCAGTGGTATATATGTGGCAACTTCATGCTACCATGTAATTCCTATGTATATGGTCGCATGCTGGCGACAAACATATTACTGGGGAAAATCAATTACCCTTTGAGGGTCACAATGATTTTCATTTACTAACAGTGTGGATAGCAAATTCAATTATTTCTCAAATTTATAGCTTCAGACTTACTTGCTTTTGGATTTGTCCTAGGATGTGTCATAATGCTTGTTATTACTTTTGTGCCTCAGAGGTTCCAATATTTCTCATATGCCCCCAAATTCCTCTCCTTTTCACATCAGCCATAAAATTCCAAGTGAGAGCACCTACTTCTAGCATTTGCTAATATTTTTAGTAATAAATTGCTATTATACTACTTCAAGAGTAAAATTTTATTGGCGTAAAACTGACATACACTTTGTAATATAGAAGATGGGGGTTATATATAGACTTCAAGTTTTTGCGGTTTATAGCATTTTCTTTTTGATGTAATCCTTCTAGGATTTAACATTTGACTAGATTCCTTGTCTCTTCAAGAATGATAATTTTTCTATAGCCATCTGGGCATTAATGAACTGAGGTATACCATTCCTTTCAAAGGTCAGGCGTAATGTTTACAAAATTTATTCCATACATGATTACTTATTTTACTGCAGGTAAGATATGGCATCTAGGATCTGGGAAAATAATTTATGGCATCTGTTAAGCAACTGTTCAACAGAGGTAAGGCTTTAATATAATAACTTATGGCTTAGACCAAATAATTTATGGGATCTGGGAAAATTATTTTACATACTTGATTGATTAATATATTCTATTAAGCAACTGTTCAGCAGAGGTAAGGCTTTAATAGAATAACTTAGACCAAATACATTATGGCATCTGGGAAAATAATTATCTAATGCACAATTTCAGCTTAAAGCAAAAGATAAAATCTGCTCTTCATGAGCAAGATCAAACTCGACGGGAATTGTTTCTATATTACTGATGCTACTCATGTGGGAAAATGACATCCAAATAAAGCTAAGGGATAACTAGGAGAATGCTGCTGGTCTCCATATTGTTCACTGTAGGCATATTCTTGCTTATGAATACACTTGTTTATTGGTAACATATGGGTTACCTGAACTTCATCTAGAGATAGTGTGGTGCAAGGCAGAGTAATACTCACATGCGGACTTCTAGTCTTAGAGACAGCAATTGATCTAAGCAAAGTGCCTACAGGGCCACCAGTAACACTTCAGGGTAGAGTAGAGACGATACCACACTAACTACAAAGTTTTTACCTTTCAGTGGTAAAAGGATATAGCTACATCAGCGTCAGTCTTGACAAAGTATGATTATATGACAATGAAATGAGACTAGGTGATACAATTGCAGTCATTCGAGGTGAGTAAATATCCACTAAGTGATACATAATGTCCTGCTAGGTTTTGGGCTCTCACTCCTCACTCGCACACCACTCCATCTCTTCCCTGCTAGGTTTTGTGCTCTCACTCCTCGCTCGCTGCCTCTCCTTCCCCAATGCCTCTCCTTCCCCACCGCCTCTCCTCTGTAACATCCCAAAATTTTATCCCTTTATTTAAAATTAAACCTGGAATTTATTTGATTTTCTAGAGTTATGTCAAAATCCTGATTTAAGAAAAATTATAAACTTTAATTTATAAAAGTTAAAAATGAATTTATTGCATTACTGAAAGTTAAAACAAATGCATTTCAGCTTCCTAAAGTCAAATATCAGGTTATATTAATTTTTCCAGATTTTAGAAAGAATTAAAACCTTCCCTTTTAAAATCAAATTGTGCCTTTGCAAATTATACTTGTTAAAATGAGTGGAAAATATTTTTATTAAGTCTCAATTTGTCCCAGAAGGTTCTCTGAATTTTTCTAGAATTTTCAAAATTTATTTGGTATTTTTCCGAATTTTCTAAAGCCTATTACCCTTTTTGGAAAATCAAAAAGGAAATTTAATCCCAAACCCTCCCCACGGGCGACGCGTGTCAGCCATCGGAGTCCCCTCCGCCCGCCGGATTTCCCCTCAGCCGTCCGATCTGATTTAAACCCTCTCCCCCGCCTTCCCTCCCTCCGCTCGCGACGCGTGTCGCGTATCTAGCCGTCCGCTCTTCCGCTCGGTTCAATCCCCGCCGCTCCCCGCGACTTACCGCTTCGTTCTCCCCTCCGATCGACGCGTCGCTTAATCCACGACGTCCTCTGTTGCCGTACCCGATCTCAACCGCCCCCTCCCACTTAATGCACTGACCGGCCCCGATCCGATCCCTGTTGTCGGATGAGATCTTGGCCGTTCCCGTTCACTTACCCCTTCGCAACGCGCCAGCGGTCCCGATCTTTTCCACTCGCCACGCGTCGTGGATCCAACCATCGCCTCCCCGCCCTTCTCCTTTTCTTCTCTCGCTGACGTGCGGGCCCCACCTGTCAGGTCCTTCGTCCCCGCCCCTTTCCTTTCTTCCTCGCGCGATCGCCGCCGCTGCCGCCGCCATTGATTGAAAACCGAACCTTTGAAAGCTTCGGTTTCTTGCCGATTCACTTCCCCGCATTACCGCAGGTTCCAATTAACGCCCTCCACCGTCCGTTGCAGGCATAAAGTCCCCCAATCACGCCCCCCCTTCACCGGCGCATTCAACCTCCCCGTCCGTTTCAAAACCGGCGGGTTGTGCGCGGCCGTTACCCCCTCCCCGACCTATAAAACCCGCACCCCGAGGTTCCCCACCCCACACCGCCACCCCGTGCCTCCAGAGCGCATAATTAAGCCCCGAAGGTCTCCCTGTGCCCGAATCCCCTCCGCGGCTTCAAGCGACTCCAACGAGCAATCGCCGCAGGCTCGAGCCACCTCGCCCCTCGCCGACGCCTCCCCGACCTTGCTGGAGCCCAGGCGAACACCGGCGACCACCTCCCCGGGCACGTGCACCACCGGAGCTACTCCGCCGCCGTGAAGCCCTCTCCGACCGCCGCCCCTCTCCGCCGATTCTCCCCTCCGGTCATCCTCGGCCTCCGCGCAAGGTACCGATGCACTCCCCGCGTCCTCCTCTTCGTTTTGATACCCTCGGCCGGCGCCGCCGCTCGCCGGAACTCCGGCGACCATCGGGCCCCGAGCGCCGCCGCCGCCGGTCGGGCCACGTCAGCCCGTCGGGCCGACCTGGCAGCTGCGTGGCAGCCAGGTGGCGGCCAGATCGGCGCCACGCCAGCGCCACCCGCACGCCCCCTCGCCACCTCACGCGCGTGCAGCCACGTCGGCGTAAAGCCGTGACATGGCAGCCACGTAGCGACCACGTGGTGCCGAGTGGCAGCCACGTGGTGCCACGTCAGTGCCACCCCCGCCTCCGCGCGCTCGCCTGCCACCTCACCCACCTCTCGGGTCCATGGACTCGGTCCATGACACCCGGGCCCCGCCTGTCAGCCTCTGCCCGAATATTTTAATCCTAGGGCTGACGTCATGATCTATAATTTCCTTTAGGAAAATAATTCGTGCTGACGTCATAAATCCTTTTCGGTTTAAAAATAAATTCAGAAAATACCCCTTTTTCTTTTATTTTGAATTTAAACTTTGGAAGGCTATAACTTTTGCATTTTAACTCCAAATTGACACATTCAAATTTCTAAATTTTTCTAAAATCATGATCTATCCATTTCTGGAATAAGTTTGAATTTTTGAAATTTATTTAAATTTTGTTTGAATATATTTTGTAATCCCAAGATTTAAATTTAATTTAAATTTTCAATTTCTCTTAAAAGCCTCAATTCCTTTCCAAGAATTGTTGGTCCAAATCCAAAATTCAAAATTCTGTCTCCCAGTTTATTTTATAATTTTTGGAAGTTATTTGGATTTTGTTTGAATTTTGGTTTGAATTTTTCTTTGAATTGACTCTTTCGTTAGATATTGACGATTCCGGAGAGTTTGAATTCGACGAATCGCAGCAAGACTTCGATCAAGGCAAGTTACACCTTTGACCATATTGAACCCAGTATTTTAAATATAATTATGTTGTTTTACTGTATATGCATGCGTACTTCTACTCAATTTAATTTAAAATTCAGTTTAAATGTTAGATATACCCATAATCATTTGATTATAGCCCATTTGAATTTCTAATTTATACACCTTGTCACCCTAGCTGAAAACTAGTTAGTACCATAGTATTGACTAGAAAATTTTGTAGAAATGCTTAGCCTGGCTTAGTATAACTGTAGGTGGGATGAATCTTTCACATGAAATGTCAGTTTGAAAATGAAACTTTGACTTCGGAGAGTCAAGGGTGGTTTATGGAGATTATTTAAAAATAAAAATAGAAAACATGTTTTGGGACTTAGGCTAATGGTTAGGTGGTGGGTGCCGGTATGCCTCGGGTTTGGTGACACCTGGTTGATTATCGTGCACGGGGGAAATGTGGATGGGCCTAAACCAACATAAGGACCGTTTCTGTGATTCATTTTACGAAGTCACTTCGTACTACCACAAGTCCGGTATGGGACGGACCTGGCTAAGTAATTTGTGAAGTTCCAAACATAGTCTCGCTATAGGCTGAATGTGAGCGCGGCGTAGGCTGTGGGAAGTCTCACATGGCACCAGAGGGGGCTCCAACTCGTGGATTCGAGTTGTGGTGAAACCTTAGTGGCGGCGTGATTATTTTGGCTATGGATCATCGGAACGGCCTTGTCATGAACTCTCTACCGCACACCTAAGGTAGTGTGTTTATCGTGTGGCTCAAGTGAGAGGGAATGTCTTGTGGGTAAAGCTGTACACCTCTGCAGAGTTAAAAACCTATCTAGATAGCCGTGTCCACGATCATGGACATGCTGAGTAAAGTTGTCACAGATTAGACTTGGATTTTATAAACTTGGTTTTTGAGCAAACAAGTAGCAGTCTTGGTTCTGGTCCGGGTGGATTCTCGTGGATAGGTTAGTGTGGGTTGGAGCCTACGCTAACGATAATACTTGTTAAAAAAATGTTTCATATACTATATTAAAATTCAGCTTTTCGTATTTACGTTATTGTATTTAAATTCAAGTATTGCTTTCCGCACATTGCCCTATTAAGCTTTCCTTTGAAATCCCTTATGCATGCATCAACTCTGTTATAATTCCTGGTGTAACTTGCGTAAGCATTTACTTGCTTACCTTGGGAGTACTTCTGTACTCACCTTGCTAAATCTGTTGCCAGACTTCGAGGGCGACTACGACGGTGAGGACTACTTCAGCGAGTAGGATGCGTCTTACAGTCATTTGCCTGTGGGAGGCTGGATGGGCTGTACTGCCACCTTTACTATCTTTCCGCTGTTTTTATTTTGTTGGCCTTGTGCCCTTATTATAAGACTTGGCCTTAAGGCCGTATTTTCAGTTAATAATATTGCTTGGTGATTTTTGCATGATATACATTGCTGTTAAACCTGTGTGCACTAGCTTTTCCTGGGATAGTACGATTTACACAGAGGGACTCGGAGTTGTTGTTCCGGGTCCCGACAGAAATGGTATCAGAGCAACAATGACTCTAAGACGTGACCTTAGCTAGAGACCAACTTTAAGGATATATTTTAATAAGAAATGCCCCTTTTAAATTATCTCTTCCTTTTCTCAATCTCTTTACCAAAACTGATTACTAACTCCTCTCCCCTTCCAAATTTTAGATGGAGCAACCCACCCGCGTCTCCCATGGAACCTTTGTCGGACTCTTTGCAGATGATCTGTACAACCTCATGCAAGAGCTCAACTTCCGCTCGTACCCCCTCTACCAGGGGTATGTTGGCATGTATGGAGATGAGGAACGCTGGAGGGTAGAAGTGAAGATCTTCAGAGATTTCGGAGCAAACGGAGCCATTTACGTGTTCGACGCACCCCTACCTCGAGCCACCTTCTTCGACGGAGTACAGGATGCAGCTGAGGAACATCTACGCTCGAGACTTGCTGCGCACCGATTTTCGCTACTTCCCCATTAAGACTCCCCTGTGGGCTGCCAGCGACTTCTCGTCTACAGAGTATGAGAGCAACCCCCGCCTCGTACGACTGGTGGAGTTCACCAAGTCCATGGATCACATGTACCAGACCACCCTGGACGAGCTGCACACCGCACAGCAGAAGCTCCGCGCACGCGAAGAAGAACTTGCCGAGCTCCGTGTCAAGATGCAGTTCCACGATTAGGGCCTTTTCCGAGGAGACTCGAGCGCAGCGCTACTGTGTAGACAACCCCGAGTCTTAGAACGCTATCCGTGAGCTGTAGTCCTTTGTAAACAGCCACGAGACTATTATAATAAAATAAAAAGTTTTGTTTGGCTCTTATTTGTGTTTTCCTTGCTCTTGTGTGTTATTTTGGTGGGATTGTTACTAGAACCTTTCCTTTAGTTCTCTCTCTAAATCTGAAAGCCTCAATAGATGGTGAACACAAGAAGGAACTCCAGCATGGACAACGCCAACCCCGGAGCACAAGGAAGCCAGTCAGCTCCGATTCCACCGCCCCCGCCAGCAGCAGGAACGGACTAGGCACAATTGATGGCCAATCAAAACCAGTTGATCCAACTGTTAGCTCAGACGATCAACAACCCTCAGGCTCATCATCAACCTGCCCAAGTACCTCCCAATCGTCTTTCTGAGTTCCTGAGGATCAAACCACCCACCTTCGCCGGCAGTGCTGAACCAATGGACGCCGACGACTGGCTCAGGTCGATTGGCAAGAAACTGGACATACTGCAGTGCACTGATCGGGAGCGAGTCCTGTTCGCCTCCCATCAGCTGAACGGGCCCGCGTCTCAATGGTGGGATACTTTCACCGCTTCGCACGCCAACCCGCAGACGGTGACGTGGAACGAGTTCGAGCAAAGCTTTCGCAAGGCTCACATCCCCACCGGCACCATGGCACTGAAGAAGGAGTTCAGGTCTCTGCGCCAAGGAAGTCGTACTGTCAATGAGTACGTGCAGAAGTTTAACCAACTAGCCCGCTATGCGACAGAGGATGTGGCTTCTGATGAAGCCAAGCAAAAAGGTTCATGGAGGGCCTGAATGACAACATATCAGTACAGCTGATATCGGGTGACTATACTGACTTCCACCAACTAGTCAGTAAGGCCATCCGCCAGGAGGGCAAACACATGGAAATGGAAACACGGAAGAAAAGAATGGCGGACCAGAGGAACAACTCTGGAGGTTCTTCCAAGAATCGCAGTACTCCCCCACACTCAAACAAGTTCAGACCCCAGGGTAGCAACTTCAAGAACCAGTCAAGCAGGTTCAAGTCCTCAACCAGCCGCCCGTCGTTCCAGGCCAACCGCCAGTAGTTCCAAAGCAACCGCACTCAAAGGTGGCGGGCGACGAGAAGAGCGATCCACCGTCGACGGATTGACCTGCTACTACTGCAAGGAACCAGGACACTTTGCCAAGGCGTGCCCCAAGAAGATTCAAGCGCAATGACTTCGTGAGCCTCGGAAGTCGAACTGTGGCGCGAAGCGCGCACCTTCATCAAGGGGCGAGTGAACCACGTGACAGCAGAAGAAGCCCAGGCTGCACCGGATGTTGTGCTGGGTATGTTCCTTGTCAATTCAGTACCCGCATCAGTTCTTTTCGATTCTGGAGCATCGCATTCCTTTGTATCAAAAACTTTTGTGGATAAGCATGGGTTGGGCATGGTAACTCTTAGTAACCCCATGATAATTCACTCCCCGGGAGCAGAAATGAGATCAGGGACCTTGTGCCCGAAAGTAGAACTGCTCATAGATGGAACCCGATTCCTAGCCGACCTTTTGGTCTTGGAATCGCAAGGATTAGATGTCATTCTCGGAATGAATTGGTTAGCCAAGATCCAAGGTCAGATCGATTGTGCTACCAGATCCATCACCCTCACCAATGACCAGGGCATAGAAGTGATCTTCTCTCCTCAAATCCCGAAGGCAGAAGAATGTCCCCTTTTCCATCTCCAAGTCTTGGAAGAAGTGTCGATAGTGCGGGAATACCTAGATGTTTTTCCGAGGAACTGCCAGGAATGCCACCGGATAGGGAAATCGAGTTTGTGATTGACCTAGTCCCAAGCACCGCCCCAATTTTCAAGAGACCATATCGGATGCCTGCTAACGAGTTAGCAGAATTGAAGAATCAACTCAAGGAATTAGAAGACAAAGGGTACATCTGACCCAGTTCGTCACCTTGGGGAGCACCCGTCCTGTTCGTCAAGAAAAAGGATGAGAGTTTGAGGCTATGTGTGGACTACAGAGCACTCAACGACGTCACCATCAAGAATAAATACCCCCTCTCTAGGATCGATGACCTGTTCGATCAGTTGAAAGGAGCCGGTATCTTCTCCAAAATTGATCTACGATCAGGATACCACCAGCTGAGGATCCGTGAAGAAGACATTCCCAAAACCGCCTTCTCCACCAGATATGGACATTATGAGTTCACGGTCATGTCATTTGGACTGACCAATGCACCAGCCTACTTCATGAGTATGATGAACAGTGTATTCATGAAATACTTGGATAAGTTTGTAGTAATCTTCATCGACGACATCCTCATCTACTCCAAGAATGAAGAAGAGCATGAGCGGCATCTCCGAATAACGTTGGAAAAACTTCGAGAGTATCAACTCTTTGCTAAATTCAGCAAATGTGAATTCTGGCTAAAAGAGGTTGCCTTCCTCGGACATATCGTAACAGCCGAAGGAATCGCTGTAGATCCTTCCAAGGTAGAAGCAGTAATGGAGTGGAAGCCACCAAAGTCCGTAACAGAAGTCAGGAGCTTTCTTGGACTTGCGGGTTATTACCGTCGGTTCATAGCAGGGTTCTCCGAGACAACCAAGCCGATGACCCAGTTGCTGAAAAAGGAAAAGAAGTTCGAATGGACGAAGGCCTGTGAGCAGAGTTTTCAAACCCTTAAGAAGAGACTAGTCTCAGCGTCCGTGCTTGTTTTGCCGGACGTACGTAAAGGCTTTGAGGTTTTCTGTGACGCCTCCCGCCTAGGCTTAGGCTGTGTCCTAATGCAAGAAGGCAAAGTGGTAGCCTACGCATCCCGCCAACTCAAGCCTCATGAGTGCAATTATCCTACTCATGACTTAGAGTTAGCCGCAGTAGTGCACGTCTTAAAAATCTGGTGCCACTATCTTATCGGTAACCGTTGTGAAGTATACACGGACCATAAGAGTTTGAAGTATATCTTCACCCAGGCAGAACTCAACCTGAGGCAGCGAAGATGGTTGGAGTTGATAAAGGACTACGACATCGGTATACATTACCACCCCGGAAAAGCAAATGTGGTAGCCGATGCCTTAAGCAGGAAGTCTTATGCAAACATGGTGATGTCGGAAGAAGACCAGACCCGACTTCAGGAGGGAGTCGCCCGTCTAAGTCTAAACCCGATAGGACCAAGCACTCTCGCCACACTGGAAATACAACCTGGCTTGCCTGAACAAATTAAGGAAGCTCAGAACGTGGACGAGGATATTCAAGAAATCAAAAAAGAATATGAGAAGAGGCAAAGCACCAGGATTCAGCGAAGATGAGCATGGCACGGTTTGGTTCGAGAACCGCATCTGTGTACCGAACAATCAGGAAATCAAAACCCTGATTCTGAAGGAGGCTCATGACACCCCATACTCAATCCACCCAGGTTGCACCAAAATGTACCAGGATCTGAGGGAAAGATATTGGTGGGTTAGTATGAAAAGGGAAATCGCAGAGTTCATTGAAGCCTGCGACACCTGTCAACGAGTCAAAGCTGAACATCAGAGGCCAGCAGGACTCTTGCAACCATTGCCCATTCCGGAATGGAAGTGGGAAGAAATCGGTATGGATTTTATAACCGGACTTCCAAAGACGCAATCGAGTTATGATTCAATTTGGGTAATCATAGACCGATTGACTAAAGTGGCTCACTTCATACCAGTCAAAACCACTTATTCAGGAAGCAAGTTGGCTGAGCTGTACATGTCTCGAATTGTGTGCCTACATGGCGTACCCAAGAAGATAGTGTCAGATCGAGGTAGTCAGTTCACTTCTCGATTTTGGCAAAGGCTGCATGAAGAATTGGGTAGTAAGCTCAGTTTCAGTACCGCTTACCATCCCCAGACAGACGGTCAAACAGAAAGAGTTAATCAGATACTCGAGGATATGCTAAGGGCTTATACGCTGGATTGCGGGAACAGCTGGGACCGTTCACTGCCATATGCGGAATTCTCGTACAATAACAGCTACCAAGCCAGTCTGCAGATTGTACCCTTCGAAGCCTTGTATGGTCGAAAGTGCAGGACCCCCTTGCTTTGGGATCAGTAAGGTGAACCCCAAGAAGCGGACCAAACTCGCCGCAAGACGCAGAAGATCAAGTAAAGAAGATCGAGGCAGACTAAAGATAGCCCGCCTCGGCGTAAGAGCTATGCGGATAACCGTCGTCGAGACCTGACCTTCGAGGTCGGCGACTACGTCTATCTTAGAGTATCCCCACTCAGAGGTGTGAAAAGGTTTCAAGTTAGAGGGAAGCTAGCACCACGATATGTAGGCCCTTTCAAGATTCTCGGACCAAGAGGTGCGAACGCATATCGATTAGACTTGCCGCCAAGCATGTCAGGGGTGCACAATGTCTTTCATGTCTCACAGTTAAAGAAGTGTCTCCGAGTACCCACAGAGCAAGCCGCACTGGAAACCTTGGACCTCCATGATGACCTCACCTACCAGGAGCAACCAATCAAGATTCTCGAGACAGCAGAACGTCAGACCAGAAGGAAGACCATCAAATTCTGCAAAGTTCAGTGGAGCAACCACACCGAAAACGAAGCCACCTGGGAGCGAGAAGAAGATCTAAAGACCAGCCATCCCCATCTCTTTTGCTAGCCAGTGCAAATCTCGAGGGCGAGATTTCCTTTAAGGGGGGTAGGTTTGTAACATCCCAAAATTTTATCCCTTTATTTAAAATTAAACCTGGAATTTATTTGATTTTCTGGAGTTATGTCAAAATCCTGATTTAAGAAAAATTATAAACTTTAATTTATAAAAGTCAAAAATGAATTTATTGCATTACTGAAAGTTAAAAACAAATGCATTTCAGCTTCCTAAAGTCAAATATGAGGTTATATTAATTTTTCCAGATTTTACAAATAATTAAAACCTTCCCTTTTAAAATCAAATTGTGCCTTTGCAAATTATACGTGTTAAAATGAGTGGAAAATATTTTTATTAAGTCTCAATTTGTCCCAGAAGGTTCTCTGAATTTTTCTAGAATTTTCAAAATTTATTTGGTATTTTTCTGAATTTTCTAAAGCCTATTACCCTTTTTGGAAAATCAAAAAGAAATTTAATCCCAAACCCTCCGCGGCGACGCGCGTGTCGACCATCGAGTCCTCCGCCCGCCGGATTTCCCTCACCGTCCGATCTGATTTAAACCTCTCCCCGCCTTCCTCCCTCGCCGCGCGCGCGTGTCGCGTATCTAGCCGCCCGCTCTTCCGCTGGTTCAATCCCGCCGCTCCCGCGACTTACCGCCGCCCGCCGTTCGTTCCCCTCCGATCGACGCGTGGCTTAATCCACGACGTCCTCTCGTTGCCGCACCGATCTCAACCGCCTCCCACTTAATGCACCGACCGCCCCGATCCGATCCTCGTTGTCGGATGAGATCTCGGCTCCGCTCACTTACCCTTCGCAACGCGCCAGCGGTCCCGATCTTTTCCACTCGCCACGCGTCGCGGATCCAACCATCGCCTCCCCGCCCTTCTCCTTTTCTTCTCTCGCTGACGTGCGGGCCCCACCTGTTAGGTCCTTCGTCCCCGCCCCTTTCCTTTCTTCCTCGCGCGATCGCCGCCACTGCCATTGATTGAAAACCGAAGCTTTGAAAGCTTCGGTTTCTTGCCGATTCACTTCCCCGCATTACCGCAGGTTCCAATTAACGCACACCACCGTCCGTTGCAGGCATAAAGTCCCCCAATCATGCCCCCCCTTCGCCGGCGCATTCAACCTCCCCGTCCGTTTCAAAACCGGCGGGTTGTGCGCGGCCGTTACCCCCTCCCCGACCTATAAAACCCGCACCCCGAGGTTCCCCTCCCCACACCGCCACCCCCTGTGCCTCCAGAGCGCATAATTAAGCCCCGAAGGTCTCCTCGTGCCGAATCCTCCGCGCTTCAGCGACTCCGGCGAGCAATCGCCGTCGGCTCGAGCCACCTCGCCCCTCGCCGACGCCTCCCCGACCTTGCTGGAACCCAGGCGAACACCGGCGACCACCTCCCCGGGCACGTGCACCACCGGAGCTACTCCGCCGCCGTGAAGCCCTCTCCGACCGCCGCCCCTCTCCGCCGATTCTCCCCTCCGGTCATTCTCGGCCTCCGCGCAAGGTACCGACGCACTCCCCGCGTCCTCCTCTTCGTTTTGATACCCTCGGCCGGCGCGCCGCTCGCCGGAACTTTGGCGACCATCGGGCCCCGAGCGCCGCCGCCGCCGGTCGGGCCACGTCGGGCCGACCTTGCAGTGCGTGGCAGCCAGGTGGCGGCCAGATCGGCGCCACGCCAGCGCCACCCGCACGCCCCCTCGCCACCTCACGCGCACACAGCCACGTCGGCGTAAAGCCGTGATGTGGCAGCCACGTAGCGACCACATGGTGCCGAGTGGCGCACGCGTGGTGCCGCGTCCACGCCGCCCCGCCTCGCGCCGCCGCCACCTCACCCACCTCTCGGGTCCATGGACTCGGTCCATGACACCCGGGCCCCGCCTGTCAGCCTCTGCCCGAATATTTTAATCCTAGGGCTGACGTCATAATCTATAATTTCCTTTAGGAAAATAATTCGTGCTGACGTCATAAATCCTTTTCGGTTTAAAAATAAATCCAGAAAATACCCTTTTTCTTTTATTTTGAATTTAAACTTTGGAAGGCTATAACTTTTGCATTTTAACTCCAAATTGACCCATTCAAATTTCTAAATTTTTCTAAAATCATGATCTATCCATTTCTAGAATAATTTTGAATTTTTGAAATTTATTTAAATTTTGTTTGAATATATTTTGTAATCCTAAGATTTAAATTTAAATTAAAATTTCCAATTTCTCTTAAAAGCCTCAATTCCTTTCCAAGAATTGTTCGTCCACATCCAAAATTCAAAATTCTGTCTCCCAGTTTATTTTATAATTTTTGGAAGTTATTTGGATTTCATTTGAATTTTGGTTTGAATTTTTCTTTGAATTGACTCTTTCGTTAGATATTGACGATTCCGGAGAGTTTGAATTCGACGAATCGCAGCAAGACTTCGATCAAGACAAGTTACACCTTTGACCATATTGAACCTAGTATTTTAAATATAATTATGTTATTTTACTGTATATGCATGCGTACTTCTACTCAATTTAATTTAAAATTCAGATTAAATGTTAGATATACCCATAATCCTTTGATTATAGCCCATTTGAATTTCTAATTCATACACCTTATCACCCTAGCTGAAAACTAGTTAGTACCATAGTATTGACTAGAAAATTTTGTAGAAATGCTTAGCCTGGCTTAGTATAACCGTAGGTGGGATGAATCTTTCACATGAAATGTCAGTTTGAAAATGAAACTTTGACTTCGGAGAGTCAAGGGTGGTTTATGTAGATTATTTAAAAATGAAAATAGAAAACATGTTTTGGGACTTAGGCTAATGGTTAGGTGGTGGGTGCCGGTATGCCTCGGGTTTGGTGACACCTGGTTGATTATCGTGCATGGGGGAAATGTGGATGGGCCTAAACCAACATAAGGACCGTTTCTGTGATTCATTTTACGAAGTCACTTCATACTACCACAAGTCCGGTATGGGACGGAACTGGCTAAGTAATTTGTGAAGTTCCAAACATAGTCTCGCTATAGGCTGAATGTGAGCGCGGCGTAGGCTGTGGGAAGTCTCACATGGCACCAGAGGGGGCTCCAACTCGTGGATTCGAGTTGTGGTGAAACCTTAGTGGCGGCGTGATTATTTTGGCTATGGATCATCGGAACGGCCTTGTCATGAACTCTCCGCCGCACACCTAAGGTAGTGTGTTTATCGCGTGGCTCAAGTGAGAGGGAATGTCTTGTGGGTAAAGCTGCACACCTCTGCATAGTTAAAAACCTATCTAGATAGCCGTGTCCACGGTCATGGACATGCTGAGTAAAGTTATCACAAATTAGACTTGGATTTTATAAACTTGATTTTTGAGCAAACAAGTAGCAGTCTTGGTTCTGGTCCGGGTGGATTCCCGTGGATAGGTTAGTGTGGGTTGGAGCCTACGCTAACGATAGTACTTGTTAAAAAATGTTTCATATACTATATTAAAATTCAGCTTTTCATATTTACGTTATTGTACTTAAATTCAAGTATTGCTTTCCGCACATTGCCCTATTAAGCTTTCCTTTGAAATCCCTTATGCATGCATCAACTCTGTTATAATTCCTGGTGTAACTTGCGTAAGCATTTACTTGCTTACCTTGGGAGTACTTCTGTACTCACCTTGCTAAATCTGTTGCCAGACTTCGAGGGCGACTACGACGGTGAGGACTACTTCAGCGAGTAGGACGCGTCTTCTGATCATTCGCTGTGGGAGGCTGGATGGTCGTGTCTTTGCCACCTTTACTATCTTTCCGCTGTTTTTATTTTGTTGGCCTTGTGCCCTTATTGTAAGACTTGGCCTTAAGGCTGTCTTTTCAGTTAATAATATTGCTTGGTGATTTTTGCATGATATACATTGCTGTTAAACCTGTGTGCACTAGCTATTCCTGGGATAGTGCGATTTACACAGAGGGACTCGGAGTTGTTGTTCCGGGTCCCGACAGAAATGGTATCAGAGCAACAATGACTCTAAGATGTGACCTTAGCTAAAGACCAACTTTAAGGATATATTTTAATAAGAAATGCCCCTTTTAAATTATCTCTTCCTTTTCTCAATCTCTTTACCAACACTGATTACTAACTCCTCTCCCCTTCCAAATTTTAGATGGAGCAACCCACCCGCGTCTCCCATGGAACCCTTTGCCGGACTCTTTGCGATGATCCGCACAACCTCATGCAAGAGCTCAACTTCCGCCTGCACCCCTCTACTGTGGGTATGTTCGATACCATTTACTGCGGGACCAAACAACAACTCAGAGCCCTCCGTAAATCGCACTATCCGGGAAAAGCTAGTGCACAAAGTTTAACAACAATGTACATCATGCAAAAATAACCACGAGATATTATTAAACGAAAATACAGCCTTAAGGCCAAGTCTTACAATAAGGGCACAAGGCCAACAAAATAAACAAAAACAATGGAAAGATAGTAAAGGTGGCAGCACAGGCCCATCCAGCCTCCCACAGCGAATGATCCGAAGACGCGCCCTACTCATTTGAAGTAGTCCTCACCGTGTCGAATCGCCGCAAGCCCGGCAACAGATTTAGCAAGGTGAGTCTGTATACTCCCAAGGTAAGCAAGTAAATGCTATGCAAGTTACACCGTGATTTATAATGAGTTGATGCATGCATAAGGGATTTCAAAGGAAAGCTTAATAGGGCAATGTGCGGAAAGCAATACTTGAATTTAAATAACGTAAATACGAAAAGTGAATTTTAATACAAAGATGTGAAACATTATTTTAACAAGTATTATCGTTGGTGTAGGCTCCAACCCACACTAACCTATCCACGGAATCCACCCGACGTAACCAAGATCGCTATTTGTTTGCTCAAAACCAAGTTTATAAAATCCAAGTCTAATCTGGACAACTTTACTCAAGATGTCCATGACCGTGGACACGGCTATCTAGATAGGTTTTTAACTCTGCAGAGGTGTACAACTTTACCCACAAGACATTCCCTCTCACTTGAGCCACGCGATAAACACACTGCCTTAGGTGTGCGGCGGAGAGTTCATGACAAGGCTATTCCGATATTCCATAGCCAAAATAATCACGCCGCCACTAAGGTTTCACCACAACTCGAATTCATGAGTTGAAGCCCCCTCTGGTGCCATGTGAGACTTCCCACAGCATACGCCGCGCTCACATTCAGCCTATAGCGAGACTATGTTTGGAGCTTCACAAATTACTTAGCCAGGTCCGTCCCATACCGGACTTGTGGTAGTACGAAGTGACTTCGTAAAATGAATCACAGAAACGGTCCTTATGTTGGTTTAGGCCCAACCACATTCCCCCGTACACGACAATCAACCAGGTGTCACCAAACACGAGGCATGCCGGTACCCACCACCTAACCATTAGCCTAAGTCCAAAACATAAGTTTCTATTTTCATTTTTAAACAATTTTCACAAACCATCCTTGACTCACCGAAGTCAAGAACTCAATTTTTAAATCGTCATTTCCTGTGAAAGACATTAATCCCACCTAAAATTATACTAAGCCAGGCTAAGCATTCTATAAAATTTCTAGTCAATACTATGGTACTCACTAGTTTTCAGCTAGGGTGACAAGGTACAGGAATTCGGGATTCAAATTGGGCTATAATCAAATGATTATGGGTATAACTAAATTTAAAACAAATTTGAATTAAATTTGAGTAAAGATACGCATGCATATACAGTAAAACAATATAAATAAGTTCAAATATTAGGTTCAACATGGTCAATAGTGTAACTTGCCTTGATCGAAGTCTTGCTGCGATTCGTCGAATTCAAACTCTCCGGAATCGTCAATATCTAACGAAAGAGTCAATTCAAAACAAAATTCAAATGAAATCCAAATAACTTCCAAAAATTATAAAATAAACTGGGAGACAGAATTTTGAATTTTGGACGTGGGTCAAAAAAATTTTAAAAAGGAATTGAGGCTTTTAAAAGAAATTGGAAGTTTTAATTTAAATTTAAACCTTGGAATTACAAAATATATTCAAACATAATTTAAATAAATTTCAAAATTTCAAAATTATTCCAGAAATGGATAGATCATGATTTTAGAAAAATTTAGAAATTTGAATGGGTCAATTTGGAGTTAAAATGCAAAAGTTATAGCCTTCCAAAGTTTAAATTCAAAATAAAAGAAAAAGGGTATTTTTGGATTTATTTTAAACCGAAAAGGATTTATGACGTCAGCACGAATTATTTTTCTAAAGGAAATTATAGATTATGACGTCAGCCCTAGGATTAATATATTCGGGCAGAGGCTGACAGGTGGGGTCCGGGTGTCATGGACCGAGTCCATGGACCCGAGGGATGGGTGAGGTGGCAGGCGGGCGTGCGGGGAACGGGGTGGCGCTGACGTGGCGCCACGGGGCTGCCGCGTGGTCGCCGCGTGGCTGCCACGTCACGGCTTTATGCCGACGTGGCGGCACGCGCGCGAGGTGGCGAGGGGGCGTGCGGGTGGCGCTGGCGTGGCGCCGATCTGGCCGCCACCTGGCTGCCACGCAGCTGCCAGGTCGGCCCGACGGACTGACGTGGCCCGACCGGCGGCGGCGACGCTCGGGGCCCGATGGTCGCCGGAGCTCCGGTGAGCGGCGGCGCCGGCCGAGGGTATCAAAATGACGAGGAGGACGCGGGGAGTGCATCGGTACCTTGCGCGGAGGCCGAGGATGATCGGAGAGGAAAATCGGCGGAGAGGGGCGGCGGTCGGAGAAGGGTTCACAACGGTGGAGAGGTTCCGGCGATGCAGCAGCTCGGGGGAGAGGTCGCCGGTGTTCGCCTGGGCACCAGCAAGGTCGGGGAGGCACCAGCGAGAAGCGGGGAAGCTCGAGCCGGCGGCGATTGCTCGCCGGAGTTGCTTGAAGCCGCGGCGGGGATTCGGGCGTAGGGAGACCCTCGAGGCTTGATTATGCGCTCTGGAGGCTCGGGGGGGTGGCGGTGTGGGGAGAGGAAGCACGGGGAGTCCTTTATATAGGCTGAGGAGGGAGGTAACGGTCGAGCAAATCTCGCCGGAGTTGCAACGGCTCGGAGGTTTAAGGTGAAGACGGAAACGGCCGCAATTAGGGCTGATTATGCCTCAGATGGGTGCGGGGAGGCGTCGATTTGAATGTGCCGGGCGGGGATTATTTATAAGAAACCGGCTATTAAAGCTCGGTTTCGACACGACGGCGGCAACGGTGGTGATCGCGCGAGGAAGAAAGGAAAGGGGCGAGACGAAGGGCCCGACAGTGGGCCCGCACGCCACGAGAAGGAAAACGGAAAGGGCGAGGAGAATGGCTGGATGTTTGACAAGTGGCAGCGGAGCGAGAGGGCGACCGCTGGATCGGGGTCGAACCGGTAAGTGACCGTGGACGATCGAGATGAAATCCAGCAACGGGGTTTAGATCTGACCCGATCGGGTGCTTTAAGTGACAAGGAACGGCTGCGATTGAAATCGCAACGAGGGCGGTGTGGATCACGCCACGCGCCGAGCGGAGGGAAGAGGACGCGCGGCGGTTAAGTGAGGCGCGGCGGTGGGGATTGAATCGGGCGGAGGTGGACGGCCCGATGCTTGCCACGTCGGTCCGAGGATGGGGAAGGGCGGGATTGAACCGGTAAGTGACGACGGGCGGCCGAGATCAGATCCGGCGGGGTGGAGGTGGCTCCGATGGCTGACACACGTCGGCCCGAGAAGGGGTTTTTGGATTTTCTTTCTTTTTGAATTTCCAGAAATGATATTAAGCTTTAGAAAACTCAGAAAAATACCAGATAAATTTTGAAAAAATCCAAAAAAATTCAGAGAACCTTCTGGGACTAATTGGGACTTAATAAAAATATTTTCCACCAAATTTGATAAGTATATTTTGAAAAAGCACAGTTTGACTTAAGAGGGAAGTTTTTAATTCTTTATAAAATTCTGAAAATTACTATAATCACATATTTGACTTTAGGAAAGTGAAATACATTTGTTTGATTTACAAGAAATGCAATGAACTTAATTTGATCTTGTAATAACAGAAGTTTTTAATCAGGACTTTGAAATAAACTCCAGGAAAATCAAATAAATTCCAGGTTTAATTTTAAATAAAGGGATAAAATTTTGGGATGTTACAAACCTACCCCCCTTAAAGGAAATCTCGCCCTCGAGATTTGCACTGGCTAGCAAAAGAGATGGGGATGGCTGGTCTTTAAATCTTCTTCTCGCTCCCAGGTGGCCTCGTCTTCGGTGTGGTTGCTCCACTGAACTTTGCAGAATCTGATGGTCTTCCTTCTGGTCTGACGTTCTGCTGTCTTAAGAATCTTGATTGGTTGCTCCTGGTAGGTGAGGTCATCCTGGAGGTCTAATGTTTCCAGTGCGGCTTGCTCTGTGGGTACTCGGAGGCACTTCTTTAACTGTGAGACATGAAAGACATCGTGTACCCCTGACATACTTGGCGGCAAGTCTAACTGATATGCAACTGCACCTCTTCGGTCCAGAATCTTGAAAGGGCCCACATATCGTGGTGCTAGCTTCCCTCTAACTTGAAACCTTTTCACACCTCTGAGTGGGGATACTCTAAGATAGACGTAGTCGCCGACCTCGAAGGTCAGGTCTCGATGATGGTTATCCGCATAGCTCTTCTGTCGAGACTGGGCTATCTTTAGTCTGTCTCTGATCTTCTTTACTTGATCTTCTGCGTCTTGCAGCAGGTTTGGTCCAGCTTCTTGGGGTTCACCTTGCCGATCCCAAAGCAAGGGGTCTGCACTTTCACCATACAAGGCTTGAAGGGTGCCATCCGCAGACCGGCTTGGTAGTGTTATTGTACGAGAATTCCGCATAGGGCGTTGAACGGTCCCACTGTTCCCAAATCCAGCGTACAAGCCCTTAGCATATCCTCGAGTATCCGATTAACTCTTCTCGCTTGACCGTGCATGTCTGGGATGGTAAGCGGTCTTAAACCGAGCTTACTACCCAATTCTTCATGCGGCCTTTGCCAAAATCGAAGTGAATCGACTACCTCGATCCGACACTATCTTCTTGGGTACGCCATATAGGCACACAATTCGAGACATGTACATTTCACCAACTTGCTTCCTGAATAAGTGGTTTTGACTGGTATGAAGTGAGCTACTTTAGTCAATCGGTCTATGATTACCCAGATTGAATCGTAACCCGATTGCGTCCTTGGAAGTCCGGTTATGAAATCTATACCGATTTCTTCCCACTTCCAATCTGGAATCGGCAATGGTTGCAAGAGTCCTGCTGGCCTCTGATGTTCAGCTTTGACTCGTTGACAGGTGTCGCAGGCTTCAATGAATTCCGCGATTTCCCTTTTCATACTAACCCACCAATATCTTTCTCTCAGATCCTGGTACATCTTGGTGCGACTTGGGTGGATTGAGTATGGGTGTCATGAGCCTCCTTCAGAATCAGGGTTTTGATTTCCTGATTGTTTGGTACACAACCAAACCGTGCCATGCTCATCTTCGCTGAATCCTGGTGCTTTGCCTCTTCTCATATTCTTTTTGATTTCTTGAATATCCTCGTCCGTGTTCTGAGCTTCCTTAATTTGTTCAAACAAGCCAGGTTGTATCTCCAGTGTGGCAAGAGTGCTTGGTCCCATCGGGTTTAGACTTAGACGGGCGACTCCCTCCTGATGTCGGGTCTGGTCTTCTTCCGATATCACCATGTTTGCATAAGATCTCCTGCTTAAGGCATCGGCTACCACATTCGCTTTTCCGGGGTGGTAATGTATACCGATGTCGTAGTCCTTTATCAACTCCAACCATCTTCGCTGCCTCAGGTTGAGTTCTGCCTGGGTGAAGATATACTTCAAACTCTTATGGTCCGTGTATACTTCACAACGGTTACCAATAAGATAGTGGCGCCAGATTTTTAAGGCGTGCACTACTGCGGCTAACTCTAAATCATGAGTAGGATAATTGCACTCATGAGGCTTGAGTTGGCGGGATGCGTAGGCTACCACTTTGCCTTCTTCCAGCAGAACACAGCCTAAGCCCAGGCGAGAGGCGTCACAGAAGACCTCGAAGCCTTTATGCACGTCCGGCAAGACAAGCATGGGTGTTGAGACTAGTCTCTTCTTAAGGGTTTGGAAACTCTGCTCACAAGCCTTCGTCCATTCGAACTTCTTTTCCTTTTTCAGCAACTGGGTCATTGGCTTGGCTGTCTCGGAGAACCCTGCTATGAACCGACGGTAATAACCCGTAAGTCCAAGAAAACTCCTGACTTCTGTTACGGACTTTGGTGGCTTCCACTCCATTACTGCTTCTACCTTGGAAGGATCTACAGCGATTCCTTCGGCTGTCACGATATGTCCGAGGTAGGCAACCTCATTTAGCCAGAATTCACATTTGCTGAATTTGGCAAAGAGTTGACGCTCCCGAAGCTTTTCCAACGTTGTTCGGAGATGCTGCTCATGCTCTTCTTCATTCTTGGAGTAGATGAGGATGTCGTTGATGAAGATTACTACAAACTTGTCCAAGTATTTCATAAATACACTGTTCATCATACTCATGAAGTAGGCTGGTGCATTGGTCAGTCCAAATGACATGACCGTGAACTCATAATGTCCATATCTGGTGGAGAAGGCGGTTTTGAGAATGTCTTCTTCACGGATCTTCAGCTGATGGTATCCTGATCGCAGATCAATCTTGGAGAAGACACCGGCTCCTTTCAACTGATCGAACAGGTCATCGATCCTGGGAAGGGGGTATTTATTCTTGATGGTGATGTCATTGAGTGCTCTGTAGTCCACACATAGCCTCAAACTCTTGTCCTTTTTCTTGACGAACAGGACGGGTGCTCCCCACGGTGACGAACTGGGTCGGATGTACCCTTTGTCTGTTAGTGATATGCCCTAGAGGCAACATGGAGATGTTGTATATATCACATACTATGTTTATGATACATTACTTTGTTCCTTGGAATAGACATCATCATTATTGATCAATGAGTATGTGACTTATTCATGAGACTCTTAAATACTAAGATGTTGCTATTTCTAAATGATCCCTGATCGTATATCATATGAGGAACAAATATGATAAAAAGACAAAGATCAGCATATGTATTGATTGATGATCATGTCTCATGGATCATGGTATGGTGATACCAAATCAATAATATGGACATGTGTTAGTGAACATATGTTGGATAGACTCGCCATGAGACACCGCAGAGATTCCATGTGTCATCGTTGGTCTCAAGTAGTGTTTATGTAGAGTCCTTAGACTTGAGATCATCATGGTTCCCAACTTGAGTAGTAGCTTATTTTGGGACTACTAAACACTACTCCGTGAATCGGGTAGTCATAAAAGTAGTCTTTGGGTTTGCCATGAAACATGTAGTGGGATGTGAATGATCAAGATAGAATTTGCCCCTCCTTATGGGAGAGATATCTGGGCCCTCGATGTAATGGATTATGAAAGTGCATGGCCATGCCAAGGTGATTGAGGAGTCAATCACGAGTTTATAATCCATCACGGAATCGAGAGAGTGATTGAGCTATTAAGAGGATGACACAGTCTCGCCTTGAGCTCAATCTATATCGTGAGGCAAAGGGATTCGTACATGAGAGAACATTACGAGTTCAGCCGATATGATCTTTACATATACTTTAGGGTTAATATGTCTTACTAGAGGCGCTATTAATGTGGTGACCGGAAGGCGTTTCCGGTCACGACCAAGTATACGTGAACCTCTGTGGTCGCACGCTTAACGGGTTGGAACACCGATTCGAATATGATTGGATATGGGCTCAATTCGGATAAAGATCCGAATAGACTCCTAATGGGCCTTGGTCCGCAAGGCCCACGTAAGGAGGTCTATATATGGAGGCGAGGGGTGAGGGTTTCGCCCTGTTAACATCTAGCAAAACCCTAGCCGCCACCTCCCGAGCCAAACCCTAGCCGCTCACGAGTGCTAGTACACTCGCGATCGGCGCCCACCCGGACGTGTGGATACCGGTGGAGGCGCTGCTCGTTGCGATCTTGATCGGCGTGCGTGGAGGAGACGATCTGTTCGGGACGATCGGCTACTTCCACTACTACCTCGACGCGCGTGATTGGATCGGTTTCAATTCTTCTTTCATTGCATTGCGGCGTCTAAGTGGTAACGATCCATGATCCTTCCTTAGCATGATGTTCTTGGGTGCGCGGTAGAAAAGTTTTGTTTTTACGCTTCCGTAGCCTACGCGTATTCCAATAGTGGTATCGAGCCATCTTGCTTAGTTTGCAATCTGGATCAGCGCATATGTTGATATGCGATAGTAGTAGATTGGATCTATTACGCCTAAATCGGTAGCACGGGTTGATGAGATCAATCGGTCATAAGGGGTTGAAATAGGTATGAGTTGATAGCATCATAAGGCCAAAAGATTAGTTCGTGCTCCTTCTTTGATGTACGCGCGACTTGCCCCTACCGCTGGAATCACCATCGGGGCTAATCACGCGCAATCGATGAGATCGAGCCAACAGATCGAGGTCTTGTGTTGTGGTCTCCTCAAGTATACCGATCGCGATGATCAATATGATTGATCTAATGAAAATTGAGACATTTTGAATGGCTCAAATTTGGGTTGATTTGATCGGCTCGATAAGATTTTCATAGCGATTTCATAGATGCGATCTATGTAATTCTGTGAGGTTTTGAGGGCGCTGCCCTGAAACCCTTGTATAGCGGGACCGTCGTGTGTATCCCCCCTTGTATAGCGTCATGGATTCACATCGTTAGGTAGAATGCGATTCTACGTCTAACTTGTTTTTGCAGGGAATGGTGTGAAAATAGTATGGCCCTATAGCTTATTGGAATGTATGAGATGTATGTGATGCATGTAACATTCGTTCATGGCCTACGTGTCATGATTATTTCAGCTATTGTTAGCTGTATATATTGTATTTAACGACCTGCGTGTCGACCTTAATGCTTGAATCTATCTTTGTAATCTTCGATTTCTAGCTATTATAGGTAGTAGCCTAGTTTTGAGGTTACAAGCTTTTAAGCATGGTGGCCTAAAGGAGTGATGTGGAGGATGGAGATCGTCTACACCTACTTGGAGATGGATATCACCATTTTTGGGCCATACTACTTCACAGTTAAATGTGTTTATCTATGATGTTATCTATCTTATTCTTATGCAATGATATATGTGATATGTTGCTTTGGTAGGATAGAATCCTCTTAAAATTAGGTGTTAATGCCCTTCCATATGTTGCACCAAAGATAATGATCACCGCATGGTAGGTCTACCAAAGTAGAGTGCCATCGGTTATCATCATCATTTGGGGTAGATGTCGGACATCTACATGCGGAAGCATTTGGTTTACTTAACAAGGTTATCAAAATAGTTTTGGACCTTGGGGCATAGATTGGGGCCGAGGCATACTCATGTCACCCAAAGTAGAGTCACATAGGGATGTGATTAGCAAAGTGTTGCTTACCCATGTCACTAGTTTTCTAGCCGTGATGCCAAAGCTCACTAGGAATTAGTGAAATGAGGATCTTTACCCACTATGTAACTTAGAGGAGTTTTGTTGCAAAACTCATAGTGGGAGTCTTTTGCTAAATAGTTTAATAAAAGATGAACATAAACATAGTGCTAAAAACTTTGCATATTCTTGTGTTGTAGATCATGTCAGCTAACGCCGCATCTAGTACTTTTAATTTGCGATCTGTTCTTGAGAAAGAAAAACTCAATGGAACAAACTTTTTGGATTGGTATCGCAACTTGAGAATTGTTCTCAAGCAAGAGCGCAAGGAGTATGTCCTTGAGTCTCCTTACCCCAAGACTTGCCTGATAATGCTACTGTGGCTGCACGGAGAGCTTATGAGAAGCAAACGAATGATTGCCTTGATGTGAGTGTCTCATGCTTGCCACAATGTCCTCTCGAGCTTGAAGCAATATGAGAACACAGATGCCTACAATATCATTGTGGGGTTACGTGGTATGTTTGAGAACCAAGCAAGGGTGAGAGGTTCAATACTTCAAAGTCCTTATTTGCGTGCGAAGCTTGCGAAGGGAATCCGTCCACCCTCATGTGATTAAGATGATTGGCTACATTGAGAGTCTCGAAAAGCTTGGTTTTCCCCTTAGCCAAGAGTTGGCTACTGATGTGATTCTCCAGTCGCTCCCCCCGAGCTTTGAGCCATTCATAATGAACTTTAACATGAACAACCTGGACAAGACCCTGGCTGAGTTGCATGGGATGCTAAAATCTGCGAGGATAGCATTAAGAAAAGCAGCAATCATGTGATGATGATGCAGAAAGGCAAGGGCAAGCCCTATGTCAAGAGAAGCGCGGTCAAAAGAAAGAAAGCTCCTGATGCGATCGCGAGCAGTTCTAAGGCCAAGAAAGACAAGAAGGGCGATGCTCATCTCGATGCGATTGTTACTACTGTAAGCAATCGAGGACATTGGAAAAGGAACGCCCAAAGTACTTGGAGGATCTTGAGAAGAAGAAGGAAGTACGACTTCCACTCTGTAGAAATGTTATAGAGATCAATCTTGCTACTTCATCAATCGATTCTTGGGTATTTGATACCGGATCGGTTGCTCACATTTGCAAATCGTTGCAGGGGCTAATAAGAAGTAGAAGTTTGAGGAGGAGCGAAGTGGATCTTCGCGTTGGCAATGGAGCAAAAGTTGCTGCGGTAGCTGTTGGCACTATGCCATTGTCTTTACTATAACATCCTGATTTTTGGGGATTTTTAAAACTTTGAATTTAAAAATAAATTTCTGGAATTTTCCTGAATTTAAAATCAAGCTTAAATGAATTTTCAAAAATTTAAAAGAATTTAATCTAATTAAATTATACTTCAACATTAGCTGAAAATAGTTTAATTAAATTCTTTATGTCACAAGTATTTTTTTTTGAAATTTTCTGGAATTAAATTAAGCTCCAAATAAACTTTAGAATTTTGAAATGATTTAATCTGAGTAAAATAAACATTAACATAAGTTGAAAATATTTTATTTGAATTCTTAATGTCTCAAGGAATTTTCTGGTATTTTTGGCGAATTTTTAGGATTTATTTGCTATTTTCTAGAGCCTCTTGAAGTTTATTTGAATTTTCTGAAAAGAGTTATTTTGGGAAAATACCTCAGCCGCCCGATCTCTCTCCTCCCCACGTGTCGGTCATCCGCCCCCTCTCCCCGCCGTCGTACGCCCTTTTCCCGCGCTCCGCCTCTAGCCGCCCGATCGCGCCGCCCGCCACTGGCGCGCGATCACAAGACGCCACGCGGCGGCACTCAGCAGCCGCTGCCGTCGCCCGCTCCGCCGCGCTGCCCAATCCGTCCCGCGCCCGCATACGACCGTCCGTCCCCGCGCCCGCGCGTGATCCTAACCCTAACCCTAGCGCCGCTCCGCCCCCGCCGTCGGATCCGCGCCACGCGGCGCACATCCGCCTCGCCCCGCTCGGTCCGCGCTCGGACACCGTCCCCGCCGTCCGATTGGCCACGCGTCGCCCTGGCCGTCTTCGTCTCCGATTCGCACCCGCGCCGTCTCCGTCCCGGACTCCCTCGGTTCGCGTGTTTTAACCCGCCACCGCCTCGGTTCGCGTGCTCCATCGCCGCCGCCGCTTTTTCGCCGCCGCGCGCGCCGCCCGAGCTGCGCGCTGCGCCGCCGCCGCGCTCCCACCCACGCCCGCCGCCTGCCGCCGACGCCGCGCCGGAGACCCCGATCCTCCCGCCGGTGAGTCTCGCCGCCGTCGCCGCGTCGCCTCCGCGCCGCCTCCGCCGCCCGCGCCGCCTCGGTTCCGCGCCGGATCGCGCACGCACGCGCACCGCGCGCGGCGACGCGACGCGCCGCGCAACGCGCCGCCACGCGCCGCCCATCGCTCGTCTCCGCCCGCGCCGGCTCATCTCCGCCATCCATCCCGGAGGCATAAGCGCGCGCCACGCGTCTCCTTTCCGCCGTCGGATCTCGCCGCGCGCGCCGCCGCCGCGCTCGCGCGCTCGCGCCGCGACGCCGCGCAACGCGCCCGCTACGCGTCAGCGATCCCCGCCGCCCCGCCTCCGCACCGCCCGATCCGAGCCGCTCATCCAGATCTGAGCGAGCAGCCCGGATGCAGCCACGCGTCGTCGTCCCGGCCGACCGATTCCGCCGCCGCGGCCGCGCACCGCCCGAGCCACGTCAGCCCTAGCCGACGTGGCAAGCCACGTCAGCACACCCGCCACGTGGCAGCCACGTGTCACGCCACGTCAGCTGCCACGTCAGCAAAAACACGCCCCCGGTGCCACGTGGCAGCCACGTCAGCACGCCACGTGGCGGCACGAGCGACTGCCACGTCAGCCCTAGCCCCGCCGCGTCAGCACCGCCGCCCCGAGGGTACTGTTTGGTGCGCCGGGTTCACGGTGAACCCGGTATTCCGTGCGCCCGGTCCACGGAACAGTGCGATTTCCGAATTTCTCTGATTTCTTTTAGGGTTAATTTTCCGAGAGCCCGTTCTCCTCCGTCCTAGCTCCGATTGACCCCGTTCTTTTTTCTAAATTCATCTAAAATCGAGCTCTAGCTGTTGGTTCTGGTTTTGTGAATTTTGGAGTTCATTTGCTTGTCATTTTATGTGTTTCTTTGTTTCCGGTCGTTTTCTCTCTCGTTAGATTCGATTAGGAGGAGCAAAGTTGCGCGCTGAAGACCAGAGTACCTCACGAGCATAACGAAGGCAAGTCGTGTCCCTTGATCATGTTGAACCCAATTTTACAAACTATTATTTAATTATTTTGCTTTAAATTACATTGCATTGCTATTTTTATTACAACCGTTGCACAGGTAGTTATTGACCCAATTGCAAATATACCTCCTTGACACTTTGTAATACCATGATGCCTTTGTCACCATAGGTTGGGAAATTTATTAGTGATGCTAGTTTATTTATCACATGGGTTGGTACGATGAGATTGCTTAGCCAGTTCATATTTACGATTGGTCTCATCACACATGTTAAATTATTAACTTGACTTAATGACATATGGAACTGTGGTTGGTGCCACGTGTATTAAAATTTGTGTCACGTCATTGGTGTGACGTTGGCTTGGTTATACAAATTGGCTTTGCACTCGGGCGAGTGATCGTGCAGTAAAGGGGGAAGTACAGTTGTACTTTGGGGGATGTGGTAGTCTCGCCCGGGTAATGTTAAGGACTTAACTTTGTGCGCCATTGATCCGAGCTCACTGCAAACCACATGTCTGGTATGGGACGGACCTGGCTGACTAATTTGGGAGGTTTCAACTGTAATCTTGCCATTGAGATGAACATGGTTACTGATTTCCATGTGGCGCAAGGGGGGGTGTGATGCGAAACCCTAGCGGGCGGATTAAGTTGTAAACTGAACTTTGTAAAGGCCTTGTTGTGATTTTCTTTAACGTGAGGAATAATCACATCGTGTGGGTACAGTTGTGCAACCTCTGCAGAGTGTAAAACTATTCGAATAGCCGCGTCCTCGGTCATGGACAAAGCTCGGGGATTTCACACGAGGGTTAGTGTTTCATTTAAAACTTGGTGGTTTATGTTGGGAGTGGACAGGTAGTTCACTGTTGGTTCAAACTTGTGAATTGGTGTTCACAAGTGGTTCTTGTTTATTCCTTTGATTATCTATTGTTACTGTTTTCAGTTAACTTTCGCTTTTAAGTTATTTAAGGTATTTCATCAATAAATGCCTTTATGCAAATTAACCTTTCAGCCTTTCTTTGGTAAGCCTTGCATATTATGTTGCATTTATTGTTACAAACGATTTGCTGAGTACCAATGTACTCACGGCTTTACGCCTATGTTGCTCAGTTGAGGGAGAGGAGTACTATCAACAGGAGGTGCCAGAAGGAGAGTACTACGACGACTTCACGGATTAGGCTTCGTTCTCCACTCGATAGCCTGTGGCTTGTCGATTGGTCGCTACGCTTTATTTTGGATTTCCGCTGCTATTTTGTTAAGCCCTTCCGGCTAGAGATATTGTAAGCTTGGCCATAAGGTCGTATCTTTGATATTTTATCGATATTCGAGTTTTCCTTTATTATTATCGTGTGTATGGTTGTGATGACATCTATGTTTAACTGTGTGCACTAGCATGATCCTGGGACTAGTGCAGAATACACAGAGAGTCCGGATTTGCATATTCGGGTCTCGACAGAGATGGTATCAGAGCTATATCGACTGTAGGACGAAGCCCTAATTAGAAGTTGTCGTCTTAGCCCAATTTCAAAGTTTATTTTCTCAATCAAATCAACAAATTGAATATTTAGTGATCCTCTATTCTTACCTTATTCTTAGGATTCTTAATCCTCGTCTTTTCGGTAAATTTATTTTCAAAAATTTAATTTGACTTCTCATCTCATCAACATCTATAGAAATTTCGAGTGCCCAGTCTTCAAAAAGGTGGTCGACTCATAATCCTTCATGCTTTACGGTGAAGATTGGACCAAGCAAGCAGCTAATTTAGTCCAAGACAAGACTGAAGATTATCGTGAAGATTAGGAGCTGTCAGATTGAAGCCCTGTTATAGTTTTTTTTTTAGCGTCGTGTAGATCGATTTGCTTCTTCTTGCCGTTGTGTGCGATGTGAGCTGCAAATATTGCCCTCAAAAGCATTATATTGCATTCATGTCAACTGTTTATTGGAGTTCTTTTTCCTCGGTTTTGTTGTTAGCCTTTCCGACTAAGTGTTTGTTTAGCTTAGGTTACCATTAGAAATCCCCCTTAGACGAATTTACCTCTCCTCTATGCTTTTCCCTCTCGTCTTTAAACCCGGCAAAGGCGGTCAACGATTGTTTTCCTTTTTCAGAGCGTAGCAAAATGGTTGAAACCAGAACTCCTCGGTCGAGCTGCACGAACCCGGATCCAGAGAATAGGCCGCAGGCGGTGCCACCTACCTTGATCCCGCCTCACCAATTTTTGGTGGCCCAGACTCAGATGATGCAGACTATGATGCAGAATATGCAGACTATGATGCAGCGACAGCACTAGGAGCCAGCACCATCACCTGCACCTCGTCAACAGTCCAGCTATGCAGAGTTCATGAGGACGAGACCGCTGTCTTCTCGGTTCGTTTGAGCCGTTGGAGGCCGATGATCGATCCGCTCGATTGAGAAGAAATCGAACTTGGCTCGGTCTGCGGCGACAGGAGAAGGTACTCTATGCAAGACATCAACTTGAGGGACCAAGAGCAGAGTGGTGGGAGAACCATCTGCCGCCCAGAGGATCGGACCGCATCACTTGGAAAGAATTTGCTAAGGCCTTCCACAACGCCCACGTCATGGATGGAGTTGTCGAGATGAAGAAGGACGAATTCCGTGAGTTGCAGCAGGGGAACATGTCAGTGAGTGAATACCTCAACAGATTCACTTAGCTCGCTCGCTACGCGCCAGAGGATGTAGCTTCGGATTCAGCCCGTCAGAAAAGGTTCAAGAAAGGTTTGAACCAGCGTTGAAAGTGCGGTCGAGGCAACGACTATGCCGATTTCAGTGTTGGTGGATAAGGCCATCCTGATTGAGGATTCCCGTCGTGAGTTGGGAGAATTTCACAAAAGGAGGATGAGCCAGCAAGGAGATTATTCACAGCAGTCACAGAGGACAAGACTCAACACTTATCAGCCTGCACGAGTGCCACAGCAGCAGCAGCAGCCAGTTTTCAAGACTCCAGCTCCCGTGACTCGTTATGAAAACTCGGGACCACGCCCCATTAATGTTAGCAATCAACCCCAGAAGAGTGCAAACCCCGCAGATCGGCTAATTGTTACAATTGCAAGGAGCCAGTCATTTTGCTCGCAGCTGCCCGCGAAGCGTCAGCGATCACGCCATTCCGCTCAACTGAGAGTACGCCGCCAAGACCCTTCCTCCAGAGCAAGCCGTGGCAGCCAGCGAGCCTCGAGCGTTGCAAGGGGAAGCTCGAACCACGCCACTCCGCTGCCGCACCGGTAAACCCATCTCTCCTAGTTAGCCCGGATCTCGGGGTCGAGATCCCGTTTAAGGGGGTAAGGTTTGTAACATCCTGATTTTGGGGATTTTAAAACTTTGAATTTAAAAATAAATTTCTGGAATTTTCTGAATTTAAAATCAAGCTTAAATGAATTTTCAAAAATTTAAAAGAATTTAATCTAATTAAATTATACTTCAACATTAGCTGAAAATAGTTTAATTAAATTCTTTATGTCACAAGTATTTTTTTGAAATTTTCTGGAATTAAATTAAGCTCCAAATAAACTTTAGAATTTTGAAATGATTTAATCTGAGTAAAATAAACATTAACATAAGTTGAAAATATTTTATTTGAATTCTTAATGTCTCAAGGAATTTTCTGGTATTTTTGGCAAATTTTGGGATTTATTTGCTATTTTCTAGAGCCTCTTGAAGTTTATTTGAATTTTTCAAAAGAGTTATTTTGGGAAAATACCTCACCGCCCGATCTCTCTCCTCCCACGTGTCGGTCATCCGCCCCTCTCCCGCCGTCAGACGCCCTTTTCCCGCGCTCGCCTCTAGCCGCCCGTCGCGCGCCGCCACTGGCGCAGATCGCAAGACGCCATGCGGCGGCACCAGCAGCAGCCGCTGCCGCCGCTCCGCCCGCGCGCTGTCCGATCCGTCCCGCGCCGCATCCGACCGTTCGTCCCGCGCCGCGCGTGATCTCTAATTCCTAACCCTAGCGCGCTCCGCTTCGCTGTCGGATCCGCGCCACGCGGCGCACATCCGCCTCGCCCCTTCGGTCGCGCCGGACGCTGCCCCGCCGTCCGATTAGCCACGCTGTCGCCCTGGCGTCTTCGTCTCGGTCGCATCCGCGCCGTCTCGTCCGGACTCCTCGGTTCGCGTGTGTTTTAACCCGCCGCCGCCTCGGTTCGCGTGCTCCATTGCCGCCGCCGCCTTCTCTCGCCTCGCCGCGCCCGAGCTGCGCCGCGCCGCCTCGCGCGTCCCCACCACGCCGTCGCCTCCGTCGCCGCGCCGCGCGGAGACCCCGATCCCGCCGGTGAGTCTCGCCGCCCGCCGCCGCGCCGCCTCCGCGTCGCCGCTCCGTCGCCCGCGCCCGCCTCGGTTCCGCGCCGATCTCGCGCACCCCGCGCGCGCGCGGCGCGCGACGCCGCGCAACGCGCCGCCACGCGCCGCCCATCGCTCGGTCTCCGCCCCGCGCGGCTCATCTCCGCCATCCATCCCGGAGGCATAAGCGCGCGCCACGCGCGTCTCCTTTCCGCCGCCGGATCTCGTCGACGCGCCGCCTCGCCTCGCGCTCGCGCCCGCGCGACGCTTCGCGCAACGCGCCCGCTACGCGTCAGCGATCCCCGCCGCCCCGCCTCCGCACCGCCCGATCCGAGCCGCTCATCCAGATCTGAGCGAGCGGCCGGATGCAGCCACGCGTCGTCGTCCCGGCCGTCCGATTCCGCCGCCGCGGCCGCGCACCGCCCGAGCCACGTCAGCCCTAGCCGACGTGGCGAGCCACGTCAGCACACCCGCCACGTGGCAGCCACGTGTCACGCCACGTCAGCTGCCACGTCAGCAAAAACACGCCCCCGGTGCCACGTGGCAGCCACGTCAGCACGCCACGTCAGCACGTGCCACGTGGCGGCACGAGCGACTGCCACGTCAGCCCTAGCCCCGCCGCGTCAGCACCGCCGCCCCGAGGGTACTGTTTGGTGCGCCGGGTTCACGGTGAACCCGGTATTCCGTGCGCCCGGTCCACGGAACAGTGCGATTTCCGAATTTCTCTGATTTCTTTTAGGGTTAATTTTTCGAGAGCCCGTTCTCCTCCGTCCTAGCTCCGATTGACCCCGTTCTTTTTTCTAAATTCATCTAAAATCGAGCTCTAGCTGTTGGTTCTAGTTTTGTGAATTTTGGAGTTCATTTGCTTGTCATTTTATGTGTTTCTTTGTTTTCGGTCGTTTTCTCTCTCGTTAGATTCGGATTCCGGAGGAGCAGATTGCGCGCCAGAAGACCAGGAGTACCCCGCTGAGCATAACGAAGGCAAGTCGTGTCCCTTGATCATGTTGAACCCAATTTTACAAACTATTATTTAATTATTTTGCTTTAAATTACATTGCATTGCTATTTTTATTACAACCGTTGCACAGGTAGTTATTGACCCAATTGCAAATATACCTCCTTGACACTTTGTAATACCATGATGCCTTTGTCACCATAGGTTGGGAAATTTATTAGTGATGCTAGTTTATTTATCACATGGGTTGGTACGATTAGATTGCTTAGCCAGTTCATATTTACGATTGGTCTCATCACACATGTTAAATTATTAACTTGACTTAATGACATATGGAACTGTGGTTGGTGCCACGTGTATTAAAATTTGTGTCACGTCATTGGTGTGACGTTGGCTTGGTTATACAAATTGGCTTTGCACTCGGGCGAGTGATCGTGCAGTAAAGGGGGAAGTACATAGTTGTACTTTGGGGATGTGGTAGTCTCGCCGGGTAATGTTAAGGACTTAACTTTGTGCGCCATTGATCCGAGCCTTACTGCAAACCACATGTCAGTATGGGACGGACTGGTGACTAATTTGGGAGGTTTCAACTGTAATCTTGCCATTGAGATGAACATGGTTGCTGATTTCCATGTGGCGCAAGGGGGGGTGTGATGCGAAACCCTAGCGGGCGGATTAAGTTGTAAACTGAACTTTGTAAAGGCCTTGTTGTGATTTTCTTTAACGTGAGGAATAATCACATCGTGTGGGTACAGTTGTGCAACCTCTGCAGAGTGTAAAACTATTCGAATAGCCGCGTCCTCGGTCATGGACAAAGCTCGGGGATTTCACACGAGGGTTAGTGTTTCATTTAAAACTTGGTGGTTTATGTTGGGAGTGGACAGGTAGTTCACTGTTGGTTCAAACTTGTGAATTGGTGTTCACAAGTGGTTCTTGTTTATTCCTTTGATTATCTATTGTTACTGTTTTCAGTTAACTTTCGCTTTTAAGTTATTTAAGGTATTTCATCAATAAATGCCTTTATGCAAATTAACCTTTCAGCCTTCCTTTGGTAAGCCTTGCATATTATGTTGCATTTATTGTTACAAACGACTTGCTGAGTACCAATGTACTCACGGCTTTACGCCTATGTTGCTCAGTTGAGGGAGAGGAGTACTATCAGCAGGAGGTGCCAGAAGGAGAGTACTACGACGACTTCACGGATTAGGCTTCGTTCTCCACTCGATAGCCTGTGGCTTGTCGATTGGTCGCTACGCTTTATTTTGGATTTCCGCTGCTATTTTGTTAAGCCCTTCCGGCTAGAGATATTGTAAGTTTGGCCATAAGATCGTATCTTTGATATTTTATCGATATTCGAGTTTTCCTTTATTATTATCGTGTGTATGGTTGTGATGACATCTATGTTTAACTGTGTGCACTAGCATGATCCTGGGACTAGTGCAGAATACACAGAGAGTCCGATTTGCATATTCGGGTCTCGACATTTACCTTCAGGATTAGTTTTGGAATTGAATAATTGTTATTGTGTTCCATCTCTTTCAAAGAACATTATTTCTGCTTCATGTTTGCAAGCAGAAGGTTATGACTTTAAATCTATGGACAATGGTTGTTCTCTTTATTTCAAAGATATGTTCTATTGTCATACTCCATTGGTGAATGGGTTATACGTTCTTACTCTTGAAGGGTCACCGGTCTATAACATTAATGCAAAGAGGCAACGTCCGAATGATTTGAATCCCACGCTTATTTGGCATCGCCGCTAGGTCACATAAATGAGAAACGCATGCGAAGCTCCATAGAGATGGTATTCGCACTCATTTGATTTTGAATCATTAGAGACATGCGAATCTTGTTTACTTGGCAAGATGACAAAGGCACCTTTCACCGGTCAAGGTGAACGGGCAAACGACTTATTGGCACTCGTACATACTGATGTATGTGGACCAATGAGCTTAATAAACAGAGGTGGTTTTCAGATTTCATAACTTTTATCGATGACTTTAGTAGATATGGGTATATCTACCGATGAAGCATAAGTCCGAATCCTTTGAAAAGTTCAAAGAATTTCAAAATGAAGTGCAAAATCATTTAGGCAAGACAATCAAGTTTCTACGATCCGATCGTGGAGGCGAGTATTTGAGCCATGAGTTTGGCAATCATCTAAAGGATTGTGGAATTGTTCCACAATTGACTCGCGAAACACCTCAATGGAATGGGGTATTCGAACGGAGAAATCGCACCTTATTAGATATGGTGCGCCCATGATAAGCCAAAGTGATCTTCCGTTGTCTTTTTGGGGTACGCTCTTGAAACAACCGCTCACACTAAACGAGGTTCCATCAAAATCGTGAGAAAAGACACCATATGAGATGTGGACAGACAACGCCCTAGCTTGTCTTTTCTTAAAATTTGGGGATGTGAGGCTTATGTAAAACGTTTACAATCTGATAAGCTCACTCCTAAATCTGATAAATGCTTCTTTATCGGGTATCCTAAGGAAACAAAAGGATATTATTTTTATAATCAAGGAGAAGGCAAAGTGTTTGTCGCCAGGCATGGTGTCTTCTTAGAGAAAGAGTTTCTCTCAAGAAGGGATAGTGGGAGCACAGTGCAACTTGAAGAAATTCAAGAAATACCTGATAACGTTTCAGCTCCTACAGAACCACAACAGGATGAACAAACTGTTGAAGAACCTGTTGTGGACACACCAGCACCACGTAGGTCGAAGGTCACGCGTGCACTGAGAGGTACATGTTCTTGACTACTCAACAACGGGACATATTGTTGTTAGACAACGATGAGCCTAAGACCTATGAAGAAGCAATGGTGGGACCAGACTCTGAGAAATGACTTGAAGCCATGAGATCTGAAATTGAATCCATGCACAGTAATCAAGTTTGGAATTTGGTTGATCCACCTGATGGTGTTAAAACCATTGAATGCAAATGGGTTTTCAAGAAAAGATAGACATAGATGGAAATGTTCACATCTATAAAGCGCGACAGGCCAAAGGTTTCAAACAAATTCAAGGTATTGATTATGATGAAACTTTTCGCCGTCGCAATGCTAAAGTCTATTCGGATCATTCTAGCGATTGCTGCATATTTCGACTATGAAATATGGCAAATGGATGTCAAAACAGCTTTCCTTAATGGAAATCTGAGTGAGGATGTGTACATGACACAGCCCACGGGTTTTGTCGATCCGCAATCGATTGGAAAGATATGCAAGCTCCAAAGATCCATTTATGGATTAAAGCAGCATCTCGAGTTGGAACATTCGTTTTGATGAAGTAATCAAAGGGTTTGGTTTCATCAAGAACGAAGAAGAGCCTTGTGTTTACAAAAGGCTAGTGGGAGCGCACTCGTATTTACGGTCTTATATGTGGATGATATATTACCGATCGGAAATGACATTCCTTTGCTCGAATCATTAAGTATTCATTAAAAATAGTTTCTCTATGAAAGACTTAGGAGAGGCAGCATATATTCTGGGCATCAAGATCTATAGAGATAGATCAAAAGGCTAATTGGATTAAGCCAAGATACGTACATTGACAAGGTGTTGAAAAGGTTCAACATGCATGATTCCAAGAAAGGTTTTCTACCTATGTCACATGGTATAAATCTTAGCAAGAATCGGTGTCCTAGTACACCGATGAGCGGATAAAATGAATGCGATTCCATATGCTTCGCTATTGGGTCCATTATGTATGCCATGCTTTGTACACGCCTGGATGTTTCAGATGCTTTAAGTGCTACGAGTAGATACCAATCAGATCCAGTGAAAGTCATTGATTGCCGTAAAGAACATCTTGAATTACTTGAGAAGAACTAAAGATGTGTTCCTTGTCTATGGAGGTGAGGAAGAGCTCGTTGTAAATGTTTACACCGATGCTAGCTTCCAAACCGACAAAGATGATTTTAGATCGCAACTGATTTGTGTTCACTGAATGGCGGTGCGGTAAGTGGAAGAGTTCCAAGCGCAGACGGTTGCTTGATTCTACAATGAAGCCGAGTACATAGCAGCTTCAGAAGCGCCAAAGAGGTGTTTGGATCAAGAAATTTATTTCGAGCTTGGTGTGATGGCTAGTGCCTCCGGCCCAATGGACCTCATTGTGACAATAGTGGGGCCATTGCACAAGCCAAGGAGCCTAGATCGCACTGTAAGTCCAAGCACATTTTACGGCGATTTCATCTCATCCGCGAGATAGTGGAGAGAGGCGATGTGAAGATATGCAAAGTACAAACGGATTTGAACATTGCAGATCCGTTGACAAAGCCGCTTCCCACCAAAGCATGAGGCTCACACTAGGGCAATGGGTATTAGATACCTACATGGTTGACTATAGTGCAAGTGGGAGATCATAGTGATATGCCCTAGAGGCAACATGGAGATGTTGTATATATCACATACTATGTTTATGATACATTACTTTGTTTCTTGGAATAGACATCATCATTATTGATCAATGAGTATGTGACTTATTCATGAGACTCTTAAATACTAAGATGTTGCTATTTCTAAATGATCCTCGATCGTATATCATATGAGGAACAAATATGATAAAAGACAAAGATCAGCATATGTATTGATTGATGATCATGTCTCATGGATCATGGTATGGTGATACCAAATCAATAATATGGACATGTGTTAGTGAACATATGTTGGATAGACTGCCATGAGACAACTGCAGAGATTCCATGTATCATCGCTGGTCTCAAGTAGTGTTTATGTAGAGTCCTTAGACTTGAGATCATCATGGTTCCCAACATGAGTAGTAGCTTATTTTGGGACTACTAAACACTACTCCGTGAATCGGGTAGTCATAAAAGTAGTCTTCGGGTTTGCCATGAAACATGTAGTGGGATGTGAATGATCAAGATAGAATTTGCCCTCCTTATGGGAGAGATATCTCTGGCCCTCGATGTAATGGATTATGAAAGTGCATGGCCATGCCAAGGTGATTGAGGAGTCAATCACGAGTTTATAATCCATCACGGAATCGAGAGAGTGATTGAGCTATTAAGAGGATGACACAGTCTCGTCTTGAGCTCAATCTATATCGTGAGGCAAAGGGATTCGTACATGAGAGAATATTACAGTTCATTGATATGATCTTTACATATACTTTGGGGTTAATATGTTTTACTAGAGGCCGCTATTAACAGGTGACCGGAAAGGCGTTTCCGGTCACGACCAAGTATACGTGAACCTCTGTGGTCGCACGCTTAACGGGTTGGAACACCGATTCGAATATGATTCGGATATGGGCTCAATTCGGATAAAGATCCGAATAGACTCCTAATGGGCCTTGGTCCGCAAGGCCCACGTAAGGAGGTCTATATATATGGAGGCGAGGGGGTGAGGGTTTCGTCCTGTTAACATCTAGCAAAACCCTAGCCGCCACCTCCCGAGCCAAACCCTAGCTGCCACGAGTGCTAGTACACTCGCGATCGGCGCCCACCCTGACGTGTGGATACGGTGGAGGCGCGCTCGTTGCGATCTTGATCGGCGTGCGTGGAGGAGACGATCTGTTCGGGACGATCGGCTACTTCCACTACTACCTCGACGCGCGTGATTGGATCGGTTTCCAATTCTTCTTCCGCTACGCTGCGCGTCTAAGTGGTAACGATCTATGATCCTTCCTTAGCATGATGTTCTTGGGTGCGCGGTAGAAAAGTTTTGTTTTCTGCTTCCGTAGCCTACGCGTATTCCTTTATTGTCTTCTAATTCCTTGAGTTGATTCTTCAATTCTGCTAACTCGTTAGCAGGCATCCGATATGGTCTCTTGGAAATTGGGGCGGTGCCTGGGACTAGGTCAATCACAAACTCGATCTCCCTATCCGGTGGCATTCCTGGCAGCTCCTCGGGAAAAACATCTGGGTATTCCCGCACTATCGGCACCTCTTCCAAGACTTGGAGATGGAAAAGGGCACATTCTTCTGCCTTCGGGATTTGAGGAGAGAAGATCACTTCTATGCCCTGGTCATTGGTGAGGGTGATGGATCTGGTGGCACAATTGATCTGACCTTGGTTCTTGGCTAACCAATTCATTCCGAGAATGACATCTAATCCTTGCGATTCCAAGACCAAAAGGTCGGCTAGGAATCGGGTTCCATCTATGAGCAGTTCTACTTTCGGGCACAAGGTCCCTGATCTCATTTCTGCTCCCGGGGAGTGAATTATCATGGAGTTACTAAGAGTTACCATGCCCAACCCATGCTTATCCACAAAAGTTTTTGATACAAAGGAATGCGATGCTCCAGAATCGAAAAGAACTGATGCGGGTACTGAATTGACAAGGAACATACCCAGCACGACATCCGGGCAGCCGGGCAGGCTTCTTCATCACGTGGTTCACTCGCCCCTTGATGAAGGTCTGCGCCTCGCTGCCCCGGTTACGACTTCCGAGGCTCCTCGGTTGCCGCCGCTTGAGTCTTCTTAGGGCACGCCTTGGCAAAGTGCCCAGTTCCTTCGATAGTAGCGAGTTAGTCCGCGGTTGGCGGATCGCTCTTCGCACCGCCACCGTTGCTAGGGTGCGTTGCTTTGGAGGCTGGCGGTTGGCTCGAACGGCGGCGGGCGGCTGGTGGAAGACTTGAACCTACCTGACTGGTTCTTGAAGTTGCTGCCCTGGGGTCTGAACTTGTTTGAGTGCGGAGGAGTACTGCGATTCTTGAAAGAACCTCCAGAGTTGTTCCTCTGGTCTGCCATCCTTTTCTTCCGAGTCTCCATTTCCATGTGTTTGCCCTCCTGGCGGATGGCCTTACTGACTAGCTGGTGGAAGTCAGTATAGTCACCTGATATCAGCTGTACTGATATGTTGTCATTCAGGCCCTCCATGAACCTTTCTTGCTTGGCTTCATCGGAAGCCACATCTTCCTGCGCATAGCGGGCTAGCTGGTTGAACTTTTGTACGTACTCATTGACAGTACGACTTCCTTGGCGCAGAGACCTGAACTCCTTCTTTTTCAAGGCCATGGTGCCGGTGGGGATATGAGCTTTGCGAAAGCTTTGCTCGAACTCATTCCAAGTCACCGTTTGCGGGTTGGCGTGCGAAGCGGTGAAAGTATCCCACCATTGAGATGCGGGCCCGTTCAGCTGATGGGAGGCGAACAGGACTCGCTCCCGATCAGTGCATTGCAGTATGTCCAGCTTCTTGCCAATCGACCTGAGCCAGTCGTCGGCGTCCATTGGTTCAAGATCGCCGCGAAGGTGGGTGGCTTGATCCTCGTGAACTCGTAAAGACGATTGGGAGGTACTTGGGCAGGTTGATGATGAGCCTGAGGGTTGTTGATCGTCTGAGCTAACAGTTGGATCAACTGGTTTTGATTGGCCATCAATTGTGCCCAATCTGGTCCTGCTGCTAGCGGGGGTGGAGGAATCGGAGCTGACTGGCTTCCTTGTGCTCCGGGGTTGGCGTTGTCCATGCTGGAGTTCCTTCTTGTGTTCACCATCTATTGAGGCTTTCAAATTTAGAGAGAGAACTAAAGGAAAGGTTCTAGTAACAATCCCACCAAAATAACACACAAGAGCAAGGAAAACACGAATAAGAGCCAAACAAAACTTTTTATTTTATTATAATAGTCTCGTTGCTGTTTACAAAGGACTACAGCTCACGGATAGCGTTCTAAGACTCGAGGTTGTCTACACACTAGCGCTGCGCTCAAGCCTCCTCGGAAAAGGCCCGGAATCAGTGGAACCTGCATCTTCAGCACGGAGCTCGGCAAGTTCTTCTTCGCGTGCGCGGAGCTTCTGCTGTGCGGTGTGCAGCTCGTCCAGGGTGGTCTGGTACATGTGATCCATGGACTTGGTGAACTCCACCAGTCGTATGAGGCGGGGGTTGCTCTCATACTCTGTAGACGAGAAGTCGCTGGCAGCCCACAGAGGAGTCTTCATGGGGAAGTAGCGAAAATCGGTGCGCAGCAAGTCTCGAGCGTAGATGTTCCGCAGCTGGCGAATGGCCTCTCGGGCTGCATCCTGTACTCCGTCGAAGAAGGTGGCTCGAGGTAGGGGTGCGTCGAACACGTAGATGGCTCCGTTTGCTCCGAAATCTCTGAAGATCTTCACTTCTACCCTCCAGCGTTCCTCGTCTCCATACATGCCAACATACCCCTGGTAGAGGGGGTACGGGCGGAAGTTGAGCTCTTGCATGAGGTTGTACAGGTCATCGGCGAAGAGTCCGGCAAGGGTTCCATGGGAGACGTGGGTGGGTTGCTCCATCTAAAATTTTGGAGGAGGAGAGGAGTTAGTAAACAGTTTTGGTAAAGAGATTGAGAAAAGGAAGAGATGTTTTTAAAAGGCATTTCTTATGAAAATATATTCTTAAGGTTGGTCTCTAGCTTAGGTCACGTCTTAGGGCCATTGTTGCTCTGATACCATTTCGCCGGGACCGGAACAACAACTCCGAGCCCTCCGTAAATCGCACTATCCTGTGAAAGCTAGTGCACACAGGTTTAACAGCAATGTATATCATGCAAAAATAACCACGAGATATTATTAAACGAAAATATAGCCTTAAGGCCAAGTCTTACAATAAGGGCACAAGGCCAACAAAATAAAAACAGCGGAAAGATAGTAAAGGTGGCAGACACCCATCCAAACCTCCCACAGCGAATGATCAGAAGACGCGCCCTACTCGCCAAGTAGTCCTCATCGTCGTAGTCGCCTCAAGTATGGCAACAGATTTAGCAAGGTGAGTACAGAAGTACTCCCAAGGTAAGCAAGTAAATGCTTACGCAAGTCACACTAGGAATTATAACAGAGTTGATGCATGCATAAGGGATTTCAAGGAAAGCTTAATAGGGCAATGTGCGGAAAGCAATACTTGAATTTAAATAACGTAAATACGAAAAGCTGAATTTTAATACAGTATGTGAAACATTATTTTAACAAGTATTATCGTTGGTGTAGGCTCCAACCCACACTAACCTATCCACGGGAATCCACCCGGACGTAACCAAGATCGCTATTTGTTTGCTCAAAACCAAGTTTATAAAATCCAAGTCTAATCTGTGACAACTTTACTCAGCATGTCCATGACCGTGGACACGGCTATCTAGATAGGTTTTTAACTCTGCAAAGGTGTACAACTTTACCCACAAGACATTCCCTCTCACTTGAGCCACGCGATAAACACACTGCCTTAGGTGTGCGGCGGAGAGTTCATGACAAGGTCGTTCGATGATCCATAGCCAAAATAATCACGCCGCCACTAAGGTTTCACCACAACTCGAATCCACGAGTTGGAGCCCCCTCTGGTGCCATGTGAGACTTCCCACAGCCTACGCCGCGCTCACATTCAGCCTATAGCGAGACTATGTTTGGAGCTTCACAATTCAGCCCATATCGGACTTGTAGTAGTACAAAGTGACTTCGTAAAATGAATCACAGAAACAGTCCTTATGTTGGTTTAGGCCCAACCACATTCCCCCGTACACGACAATCAACCAGGTGTCACCAAACACGAGGCATGCCGGTACCCACCACCTAACCATTAGCCTAAGTCCAAAACATACGTTTCTATTTTCATTTTTAAACAATTTTCACAAACCATCCTTGACTCACCGAAGTCAAGAACTCAATTTTTAAATCGTCATTTCCTGTGAAAGACATTAATCCCACCTAAAATTATACTAAGCCAGGCTAAGCATTCTATAAAATTTCTAGTCAATACTATGGTACTCACTAGTTTCAGCTAGGGTGACAAGGTACAGGAATTTGGGATTCAAATTGGGCTATAATCAAATGATTATCGGTATAACTAAATTAAAAACAAATTTGAATTAAATTTGAGTAAAGATACGCATGCATATACAGTAAAACAATATAAATAAGTTCAAATATTAGGTTCAACATGGTCAATGGTGTAACTTGCCTTGATCGAAGTCTTGCTGCGATTCGTCGAATTCAAACTCTCCGGAATCGTCAATATCTAACGAAAGAGTCAATTCAAAACAAAATTCAAACGAAATCCAAATAACTTCCAAAAATTATAAAATAAACTGGGAGACAGAATTTTGAATTTTGGACGTGGGTCAAAAAAATTTTAAAAAGGAATTGAGGCTTTTAAAAGAAATTGGAAGTTTTAATTTAAATTTAAACCTTGGGAATACAAAATATATTCAAACATAATTTAAATAAATTTCAAAATTATTCCAGAAATGGATAGATCATGATTTTAGAAAAAATTAGAAATTTGAATGGGTCAATTTGGAGTTAAAATGCAAAAGTTATAGCCTTCCAAAGTTTAAATTCAAAATAAAAGAAAAAGGGTATTTTCTGGATTTATTTTAAACCGAAAAGGATTTATGACGTCAGCACGAATTATTTTTCTAAAGAAAATTATAGATTATGACATCAGCCCTAGAATTAATATATTCGGGCAGAGGCTGACAGGCGGGGCCCGGGTGTCATGGACCGAGTCCATGGACCCGAGGGAAGGGTGAGGTGGCAGGCGAGCGCGTGGGGAACGGGGTGGCGCTGACGTGGTGCCACGGGGCTGCCGCATGGTCGCCGCGTGGCTGCCACGTCACGGCTTTATGACGACGTGGTGGCACGCGCGCGAGGTGGCGAGGGGGCGTGCGGGTGGCGCTGGCGTGGCGCCGATCCGCCGCCACTGGCCGCCACGCACCGCCAGGCCCGACGGACTGACGTGGCCCAACCGGCGGCGGCGGCGCTCGGGGCCCGATGGTCGCCGGAGCTCCGGTGAGCGGCGGCGCCGGCCGAGGGTATCAAAATGACGAGGAGGACGCGGGGAGTGCATCGGTACCTTGCGCGGAGGCCGAGGATGACGAGAGGGGCGGCGGTCGAAGAAGGGTTCACGGCGGCGGAGAGGTTCCAGCGACGCAGCAGCTCGGGGGAGAGGTCGCCGGTGTTCACCTAGGCACCAGCAAGGTCGGGGAGGCACCAGCGAGAAGCGGGGAAGCTCGAGCCGGCGGCGATTGCTCGCCGGAGTTGCTTGAAGCCGCGGCGGGGATTCGGGCGCAGGGAGACCCTCGGGGCTTGATTATGTGCTCTGGAGGCTCGGGGGGTGGCGGTGTGGGGAGGGGAAGCACGGGGAGTCCTTTATATAGGCCGAGGAGGGAGGTAACGGTCGAGCAAATCTCGCCGGAGTTGCAACGGCTCGGAGGTTTAAGGTGGCGACGGAAACGGCCGCAATTAGGGCTGATTATGCCTCAGATGGGTGCGGGGAGGCGTCGATTTGAACAAAGCGCGCGCTGGTATTATTTATAAGAAACCGGTTATTAAAGCCGGTTTCCCGACACGGCGGCGGCAGCGGTGGTGATCGCGCGAGGAAGAAAGGAAAGGGGCGGAGACGAAGGGCCTGACAGGTGGGGCCCGCACGTCAGCGAGAGAAGGAAAACGGAAAGGGCGAGGAGAATGGCTGGATGTTTGACAAGTGGCAGCGGAGCGAGAGGGCGACCGCTGGATCGGGGTCGAACCGGTAAGTGACCGTGGACGATCGAGATGCAATCCGGCAACGGGGTTTAGATCTAACCCGATCGGGTGCTTTAAGTGACAAGGAACGGCTGCGATTGAAATCGGCAACGAGGGGCGGTGTGGATCACGCCACGTGCCGAGCGGAGGGAAGAGGGACGCGGCGAAGCGGTTAAGTGAGGGTGTGCGGTGGGGATTGAATCGGGCGGAGAGGTGGACGACCCGATGCTTGCCACGCGTCGGTCCAAGGATGGGGAAGGGCGGGATTGAACCGGTAAGTGACGACGGGCGGCCGAGATCAGATCCGGCGGGGTGGAGGTGGCTCCGATGGCTGACACGCATCGGCCCGAGGAGGGGTTTTTGGATTTTCTTTCTTTTTGAATTTCCAGAAATGCTATTAAGCTTTAGAAAACTCAGAAAAATACCAGATAAATTTTGAAAAAATCCAGAAAAATTCAGAGAACCTTCTGGGACTAATTGGGACTTAATAAAAATATTTTCCACCAAATTTGATAAGTATATTTTGAAAAAGCACAGTTTGACTTAAGAGGGAAGTTTTTAATTGTTTATAAAATTTTGAAAATTAATATAATCACAGATTTGACTTTAGGAAAGTGAAATACATTTGTTTGATTTACAAGAAATGCAATGAACTTAATTTGATTTTTTAATAACAGAAGTTTTTAATCAGGACTTTGAAATAAACTCCAGGAAAATCAAATAAATTCCAGGTTTAATTTTAAATAAAGGGATAAAATTTTGGGATGTTACAGAATGGCATGTTAGTGTTCCAAAGGGACCTTGTAGCAATAATATATGCCACATAGACCTTCAAAGGGGATGAAGTAAATCACACACTCTAGTGTGTTAGGTTTTATGAAGTAAGTTATAGCCACTATCTCTTCCTCATTATCATCCTGTGTGTTGGGCTTGGTTGCTATAAAAGAACCTTTGGGCTACCAGCAGCCCAAAGGTTATTTATGCATAATACAACAACCTTAACCCAGCGGGCAGCATGATGAGGAGGAAGAGACTGCGGCCATAACCAACTTCATAGAACTTGAGATACTAGTGTGTGCCATTAGCTTCATAAAACTTTGTTTATGCTCATAGCTCACTATAACTAGTTTTTTCTTCTAAGAGAGATGACATTCGCATAGTCATCATCGTCACCATCGACGTCACTAAATGGGTCTAACATTTTGAAAACCGAGATAACTAAGCATGGTAGAGAAATATCAAAAAGGCTAGAGGGCCTAATGACTGTCACGGTGGTCTCTCCGGATGGGTTTCCTCTACAACCGAAGAAAATAGCGGCAGTATTTTGGACTACCTAAGGAATAATTGGAAGGTAACGGGTCCCCATTACCGTAGCAAGATGGAAAGATTTGACAAAGGATCAGAAACATCAAATGTGGATGGAAATAACAGAGTCATTCAAGATCCTAGCATAAGTCTAGGGACTCGTGCGATGGTAGGCACTCCTCACGATGGGAAAAGCGTGGAAGGGCTTCAAGAGCACGCTTGTCATGCAGTACATGACCAAGGATCGCATGCCCTTCACGAGGTATCTTTTCATGTCGCCAAAAACATGGGAGGCCTTTGTGCAGATGAAGACGATGACCGAATTTTAGTAGCAAAGTACAGCGCACAAGGCTCTCCAGTCACAAAACACTCACCCCCATAGACTCGGCACCGTTGGGTACATCAGTAAAATCCCACAATGGAGGATGCAGGATAAGGTCGCAATCCGATCGGAGGCCTCCTTGCCATTTATCGGGATCACAAATGAGCGTGTCCAAAACTGGTTAAGAGTGAGGTCATCAACCATGTCATCAGGTGTCTCCTCTTTCAAAAACCCTATAGATGGGGAAGTATCCCAATGCCTGGTAAGATATTGATGGGAACGGGGTCCTGATCTTCCAACAGGTTCTGGATATGTTCGATTTGGTGGAGGCGCGACACAACTCGATTCGACTTCCGAACAACACGTTCCGAACCCCGCAATCGCAGCACCACGTCTCCTCAGGTTATCAACCGTGCGCTGCCCGGTTGACCTCGCCAAGAAGGCTAATCCTCGCCTGCGAATCGAAGAACATAAGCAAGAATACAATGGAATTGCGGATGTATTGATTTAGCACTCGAAGTTGGGGTCTCACAAACCGATGAACGGCGAAACTGTTCAAGACAGAATTAATCTAAGCAAAACCAAAACCCTAATGGTGGGGGTGGCAGCTGTATATAGAGGAGTGAGGGGCGTGTAAGACCCCTAGACACGCCCTAATGGGCTCCAACATGATACAAAGCCGAAGGCCCAAAAGACGGTGGCGCAGCACCCTAACAGATTCTGAATGCCCACTTGTTTTGACGATTCCTATTGACTCAGAAGGAATTTTGACATGGGACTAGAGCCATTGGAAAGTTCTCCTTCTCAGCTTTCCATACATATGTGGAACGTCCAAAACGGAGCCCAGATGCGATCTGGGTGTCCGTTTTAGTGCGACCTGGTCCTGGACTCCGAATTGGATTAGAAGTCGGCTTGAGTTGGGCCTCCAACATGATTCGACCGCCTTTGCTGGACTTGTGCGCCTCATAGTCCTTCTCCAAGTACTTTTAGGTCCTCTCTATGGTTCTTAATCATAATTAAATCATTAGGTAGCAATCGATTCTCAAATGAACAAAAAGAAGTACTTAGGAACGAGCTCACCTGTAAATTCAATTGTCGGGCGCGAGCTCTAGTGATTGGTCCTTGAATGTCAAGTGGAGGAGTGTTGTGTGTATCCGAAGGAGTGATGTCCTCATCAGATATGTTAGACTATCTAGTTGTTAATAGATCCAAGACTTCATAGGGTCTAAAATAACATGATTGCCTCTTGCAGCAAGCATTGCTATTGAATCTTCCTAATGCTCTTGGGAAACAAGGAGCACCTAGGTCGCACGTGAGGCCTAGGGATTTATGTACCTTGGAGGCACGGATTCCCAAATAACTCTGAGGTGCATAGGATTATGAAGAGATCCATGGCCCATCGCAAGGAACAAATGAAACATGCGCTTCATGCACAACTTGAGAAAGAGCTATCTTTCTCACTTCAAAAGAAGATAACTACCTCACTTTGAAGATAGATAGATTCATTAAGGGAAGAACTAAGAGAAGTCCGCAAACACTCGCAACCTAGCCCCATTATTGTCGTACCCAGTCCCCCTCAATGTCGTAGTAGTTATGCGTCCACGCCAATTTCTGAACATAATGACGCCTACTTACATATCAATGACATCTAGGTAATGTACCTCTCTAGAATGCTACATAGATAGACCTGGTGGATACCTTAACTCATCATGTATCGTTGTGTAGGAGCCCCCGCCGTGCATCCTTAGAGTTAGGCTTGTTAGCTTCATTCCCGTTGATGCTGGGCAGGTGATGGTGTATCCATGCCTACCAGGGATGCTAGTGCACGATGCCAGCTAGGGATTGATTTCATGAATGTCTATATGGACATGATGAATGTTGTTTTTAGGGCCGTCCCTCTTGAGAAGCCCCCAAATGAAGAGATTATGACACTAGGGGATGCCGTTCACACATTCATCTAGTGGTCCAAGAGGGACATCGACCTAGACCCTTCCGTACTGCGATCTCTGCATGCCCATCCCTATCAAATAGAACCCTCTATGAGTCCACCTCAAGCTCCGCTTCATAAGCCCGTCACATTGGCTCTCGTGGCTCCACCTTAAGCTTCGCTTCACAAGCCCGTCGCCTCGGCTCCTGTGGAGACGATGATGAAGATATATTGCAAGTGAGACACTAACGCCTAACTGAAGAAGATTAAGGTGCCTTCTGGGCCCTGGAAGTTCAAGCTTAGAGTGTCGTTGGTCCCTGAGTCACGATTATCCAGCCTTGGACTAGTTTACAGGACTTTGCATTCCTGGTACATGCAGAGGTCCAACATGAAACCAAACCACCAAAGTGGACTCATTGTGAAATACACGGAGGCACATTTCCTCCACGATTCGAGCTACTTTGCCATGACCTTCGACGAGTTATTCTTACTATGCAAGCTCGACGAACTTGATGCCTCACTTCTACGATGTTGGACACTATAAGTGTACTGTATAATCAAGTTCTACATTCACCTAATACCGATAAATGTTATAACTTATTGTTTATATATAGATCTATGATCCAACAAGTCCGGCGATGGCGACAACTCGTGGATTTTCTCGACCCACACTTGGTCTCTGAGCAATGCATCATTCATCTAAGATTACATAACAAAGGGATTGCTTGCTTAGAGTGACAAGGACTACATCATGGTACCCTTCAACTAGGGGTAAGTACTTCACTAGTTGCTATACAAGTTTTATTTGTACTTTATACGCAACATGAACTTAAGATTAATCACTATGGTGACATACATGACTAAGGCTCATTGGATTCTAATTTTGATTGTACTAAAGTGGAGCAAGGAAATATACCTTAATTCCTTACTTAGTGGCAACCATGACTTTACGCTTGTGCAACAAACAATTGAAAGGTAAACTCATTTCCTCCATGCATAACTCTATTGTACTCTTCCCTTTATTTGCAATGGTTGAGATGATAATTAGTTGTTCAAAGATTTGATTCAATTGTAATTCACTCAGTTGTGCTTAATCAAATAATTAATTCAATTATACTTCATTCATATATTTAATTCATTTGTTAGATCTGTGTAATGATTGTCATGTGCTATATATGTGACCTCCTTGCGTTATTTAATTCATTTGTGATATCTATGTAATGATTATCCTATGCTATATATATGTGTAACATCCTGTTATTCTGGAGTTTATAAAGCCCAATTTTTAAAAATAAATTTTCTGGAATTAATTCAAGCTTAAAATGAATTTTTAGAAATTAAAATAATTTAATATGATTAAAATAAACATAAACTTCAGTTAAAAATATTTTATTTGAGTTCCACAGGTCTCAAGAAATTTTTGGTATTTTTGGTGAATTTTGGGGATTTATTTGCTATTTTCAAGAGCTCCTACTATTTTATTTGCATTTCTGGAAAAAGAAAAGGAATTAAAAACCCCGCCGCTTCCCCGCCACGCGTCGCCCATCCAGCCCCGCAACCCGCGCCGTGCCCACCTTCCTCCGCTTTGCACCGCCCCGCGCCGCTCAATCCGCCCGCCTGCCACGCGGCATCCATCCGCGCCCGCACCCGCACACGCTGCCCTAAACCTAGCATGCCGCCGCCGCCCTCACATGCCCGCGCCCCCTCACGTCCCCGCCGTCGGATGCACCACGAGTCCCCATCTTGGCCATCCGTGCGCCCCAACCGCTTCCACGCCCGCTCCGTGCCGTCTCCGAATCGAGTGCCTCCGTTCGCGTGATAAAACCCCTGTTCTTGCCTCGGTTCACGTGCACACCAACGTTGCCACCTTCTCCTCCGTCCTCACGCCCGCGCCGCCGCCGGAGTCCCTCCCCGTCGCCGACATCCCCATCGCTGCCGTCTCCATCTCCACCGCTGCGTCCTCGGAGCCACCGCCGACCCCGTGCCCGCGTCGCCTTCCCCATCGCCAAGCATCGCCTCCTTGGTCCGCATGCCACCGACGGACGCCACACAGCGCACCTGGCCACGTGTCGCCGATCTATCCCTCGCACCCCGCATCTCAGCTGCCCGCTTAGATCTGAACTAACGGCCTAGATGTGCCCATGCGTCCCCATCTCGGCCGTCGGTTCCCGCACCGACACCCACTGCCCAGTCAGCCCTAGCCACGTAGCCCTAGCGCCCAGTCGGTGCCAAGTGTCGCCACCACGTCAGCAAAAACCGAGCCCCAGTGCCACATCACTTGCCACGTATCACCATCTCAGCCTGCCACGCCAGCCCTCATGGCGTGACACTGTTCCGTGCACCGGGTCCACCGTGCACCCCTCTTCCCGTAGACCTAGTCCACAGCATAGTGCAATCTCCATTCGATAGCCTGTGGGCTTGTCGATTAGCCACTACACTTTATTTTAGGTTTCCGCAGCTAGATTTAAAGCCCTTCCGGCTAGAGATATTGTAATTTTGACCATAAGGTCGTACCTTTGAGATTTATCGCTATTTGAGTTTTTTCTTTATTTTAGCGTATATGTGCTTGTGATTACATCTATGTTTGACTGTGTGCATTAGCGTGATCCTGGACTAATGCAGTTTACATAGAGACTCCGAATTTGAACATTCGGGTCTCGACAGAGATGGTATCAGAGCCATATCGACTGTAGGACGAAGCCGTAGTTAGAATGGTCGTTTAGCCCAAAAACTTATTTTCTAAATCAAACCAACTAAATTGGATACTTAGTAATATCTCTATCTTCTTACCTCTTTCTTAAGGATTCTTGTTCTTTGCCCCACTCTTGCAAAATTTGTTTTCATAAACATATAAACTGATCTTTCCTTTATAAAATGCATTAAATGTCCCAAGCTTCTTTCAGCCAGACGGGAGGATGGAGAGCACTTCTTCGCGTCTTATTGCGGAGCCTTGGATTAAAGAAATTGCCCGTCTACCTCACCAAGGATGAGAAAAATAAGGGACAATGCCTCGGAAGCATCACCAGGTTGTACTTTACCACCCGAGTTGGCAAGCAAGTTCTACACCACAATTTCAAGAATACCGGTGCGTGTGGACAGGAGTCGGCACAAGGAGCTACGTACAAAGTCATCCGACAACTTTGTAAGCTATACAAAATTAATATGTCCAGACTCGTCCGGAAGTTCAAGGAACGGTGTGGAGCTACCCCTAGCCTACCGGAGCCAGTTAGGGAAGAGCTCTGACCGCAGTCTCCAGTACCTCTACCATCACCTACACCGCTGAGCCCAGAGGAGAGACGACGCATCACCGGTAATCGAAGAGAGTACCTGCGCCGCTTCATCCCAACCCCAGTCAGAGAGCAGTCGCCGCCAGTCCGCAACTCATGGGTTGTCTATAACGATTCGGAGGATGAGAATAGTGAGCCCTATTTGTCAGGAACCCAGTGGGAGCCTTTAGATTAGATAGTGCGAGTAGAATGTTGGATTTTATTTGCAATTGTGTGTGATGTGAGCTGCAAATCTTGCCCTTAAAAGCATTATGTTGCAGTCATATCAATCTTTTATTGGAGTTATTTCCCCGGTTTTTATTTTTAGCCTCCTTCAGCTGTTTGTCGGTTAAAATTTCCATTAGAGAAATCCCTCTTAGACGAATTTACCTCTTACCTATGCTTTTTCCCCCTCATCTTTTGCCCTTGGTCAGTCAGCAGTGTTTTCTTTTCAGAGCAGCAGCAAGATGGTTGACACCAGGAACTCTTCGGGCCGCAATCAGGCAAACCAGGATCCAGAGAGCAGTGCCGCCCAGCCAGTTCCACCGACCTTGGACCCTGCCCTCAGTCAGTTCTTGATGGCCCAGAAACAGATGATGCAGGTAATGATGCAGAATATGAATGCTATGATGCAGCGTCAGCACCAGGAGCCAGTAGCACCTCAGGCACCACGACAATAGTCCAGCTATGCAGAGTTCATGAGGACGAGGCCGCCCACCTTCTCCAGTTCTTCAGTGCCTTTGGAGGCAGACGACTGGATCCGTTCAGTTGAGAAGAAACTGAACCTGACTCAGTGCACCGATAGAGAGAAGGTGATGTATGCAGCACATCAGCTTGAGGGAGCAGCAACAGAGTGGTGGAAGAACTACTGCGCCGCTCATGAGGACCAGAACAGCATCACCTGGGTAGAGTTCACAACCACTTTTCGTCACACCCATATCCTGGATGCGGTGATCGAGATGAAGAAGGATGAGTTCAGAGAATTGCAGCAGAAGAACATGTCAGTGAGTGAATATCTCAATAAATTCACTCAGTTAGCTCGCTACACACCAGAGAACGTAGCCACAGATGCAGCTCGTCAGAGGAGGTTCAAGAAAGGCTTGAACCCAGGATTGAAAGTGCAGATCGTGGGCAACAACTATGCTAGCTTCCAGCAGATGGTGGATAAGGCCATTCTCATTGAGGAGAGTCACCGCGAGCTCGAGGAGTCTTGCAAGAGGAGGATGATCCAGTAGGGATCGCAGTCGCACCAGTCCCAGAGGCCCCATTTTGGTTCTTACCAACCTACATGAGTGCCTCAGCAGCAGAGTGATAGCGATTTTAGGACCCCGGCCCAAGCGCGCGTCGGTGGGATCAGCGGCGTCCTAGTGGTTCCAAAGATCAGCAGAAGAGCAACAATCCAGCAGCGTTTGTCACTTGCTTCAAGTGTCATGAGCCAAGACACTATGCTAGCAGGTGCCCCCAGAGGTAAGCCTTGACGCCAGTTCGTTTCAATCTAGGAGCCACGCCCGATCGGACTCCTGCCCCAGGAGCAGGACGAGGAGCACCCCTGGCATTAGGCCAAGCCAGCAGGACTTCGGTGGTGAGAGGCCATGTGAACCACGTCACCGCGGAGGAGGCCTAGGCAGCACCAGAGGTTGTGATCAGTAAGTTGCTAGTCAATTCAGTCCCCGCTATAGTTTTATTTGATTCTGGAGCTTCGCATTCGTTTGTTTCTCGGAGTTTTGCTTTAAAGCAACATTTGAAAACTGTTGCTCTTGGATCTGTTCTTTTGATCCAATCCCCCAGTTCTGAGTTGAGGCCGAACCTAGGTTGTCCAGGAGTTACGATAACCATTCAGAGAATTGAGTTCAGGGCCGACCTGATTTTGTTAGATATCCAGACCCTAGATGTGATCTTGGGTATGGATTGGCTCCAGAAGTATCAGGTAGTGTTAGATTGTGGGAACAGAGCAGTGATCTTGACCAGTTCAGATGGGATTAAGGTACAGTTTGCAGCTAGCATGTGTGATGAGGACATCACTCCTTCGGATGCAACCGCTGATCCTACAACCGTTATGCAAGGTCCAATGACCCGAGCTCACATGCGACAATTAAATCTAGAGGTGAGCTCGTTCTTAAGCGATCCTTTTTATAGTTTTGAGAATAGATTACTACCTAATGATGTTATCTTGCTTAGGAACATTGGAGAGGGTCATGAAGTACATGCAGAGAGGTGTGGAGGTGGAGAAGACCAGCAAGGATGTCCAAGTCAAGCCAGAGGCCCAGTCCAACTCGAGTTCAAGTCTGCCTCGGCCTTCAGGACCAGCCTGTAGTAAAACGGACGCTCAGGACGCATACGAACTCCGTTTTGGACGTTCCACATATGTATGGAAAGCTGAGAAGGAGACCTTTCCAATGGCTCTTGTCCCATATCAACATTCCTTCTGAGTCAACGGGAATCATCAAAACAAGTGGGCATTCAGAATCTATCAGGGTGCTGCGCCACCGTCTTTTGGGCCGTTCGGCTTTGTATCGTGTTGGAGCCCATTAGGGCGCGTTCAGGGGTTTTGCACGCCCCTCACTCCTTTATATACAGCCGCCAACCCCACCATTAGGGTTGGGTTTTGCTTAGATTAATTCTGTCTTAAACAGTTTCGCCGTTCATCGGTTTGTGAGACCCCAACTTTCGAGTGCTAAACCAATACATCTGCAATTCCGTTGTGTTCTTCTTTGTTCTTGCTTGTGTTCTTCGATTCGCAGGCGAGGATTAGCCTTCTTGGCGAGGTCAACCGGGCAGCGCACGGTTGATAACCTGAGGAGACGTGGTGTTGCGATTGCGGGGTTCGGGACGTGTTGTTCGGAAGCCGAATCGATTTGTGTCGCGCCTCCACCAAATTGAACATATCCAGAGCCTGTTGCAAGATCGACTTTCTTAACTCAGGAAATCTATCCTTTCGCAAGTGCAACCAAACAAAATCACCCGGTTCAAGTTTAACTTCCTTTCTACCTTTACTACCAACAATCCTATATTTTTCATTGATCTTTTCAATGTTTGCCTTAGTAGTCTCATGCATTTTGACAATAAAATCAGCACGCTCCTTAGCATCATTATGAACTCTCTCACTAGTAGGCAAAGGTAAAATATCAATAGGGGCACGGGGATTGAATCCATACACTACCTGAAAAGGACTTACCTTGGTGGTGGAGTGTTCCGCTCGATTATATGCGAACACAACATGCGGCAAACACTCTTCCCATAACTTCAAATTGTTCTTCAAAACAGCTCTCAACATGGTAGACAATGTGCGGTTCACCACCTCGGTTTGGTCATCAGTTTGTGGGTGACATATTGTAGAGAACAACAACTTTGTACCCAACTTGCTCCATAGAGTACGCCAAAAATGACTCAAGAACTTGGCGTCACGATCTGAAACAATAGTAGAAGGTATACCATGCAAACGAATTATCTCTTTGAAAAAGAGGTCAGCAATATGAACGGCATCATCAGTTTTATGACATGGTATTGTTAGTGATATGCCCTAGAGGCAACATGGAGATGTTGTATATATCACATACTATGTTTATGATACATTACTTTGTTCCTTGGAATAGACATCATCATTATTGATCAATGAGTATGTGACTTATTCATGAGACTCTTAAATACTAAGATGTTGCTATTTCTAAATGATCCCTGATCGTATATCATATGAGGAACAAATATGATTCAAAAACAAAGATCAGCATATGTATTGATCGATGATCATGTCTCATGGATCATGGTATGGTGATACCAAATCAATAATATGGACATGTGTTAGTGAACATATGTTGGATAGACCTGCCATGAGACACTGCAGAGATTCCATGTGTCATCAGTTGGTCTCAAGTAGTGTTTATGTAGAGTCCTTAGACTTGAGATCATCATGGTTCCCAACATGAGTAGTAGCTTATTTTGGGACTACTAAACACTACTCCGTAACTGGGTAGTCATAAAAGTAGTCTTCGGGTTTGCCATGAAACATGTAGTGGGATGTGAATGATCAAGATAGAATTTGCCCCTCCTTATGGGAGAGATATCTCTGGGCCCCTCGATGTAATGGATTATGAAAGTGCATGGCCATGCCAAGGTGATTGAGAGTCAATCACGAGTTTATAATCCATCACGGAATCGAGAGAGTGGTGAGCTATTAAGAGGATGACACAGTCTCGCCTTGAGCTCAATCTATATCGTGAGGCAAAGGGATTCGTACATAAGAGAACATTACGAGTTCAGCCGATATGATCTTTACATATACTTTGGGGTTAATATGTCTTACTAGAGGCCGCTATTAACATGGTAGCGGAAAGGCGTTTCGGTCACGACCAAGTATCGTGAACCTGTGGTCGCACGCTTAACGGGTTGGAACACTAATTCGAATATGATTCGGATATGGGCTCAATTCGGATAGAGATCCGAATAGACTCCTATTGGGCCTCGGTCCACGAGGCCCACGTGAGGAGGTCTATATATGGAGGGCGGGGCGGAGGATTCGTCCCGATTAACATCTAGCAAAACCCTAGCCGCCACCTCCCGAGCCAAACCCTAGCGCTCCACGAGTGCTAGTACACTCGCGATCGGCGTTCGGCCGGGCGTGTGGATACCGGTGGGCGCTGCTCGTTGCGATCTTGATCGGCGTGCGTGGAGGAGACGATCTGTTCGGGACGATCGGCTACTTTCACTACTACCTCGACGCGCGAGATTGGATCGGTATCCAATTCTTCTTCCGCTGCGCTGCGCGTCTAAGTGGTAACGATCCATGATCCTTCCTTAGCATGATGTTCTTGGGTGCGCGGTAGAAAAGTTTTGTTTTCTGCTTCCGTAGCCTACGCGTATTCCAATAGGTATAAAGTGAGCCATCTTAGAAAAACGATCCACAACAACAAAAATGCTATCCCTCCCCCTCTTAGTCCTGGGCAATCCTAAAACAAAGTCCATAGAAATATCTTCCCACGGAATAGAAGGAACAGGAAGAGGCATATATAAACCATGTGGATTCAAGCGAGACTTAGCTTTTTGACATGTAGTGTAGCGAGCCACAAACCGCTCGACATCTCGCCTCATTTTTTGCCAAAAGAAGTGTGTGGCCAAAACGTCCTCTGTCTTCTTAGCACCAAAATGTCCCATCAAACCACCTCCATGCGCCTCCTACAACAATAAAAGACAAACGGAACCAACTGGAATGCATAGGCGGTTAGCTCTAAACAAGAAGCCATCATTGATCACGAATTTATTCCATGCTTGTCCCTCTTTACAATGCAACAACACATCCTTAAAATCATCATCAAAAGCATATTGTCCTTTAATGGTTTCAAGACCAAAAATGCGAAAATCAAGTTGAGACAACATGGTATAGCGTCGAGACAAAGCATCAGCAATCACATTATCCTTCCCTTTCTTGTGTTTAATGACATAAGGAAAAGATTCAATAAATTCAACCCACTTAGCATATCTACGATTCAAATTGGTCTGACTACGAATATGCTTAAGTGATTCATGATCGGAATGAATGACAAATTCCTTAGGCCATAAATAGTGTTGCCACGTCTCTAAAGAACGAACAAGAGCATACAATTCTTTATCATACGTGGAATAATTAAGAGCAGGACCATTCAATTTTTCACTAAAGTAGGCAATAGGTTTGCCTTCTTGCATCAAAACACCACCAATACCAATTCCGCTAGCATCACATTCCAGCTGAAAAGTCTTACCAAAATCCGGAAGTTGGAGCAATGGTGCGTGTGTAAGCTTGTCCTTCAAAAGATTAAAGGACTCCTCTTGTGATGGCCCCCAATGGAACACGACTCCCTTCTTTGTCAACTCAATCAACAGTGTCGTAATGGTGCTGAATTCCTTGACAAAGCGGCGATAAAAGCCTGCAAGGCCAAGAAAACTCCGCACTTGGGAGACTGTCGTGGGCGTGGCCCAACTCCATATCGCCTCCACCTTGGCTCTATCAACCTCAATTCCCTGTGGAGTCACAACATAGCTAAGAAAAGAGACTCGATCCGTGCAAAAGGTGCACTTCTCAAGGTTACCAAACAAACGTGCATCTCTCAAAGCATTAAAAATAGCACGTAAGTGATTCAAATGTTCATCCATTGACTTGCTATAAATCAAGATATCATCAAAGTAAACGACCACAAATTTGCCAATGAAAGGACGTAAAACCTCGTTCATTAATCTCATGAAAGTGCTTGGTGCATTAGTTAACCCAAAAGGCATGACTAACCACTCATACAAGCCGAACTTAGTTTTAAAAACAGTTTTCCATTCATCGCCAAGTTTCATTCTTATTTGGTGGTATCCACTACGCAAGTCAATTTTTGTGAAAATTATAGCACCACACAACTCATCAAGCATGTCGTCTAGCCTAGGAATAGGATGACGATACCTTATAGTAATGTTGTTAATGGTTCTACAATCTACACACATACGCCAAGACCCATCTTTTTTGGGAATCAAAAGAACAGGAACAGCACAAGGACTAAGGCTCTCACGTACGTACCCACAGTCCAAAAGGTCTTGGACTTGTCGCTGAATCTCCTTAGTCTCTTCGGGATTGGTCCTATATGCCGCACGGTTTGGCAAACTCGCTCCAGGGATCAAGTCAATCTGGTGCTCAATCTCTCGAATGGGTGGAAGTCCTGGAGGTATCTCATCAGAAAAAACATCTCTAAACTCCTGCAAAAGGTTAGTGACAGAAGCAGGCAAAGTTCAAGGCATATTATCAAGAGAAAATAAAGCATCTTTGCACACGAAATCATAGCATGTATCATTAACATCAATTTCAGCAAGGTCTGATTTTGTGGCAAGCATAACAGAGTTTTTCAAATTGATTACTTGCTGTTTTTCAGATTTAACATGTTCCTGTGGATTATTAGCAGCAGCAGCTCTCTCCCTATCGGCCTCTATAATCACAGCTGGGGACAAAGGCAGTAAAGTAACTTTCTTTCCCTTATGCATAAAAGTGTATTTGTTACTACTACCATGGTGTAAAGCATCATTATCAAATTCCCAAGGTCGACCCAATAAAAGAGAGCATGCTTGCATGGGAACCACATCACAATTAACATGATCAGAATAACCACCAATAGAAAAATGGACTCGGCATGTTTGTGTTACCTTAGCTTTTTCAGAGTCATTTAACCACTGAATATGGTATGGATGTGGATGCAGTCGCGTGGTCAAGCCAAGCTTCTTGACCAAATCGAACTCACCAAGTTGTTGCAGCTTCCTCCATCAATGATGACACGTGCGCGCCGGTTCTTGATTGCGAAGAAAGTCTGAAACAAATTATGGCGTTGAAGCTTATCGGATTGTTGTACTGTGTGCCGAGGACTCATTGCACAATGATGCTCGTAGCGTCGCTGTGGACGCCCACCAAGGACCAAGTCGTCATCACCACCGCCATTGTCGTCGAGGCGCAGAAGAACATCATCATCCTCCTCGACATCCGGCGTCGATGTAGTCTCCATCTTACGTGGCGATGTATGCCCGTTGGCTAGGGCAATTCTTACGGACATGACCAAGCCCATGGTAGCGATGGCACCGAATGTCGGAGGAGCGGCCCGTTGAAGCCACGGAAGAAGAGCTCTTGGCTGGACCCGCAGCGATTTTTGTAGAATCGCAAGGAGTGTCGTGGAAGGTGGCCGGTGGCGCTGCTGCAAACTTGTTCACAGTGGTGGAGGAGAACGAAAACTCGAAGAAGACTTGGGCGATCCGTCGATGTAGTCGTTCGCGGCATGTAGGAGGGTCGTCCGGTGTTTGCCTTCACGATTCCTTGCGTCCTCGCAATTCTTTTTCGCAAGCATAGCAAGTGGAACAAGCGGTTGTGATAGTAAATTCTTTATAATCAACAATGTCCTGAATTTCACGCCGTAACCCCCCGTAGAAACGACAAATCTTATCCTCCATTTCCTCAACAACCCCACAACGCACCATACCCTTTTGAAGCTCAGCATAATAGTCTGAATGAACTATCACCTTGTTCTAAGCGCTGTAATTTTTTCTCAAATCACGTTTATATGAGGGAGGAACAAAACGATTACGCATAGCTTCTTTTAATCGCTCCCATGTATTAGGTTGTAAACGCATGGTACCCAGTTCATTCCACCAGATAATAGCAAAGTCCTTAAACTCACTAGTAGCTTGTCTAACTCTATGTTGTTCAGGAACCAAGTGAGAATTAAACTTCTGCTCTACCGTCATCTCCCAATCAAGATATTTTTCAGCATCATAAAGACCAGAAAAAGATGGAATGGTAAATTTGATTTTAGCAAAAGGATCGTCGTTACCATGACGATTCTGGTTATTACCTCCCATACCATGTCGGTTTTGCTGAAGACGCCGACGTAGTCGTGCATCTTATGTCGCCCGCTGATCAATGTTGCCATCCGCATCAGACACTGTGTCATAATCATGACGAGGGCCGTCATTGACAGGTGGCAGGCGTGTCTCCAATGTGTCCATCCGACCAGTGAGGTCAGCCATCCGCCGCTCCACCCGCTCAATGCCTTCTGTGGTGTTCAACTGGGCAATGGCGGCGACGATGGTGTCCATTCGCGCGTCGAGATCAGTGAATGAAGCATTTTGTTTGTCGAGCGCAGCTTGTAGTTGGCCGCGACGAACACACTCGTTGAAGTCGACCGGTGTCCCATCCCCTTCGTATCCTACCATGGTTAGTGGAAAATACAGGGAAAAGAAAAGGATTATCCCTGTCAAATACAAAGGAGGACAGTGGAAACCCGCAAAGGAAGTGGCTTACCAAGCTCTTACAAGTGTTCTTACCATCGCAAACAGTAGGTGGTACAACCGGTGGCTGGTTCGTGATACCTCGAGAGTGTGACCCGGCGATTGCAAGGGTCAAAAACTGTGCTGTCCGAAAGTATGTATATGGAGTTTGGAAGGCCAAATATGTGAGTGGAACACAAATCAATAACAGATAGTAATGCTGAATAAATGTCCAAAGCACTGGTCGTAGTTGCTGGCCTAAATGTGTCCTATAGCAGGTATGATATGATGAACAAGGAATCGACCAGAATAGTAAAGTAAAGACATCAACAAAGATGGCCAGGCAAAGACAGCACAAAACAAATGAAACTCTGTCACCTAAAACTGTGCTCTCTCTCTTTTTTTTCTTTTTTTTTTCCTTTTTTTTCTTTTTTTAGCACTCTCTCTCTCTTCTGGTACCGAAAATTTTTTCTTTTTGTTTCTTTTTTCTTTTATTTTTTTTTTCACAAAGCAGAGCACAGAAATAGGAACCACACAAAGTTTCACCTCAATCTAATGTAAGGTGTAGCCTACAGAAAATGATGAATGTGCTGTAAATTCGGGGATGAAAGTTCTGAGCTCGAGTACTACACTTTCCAGGCCGAATTTGGGCAAAATAAATTCGACGAACCTCGCAAAGTTATGGCCGTTTGATGTAAAATTTAATTTCACCCAATTTCAAAAAAAATCGCCTGATTTCGAGTCCGTATGCGAAAGTTACGGCCGTTTGAAGTTGGGCCTCCGAGTTAAGGTTTTGGTGGAGGCCGAAACGAGATCGGGTGGAGGAAATTGGTGGAAATTGGAGGCGGAAGCTCGGGAAAAGGTGGGGGATGGTGCTGGGTGATCACGAGGCACAATGGATGACTCAAAACAGAGGGTGGGAAAAACAAAAGACGGCTAGGGTTTGTATGAGAGGTAGCGGAAGCAAGACAACCCGAAACAAAACACGATGTAAACCAGCAACACAACTCGACTAAGGACACAAACTCAACACTACGGACTCTGAAATCAAATTGTGCAAAAGGCTAAACGAGATCTGAGACAGTAAACAAGCTATGACTACAATTTTTTTGTAGGGCTTTTTCTTGGACTCTATGATGAAAACGAAAACAACAAAGGTAGGGTAAACTCGAACCTGAAGGAATACCTGAAGCTCTGATTACCACTTGATGGGGACGGGGTCCCAATCTTCCAACAGGTTCTGGATATGTTCGATTTGGTGGAGGCGCGACACAAATCGATCCGACTTCCGAACAACACGTTCCGAACCCCGCAACCGCAGCACCACGTCTCCTCAGGTTATCAACCGTGCGTTGCCCGGTTGACCTCGCCAAGAAGGCTAATCCTCGCCTGCGAATCGAAGAACACAAGCAAGAACAAGGAAGAACACAACAGAATTGCAGATGTATTGGTTTAGCACTCGAAAGTTGGGGTGTCACAAACCGATGAACGGCGAAACTGTTCAAGACAGAATTAATCTAAGCAAATCCCAACCCTAATGGTGGGGGTGGCGGCTGTATATAAAGGAGTGAGGGGCGTACAAAACCCCTGGACGCGCCCAAATGGGCTCCAACACGATACAAAGCCGAACGGCCCAAAAGACGGTGGTGCAGCACCCTGATAGATTCTGAACGCCCACTTGTTTCGATGATTCCCTTTGACTCAGAAGGAATTTTGATATGGGACCAGAGCCATTGGAAAGGTCTCCTTCTCAGCTTTCCATACATATGTGGAACGTCCAAAACGGAGTTCGTATGCGTCCTGAGCGTCCGTTTTACTACAGGCTGGTCATAAAGGCCGAGGCAGACTCGAACTCGAGTTGGACTGGGCCTCCGGCTTGACTTGGACGTCCTTGCTGGTCTTCTCTGCCTCCACACCTCTCTCCATGTACTTCATGACCCTCTCCAATGTTCCTAAGCAAGATAACATCATTAGGTAGTAATCTATTCTCAAAACTATAAAAAGGATCGCTTAAGAACGAGCTCACCTCTAGATTTAATTGTCGCATGCGAGCTCGGGTCATTGGACCTTGCATAACGGTTGTAGGATCAGCGGTTGCATCCGAAGGAGTGATGTCCTCATCAATGTGTCAGCCAGAGAAAGTCATGATTTGCCAGAGCAAAGTGATCCAGTTGGAGGGTGTGCTAGTTGTCAGCGAGTACCCCGATGTGTTTCCAGATGATCTTCCAAGTATGCCACCAGAGCGAGAGGTTGAGTTTCTGATTGAGCTTGTATCAGGTACCGCTCCAATTTCCAAGAGACCCTATCGGATGCCTGCCAATGACTTAGCAGAGTTGAAGAAGCAAATTCAGGAGCTTTTGAACAAAGGCTATATCAGACCGAGTTCATCCCCATGTGGAGTACTAGTGTTGTTTGTCAAAAAGAAGGATGGTAGTCAGTGCATGTGTGTGGATTACAGAGCACTTAATGAGGTCACCATCAAAAATAAGTATCCTTTGCCCCGGATTGATGACTTGTTTGATCAGCTTAAGGGAGCAGGAATGTTCTCCAAGATTGATTTGAAGTCAGGTTACCATCAGATGATGATTCAAAAGGTGGACATACCTAAGACAACTTTCTCGACTCGTTATGGTCTATACGAGTTCACAGTGATGTCATTTGGTTTAACCAACGCTCCAGCTTACTTTATGTATTTGATGAATAAGGTGTTCATGGAATACTTAGATAAGTTTGTCGTTGTGTTCATTGACGACATCTTGATCTACTCCAAGGATGAGAAGAAACATGAGGAACACTTGAGCTTGGCATTGTAGAAATTGAGGGATAATTAGTTGTATACCAAGTTCAGCAAATGTGAGTTTTGGATGAAGGAAGTCGCCTTCCTAGGCCATGTGATGACAGCAGAGGGAGTTGCAGTTGACCCAAGAAAAGTGAGAGATGTTTTGGATTGGCAGTCGCCTACCTCAGTGACCCAGGTTAGGAGTTTTCTTGGTATGACAGGATAATATCATCGCTTCATTGAAGGATTTTCCAGTGTAGCCAAACATCTCACTCAGTTGCTTAAGAAGGAAAAGAAATTTACTTGGACGCCAGAGTGCGAAAAGAGCTTTCAAAAGCTTAAGGAGAGTTTGACTGTAGCCCCAGTGCTAGTGTTGCCTGATATAAATAAGGATTTTGAGATTTATTGCGATGCCTCTTACAAAGGGTTGGGTTGTGTCTTGATGCAGGATAAGAGAGTGGTAGCTTATACCTCACCCTAGTCGAGACCGCATGAGGAGAACTACCCTACTCATGATTTGGAGCTAGCAGCCATCGTGCATACTTTAAAAATTTGGCATCACTATCTGATGGGTAATAGATGTGAGGTTTTGACGGATCATAAGAGTCTGAAATACATCTTTACCCAGGCTGAGCTCAACCTCAGGCAGTGAAGGTGGTTAGAGCTGATGAAGGATTATAATATCAGCATACATTATCATTCTCGAAAGGCCAATGTGGTTGCAGATGCTTTGAGCAGGAAGGTTTATTGCAATTCAATGATGGATAGAGAGTCAGCCAGCTTTACATGAGGAATTCTAAAAGCTCAGTTTGGAATTGGTTGAGGAAGGATTTTTGGTAGCAATGGAGTTACAGCCCACTTTGGATGGTCAGATTCGTCAGGCTCAGTTAGATGATGAGGCATATCAGCGGATCAGAGTCAACTTGAGTGAAGGAAAAGAGTCAGAATTTACAGTGGATGACCAAGGAACCCTGTGGTTCAAGCAGCATTTGTGTGTACCCTGTAACACCCCAGGACCCATATTATCCTAGGATGCCACTAAACCACTCTATAAGGTAGCCAATTTACATGATAATATAAACTGGCAACAATTTTCTAAATCATGATAAATTAAGCGGAAGCATACTAAAACAAAGGTAATGGAATACTATTAGTTAAGGAACAACTGCTATTAATTTTAACCAATTAAAGCGAACCACAGCCTAAAATTATTAGTTACATGATTAACAATGAGAGTAAAGATGAATAACCGGAGACTACACTTATTTATTACAATATAAAACATCATATGGTGTGTGACAGTGATGTGCCGCTCTACCCTTCCCATGCATGCTCGAGAATCACCTGGAAGGGGGAAAACAATAGTGAGATAAAATCTCAGCAAGTAAACTGTTTAACAAGCTAATCAAACTACAATGTTGTTAATCATCAATATTTATTCTCCACAGTGACCACAAATATAGCCCTAACCACATTTACTACCAACAATAATAAAATATTAGCAATAAATCTTGTTTGTCAACTTCATAACTTCAACGAACTACCACTACCAATGACAGAAAAACATCAACAGGTTTTACCTCACTATCTTTATTATTTCTCGCATTCACAACTGCTATCAACAGTTACCACAAGAGAAAAGAATCTCATACCACAATCTCAACCCCTACCATACCACAAGGGGTGAACCTCATTTCACGACCACAGCCACATTCCTCATACCACAAGTGTCTCTCATGAACCACATCCACATTACAACTATGAAGTTGTATTTATTTGCGAAATAACTTCACCACAATACATTGCATAAGTATGCAAATAATCTTTCCACAATGCAATGCATATGAATGCTTATGCTCCACTGCACCCTTACCCAACAAGGTAAGAGTGTACATCGTACTACGACAATGTACGATGCTATACCGGTACGGTCGCGGCTATAAGCGGCAACATCCATAATGCAAATGTCATGACATGATATGAATGTTATGATAATCATAAACCACAAAGATCAACAACATAATAATCCTGAAATCTTTCTCATAATCCACATGTGTCTCACTAAGCACAATGTCGACATTTCATAAGATCATACCACATAGCCCACATTCGGTTCACCAAGATCATAAACAATTGATCTATAGGGAATTCTACCACATAGACTACAATATATATTCATCAGGAATATTACCACCACAATCACAAATATTCACTAAGAATACTACCACCTATACTACAATATGTTCATAAAGAATACTACTCCACAACTATATTTGTTTCATCAAGAATAATTTCACATACCCACAATTAAACCATCAAGATCATAAACAGTTGGGTTCTTAAAATACTACCACATGGACCATATTGAGGAAACATGTAACAATGACATAGCACCTCAAATTAAGAGAATAAATTATTGTGAAAGTAGAATAATTAACAAGTTAAACATGTAGCACAACCGCTACGTTTACTTGCCTCTACCGTTGGAGCGAAGCAATCACGTGCAATCAGGAGCAAAACCACATGTTCAAGAGTACTTCTCACCACAATTCCACAGCAATGAAAAACATGACTTAAGAAGTAAAGGCGTTGCTTACACTCGAAATCCCACATCAACACTCTCCGCTCAACGGTTCTACCCTCGGTCCGCTGCAGCAGCCATGCTTAATTTTTTTGTATCTTTAAGGTTACTAATCCTTTTACAGAGACTGATATATTTCTGGTTTCCTCACTTGATTAGCTTCACTTTTCATGTAGATCATTTATTTTTATATTGTCATTAACAAGGTGATATCTAATGCATAAAACAGAGGACGTCCTCTGTTCTAAAAGTCTGGACAGCCGACTTGTAACGCGTCCCCAAAACAGATCAAGGCTCTAAAAATTCTGATTCTTTTACAGCAGCTAGACTACTGAATTCCCTACCTTTTCCTCAATTATGACAAAAAATTTAAAAATCATCTTTTACCCCAAATTCCCATCTGAACAGCGGTCTGTCCCTGTCAGTAACTCTGACGGACAGCGAGATTCCAGACTCTGGTATGACTAAATTACGTTGCCAAACAGCAATGCTACGCGAATCAATCTACAGGCAGACAGCAGGGATTCTCTAATCGGGGGTTCTAAAACCTAATTCCCACCAAAAATCTTAGGCTAAGAACCCTAAAATAGCATAAATCAGAGGGGTTGGGAAGAGAGAGAATTACCTAGGGATTTAGGATCACCCCTCTTCTTCCTCTTCTTCTCCTTCCCTTCTTCTCCTCCTTCTCTTCCTCTCCTTCTTCTCCTTCCTCTTCTCCTTCTTCTCCTTGCACAAGGGCAGCACCAAAGGGGAGGGAGAGGGCGCAAGGAGGGTGGGGGTGGCGGCTTGGGGTGGGAAAATGATGAGGACATCCTAGCTCAGCATGTTCCATCACATATCAACCATTCACCATCAAGCATAAAGGATACAAATCAAGGTCCACTTACACGAAGTCGTGCCAAGAAATTACAAGAACAGGTGAATTCATTCCTAGCTGATTTTGATTTCAACATATCTCAGGATGTTATACTACCTAAATGTTCTACATTGATGTTACTTAGGTTTACACATGAAGCGGAGGAAGCTACTTGGCATGAGGAACAAATACAATGCTACGATCAGACCACCTGGCTGACCGCACCTATAGCCACAAAGAAGCAACCATACCTTTTGATTTTCGAAGGCTCTGGGGGTCCATGAGTACTTGATGGAAAGCTTATCAAGTCTAGTTTCCAATGCAACAAACCCCACGTAATTTGGACTTTCCAATAAGAAGTTATGATCGAATTAGTGGAGACTGCTCAGAAGGCTAATAGTCACGCGAGACCTCCTCGGGAATTCATCCACAAAGAAGCAACCATAACTTTTGATTTCCGAAGGCTCTGGGGATCCATGAGTACTTGATGGAAAGCTTATCAAGTCTAGTTTCCAATGCAACAAACCCCACATCATTTGGACTTTCCAATAAGAAGTTATGATCGAATTAGTGGAGGCTGCTCAGAAGGCTAACAGTCACGCGAGACCTCCTCGGGAATTCATCTTGTGGAGACCTTTCACCTAGCCTATCTTCAGAAACTCCAAATCCATTTCACACTCAACTAGGAGGGTTGTTCCTAGTATAAATACCCCTTGTATCTAAACAATTGGGGCTTTTGAATCATTTGATAAACCATAGTTTTGCAGCCGAGCTGCTAAGTGTCTTACTCATACCATTATTCTTCCTTGTTCTTCTTGGACTCGTGAAGAGATCCCTTTGGGATCCCCTAATTCGTGCTCTAGGCTTTCGGGCCTTTTGTGTGGGTTAGTTCCGGATTGTGGTTCTGCGGTCGTAAGGCCTATTGCATATTTCAGTGAAAAGCTAAGTGGTCCAACTCTGAATTATTCAGTTTATGATAAAGAATTATATGCTCTTGTGAGGAGTTTGGAAACATGGCAACACTACCTTTTGCCTAAAGAATTCGTAATACATTCAGACCATGAATCTTTGAAACATCTTAAAGGCCAACTAAAATGAAACGAAGACATGCAAAATGGAGTGAATTCGTTGAGTCTTTTCCTTACATTGTCAAGTACAAAAAGGGGAAGGATAATGTTGTAGCAGATGCTTTGTCTCGACGTCATGCTTTACTATCACAACTTGATGCTAAAATTCTTGGTTTGGAAAGTATCAAAGATTTGTATGCTACTGATTCATATTTTGCTGCACCATTTTCCAAGTGTTGTGTTGGCAAGGGCTGGGAAAAATTCCATTTGCATGATGGGTTTTTGTTTCGGACTAATAAACTCTGCATTCAGTTGTTACTTTCGTCTTATGCTTGTGCAGGAAGCTCATGCTGGTGGACTTATGGGACACTTCGGTGCCAAGAAAACGGAGCAAGTCCTAGCTGATCACTTCTTTTGGCCTAAGATGAGAAGAGATGTTGAGCGACATGTTCTTCGCTGCGTAACATGCCACAAAGCTAAGTCACGCTTGAACCGTCATGGATTATATACTCCTTTACCTATCCCTAGTGTGCTATGGGAAGATATTTCCATGGACTTTGTTCTTGGTTTGCCTCGAACCAAGAGGGGGAGGGATTTTATCTTTGTTGTTGATAGGTTTAGCAAGATGGCTCATTTTATTCCATGCCATAAGAGCGATGATGCTTCATATATTGCTGAATTATTTTTCAGAGAAATTGTAAGACTTCATGGCGTGCCGCGGACCATTGTTTCCGATCGTGACACCAAGTTTTTGAGCTACTTTTGGAAGACCTTATGGGGCAAACTTGGGACAAAATTGCTGTTCTCTACGACATGCCATCCACAAACTGATGGTCAAACTGAAGTTGTGAACTGAACATTGTCGACACTGCTGCGAGCTGTTCTCAAGAAAAATTTGAAATTATGGGAGGAAAGCTTGCCTCACGTGGAGTTTGTATACAACAGGGCAGTACACTCGACCACTAAGTTTTGTCCATTTGAGATTGTATATGGTTTCAAACCTACTGCTCCTATCGATCTTTTGCCTTTGCCTATGCAGGAACGTGTAAATTTTGATGCAAGCAAACGTGCAGAATTTGTCAAGAAGCTTCATGATCGAGCAAAAGAAAACATAGAAAAGATGACCAAGATGTACATGAAACGTGCCAACAAGGGGCGTAAGAAGATGTTATTTGAACAAAGAGACTTAGTTTGGGTGCATTTGCGCAAGGACCGTTTCCCTGAACAACGCAAGTGCAAGCTGCAGCCACGTGCCGATGGTCCCTTCAAAGTGCTTCGCAAGATTAATGACAATGCCTATGAAATTGAACTTCTAAGTACTATGGTGTAAGCCCAACCTTTAATGTCTCCGATCTGTCTCCATTCTTTGGACCAGAAGAGTCGAGGACGACTCCTTTTCAAGAGGGGAGGATGATGACATCCCAGCTCAGCATGTTCCATCACATATCAACCATTCACCATCAAGCATAAAGGATACAAATCAAGGTCCACTTACACGAAGTCGTGCCAAGAAAATACAAGAACAGGTGAATTCATTCCTAGCTGATTTTGATTTCAACATATCTCAGGATGTTATACTACCTAAATGTTCTACATTGATGTTACTTAGGTTTACACATGAAGCAGAGGAAGCTACTTGGCATGAGGAACAAATACAATGCTACGATCAGACCACCTGGCTGACCGCACCTACAGCCACAAAGAAGCAACTATAACTTTTGATTTCCAAAGGATCTGGGGGTCCATGAGTACTTGATGGAAAGCTTATAAGTCTAGTTTCCAATGCAACAAACCGCACATCATTTGGACTTTCCAATAAGAAGTTATGATCGAATTAGTGGAGACTGCTCAGAAGGCTAACAGTCACGCGAGACCTCCTCGGGAATTCATCCACAAAGAAGCAACCATAACTTTTGATTTCCGAAGGCTCTAGGGGTCCATGAGTACTTGATGGAAAGCTTATCAAGTTTAGTTTCCAATGCAACAAACCCCACATCATTTGGATTTTCCAATAAGAAGTTATGATCGAATTAGTGGAGACTGCTCAGAAGGCTAACAGTCACGCGAGACCTCCTTGGGAATTCATCTCGTGGAGACCTTTCACCTAGCCTATCTTCAGAAACTCCAAATCCTTTTCACACGCAACTAGGAGGGTTGTTCCTAGTATAAATACCCCTTGTATCTAAACAATTGGGGCTTTTGAATCATTTGATAAACCATAGTTTTGGTAAATGATTGCTAAGTGTCTTACTCATACCATTATTCTTCCTTGTTCTTCTTGGACTCGTGAAGAGATCCCTTTGGGATCCCCTAATTCATGCTCTAGGCTTTCAGGCCTTTTGTGTGGGTTAGTCCCGAATTGTGGTTCTGCGGTCGTTCGGTGATCGAGTCGAAGTCGTCAAGGTTTCGGTGTCTCTCTCCCCGTCGTTTGGTCGCATCCAACCTTGGCAGGTATAAAGCTAGTTACCCCGCTATTCGCAGCAAGTTATCCTCGGTTCATCGACCTACTGTCTTGAAGATCGGGCCATCCCAAGGAGGTTCCTATAAGAAAAGGGGGAGAGAGGGCTCCCCAAGAGGTTTATAAAGGGGATGCTAGGGTTTGGAAGTGGGTACGGGCCCCCGTTTGGGCTGGCTGGCCCAAAGTGGCTGGGCCACCCCTCCGGACAGCCCAAAACTCAAAATTAATTATTTTAATTCTCTTTTTATTATTTTAGACTATTTCAAATAATTTATTTTCACCTCCCGCGATTTACCGAAAATTCGGACGACTCCGCGATTAATTTAAAAAACTGACGCCGAAATGACGTTCAGGATATTACATACCCAATAAGAAAGAGCTAAAGGACTGTTTTTAAAAGAGGCTTATGAGTCGTTGTACTCAATTCACCCGGGCAGTACCAAGATGTACCAAGACATTAAAGATAAGTATTGGTAGCTAAGAATGAAGCGTGAGATCGCTGAGTATGCGGCACTTTGTGACGTATGTCAGAGAGTAAAGGCAGAACATGAGAGGCCAGCAGGTTTGCTACAACCATTAAAAATCCTAGTGTGGAAGTGGGAAGAAATTAGTATGGACTTAATAGTCGGTTTGCCAAAGACCAAAGAGGGCCAGCCATGGGTTGTCTAAGTTTTTAAAAATTTATTAGCTTGATTTTCTGCTTTTAAAAAGGGTTTTTCTTGAGAAAAGTAATTTAAGAAAAAAGGTTATTTTTATGAAAGGTAATTTAAGTAAAAAAATAAAAGTAAAAAATAAAATAAAAAATAATAATAAACTTAGTTTAATGTAAAAATCAAAGTTATTTGGTTGCTTGAAATTTTTTTAAACAAATTTCGCTAACCTAATTTTCTACTTTAAAGAAAAGAGCCTTTCTGTTAAACAAAAAAATATTATATAAAGAAAAATATGTAAATTTTAGTTGGAAATTTTTTTATGAGTTCAAAATTGATTTAGAAACTTCTATGAATTTTTCTAAGATTTTTAAGCTTTATTTGTTATTTATTATATTATTTTAAAGCTAGAAAATAAAAATATTTTTTTAAAAATTAAAATATAGTTTAATTAATTCCGAAAGTATTTTATCTAATCTTTTTAGGTTCCAAATATCTTTAGAAAATTTTCTTGAAATTTTTTTGATTTTGATTTTTCTTTTTTTTTCTTTTCTCTCTCCTCCTTTTCTTCCTCTTCTTTCTCCAACAAGTTACGTCTGTGACGAACCTTCCCAGGCTGGCATGGCTGCACGTTTTCAATCTTCCTTCAATCTCTCATATCTTTTGATTTTCTCAACCGTTTTCTGAGAAATAAATTGCATTCACTTCCTCTCATCAAGCTCCTTCATTCCCCACCGTTTCCTCTCTCATTCATGAGCCGTTTCACGAGAATTTAACCCATGCCATTCAAAGACATTGTCCCTTGATCTCCCTCCTCGGACCTCCTCAACACCTATAAAAGGGAGCCCCGTGAGTCTCTCCTCATCCTCACTAAACCCCGAAAATCTCAAGTCCCCACTCCCTCTCTATTAGCCGCAATCGAAGTTCTTGTTTCGTTGTACAAGCATCGTTCATTGGCCTTTTGCGCCTCGTCCGGTGGAGCCCCACCGCGTTTGACCACACCGTTGGCTTCGCCTCATCGCGTTCTACGCGGTGCTCACCTTGCCTTCGCCGGAATTTCGCCGGAGCATCGTCGCCACCGTAGGCCATATCGCGTCGCCGTTCCTCGCATCACCACCAGCCAACCATGCATGCCCGATCAAAACCAAGGTGAGCATCACGTTTCCCACACTCTACTCTTCGTTTCACCACATGTCTCGTATGTTAACTCCACTCCATTTGCCCGGAACGCCAATGTCAGCCTGTAGACTGCATAAAATCTTGTCAACTGCGTTTCGCTAGTCCGTTGGCCGAGCCGTCTGCGCCGTTGAGTTCGTCTCGATGCGTTCTATGCTGTGCTCTCCTCTGTTTGTCCAAAAACTTTCCCCGAATTTTTGCATTCGACACCTTGCCATGGCCGCAAATGGCACTTCGCATCCCCACTGTCCGAGAATGCTTTCAACAATTCGTTCACGTCAAAATGTGCCAAACCATCCCAGGTGGCTATGTTTCAGACGGTTTTGAATTCACCTCACCGAGCAAAAAGATATTGAGTTTTTAGTCTTTTTGTACCGTCGTCGTTCAAACGACGATTGCGTGCCTCCAGTGAGTTTCAGCTTAACCAATATTTTTTTCTAGCCTTGCCTCGCCGCGTTCTAGGCCATACTCACCTTACCTCTTCATATACTTTGCCCAAAAATTATTCTTATCAACCTACATTGCCTCGCTGTACACGTCGTCACTGTGTTCCGTTTGACGTGCCGTCACTTCCTACATTGCCTTGGGTCCTTAGCAACCTAGTTTGCTAGTTGGCTTCATCTCCTGTGTCTTTCATCACTGGTGCCACAACCAAAACGATGAAAGGGATGCTCTTCGCGCAGGAATATTCTTTGGAATATTTCTGATTTTTCTTTTTTCAGGATTTTCAGATCCGCCAATATTCCAATCATTCGTTCTCCTCCGTCCGAACTCCGAATTAAGTGATTCTAGTTTCTAAATTTATCTAAAATCATAATCTATTTTTAGTACATATTTTATAATTTTTGGATTTTCTCGACCGCCCTTGGCTGAGACTCCTCACCGCCGAAACACTGTCGCCACCACCGCCCAAGTTGCGCTACCACTTTACCTCACCGCCAACCACCTTCCAGCCACTTGTGGTAACGCACAAGAGCACCAATGCACTTCTCGCAGTCCCCTCTCTCTTTTGCGCCCCTCGCCAACCCCCACCGTGCCCCGCACCGCCAGCAAGCCCACGGGCTTCGTGCGCCGCACCGCTGTCCATGGGCTCGGCTCCACTGTTCCTCTCACTTAATTGCCCGGGTTTCGCTCGTAAACCTGTCGCACCGAGCGACTTCTATCTTCTTCGTCTGAGGAGCTCCGGTGAGGAATTGCCGGTGCCTCGGACCTCCTTGTGCCTCGCTGATGCCACCGATAATCATACCCACCTCTACTACACCCTCGCCGCTAGCCAACTTTGTGCAGCCCGAACCTTGCGCCAAGGTAAAACCAGACTCATACTCTTCTCCCCCTTTTTTTGTACATCTCACTGGTTTTCGCCGCCGTTGGATCGCTTGTATCTTGTCACGTGAAGCCGTTCGACTTCCCCCCAACTATCTGATTCTTACACTTCGACGTCCGAAGGCCCATATAAGACTCGCTATCTGGAGGCTCTTTAGATTTCGCCATCCAGAGGCTCTTTAGACTCCGCTGTTCGGAGGCTTCTTAGACTCCGACTGCTCAGAGCTTTCAACTTCGACTTCGACCTTCAATCCCAGAGACTTCGACCTTTGAAGACTTCGATTTTGACTTTGACCTTCGGAGGCTTCGACTACAGCCTTCGACCTTCGATCTCGGAGACTTCTAATTCGACCTCTATCTTCAAACCGACTATGGCTATTAGATCGTTTTAACCTCCGCACCCTCCGATCTCTCCGACTGCTCAACTCCGACTACCCTTGGTTCTCGACTATTATAGTGTTCTTCGACCACTGTACAGTTCCAACCGGGTCTTCGACCAAATCTTCGACTCCAACTTCACCCATACTTGGAGTCTCTGTCTTCGACTTTGACCTTCGTAACTTTAACTGCTGATTCGACTATGGTTTCAACCATGGCTTCGACCACACACAAATATTATACCTTCCGACCGCTTTGCCTTCACAAATAAATGAATTCCAAGAATTCCTTTTATTCATTTCTTTGGAATTTAAACTTTCAGAAGTCGTCCTCCTTCGCCCTAACTCCGTTTGAACCCATTCAAATTCCTAAATTCATCTAAAGTCATATTCTATCTCCCAGTATATATTTCATAATTTTTGGATTTTGTTTCGATTTTATTTGAGTTTAGTTGTTCTGGTTTTCCATATGTAGACTACGACTAATCCGGAGAGTATAACTTTGGCGAATCTCAGCAAACTTTGAAGCAAGGCAAGTTACACCTTCGATCATGTTGCTCCCAGTAATTTAAATTATTTATGTTGTTTTTAAAATTATTATGCATGCGTACTTTTATTCAAATCTAGTTTAAATTTGATTTAAATTCTAGTTATACCTAAATCCTTTATGTATGGCCAAATTTGATATTGAACTTCCTTATGCCTTGTCACCTTAGATGAAAACCTAGTTAGTACCATAGTATTGACTAGAAATTTTATAGAATTGCTTAGCCATGCTTAGAATGATTTAAGTGGGAATACTTGTTTCACTTGAAAACGATGATTTTGTAAAGTCTATTCCTGACTTCGGTGAGTCAAGAAGGTATATGAATGTTTCGAAGCTAAATATAAAAACTTGGTTTGGACTTAGGCTAATGGTTAGGTGGTGGGTGCTGGTATGCATTATTGTTCGGTGACATAATGCTGATTGTCTGGCACAAGGGGTATGTGGTTTGAGCCTAAGTCAAGTTAAGGACCGATCTGTGAGCTACTATTGCAAAGTCATATCGTACTACTACAAACCTGGTATGGGACAGTCCTGTATGACTAATTTGTGAGGTCCCAACTTTGGTCTCGCTATAGGTTGAATGTGAGTGTGGCGTAGGCCATGAGAAGTCTCACACGGCACAAGAGGGGGCTCTAACTTGTGGATTCAAGTTGTGGTGAAACCTTGGTGGCGGCGTGACCTGGTTGAAGGCTTAGCATTGTAAAGGCCTTGTCATGATCTTCTCGCCGCACACCAAAGAAAGTGTGTTTACCCGGTGGCAATATGGGATGATCATGTCTTGTGGGTAAAGCTATACAACCTCTGCAGAGTGTATAATCTATCCTGGATAGCCCTGCCTATGGTTATGAGCAAGCTGAGTAAAGTTTTTTATGGATTAGACTTTGGTTTTTAAAATAATTTCTGAAAAAGCCTATGGATAGAATCCATGGGAGATGAAAAAGCATTTGGATGGATGTAATCCATGTGAAATCTTTTGAAAAAGATGGACCAGCTGGGGTACCTGTGAATAGGTTAATGTTTGGTCGGAGCTTGCACTAATGATATTATTTTTGTTAAATTATTCTTTCAACCTATTGTATCAAATTCAGCCTTTGAATCTATTTACAGTATTTACTTAAATTCTGCTTTTACGCACCTATAACCTATTATGCTTTCCATTGTCAATCCTTATGCATGTATGAACAATGTTAAACCTCTTGGTGTAGCTTGTGGAGTACATTATGTACTCATGTTATGCTTCATTCACAATTTTCAGAGAAGGATTTGATATGCATCATATTTGCTATTATTTTTTTTCATGTCATAACCCTTTCGAGAGTATCAAATAGGCCATAATTTCATTAATTTTATATATATTTGCCTCTTCTCGGGACTATTTACATGTATTGTAATTTTATTGCAGGCCGGCGCGACGAGGCGTAAAAATATACAAAAGATCCGCATTGGAAAATGAGTTAGTGTTGCAAAATTGAAAGAAGCAAGGAGTTTAATTGCGAAAGCTACACTCTAGGGTTTCCTGTGAGCTCCATATAAAAGAGAGGGGAATAGCATTTTGCAAAGCGGGGGAGCCAGCCGAAACCACCTGCCATTCACCAGCCGCCACCATTCACCCCCAATAGCCGACACACTACCTATCTTCTTCATCCTCCATCCCTTCTTCTCCATTCCTATGCCCCTTCTCCCCACATCCTCACCTCTTCTTCCATCCAGGTCCTCCCCCTTCCCTGCTCCTTCCTTGTCTCCCTCTCCACATCTGAAACCTTCTCCCCCATCTCCTTCCATGCGCACTCCCCAATCCTTCCCTCTGCCTTCCCCTGCTGTTTCTTGACTGACCGAATCCTCCCATCCTTCTTCTCCCCCTCAGCCTCCATCCATCCAATCTCCACCCAGGTCGAATCCCCATCTTCAGTCTCCCAGCCGAAACCTCCTGCTGCTTCCCTCTGCTGCTTTGTCTTCTAATCTGCCGAGCCCCTGCTGCTGCAGTTTGCCGTGCATGCTTGATTTACTCCCTGCTGTGAAGCTGCTGCTTTTCTTGTATTTCCTGCCGTCTCTGCTACTTCAACCGAGAGCCCCCTGCTGTTTTTCTGTGATTTCTGCTGCAGGGTGCTGCTCGGCTGCTACTTGTTGGCTGCCAATTGCTGTTTTCTTTCTACCGAGTACTGCTAATTACTACAGCCGACCGAGAGCTGCTCTGGACTGCTTCACCGTCCTTCATCTCCAACCGATTTGCAGTAGCTGGTTTATTTCCCTGCCGTATGCTGTTGTTTGGGGGTTGTTCGGCTGCTGCAGTAGTGTTCTTTGCTGCCGATCTGCACCCCTTTTTTTTGGCCGATCTGCTGCAGCTGTTCTACTGATGTGTTGCCGCTGGTCATATGCTGGCCGAGAGGGTGTCTCCTGCTGCAGTGTGCTAGTTGCTGAATACTGCTGCTATTTGCTGGCCGTGCCAACCGAAGGGAGATGGCTGCTGCTGTTGTTGATTCTTGTTCTGACCGAAGCCCCCCTGATGCTTGTTCCTCTGATGCCGAGCACTGAATCTGCACCATCTGCTACAACTTCTTTTAGTTTATTCATGGGTTTAATGTCTCTAAATTTAGTCTTGATTTGTTCTAGTCATATGTAATATTGTGAGTAATTTCTGATTGTCAAATATATATATTGAGCTATGGATGAATGATGCTACTATTTATGCACTGTTAGTATTATGGTTTTATATGTCTTGTTACGTATTGTCTTTGTTTAAATGATTAGATTTTGCATGAATGTCTATTAGTATTTAGTAGTTTTATGCTTCTGTTCCTAGGTTTAGAATTTATTGTTATTGTGCTAGGGTATGTCATGCCTGATTTAATCCTTTCATTGTTTAGTTTAGATTTATAATCATGCTTAATGTTCCATTAGCTCTTTAAGGCTTTTAGTTTCGATTAGATGTTTAAATGTTAGATTAATCTGTTAATTAGAAGTAATTTTCACTAGCTGCTCAGTTTAGTTCCTTTAGTAAAATGAAAATACCAAAAATATTAGATTAGCTTTACTTCTTAATGCCTTAGCTTTTGTTAGCTTTATTTTTCTGTAATTGTTTTCTTCAGCTGCTCGTTAGGAAGGTTAGTGGTAGGTTAGTTGTAGTTTAGTTATCATCGTCGTCTCTCTTCTTTCCCGATCTTCCCTCTCTCTCTGCTTCTTCTCGACCCTTGCTAGAACCTCCATCCGCTTCTTTTCTCCCCCTTCTGCTCTTCTCTTCTTGCTAGCTGTCTTCCCTAGCCCCCTTTTTGCTTCTTTCTAACCTCGCCTCCTCTCTTCTCTCTTTCGCTGTCCATTTCTTCGTCTTGCCTTTCTCTGTCGTTCTTCCCTCCCTCTCTCCTTCAGTCTCGTAGTTAATTTAGGATCTAGTTTTTTTTCTTTTTCATTTCACCCGTTTGTGCGACTTAGCTTTGGTTTGGTGTCATGTCACCGGTAATCTAGTCCCTGTGGAGAACACGACACTTGCCTCTATCAAGGCGACAACCCGTTCACTTGTGGGTGTGCACTTCAGCACGATCAAGAAATTGGCGCCATTGCCGGGGACTAGATATTGGTGATCGCATTAGACCATAGACTAAGTCATTTCTTTACTTCTCTCTTTCGCTATTTTTCATATCCATTTTTGCTGGTTCATTGATATTGGTACTTATTGAGGCTATGGCTTACTATTCTGATTCTCATGGTTTTATGAGCACCCCTACTTATGATAGCTTTCAAGAACAGGTAAATTTATTGTCTCGTCAATTAGAATGCTATGCTTTAGAGCGAGGAGTTGTGTTAGATAGCGGGCACGATCAATACAGTTCTTTATCAGACGCCCGTTATCCAGTTGTTCCTATATGCCAGACTTGTGGTTTTCAGGGCCATTCACCCGCTGAGTGCCAGCGTGGTTATTTGTCCACTCCAGAGTGTTACGGGATGAGCTTCGCTCAGTCGAGTGAGCCCTACCCTGACACTTATTACCCTGGATGGTCTGAGCACTCTAGTCTGTCATATGGAAACAACAACCCTGATATCTCATCATTTTCTTCTAGTACACCTTTGCAGGGTTTTACGTATGGAGATCAGGATAATTCTTATTGGTCACACCAGCACGATCCTGTAGCTCAACATCCACCTCCTACCCTTCAATCTGATCAATTGTCTAGGATAGAGGAGATGTTGGTATCATATATTACTAGGGAGGAAACTGAGTTTGGTGATGCATTGAGCACATTGATGTCAGAAGTGGAAGTTATAGAAATTCACTCCAGCCATTGAGTAGTTGCTTGGACAGTCATGCCACATCACAGTCTTCATTTAGTGTCACTGTGACTCTCCCGATCCCCTTTGAGGTACCTCACTTTGATGATAATCCTTCTATTGATGGACCCGAGCTAGAATTAGTCACTTCCGATGCTATGGACCCATCATATGTGGACCCTGATACTTGTATTGATGAGCACGAGCTTGGGACTCAGATATTTGACGTGGACTCTCACTGCTTTGACCTCGATCCTATGCCTCGTGAGACCGATATGGAGATATTCATTCTTGATGATGAGGAGGCTATTTCCGATGTCGAGGAGGAGCATATTTTTATTGATCCACCACCAGCTACTACCTTCGTCGACATCGCCCCTCTGGAGGTTTCTACTATCGTACGCTCTACTTCACCTACACTTTAGGTAGTATCGAAACTTTTCCTCGAACACCACAGGTTTGATTTCCTTGGCTCTGACGAGACATACTCTATTATTGATTGTGCTCATCTCACTTATAGTCCTCATGATGTACTTTATCGATATGCCTACGTGATTGGATATTCTATTGATGATTTAGAGGGCGTCGACCCTATCACACGTACTTGCCATATCTTTGAGGTTGTTTGCAGGGTTACGCTTGTGTACCATCAACTACGAGCGGACATGGTTCGAGTCGATATTCCTTGGGACCCAGGTGGATTTCGAGGCATGCTGTTTCACTGAGGAGGGCAGATTTGAAGAGCAAGTTAATCCTGACCTTGACCCTCCTTTGTCTTTTGAGCTTTCATGATTATCATTTGGTGGTCAAGCTAAAGACCTTAAACAAGCGCTTCTCAGGAGGCAACCTGAGCATTTTACTGCTTTCTTTAGTTTTTCTCATTTCAGGTACTTGCTAAACCATCATCCAAGCATGACAGGAAGCTTTTGGGATGATGTTGGACTGCCTTATTCATTTGCACCCGGTTAGCTGTTTCTAACCCCTAAAGTTTTATTCTTGAGTGAATGTTTAATTCAAGCTTGGGGGAGAGACTTGTTTATGTATGGATGATTCTTTAGCATGTTAGTAGTTAAGTTAAATCTGTTTATATATGAATAATTCTGTAGCATGTGGGCAGTTAAGTTTTTGGAGATGTAGTTGAGGAAATTTTGGGCATTCTTTATGCTTCATATTAGGTTTTTATTGATGACATGTTGCTGTCCTGAACATTATTTTGTGTTGTCATATTGTGCTTATTGAATATTTTAGTCATTTGAGTTCATTGCCATGGGTTAATCTGGAGTGGTCACACTGAAAATCATGTAATTGAGCTAAATTGATTCCAAATCTTTGTATTTCTCCAGTTGGCATCATCATGTAAAATTGAATCTTGTTAATTATCCTTGATTGCTTAGAAATATTGTGATCCTATAGCATTTGATTCATTGCAAGTTACACATGCATCTCTACCATCTGAGGATTGAATTGATTCTAGTTATCGCCTCTTGAATGATCATATGTTAGAATTCATGCTTTGGTATATTATTTTATTTTAGATCTTGATACTTTGCTTGAATGAAAAGTTTGTGAAAGGGGTAGTCCTATCTTGAGCCAATAACTTGGTTGAATTATCTAGGTATCCATGTCTCGGGACACGTGTTACTTAGCATCAATGAAAACCAGTTAAAGATGCTTAATCTCAAAGAAAGAAAGAAAAAAAATTTACTTCAATGTGTGAGTGTGTTGAATAAGTGACTATGTCACATTGTTTAAATAAGTGGCATTTTGCCACATGAGTCCGAGTGCGTGAATAAGCGGCATTTCTGCCCAAGAGTTGGAATAAGTGGCACTTGTGCCCATTGTGTGTGTTCAAAAGTTGCAAAGAAAAAAAACAATATATATATATATATATATATATATATATATATCTTTTTGCTTAGTATCATGGCTCAAGTGTGGACTTTTTCATAAACTTCATTCAAATATTAGTATCATTGTCTCAAATAGTGAAATGCCTTAGCATGAACCTTTGATATGCTCATTTTTGATGTTATACCTAGTCTTGATGCCTTTCAACCTTGGTTGGATTCATGTGACCACTTAGTGCAAATGCTAGTGTGTAACTTGATTTGGTCGAAGGCTATAGTATCACTTTGTTATCTTTGCTAGAACATGCGTTCTCATCTTGGATAATACTCAATCTTGAATTAGATAATCCTATGTTCATTGATAAGTGCATATTGAATTGCTTCATGCATGTACTTAAGATCTTTAAAGCTTGTTTACTTTTACTATCCGGGTTCGAATTCATCATATCAATTGATTGAGGACAATCAAATGTTTAAGCTTGGGGGTATGATATGCATCATATTTGCTATTATTTTTTTTATGTCATAATCCTTCCGAGAGTAACAAATAGGCCATAATTTCATTAATTTTATATATATTTGCCTCTTCTCGGGACTATTTACAGGTATTGTAATTTTATTGCAGGCCGGCGCGACGAGGCGCAAAAATATACAAAAGATCCGCATTGGAAAAGGAGGTAGTGTTGCAAAATTGAAAGAAGCAAGGGGCCTAATTGCGAAAGCTACACTCTAGGGTTTCCTGTGAGCTCCATATAAAAGAGAGGGGAATAGCATTTTGCAAAGCGGGGGCCAGCCGAAACCACCTGCCATTCACCAGCCGCCACCATTCACCCCCAATAGCCGACACACTACCTATCTTCTTCATCCTCCATCCCTTCTTCTCCATTCCTATGCCCCTTCTCCCCACATCCTCACCTCTTCTTCCATCCAGGTCCTCCCCCTTCCCTGCTCCTTCCTTGTCTCCCTCTCCACATCTGAAACCTTCTCCCCCATCTCCTTCCATGCGCACTCCCCAATCCTTCCCTCTGCCTTCCCCTGCTGTTTCTTGACTGACCGAATCCCCCCATCCTTCTTCTCCCCCTCAGCCTCCATCCATCCAATCTCCACCCAGGTCGAATCCCCATCTTCAGTCTCCCAGCCGAAACCTCCTGCTGCTTCCCTCTTCTGCTGTGTCTTCTAATCTGCCGAGCCCCTGCTGCTGCAGTTTGCCGTGCATGCTTGATTTACTCCCTGCTGTGAAGCTGCTGCTTTTCCTGTATTTCCTGCCGTCTCTGCTACTTCAACCGAGAGCCCCCTGCTGTTTTTCTGTGATTTCTGCTGCAGGGTGCTGCTCGGCTGCTACTTGTTGGCTGCCAATTGCTGTTTTCTTTCTACCGAGTACTGCTAATTACTACAGCCGACCGAGAGCTGCTCTGGACTGCTTCACCGTCCTTCATCTCCAACCGATTTGCAGTAGCTGGTTTATTTCCCTGCCGTATGCTGTTGTTTGGGGGTTGTTCGGCTGCTGCAGTAGTGTTCTTTGCTGCCGATCTGCACCCCTTTTTTTTGGCCGATCTGCTGCAGCTGTTCTACTGATGTGTTGCCGCTGGTCATATGCTGGCCGAGAGGGTGTCTCCTGCTGCAGTGTGCTAGTTGCTGAATACTGCTGCTATTTGCTGGCCGTGCCAACCGAAGGGAGATGGCTGCTGCTGTTGTTGATTCTTGTTCTGACCGAAGCCCCCCTGATGCTTGTTCCTCTGATGCCGAGCACTGAATCTGCACCATCTGCTACAACTTCTTTTAGTTTATTCATGGGTTTAATGTCTCTAAACTTAGTCTTGATTTGTTCTAGTCATATGTAATATTGTGAGTAATTTCTGATTGTCAAATATATATATTGAGCTATGGATGAATGATGCTACTATTTATGCACTGTTAGTATTATGGTTTTATATGTCTTGTTACGTATTGTCTTTGTTTAAATGATTAGATTTTGCATGAATGTCTATTAGTATTTAGTAGTTTTATGCTTCTGTTCCTAGGTTTAGAATTTATTGTTATTGTGCTAGGGTATGTCATGCCTGATTTAATCCTTTCATTGTTTAGTTTAGATTTATAATCATGCTTAATGTTCCATTAGCTCTTTAAGGCTTTTAGTTTCGATTAGATGTTTAAATGTTAGATTAATCTGTTAATTAGAAGTAATTTTCACTAGCTGCTCAGTTTAGTTCCTTTAATAAAATGAAAATACCAAAAATATTAGATTAGCTTTACTTCTTAATGCCTTAGCTTTTGTTAGCTTTATTTTTCTGTAATTGTTTTCTTCAGCTGCTCGTTAGGAAGGTTAGTGGTAGGTTAGTTGTAGTTTAGTTATCATCGTCGTCTCGCTTCTTTCCCGATCTTCCCTCTCTCTCTGCTTCTTCTCGACCCTTGCTAGAACCTCCATACGCTCCTTTTCTCCCCCTTCTGCTCTTCTCTTCTTGCTAGCTGTCTTCCCTAGCCCCCTTTTTGCTTCTTTCTAACCTCGCCTCCTCTCTTCTCTCTTTCGTTGTCCATTTCTTCGTCTTCTTGTCGTTCTCTGTCGTTCTTCCCTCCCTCCTTCAGTCTCGTAGTTAATTTAGGATCTAGTTTTTTTTTCTTTTTCATTTCACCCGTTCGTGCGACTTAACTTTGATTTGGTGCTATGTCACCGGTAATCTAGTCCCTGTGGAGAACACGACACTTGCTGCTATCAAGGTGACAACCCGTTCACTTGCGGGTGTGCACTTCGGCACGATCAGGACTCCATCAACTTCCGTGAGAATAATGACGAGTAGGCCACGTCTTACAGTCATTCGCCTGTGGGCAGGCAGGATGGGCTGCTGCTTTATGATTCTTTTTCCGCTGCTTATATTTAATTTTGGTTTATAAATCATTGATGTAAACTTTGGCCATTAGGCTTATATTTAGTTAATGAATAAATGTCATTGTGCATAATATAAATCTTTGTTATCCACTGTGTGCACTAGCGCTATCCTGGACTAGTGCGATTTACACAGAGGATTCTAGAGTCGTTGCTCTAGGGTCCGACAGAGATGGTATCAGAGCTATAATGACCCTAAGACGTGACCGTAGGTAGAATAGAATGGTTGGACTCTAAGGACTTATTTTTAATAACTAGTACTTTTTAAAAAAACTTTGCTCACTCTTACCCTCAATCTTTGCTTGTCCTTACCTCTCAATCTGTGCTTACTCTTATCTCTCAATTCTAACTCTCTCATCTTTATGTCATTACATGACAACATATTTCTATTTCTCATCTTTTTCAAACCACTATAGATAGATGTTTATTAAGATGCACCGAATAATGGATAGAGTGTAAGCCTTCATCGACTACTTTATCGTTTAGGACTCCAGCATCAAGCTATCTACATGCATTGAAGAGACAACCATGGAAATCAGACGATGGGACACCGCTTTACTTTACTCATCACCAAGTGAACTGGACAAGGAAGTCTTCGCTACCGCTTTAAAGGAAGCAGTTACTCGTTTGAAAGAGCCAAGCAAGAAGCCGCTTGAAAAGTAGTTCTTCATCTCTGCCATCATTTCAATCTTCGCATCGAAGGATCGCGCTTTGTACCCAGAGAGTCACGAAGGATTACACCAAGGCAACCCTTACCCTCTAGGATAAGTTGTTAGGCACCTATTAGACGATGTTACGAGCTATCATGTTTTCTCTTTGGTCGACAGCCGTAACTGTTATCTGCTATTTTCTTAATAAATATTTTTGCTAGTTTGTGTTTTGTTGGATTGTGCAAAACGACCCCTATTCTTTCTTTCTCTAAAGTCTCTTCTTCCCTAATTCTTGGAAGCATCAAGCAGAAGGCTATAGAAGTTTGTGAAAGGATGACTAAACCAGATCGCAGCTCAAGCCATACAGAGTAAGATCCAAACCTATTTCTTTGCTAGCCCGTGCGAATCTCGAGGACGAGATTCTCTTTAAGGGGGGTAGTTTGTAACAGCCCAGCTGTTTATATCTAAAAAACAAATTAATTTAATTTCAAATAAAACATTTACTTTTGGTTGTTTAAGATTTTAACATTTTATTTGCTTGATTTTCTGCTTTTAAAAAGGGTTTTCTTGAGAAAAGTAATTTAAGAAAAAAAGGGTATTTTATGAAAGGTAATTTAAGTAAAAAAATAAAATAAAAAACTAATAATAAACTTAGTTTAAAATAAAAATCAAAGTTATTTGGTTGCTTGAAATTTTTTTAAAAAAATTTCGCTAACATAATTTTCTGCTTTAAAGAAAAGAGCCTTTCTGTTAAACAAAAAAAATATTTTATAAATGTAACATCCTGTATTTCTATAAGTTTTAAAGCCAGGATTACAAAAATAAATTTTCTGGAATTTTCTGGAATTAAATCAAGCTTCAAATGATTTTTAGAATTTTAAATAATTTAATATGATTTAAATAAACATTAACATAAGTTAAAAATATTTTATTTGGATTCTTCAGGTCTTAAGGAATTTTCTGGTATTTTTGATCAATTTTTGGGATTTATTTGCTATTTTCTAGAGCTCTTGAAAGTTTATTTGAATTTCTGGAAAAAGAAAAGAAATTAAAAATCCTCCCCGCTGCCTGATCCGCCTCCCCTGCCACGCGTCAGTCATCCGGCCCGCGTCCCCGCCGTCGCCGTACCTCCTTTTCCCACCCACTCTCGCACCGCCCGATCCGCCCTACGCCACGCGTTGCGCATCCGCCGCTTCGTGCCTGCGCCCACACCCGCAAACCCTAACCTTAATCGCCGCCGCCCGCGCGCCGCTCCGCACCGTTGGATATGCCACGCGGCAGCACCAGCAAACCCCGTGCTCGCCCGCTCGATGCCGTTGGATCGCCCCCACGTGGTCGCATCCGCGCCGTTCAACCCGTGCCCGCAGCCGCTCAGCGCCGTAACCGATCAGGATTCCTCGGTTCGCATGTTTTTAACCGCGTTCATCCCTCGGTTCGCGTGCCAACACCCGAACTCTCGCGCCGCCGCTCCTCGCCCATTCTCGCGCCCGCGCCGCTGCCGGAGTCGCTCCGCCGCCGCCCGTGCCGTGCCTCCGCCGTCCGCGTCGTCGCCGGAGTCATCCCGCCGCCGGAGCCCCGTCCTCGCCGCCGTCCCCGTCTTCGCGCGGCGCGCCGACCATGCGTCAGCCATCGCTGCACTCCCGCCCGCACCCGCGCCACGCGTCGGCAATCCGCCCCGCCACCGCACCGCGCCGCTCCATCACGGCCGTCCGTCCAGATCTGAGCCGAAGGCTCAGATCGCGCCGCGCGTCTCGCCTGCAGCCGTCGAATCCCCGCTGCCGCCACCCGCGCCCAAGCCATGCCGCGTCAGCCCAACCACGTGGCAAGCCACATCAACTCTAAGCCCACGTGGCAGCCACGTGTCATGCCACGTCAGCCAAAACCGCCCCCCCAGGTGCCACGTGGCAGTCACGTTAGCAGTGACACGTGGCGGTACCAGCGCACGCCACGTCAGCCCTACCCCGCCGGCCGCGCGTGCACTGTTCCGTGCGCCGAGTCCATCGTGGGCCGAGTCCCCCGTGCGCCCGGTCCACAGCACAGTAACTTTTCTGATTTTTTCCCGATTTAATTTAGGGTTAATTTTTTGAGAGCCCGTTCTCCTCCGTTCTAGCTCCAATTGACCCCCGTTCTTTTTTCTAAATTCATCTAAAATCGAGCTCTAGCTTTTGGTTCTAGTTTTATGATTTTTGGAGTTCATTTGCTTATCATTTTATGTATTTTTGTTGTTTCGATCATTTTCTCCCTCGTTAGATTCCGATTCCGGAGGAGCAGGAGCGACGCCCGAAGACCAAGAGTACCTCACTGAGCATAACCAAGGTAAGTCGTGTCCTTTGATCATGTTGAACCCCGTTTGCAATCTATTATTTAATTATTTTTGTTTTAAATTACATTGCATCGCTATTTAATTACAAATTCTTATATTGGTAGTTAATGCCGCGCTTGTCTTATTCCTCCTTGATAATTTGGAACCCCATGATACCGTTGTCACCATTGGTTGGGAAATATACTAGTGATGCTATGTTATTTGTCACATGGGTTGTACGATTAGAATGCTTAGCCTTGCTTATGATTACGATTGGGCTTATCATCACCTGTGAATCATTAAATTTGACTTAACGAGATATGGAACCATGGTTGGTGCCACATTTATTAAAATTTGTGCCATAACATTGGTGTGTCATTGGCGTGGTTATACAAAATTGGTTTTGCACTCGGGCGAGTGATCGTGCAGTAAAGGGGGGAAGTGCAAGTTCACTTTGTGGGATGTGGTACCCTCGCCCGGGTATACTTAAGGACTTAACTTTGTGCGCCATTGATCTGAGCTTTATCGTGCAAACCACATGTCTAGTATGGGATAGACCTGGCTGATTAATTTGTAATATTTCAATTCAGATTCTACCATTGTGAGGAACATGGTTGTTGATTTCCATGTGGCGCAAGGGGGGTGTGATGCGAAATCCTAGTGGGTAGAATTGAGTTGAGGTAGAGCATTGTAAAGGCCTTGTTGTGATTTCCTTAGGCTAAGGCTAATCACATCGTGTGGGTACAGTTGTGCAACCTCTGTAAAGTGTAACACTATTCGAATAGCCGCGTCCTCGGTCATGGACAATGCTCGGTGATTTCACACGAGGGTTAGTGATTTCATTTAAACTTGGTGGTTTATGTTGGAAGTGAACAGGTAGTTCACTGTTGGTTTAGCTTTGGATGGGAGGTCTACAAGTGGTTTATTTCAATTCCTTTGATTACTTACTCATTATTGTTTTATTTGAAGTGCGCTTTTAATCTATTTATTGTATTTACCTTCAAATATTGTTTCATGCAAAATAACCTTTCAGCCTTCCATTGGTAAGCCTTGCATATTATATTGCATTCATTTGTTACAAGGACTTGCTGAGTACCAATGTGCTCACGGCTTTACGCCTATGTTGCTCAGTTGAGGAAGATGAGTATTATCAGCAGGAGGTTCCAGAAGGAGGGTACTTCGACGACTTCACGGATTAGGCTTCGTTCTCCACTCGGTAGCCTGTGGGCATGTCGATTGGCTACTACGCTTTATTTTGAATTTCTGCTACTAGATTTAAAGCCCTTCCGACTAGAGATATTGTAAGCTTGGCCATAAGATCGTACCTTCGAGATTTATCGCTATTTGAGTTTTCCCTTTATTTTAGCGTATATGTGCTTGTGATTACATCAATGTTTGACTGTGTGCACTAGCGATATCCTGGACTAGTGTAGTTTACACAAAGAGCCCAAATTTGTACATTCGGGTCTCGACAATATGTGGTCTACTTGCTTGTTTTCAGAGGGTATGGTTAGAATTTCCTAAGGCTAGGTGAAAAATAGAAAATAATATAACTTTTCAAATAGCTATCACAGATGGCTTGTAACACCAAACCATTTGTGATATGTCAGTATCACTGACAGTTATTAGTATTAGCCGTCTGTGATATCAACATATCACAGATGGTTTTTGGTATTAGCCGTCTGTGATAACTTATATATCACAGATGGTTGTTTTGAAAAATCGTCTGTGTTATAACTTATCACAGACAGCTTGAATGTCGTCTGTGAAAACCACCTGTTATCACTGACACATAAATTCAAACGGTTCATAAATCGTCTGTGATGACTTTTTCTGTGGTAGTGATGTAGTATGCTAAAACAAAATTTATCATATGATTAGTTGTCATAAAAATAAATTTTTACATTTAATGTCAATTAATGAAGTTATCTACAAAGATCATGATATATTATCACTATATAAACTATGAATGATCACATTTTACATGCAATAGTTTGTACATTATTTGTTTAGAACATATGATACATGTATACCATTAAAGAGCACATAAACAAAAAAATTGTATTTAATCAGTAAAACTAAGCTAATTTAAAAATTAAAATGTAAATGTAGTAGATTAATCAGAAAATAGATAACTAATATTGGTAAAACTGGCAAAAAATGTTGAAGATGGCTAAATACCCTTCAAATAAATTATACATGATATTTTAACCACCACCAATGTTTAATTGGGCTAATAAGTGTTGGGACCCCCAAATATGCAAATCCGAACCTTCTGTGTATACTACGCTTGTAATGCCATGAATGTCTTTACGGTGTCCCTAGGAGTGTTTTAGCGGAATCACGAAGTTTTGAGGTTTTCGGTGAATCGCGGGAGGCGGGAGAAGGCTGTGGGATTTTTCTAAAAGGAAGAAAATAATTTAATTAAATAAAAAAGAGTTTGGTCTGTCTAGAGGGGGGCCTAGCCCAAAAGGAGCCCAAGCCGCCCCTTTTCTCCCCCCAAACCCTAGCCAACCCCCTCCCACCGCTTTGGTCGCCCCTACCCCCTTGGCCACCACCCCCTTGCCCCATACGCCCCTCCCTGCTCTCTCTCTCTCTATCTCTCCCCATGGCTGCCATGGCTGAAAAGAAAGGAAGAAAAAAAGAAGGAAGAAGAAGAAGAAGAGAGAAAGAAGGGAAGGAAAATGAAGGGGAAAATGAAGAAGGAGAAAGGGGTGATCATGTGGGATCACCTAGGTATAATTTTCTACCTCAATTCCATCTATTTTAGATTAATTTAGAGTTTTTGGCTCATACTTAGAGGTCTTCTTATGGGGTAATCAATCGATTAGCGATTAATTGTTGTCTGCGCGTATGCTGATTCAGACAAATCATCTGTTCGTCTAGATTAGGGCATCAAGATGATTTTTCCTGCATAAGAAATCAACATGAAAATTGTAGAGGACATGGAAATCTAGCTACTGTAATATTTGTAGAATATTTGGCCATGGGGTTTGGACTCAACAGAGATTGGAACTCTGCGGTGTAGCAGAGGAGTAGTCAGAGACTAGTTTCTGATCTAGTGCAGTTTCAGAGGGGCTAACAAATTTTATGAATTTTCCCACATAAAAAAAGTCATAGAAAATTATGTAAATTAGATTCTATGAAAATTGCATGATTATTAGATCATTATACAGAGGGTGGAGTTCGGTAGAACCTTGCTGGCCAGATCGCCGATGCAGAGTCTGCCCTTTGTTTTCCGCAATGTTTTACACCCCTTTACCAGCAGAATGAAAGTAGGGCGTCTCCTTAAAAGTTGTAGTATTTTTGCTGTACTTTCTAGAAATATTATTGTTTGCGGTGTTTGGCCTAGTGGATTAAAAGATACGAAAAAACAAACAACGCTGCTGCAATGGGCTGAGCGTGGGAACGATGAGCTGAGGGAATTGCCAGGTTTTGGGCTTAGCGGTGCTTTATTTTCAGTTGTGGATGTTATGATGTGGAATTGTGCTGAGTGGTAACCTGTGAACAGGTGTTTTTGGCTCCCGACCGTGCTTGTGGCTTCCGTCCCTTCGGTAAAGGTAAGTAAACGTAGCGGTTGTTGCTACAATTTAACTTGTTAATTTTACTACCTCCATTTTAATTATTGAATGATTGGCTATTAATTTCCTTTAATAAATCAAGATGCCTTTCTGTGCTTCATGCTCCATTATAAACTGTGGTCTATGTGGTAGTATTCTTTATGAATCAATTGAGGTCTATGTAATAGTATTCTTTATGAATTGATTGCTTATGTTCTTGATGAATCGAATGGGGTTTATGAGGTACAACTTTAAATGAAACAAATGTGGTTTATGAGGTAGTATTCTTTATGAATCAATTGTGGTCTAAGTGGTTATATTCTTTAGGAATCAATTGTGGTTTAGGTGGTTATATTCCTGATATATATTGTGGTTTATGTAGCTATATTTTTCATGAATCAATTGTGGACTATGTGGTTATATTATTTTTGAATCAATCATGGACTATGTGGTAATATTCTTCATTTCATATCATGCACATCATAGCATGTCATTTGAATCGTGGATGTCGTCGCACTTAGCCGCAACCGTACTAGTACAGCATCGTACATTGCCGTAGTACGTGCACACTCTTACCTTATTGGGTAAGGGTGCAGTGGATCATATGCATACATATGCATTTTTATTGTGGATGGATCATTGCATACATAAGCAATTTGTTGTGGATGAATTATATGTATACATATGCAATTTCTCAGATCTTATGTGGAATTGGCTCATGAGAGTTGTGAGACCATGTGAAAGTAACCCCATATGTGTGATGAGTAATTGACACGTGAGTTTGTCTCGGGTATTTTGTGCTTAAGTAATATCTCTAAAGCTAGTATGTGATTATATTGTTTCGAGCGGTGCTATTGATGTTTGCTAGTCTGTGATGGCTATAGGACGTTCGAGCTAAGTCGTGGCGAAGCATCAGATGGCTGTACTAGGCATAGGCGGTGCTGAGGTCCAAGCGGTCAAGAGGTGTCGAGGACGGCGAGGGTTCAATGTGGTTGTGAGGCTTGGACAACAAGAAAAGAGGAAACTTCCAGGAAGGTGCAGAAGTGGCATTTTGGTACCCGGTTCCACTTAGATTATGTCGGGACCCGGAACAACAACTCCAAGTCCCTTTGTGTAAATCGTACTATCCCAGGAAAAGCTAGTGCACACAGGGTCAATAGCAATGTATATCATGCAAATATCACCATGAATATTATTAACTGACAAAATACCGCCTTAAGGCCAAGTCTTACAATATAGGGGCACGAGGCCAACAGAAAGAAATGAAAACAGCAGAAAAACAGTAAAGGTAGCAGATCAGCCCATCCAGCCTCCCACAGGCGAATGACTGTAAGACGCGTTCTACTCGCTGAAGTAGTCCTCACCATCGCAGTCGCCGTCGAAGTCTGGCAACGGATTTAGCAAGGTGAGCACATAAAGTACTCCCAAGGTAAGCACATAAAGTACTTACGTAAGTTACACCAGGAGATATAACAGAATTGATGCATGCATAAAGGATTCCAAAGGAAAGCTTAATAGGGTAAGTGTGCGGAAAAGCAATACTTGAATTTGAATACAATAATGTAAGTATGAAAAGCTGAACTTTAATACAGTATATGAAACAATGTTTTTAACAAGTAATATCGTTAGCGTAGGCTCTGACCCACACTAACCTATCCACGGGAATCCACCCGGACCATTGTCAAAACCACTGTTGTTTGTCCAAAAAATCAAGTTTTATAAAATCCAAGTCTAATTTGTGAAAACTCTACTCAGCATGTCTATGACCGTGGACATGGCTATCCAGATAGTTTGTTACTCTGCAGAGGTGTACAACTTACCCACAAGATATTCCCTCTCACTTGAGCCACGCGATAAACACACTGCCTTAGGTGTGCGGCGGAGAGTTCATGACAAGGCTGTTCCGATGATACATAGCCAAAATAATCACGCCGCCACTAAGGTTTCACCACAACACGAATCCATGAGTTGGAGCCCCCTCTGGTGCCATGTGAGACTTCCCGCAGCCTACGCCGCACTCACATTCAGCCTATAGCGAGACTATATTTGGAACTTCACAAATTACTTAGCCAGGTCCGTCCCATACCGGATTTGTGGTAGTACGAAGTGACTTCGTAAAATAACTCACAGAAACGGTCCTTAAACTGATTTAGGCTCAACCACATACCCACATGCACGACAATCAACCAGGTGTCACCAAACACGAGGCATGCCGGCACCCACCACCTAACCATTAGCCTAAGTCCAAATCATAAGTTTCTATTTTCATTTTTAAACAATTTTTATAAACCATCCTTGACTCACCGAAGTCAAGATATCAATTTTCAAAGTCTGTCATTTCATGTGAAAAATTGATCCCACCTAAAATTATACTAAGCCAGGCTAAGCATTTCTATAAAATTTTCTAGTCAATACTATGGTACTAACTAGTTTTCAGCTAGGGTGACAAGGTATATGAATTCGAGATTCAAAATTGGCTATAGTCAAAGGATCACGGGCATAACTAAAGTTTAAATTGAATTTAAATTAAATTTGAATAGAAGTACGCATGCACATACAGTAAAACAACATAACTAAATTTAAATTATTAGGTTCAACATGGTCAATGGTGTAACTTGCCTTGATCGAAGTCCTGTTGAGAATCGTCGAATTCGAATTCTCCGGAATCGTCAAAATCTAACGTAAAAAGCTAATTCAAAGAAAATTCAAAAACAAATTCAAATAAATTCAAATTTTCAAAATTATTCTAGAAATAGATAGATCATGATTTTAGAAAATTTAGAAATTTGAATGGTTCAATTTGGAGTTAAAATGAGAAAGTTATAGCCTTCCAAAGTTTAAATACAAAATAAAAAGAAAAAGCTCATTTTCTGGATTATCTTTAAACTGAAAAAGGATTTATGACGTCAGCCTGAATTATTTTTCTAAAGGAAAATCTAGTTTACGACGTCACCTTTGAATTATAATTTTCGGCCGAATTATTTTTATATTGGAAAATCAGTTTTATTGCGTCAGCGTGACATCAGCAGGGATATTTCGGATTTTACTAAAATCGGTAGGGCTGACATGGCACGGGGGAGGTGACGTGGCCTCCACGTGGCTGCCACATGGCACCACATGGCTGCCTCGTGGTTCCATGTCACGGCATCAAGCCGACGTGGCAGCGCGCGCGGGGTGGCGAGGAAGCGCCCGGGTGGCGCTGGCGTGGCGCCCAACTAACGGCCACGCCGCCGCCACCTCACCGATGGTCGACGGCGAGGTGGCGGTGGTGGCGACGGGACCGAGGGTCGCCGGCACTCCGGCGGCGGCGGCGCCGGCCGATGTGCGGGAAATGACGGGGAGGGTGAGGGGAGTGTTCTGGTACCTCGCACGAAGTCCGAGGGTGACCGGAGGGGAAGATCGACGGAGAGGGGCGGCGGTCGGAGAGGGCTTCACGGCGGCGGAGGAGCTCCGGTGGCGCTCGTGCTCGGGAAGACGGTCGCCGGGGATCGCCTGGGCACCAGCAAGGTCGGGGAGGTGTCGGTGAGGCTCGAGGCGGCTTGAGGCGACGGCGATTGCTCGCTGGAGTCGTTAGAGCCGCGGAGGGGAAAACCGGGCTCGGGGGAGCTTCGGTGCTCGGGGGCTTCGATTGAGAGGTGAGGGAGGGGCGGTGTGGGTTGAGGGTGCTCGGGGTGCCTTTTATAGGCTGGAGGAGGGAGGGCAACAGGTGCCCGCAATCACTCCGGCGGCGAAGTGGAATGCGACGACGAGGAAGGGCTCAATGCGCGACTTCATGCCGGAAACGGACGCGGTGCATGTGGGGGAGTAAATGGGTACCGGCATGGGCGGGAGAGAGGGAGGGAAACCGAAGCTTTCAAAGCTTCGATTTTGGGTGTTAATGGCGGCGGCCGCGGCGGAGATCGCGCGGGGAAGAAGGAAACTGATCGGGAACAACGGATCTGACAGGCGGGGCCCACCGGTCAGTGAGAGAATGAAGAAGGAAAGGGGCGAGGCGACGGTCGGATTTTCGACGGGTGGCACTGGGAGAAGATCGGGACCGCAGGGTGCGGGCGAAGGGGTAAGTGAACGGGGACGGGCGAGATCTCATCCGACAACGGGGATCAGATCGGGGCCGATCAGTGCATTAAGTGGGAGGGGGCGGCTGAGATTAGGTACAGCAACGGAGGACGGCGCGGATTAGGCCACGCATCGATTGGGGAAAAGAGCGGAGGGGCGAAGCGGTAAGTGGCCGCGGACGGCTGGGTTTGACGGTCCGATGTGCAACATGCGTCGCGCGCGGAGAGAGGGAAGGCGGGATGAAGGGGTAAGTGAGATCAGACGGCTGGGAAAGAAACCGACGGCGTGGGTTCAGCCCGATGCTCGACACTTGGGAGCCGGGGAGGGGTTTTGGATTTTTAATTCCTTTTTTGATTTCCAGAAATGAAATTAAGCTTTAGAAAACTCAGAAAAATACCAAATAAATTTTGAAAAATCTAGAAAAATTCAGAGAACCTTCTGGGACTATTTGAGACTTAATAAAAATATTTTCCACCCACACTGATATTTATATTTTGCAAAAGTACAATTTGACTTAAAAGGGGAAGTTTTAATTCTTTATAAATTCCTAAAAATTAATATAATTACATATTTGACTTTAGGAAGGTAAAGTACATTTATTTTGACTTTCATGGAATGTAGCAAAATCAATTTGGCTTTTATAAATTAAAGTTTTTAATTTTCTTAAATCAGGGCTTGGAATAAAATCCAGGAAAATCCAATAAACATTTTAATACAGGAATAAAATTTTTGGGATATTACAGATTATTTGACAGATTATTTGACATGGCTTGCATCATCCTTGGATACCTTAGCTAGACTATAATCTTTGTTGACTTGACATGATAAGAAAATTGGGTAAATTACAAATTATGGCTTATTTGGTCTAGCTTGTCTATACATAAATCGTCATGATCTTAATAGCATTCTTGTGAATTATGGCTTGGTGTACTACTCACAAGGTCATTTTGGATAATTTTCATGGCTCCGAATGATCAAAATAAATAAGATACAGTCATTTCATTCAAATCATAATCCATTTTCCTCCATGCATCTTGATAATTTTATTACCAAAGGGAGAAGAATTTTGGAGAAAAAGCCATTTAGGAAACCTTCTGGAGCTTTGCAGAAAATTTTGCTCTTTTAGTTTCTGCTCCAGTACTCTCTTTTGTCGACATGGTTTTGAGTTTCCTTGCTCCTATTTTAGACTATGTTTGACTCTCAACATAAACTCAACTTTATACTTTTTTTTGTGTTTGTCAATATACTCATCAAGGGGGAGATTGTGAGACCATGTGAATGTAACCTCGTGTGTGTGATGAGTAATTGACATGTGCTCTGGAAAGTTTGAATTTGTCTCGGGTATTTTGTGCTTAAGTAATATCTCTAAAGCTAATATGTGATTATATTGTTTCGAGCAGTAATATGTGATGTTTGCTTGTCTGTGATGGCTGCAGGACGTTGGAGCTAAGTCGTGGCGAAGCATCGGATGGCCGGACTAGGCACAGGCGGTGCAGAGGTCAAAGCGGTCAGGAGGTGTCGAGGACGGCGAGGGTTCTATGTGGTTACGAGCCTTGGACAACAAGCAAAAGAAAAAGTTTCCAGGAAGGTGCAGAAGTGGCATTTTGGTAAATGCGTAAGGCTGCATAAAGGAAGCGGTTTTGGTTAGGAGATAATGGGTAAAGTGCTAAAATTAGCGGGTAAAGCAAGTTGTAAACCCGGTAATTGAAAGCTATAAATAGAGGTGATGTGTAGTTGGAGTAGATGGCTATTTTTGCTTTTGTAAAGGAGAGTTGTATGAGTTAGGGTTTTCTTGTTCTCCATGTGTGTGCTTTGTTCTTGAGCAAGGGATGGCTTGAGTTGGTTGTAGCAAAACCTTGTGTAATCATACCTCTCGTCGTATCAATATGAGAAGGATCTTGGCTGCACCACTCTTATTTGTCTTCTGTTTATTTTTGCTGCTCCTTTTGGTTTTGAGTTGATTTCGTGTTCTTGGAGCTAGGAGTGATTATCTCTGAACTGGGAATAGTTCCTCAAAGCTTTTGGCTAGCATATTCCCGAGAGAAAGTAAAATATCAATTGTTTCCTCTCCCATTTCAGGTCTGTAGTACTTAATTTTTGTTTATGCCAAACTGCATTTTGGTTTGATGTCCTATTAACCGAGTAGAGCAGCAACGATATGAGTTGCTTCTCTTGTTTGTTCACCTTCTGTTAGTTTTCAGTTCTTTCACTTTCTCAGTTTCGGCTGCCTGCAGTATTAAATCCTTTCGGCCAGCAGATGTCCAAAAAAGTTCTTGAGTTCTCTGTTTTGTTGTCTGTAGTCTTTACTTCTTTTGAGCTGTTAGTTTCGGTTGGACTACCCAGTTTTTGGACAGCAGCAGTTTGTTTTGGCAGCAGCAGTCAGCAGTAGAATGCAATTCTTCTATGTTTTCGGTTGACTGTAGGTGTTTATTTACTGTTTTTAGTGCAGTTTACAGCTCAGTTACTACTTTAAGTTTCCTGTTTCGTTCTAGTTTGCAGTCCATTTTTCAGTTTCGGCAACAAGTGTTGGTTGTTAATTTCAGCAGCAAGTGTTGGCTGTTAAAGTCTGCTTTCTATTTACTTTCTTTTGCTTTTCAGCTTTCAGTTTGCTTTTCTTTTCGGTGCTATTTTAAGCTGCAGTTCACTGCTGTTTTGGACAGCAGTTTGTACTCATTTTTCAGCCTATTTTGATTGTTGTTCACTGCCGTTTTTGTCAGCTATTAGTCTATTTTTTTTGGGTGCAGATTTCTACTGCTTTTAGTCAGTTTTTAGCTGCTGTTATGTGCTGCCTCTATTTTTTCAGTCTGTACTATTTCTTCTTAGCTCTCTGCAGTCTTTATCTAGTAAGCTCTCATTTTCTTACTTCATAGCTTCCATTGCTACCGGAGAAGAAATTAGAGTGATTACTCGGAGCATTTTTTAAAGGCACCATTCACCCCTCTCTGTTACCATTTTCGATCCTTCAAGTGTCACCTGTGGTATGAAGCATATGGTTGTGGAGTGGGGTTCACGCTCTTATGGTATGGTTGTGGTTGCGGTTGTGGTATGAGGTATTTCTCTTGTGGTAACTGTTGATAGCGGATGTGGTTGTGGAAAGTAATAAGGCTAGTAGTAGTGGTGGTTGCGGTTATGAATTAGGCAAACGAGGCTTAATTGCTAATATTTTATTGTTGCTAGTAGTTGTGGTCATGGTTATGAATTAGACAAACGAGGATTAATTGCTAACGCTTTACTGTTGTTCGTAGTAATTGTGGTTGTGGACATGAATACGACCATTGTGAAATTAATTATTGATACTTAATCAACTGTAGTTTAATTAACTTGTTAAATAGTTTACTTGCTGAAATTTTATCTCACTCTTGTTTTTCCCCCTTCTAGGTGATCCTTGACCATGCATAGGAAGGGTAGAGCGGCACGACACTATTACACATCACCTTATGAATTTTGCTGTAATATTTTTAACGGAGTCTTTAGTCATTTTCTATCTTCTCATTGTTGAGCAGTATTATTTAATAATGTTATAATGTGGTTGGCTTTAGCTATTTATGATATTAGCGGTTGAGCCTTTTAAATATCTTTCATTACTTGTGGTATTGTTATATTTCTGCGTAGTTTTCATTATCTTGGGAAAGATACTGTCAGAACTTTCTTGTATCCTGGCTAGTCGTGGTGTAGTTGGATAACCTCAGCTTCTGGCTACTAGTTCATTTTCTGGATTCTGTAGCTTCTGGCTACTTAGAATCTGGATGAAAATCTGATGCTTGGGGAGCCGCAGATTCGAGAGTAGCGCAACGCGTAAGCTAAAACAAACATGCCCTTAGTAGCATTCCAGAGTAATGTGGTTCTTGGGGTCTTACAACGCTAGTCCAGTATCATGCTGGTGTACATAGTGGAAAAATCAATGCAATATCATCCATACACAGTGATAAATAACTAGTTTTGATAAGAAATAATGGTTTTGACAATGCAATTTCTTGAGGTTTCTAGAAAGCATAAGAACATAATTTTTAGAAAAGGTAGAATAGAAGTTATGAATTTTGGGAGGCTACTGTCCAGTACCAGGTTGCTGCTGCACACAGTCATGGGAAAACATTAATTTGACTAATTTAATTTTAGAATTAGATTTTAGGAATAACTAGAAAGTGGTAGGAAATTTCCTGGGTATACTAAAACTGTCATAGTTCATTAGGTTTGCATATGTAGATTAAAAAATATTAAAATATTAAGTTTGTTGTCCATGAAATCATAGATCTGTAGATTCTAGAACTCATATGATTTTCTATATTTTGATATGAAATTTAAAGTTATGACAATTTTAGTACTGGGATAGCGGGGTTGATAGCACGGCAAAAGGGGGAAGTTGTAGGTTTGGAGAGTGTGTAGGAGCGTTGTCATTTATTTGTTGCCTTATAATGCTATGATTTGTATTGAGAATGAATAATTGCTGTAGGAGGAGTAGCGTCGATTGTGTTGTCATCTCCTAATCAAGCAGGTCATTGCAACTAGAGAGGCAACTGCTTAGTAGAATGATAGATGATGATTGATAATTACGTAGTATTATTAATTATTCATATCGTACAATAATTTTGTTTATCTTTTGTTCAACATGATATTAATTTGATGATAATCGTAATATGTGATAAAATGATGGAAAATGGCATTCGTGATATGACATATGCATTACGAGACAAGGCAATGAGAAAGTCAATAACTATGAGTAAAGCTATATGACTATTTCGGTGTGCTCTTGAATAAGACCTATAGAGGTATACACTCCATGGGATGAGGGGAAAAATTTACTTCGATAGGGACCTCTACAGGATAAAGAAAAGATCTATTTCGGTAGACACCTCCACGGGATGGAGGTAGAGAGTGACATCGATGGGTGTGCCCTCCACTATACCGACCGGTATGAGCTGCAAAAAGAGAATGAAACTTGATAATGAGCATTGCATTGCATTAAGAGAGTTTGAGATGACATATTGAGACATGTGTATGAGAATTTATGAGAATGAGATGTGAAAATTGAGTTGATGGAAAATCGTTAAAATATTTTTAAAATGATGTGGATTCATTTATTATTTTGCTTTGTACATGCTAAGTCATGGACTCATGCTTGCTTTATTTTTTAGGTGAACATTGAAGGCGACATGTATAGGAGGGAGAAAAATATGAATTATTGCACTTTTGTAGCTCTGCACTCTACCTAACTATGGCACCAACAATTAATTTTTAGACGCACATGCATCAAGATTTACATGGCCAAAATCCTAGCCATCCAACAATTTCGTAATTTCATATCCGAGCATCAAGAAAGAAAGGGGAGGGGGATCGCATAGGGGATATATATATCACCAGCGATGGAGAGACGACAGCAGCATCACTGTTATGTCACGACGGTGACACTGCACAAGAAACTCTTACAACAAGAGTGCCTTGTGCAGTGAACTCTTACTAGATTGTTTCCTAGTTTAGTTTATCAATTGGATCATCTAAGTGATTATTTGGTATACTTGAAGCTCAATTTATGGTTTACCCTGTTGCTTAAATTTACATTCAAGATATTTGTGATGTTATCCTTGAAGCTTAGCAATTGTTAAGGTGTAGTTAATGTTCAAATTGGTAGTGTTTTTAGTATGGGTGACAATCTGGGCTTTCGAGAAACTAGGGGATTACAAAATCATTCCAGTCATCGCAACTAGAAAGGTAAGTACATAGTAGAATGGTAACTTGAGTGTCGAATTTGTTATTTGATTGGTTGAACACTTGCCATGATGATTTATATGCTTTGTCCTGTTTTTATATTGCTCACATGCTTTTGATAAATTGATGACTATGGAAGAATGATGAGTATATCAATTGCTAATGACGAAAGATAATATTCATTGTGTTGTATGTTGAAAACATGTGACCACAGGAGTAGGATGAGATCCTCATATGTAAGATATGGGCAACGGGGTTCTCGTATGAAAAAAGGATGGGCAATTGGTCCCCACACTAAAGAGTGTGGGCAAGAGTGTACACTGAGGGATGTTACAATCCGTTATACCGATATAAGCAGAAGATGAATTGAGACATGAGCATAAGCATTGCATTACATTTATGAAAAGTGATTTAAGATAATGAGTCTTATGAATAAAAGATGATGAGAATGAATATGAGAAAATCGAGTTAATAATAAATGAGTATGAATTGTTAATATGAGAAAATTGAGTTAATAATCAATTGCTATGTGAAAAATAATCTGTCTTTTCTCTATTTAATACACCATTTGACAGTAATTAAGCTTTTACATACCTCTCATCATAACTAAATTTAAAAAATAAATTCATACGTAGATAGAAGTACATTTGTATACAATTTTTTTGAGGATATATAGAGAGAAGTACAGATACAGTTGTTTTTTAGGATTTTAAGTTGATTTCATCCCAAAATTAATCAATTTGTTTTGTGCAGTTTCTTCGAGCAATTAGTTTGCATTAGATATGTGAAAATATGTATGCCTCCCGTACGAACCCCCTACAAAATTCGTATTTCAAACGGGCCTTAATGGAAGGGTGGCGCTCAATCATTTCCTCTCGTAGAATTTTCTTTTTCGTGTGTAATCAAAATACTTGTTATGTAAAAAATGCATGTCGTAAAAGGAACTGGAGAGTAGTAAAATTCTGTTTAATTACCTAGCACAGATGTCAAACATTACAAAACGTGGCAACTGGCCAACCAATGGAAAAAATAATGGATCGGAAGAGTATCTCTACCTCGCTATCTCCGAGGCCAAGGCCGTACAAAAGTAACAAAACACATGATTTTACAATGAATTGCGCAATATTACGAGTTTTAGATAAAAGTGACAAATAAGGCATACACGGAAGAGCATAAATATGGAATAATTTTATATTACAGACATGGCACGTAATTAATTAATCCTACGCTAGAGGTGTATCAATAATTCTCTTGGTTCAGCCTAACATTGATATATAAAGTTGTTGAATGAAGGGGTTGGCAAGGTGCCGGAGGAAAAAGAGGAGATGGCAGAGCTAGCTTTTGGTCGACACTGAGTATAATCGAAGGCTCTGACACCATGAAAGGTTTCAAATGTGCCGCAATGAACATTCTCAGGTTCTTTGTTCTACTTACAATCAATACTATAGAAATCATCATCACAGACTGTTCAAAAACGTTATCACAGACAGTTTTTTGAACTATCTGAATTTATGGGTCAGTGATAATTGAAGGTTATCACAGACGGTTTGTGAGCTGTCTGTGATTATCACAGACAGTTTGCGAGCCGTCTGTGATAAATATAATATAGACAGTTTGTAACTTGAACCGTCTATGAAGAACACTATCACAAACAGTTCTAACCAAAAATCGCCTGTGATACTCACACATCATAGACGGTTCTATCTACCAACCATCTGTGATGGATGTGTATCACAGATGGTTGGTAAATAGAACCGTCTGTGATGTGTGAGGATCACAGACGGTTTTTATTTCGAACCGTCTGTGATAGTGTTATTCACAGATGGTTTATACCACAAAATTTTCTGTGATAGTTTATTCTAGACCTAAATTTTTTTTCCAATTTACCTCATGTAATATTAGCTATGCATTTTGAAAACAAGCAAATACAATAGCAAATACAGTAGATAATATCAGCAAATATAGCACAGAACATTCTATTTTTATTACAATCCACTATTACAACATCACAAGATTACAATCCACAAGTAAACATAGCAAAGAACATTCCATTTCCATTACAAACTGAGCAACAAAAAAGAAAGAATATAGAAGAAACATAGATCCTGATGGAGACAAGGGTACAGGGCATCGGACAGTGCAGGTACAGGGAGGAGCTGTGCAGGTGCTATTGTCGGAGACTAGGGTATAGGGCACTGGACAGGGTGTCGATATGGTCGACGAATGGGTGATGGTGCATGAAGTAGATAGGGGATAGGTTCAGGTGAGTATTTATAGGGGAGGGAAAAGTGCATGGGAGCTATAATCCGTGAAGTCGGGGTTGGTCGGTTTTCATTGGCTGGAATTGGGTTGGGAAGAATCGATGGGCCCAGCAGTCAGAGACCAAATTATCACAGACGGTTTGTGATTCAAACTGTCTGTGAAACATAATTATCACAGATGGTTTGAACCACGAACTGTCTGTGATAAAGACTATATATATACCGATATAATATAAACAACTAATCTTAAAATATAAAATAGCAAAGTTCTATATGGCTTATATATACTCACTTGAAAGGTTTTGACAAGATCTACAATTATGCAATTGAGACAAACCCCAAATTTTGAAAGGAAGATAAAAAATTTTGGCAAAAACAAAAATGAAAAATTTGCAATGCAAATTTGAGGCTAAAGATGACCGATTTTGGGGGTCTTCGAGTGTGACTAGTGCAAATGGGTCATACTTTTTGGATTGGGCTTGTTGTTAGCTTTCCAACAAGTACAAGAACGTCAAAAACGGATACCGTATGCAAAAGTTATGCATGTTTTACTAAAAGTATGTCGGAACATAATCCTACTCGAACTCAGGCGGGAGATTATGAAATTTTAGGAGATTACAAGGTAGGAAGTATTCTTTTGTATATCACAGATATACGAAAGAACCGTTTGTGATAGTATTACAGACGGTTCTCACCATAAATCGTCTATAATTGTATTTAATACTAACGATTTTTGTGAACCGTCTGTGATGAGGCGTCTAATATAAGCTTTTTTTATAGTAGTGAATGCAATACAAACTACAAAGGTTGTTACAACGGTGTACAGATAAAGGAAAAACTAACGTACTGCCGGATTGTAAACAGTACACACCGAATTTAACAAACAAGACCATGAAGTTAGCCTATACAATGTTCTAACCGAGGGAAATCGAGTTCTGTTAACACAGCGCAGCGGCTCCGGCTCATCTTGCCCGTTCATTGGCAGTGGTGAAAAGAGCGCAACTCGCGTGTTTTTCAGAACACCTTCTCATGTGCTATCTGGCCGTTTCAAGAAAAAAGTGCACCGACTGATAAAGGCGTAGCGTACTGGTTTACATCTCATAAAGCCTGTACAAGAATTTTCTACGTTGGTTCCTCAAAAAAAAAAAGAAGAATTTCCTCCGTTGACCGGTGGGCCGAATACATACCTCCGGTTACAACTTTTCAGATCCAATGGAAGCTCACATGCAGGCCGGATCAGCTATCCCCGAACAATAAAAAAGAACACAACGCTTACAAATCTTATAAATATATATGTGACCGTGGTACATTAGCAATCAAACTATGATAACTTTGATTATTGATATAATATACAACTATTTAGATTGACGAAATGAAAATTATAACATTAACTATAGATTTTTCCTCAAAATTTCAATTTCTAAATATTTTATAATATAATTGTAAAAGTTAACGTCCAAAGGTCCATCATAATCAGAGAGCATGCAATTTCATGAAGTACGTACATTTATAGAAAGTTAGAAAAAAAATACGTTTTAGCTAGACAACAGGTCGAAGGCATGAAACATTGGTTCGATAACCCGCATGACCGTATTCGTTATGTTCATATATTTTATAGTTAAATAGGATATTAATCCACGATTATAAATAAAATATAAACCATATTTATGGAGTCCCCACTTGCAAAGCTTCCATAAAATATTTATATAACACAGCACTTAGATTGAATACTCCATGTTGATACACAACTTCTCTTTTGGATCTGCTCGTATGTACACAAGAATCTTTTAAAGTGGATCGGCATATAGATTAACTACTTTAGTTTTCACAAATGGTGCAAAAAAAGAACATAAAAGTGGGATGGAGCTGTCCCAACCATCCACCCCATCTTTTGGCCTGCACTTTTCACCGACCAATGAGTTCAAGCGGCGAGCTACCTCTCTATATATGTATGTGGCTGCAAGTGTGCGAGAAGATCATAGGGGAGCAATACTCGCTAGTGCAGATTAAGCACTTCAGCTAGCAGCACATATCGTTTTTTGGTAGCTAGATCTCTATAAGCTCACCATATTATTGAACTCGAAAAAATGGCCAAAACAGTTGGATTAGCCATTGACTTCTCACCGTCCGGTTACAATGCACTGGAATGGGCAAACAAGCATATCTCCTGGGGTGGAGACGACAGAATCTACATCATTCATGTCAGGAAATCAGAAAGGAATGCTCTTCTTGATGGTCAAATCTCACTCTCTTTTTTTTGTATTTTACTCTGTCCATTTTACAATACATGTTAAATTAAGAGTTTAACTATTGCATTACCGTTTCGCTCTACTTTACCTGTGGAAGCAGTAAATATGTACGTACGTAAAATTGCTATGACTTGATCGAAAACGACCAGCATGATGAACTTAATGAAGTATATATGGATATCTATATGAGCAAATTGGTCAAGTAACATAGGATAAAAATGGCAACTGTTAGGGTTTTACGTCCTAGCGGATGATAGTTTTCTTTTTAGGAAACTATACTACATCTCCGATTGATATATCTTTCAACTGTATATTCTCGCTGCAATTATTGATTGTTTCATTTGTTACTCGGCGCGCCCGTGCCCATTGGCCAACAGAGATGGAATATAAGAGAATCGAGCAAATCCAAACTGGTGGTCTACAAGAAAACTGGGAAGACATCAAGAAACTAGCCTTCCGGTTCAATTGTAAGGTAAGCATAGGCGTGTGTCCATGCATCCGGAGGAGTTAATAGTTCAGTTTTGTGATGTACGTTCTTCGTTTGCCTATTAATCGTGCACTAATATCTATAATACTAGCTATCAGTATTTAATAAAGCCCATAAAAAAAGTTGTCTATACAATAAAAAGACAATTATATATGTAAATAAAAAATTACCTCGTTAAGAAGACATCTAAACTGTACCGGAAGGATGTTCATGTAACTGTTTGCGACTATTAATTTCTCAACAATGTGCAGGATAATATCTTCGTCAAAGTATACGGAAGTAACAATATCCCTGAAAAGCTAAGCGAGGTTGGCACGCAATTAAAACTCGACTTGCTAGTCGTCGGGTGTGTGGCAAATGGAAGTGTGGCAAATGGAGGGTACGTCCGCCAAAATTATGTGCGGTACATGCATGCGACTTGTTTGTTTCCTTTCCATATATGCACATCTATATATCTTCCTCTTTACGTATACATGCATGGAATGTGACCTAGTACTGCATATCGTCGGTCCAAAAGAGGAACTACTGCTCTATTTTTTACAATGGAATTCATGCACTCCAAGCGACACCTTTATGTGACACATTGTTTTCTCTTTTTAGCTGGTACGTGATACATATACTTTCTTTCAGAGGCATGATCGATTAATTAATCTGTTGCACTTGGCATCTCACATATATATAGGTCAAACAGGAATGCTGAAGTCGGCCGGTACCTTGCGAGCTGTGAGGCCAACTGGTCCCTCGTGATCGCCAAGTGACAACGGGCGGCCGGTGGTCATCGATGTGCAGTTAAATTGCCGCCGTGGAAGAAATTGCATACGTTCTTGTTTGTGGTTGATAATTGTTACCTACGTGCGCAGGTGATGTGCCCCTTGTGTGTCTTCGTATGTTTTTGGTGCTCACGTGCCTGAATTGTGCATGCCCAGCAGCGAAAAATCTACCATTATTACATTGTGTGCATGTTGTACGTCTATATACGTATAGACGAATTTCCCAGTCGCTTTGTGACGTTCTGTACGAATAAACATTAGTATAAGGCTACTTATCATAATTTCAACGGGTCAATCATGAATTTAAATTCTCCCGTATTTTTTCGAAGGGATTTGCTATTTCTAAGCCACTCAAAATTTTTTTATCTACAAGTCACTTTTGCACCGTCTACTTAATTGGTCTTGCGACGCGAAGCATGCTCCAGGGCGGCATTTTCCCCATCTCTGGCAAAGTTGTCCTCACTGGCGGTGATGGGGTTAACGTTCGAGTTTATTGTGGCCCAGCTATATAGTGTCAGTGGCCCCAAACCCTCCTAGGATCAGTCTCGTGTACTCCGCTCAAGGTTGACCTCAGATACCTCCAGGTCCGATCTTGTGTACCTCGCCCGGGGTTAGCCCCGGACGCCTCCAAAGCCTGTCTTGCGTATATCATCTGGAGTCAACCTCGGATGCCTCCGGGCCGGTTTTGCGCACCTCTCCCGAGTCAGCATCGGACGCCCGGGGCCAATCTTGCGCATCTTGCCTCGGGTTGGCCCGGACTCCTCGAATTGGTATCGTGTACCTCGCCCGGGTTGACTTCGGAACTTGACTTGAGGTAGGTTCTCCAACGGGTGTCATCGCTCCGAGGTGGTCGTGCGTTCGAGATAGCATAGGGACCTTTCTCCAACAAGATTAGTTCCCATTGGATTGATAGGCTGTTTTATAACAAATCGTGGCCGTGGATGAAAATTACACACGTTCGTGTTTGATTGTTACCTACGTGCGTAGGTGATTTGCCCCTTGTGTGTCTTTCATATGTGTTGGGTGCTCACGTGCCTGAATTGTGTGCATGCCCAGCAGCGAAAAATTTACCAGTGTTACATTGTGTACATGTTTTTTACGTCCATATACGAATAGACCAGTTTCCCCATCGCTTTGTGACGTTCTGTACGAATAAAAATTAGTATAAGACTGCTTATCATAATTTTTTAATCTATAAGTCACTTTTTGCACCGTCTACTTGGCATTGCGAAGCGAATCATGCTCCGGGGGGCTGCATTTTCCTCATCTCTGGCAAAGTTGTCCTCCCTGGCGGTGCTGGGTTAGCGTTCAGGTTTATGGTGGCCCAACTATATAGTAACAGAGAAGGACCGGTCGTGCCAGTGGCCACACGATCTGAGGTGATGCGGGTAGCAACGAAGTTTGCGGTAATGAACCGATCTGAGGTGGGGAAGATGACGTGACGGAGGCAGAGAGGCGGTGCAGGGGGAGGTGGTGGGATGGGTTACGATTGGAGCGACAGGTAAGGGAATAGAGTTTTTTATTTATCTGGCCTCATTGTGCCAAATTAATTTTAAAACTGGCTCCATGCGCCATAAAATTTCAGATTTGGCGCTTTTCTTGAGTGCAGATGAACCCACGGCCGAGCGTGTCCACTGCTGCGCCATCCGGGTGTGGAACAAAATTGCATACGTTCTAGTTTGTGGTTGATAATTGTTACCTACGTGCACAGGTGATGTGCCCCTTGTCTTCGTATGTGTTGGGTGCTCACGTGCCTGAATTGTGCATGCCCAGCAGCGAAAATTCTACCATTATTACATTGTGTACATGTTGTACGTCTATATACGTATAGGCAAATTTCCCCGTCACTTTGTCAGGTGGGGAAGACGATGGAACAGAGACAGTGAGGTGGTAGGAAGGCGGTGTAGGAGTTGGTGGGATGGGTTATGGTTAGAGCGATAGGGAAAGGGAATAGAATTATTTATTTATTTAGCCCCATTGTATCATGTTAATTTGAAAACTGGTCCAATATATCACAAAATTGCAGATCTGACCCCCTTGTTGAGAGCGGATGAATCCGCGGCCGACGCAGGTCCCCTACCGTGCCACCTAGGCGTGGCAGGAACCTCCATTGCGACACCTCCCCATCAGGCCAAGCAGTGTTGCGTTGTGCCGAACGTGCCACGGTGGCAGGTTCGTGCCGCACCTGGGTTGCCGTGTCAGGCATGGGTTCATCCGCACCAGAGGTCTAGATCTGTAATTTTGTGATGCATGGGGTCAGTTTTAAAATTAACGTGACATAATAGATAAATAATTCAAGGGGTGGAGGAGGAGCGAAGAGAAGTGTTGGATCTTATATTTGACTGACGAAGATGTCACTTAGATAAGAAACAAATCAATCACCTAACGATCGAGATACATAAAGTCCCATTTTTCAATGGCATCATTTCACCTCTATGATCAACTTTACGTGTTTTGCCTTTACAGCCTGTGGAGACGTAACCGTTTCGTACTCAGCTGAGACTGTCATCATGCATTAAAGGTCGGGAGACATGCATATTGTACTGTTGTAAACTTTAGGTAAGCTCGGTGGGTGGCTCGTGGTGTTATCATCGACTATTGGCTAGCTGTGTAGTCCAATTTACAGCAGCCTTTTCCCGCCTTTTCAAACGTTCGGTTACTGGCCTTCAGGGCTAAAAGAAGTAAATCAATATTACAACTGGTAATTTATAAAGAGAAAATGTGTCTTAATGCTACCTTTTTGTGTTGTTAGTATTAATACTTTATGACAAGAATCTAGAATGATCTGTATGCCCAGGAGGGATGAGATTAAGGGGCGTTCGGAATAGCGATGGCTTCTAGCTTCTGGCTGAAATTTCACTGTAGCTGACTTTTTTTGCTGTAGCTGAGTTGGCTTTTTGGGAAAAATTAAATTTAAAAAAAATAAAAATAGAAAAAATATATTAGCCCATCACGGACAATGTAAAGAAATACAGGAAAAAAAGAAAATACAAAAAACATAAAATCTCTAAAAAATCAGAAAAAGATGAAATAGTGAATAGTGAAAAAAAATTAAAACTAGAAGCTGAAGCTAAAAAAAACTCAAACGAACGGGACCTAATTAGATCCGAATGGATTGATAGGCTGCTTTAGAACAAACAGCTGGCTCCCTTTAGTTAGCTCCAGTTGCATGTATTGATGCGCGCGTGCATAAATATAGCTACCCGACCGGCAGGACCAGAAAGAAGGAAGATGCAGTCGTGTAAGAATCTCGGAAAGATCAGTTGTCCGTGAATCAAAACTTTGCCTACAGGAGCTAGGAAATATTCCTTCCAAGATGATGAGTGATAAAGTCAGGAATAAAATTAAAAGTGGGTTGAATCATTTGATAGACTAAACTAAGTTGACATAAATATAGTCTTTTACTCAAATAGAATTTTAAATTCATATAGAAATTACACAATTGAAGACAAACAACGTAAAACAGATAAATACAAAGTAGATACCTCGACAATAGAAAGCACATACCCAAGAATATATAATTATTCGGCCATAAGTACGGAGTAGCGATAAGTTACATGTGTACGAAACATATAAAAATGAGTGATATAATAGAAAATTATGAATAACAATGAAAATTTAAATCATATAAAACATACCACAAATAAGCTAATTTGAATTACAAGACAAATTTGAATCACAGAACAAATGCATTCTACAGGACTTCATGCCTTGGAAGTGGTTTATGATTTTATCATCGTCAATGCTTTTAAAAATCTCTCGCTCAATGTAGCACACCATCAAGTCATTGAACCATTCATCTACTACCTTATTACACAAATCTGTTTTGATAATATTTATTGCCAAAAATATTCTCTCAACAGATGTCGTTGCCACCGGAAGTATCAATATCAACTTGATGAGACGATATACCAATGGAAAAGTTCTATCTTTTCTTGTTTGAACCATCAATTGAGCAAGCTTTGATATATCACGACATTCATTGAATTCTTCACTTCTTCTAATGTTGAGAATGAAAGTTTGAAGCTGATTTCATAACAAAAGACGATCAACATCCATGAAATCATCAGTATAAATCTCAGCAAGTCGAACATGTTTATTAACATCAAACTTAGAGGAGTCACTTGGATCAAGACAACACATGCATACCAATAACTCTGTGGAAGCTTCGTTGAATCGATGATTCATCTCATTCATAATTGCATCAATAGCAACATTGAAAATGTCAACTTTGAAATAATGATGCTGAGTCACTTTTACATTTTTGACGTACCAATTTACCTATAACTCCAATAGGATCTTCCATATTTAGCACATCAATCTCATATGTTTCACAAAAACATTTTACTTGGTTGAACAATGGCTCCCACCCATTGTCCCTCATATTTTGAATGCGTTGTTTCACATCCTGTAACAAGTCCATAGCTTCAACAATATCTTAATGCTTCCTTTACAAAGCAAGTGATAGCTCATTTATAATGCTCAATATGGTTATTAAGAAATGTATGATGAATACAAATTCAAAACATTCCATCTTTTTTAGCAAACCTGCTGCTCCACCATGACTTGAGTTTTAACAAGTATCTTCACTTACAACCTTAATCACTATTAAGGGAATATAGTTAAAGAAATATGCAATAGCTCTACTACAACTTGCCACAGTGACAACTACTAACTGTAACTGGTGGGCGAAGCTGAATATAGAATGATTTGGATTATCATCCCGAATAAGTTTTTGCAATCCATTAAATTCACCTCTCATATTTGAAGCTCCATCGTAGCCCTGTCCACACTGCCTTGACATAGGCAAGCCATGTCGAGCAAGCAATCCAACCAAAGCTTCTTTCAATGTCGCAGATGTACAATTTGTGATATGCTCAATAGCAAAAAAACCTTTCCATCACTTTCCCTTGATTGTTCACAAATCTATATAAATGATATGATTGTGAAATGTAAATGTTGAACAAAACAACAATGCATAAATAATAAAATTGTAAAATTAGATGTAGAACTACAAGTCTACAACTAACCTCACAATTACCGCCATTTGCTCCTTTATTGATACATCTCTAGAGTCATCAATAAGGATTGCAAAATTTCTATCTCTAATTTCACCTTTAATTACTTCTGTGACATCTTGTGCACAACATTTAGAAAGCTCTTTTTGAATATCTGGAGAAATCATAACTGCATGCTCTGGAGCTATATCAAATGCCACATTTACTTCTTTCTTTTTATCTTTGTACCAATCAACAACTCTTTAAAATTTCCTTTGTTGATGGAAGTAAAGGATTCATCATGTCCTCGAAAAGCTTCACCTTGAGCTATGAGATATCTTGCACAATCGAAAGATGACGTTAAACAAATTTTGTATGCAATTTTAGCCTCCTTACTATAAGTACTGATTTTACTAGACACACTTGACCTTTGATTCTTGAGGTCATCGTAAAGACCCCTTGCAATACGGCGAAAACTATTTGTACCACCGATATGTTTATTAAAAGCATATAAAGCAGTCTTCCAACGAGAGAATCCAACTTTTGTAAATACATCACTTCCAAATGTATTCGGTTGTACCAATTTCTTGAAAAGAAAAAAATAGAAACAAAAGGCGGCATCCTTTTCCACACTATATTCCAACCAATCAAACTTCTTATACCATGATTCTTGAAAGGATCGCGACTCTTTGCCATCTAAAGTATGTGGAAATGAATGTCCAATTACTCGAGTAGGACCATTCAATAAATACGCCCTTCTCATTTGATCTCTAATTTCGTTAGCATAATCTTCAATTGGTATGCGAAGCACCGGATCAGCAATAATTTCATTTGGATTAAATTCTAGCACTACTACAAAACAGGCTATACTGGATGGGTAAATCACAGACGGTTCATATGGAACCGTCTGTGCTTAACTATCACAAACGGTTCATATTGCCACCCGGCTGTGATACTATCACAGACGGTTATTAACACGACCCGTCTGTGATAATAGAGAAATCAAAGACGGTTCATGTTAATAACCGTCTGTGATAGTTCACAGACGGTTTGTTATACGAACTGTCTGTGATAATAGAGACATCATAGACGGTTCGTGTTAATAACCGTCTGTGACACTTCATAGATGGTTATTAACACGATCACAGACGGTTATTAATACGAACCGTCTGTGATGTCTCTATTATCACAGACGGTTCGTATAACAAACCGTCTGTGATATGAATTGTCACAGACAGTTTGTGTTAATAACCGTCTGTGATAAATTGCACTATTAATACTTGGACGGTGTCGACACAGATCTGTTTTTTATTGCACTGCATCGATGGAGCAAGGCGGCCGGCTTTTGGGAGTTCGGGGGTGCAAATATATCACCGTCTTCTTAGTGATCTGATCAGAGGTTAGTACTCAATTACTTTTAATTATACCTATATACATGTTTTTGTAATGGAAGGCTTAGAGATGATAATTTATATGCTATGTAGTTGCGGTAATAATCATTTTTGGCAACCATTTGTTACTTGTGTAGCTAGCGGAAATGGATCGAAGCTGGATGTATATTGAGAACCGTGTGAGTGAAGAGTATATTATTGGCGTGTCTGTTTTTATAAGAGCGACCGAGCTGGATATGTTAAAGAAGGGGATAAAATATATGTACTGTCCATGTATTGATTGTGATAATCTCAAGATGTTTAGCAACTCAGCGCAGATCGAAGCTCACTTGATTCGAAGGGGTTTCAAAAAAGGGTACAAATGTTGGACCAGTCACGGTAAAGAGAAGTGTACACAAGAAGCTAGTAGTTATGACATAGTCGATGGGGATAACAATATGCTAGTTGTGGACTGTGCTTTTGATCATGAGGCCGCGGATGGATCGCAGGATGACAATTTGGATCAGATGTTACGTGATGCAGAAGAGAATTGCAGTGAGAGAGAGTTTGGTAAATTCGAGGGCTTGATGGAGGACTCGGAGAAACCTTTTGTTCTCGGGATGCAAGCCGCAATACACAAGGTTGTCATCAGTTCTAGAACTACTGAAATTGAAGGCAAGCAATGGTTGGTCCGACAAGAGTTTCACGGCATTATTACGTCTCCTAGCAGACATGCTTCCAAAGGGAAATGTGTTGACGAGAACCACCTACCAAGCCAAGAAGATTCTTTGTCCATTAGGAATGCAAGTAGAAAAAATGCATGCATGTCCGAATGATTGTATCCTGTACCGTAAAGAGTATGCTAGCTTAAATGTTTGTCCGGTGTGCAAAGTATCCCGATACAAGCGTAAAAATGACTCTGATGATGGAAAGAGCATCGAGGTGAAGCAAGGACCTCCTGCTAAGGTGTTGTGGTATCTTCCTGTAATCCCCCGTTTGAAGCGTTTATTTGCAAACCGCATGGATGCAAGATTGATGCGTTGGCACTTGGAGCAGCGTAAGAAAGACGGAATGATAAGACATGTTGCTGATTCTGCCCAGTGGAAGAACATCGATACACGGTTGCTGATATTGCGAGTATCACAGACGGTTCGGAACAGGAACCGTCTGTGATATTGTGTCTATCACAGACGGTTGTTGTTTTTAACCGTCTGTGAAAGTCGACTATCACAGACGGTTGTTTGCAAAAACCGTCTGTAATGTCAGTTATCACTGACGGCTCGGGAGCCGTCTGTGATAACCACCTATTATCACTGACACATAAAAGCAGATCGCTCAAAACTGCTCGTGATGACGGTTCCAAACCGTCTGTGATAGGCCTGTCTGTAGCAGTATAGTCGAAGCTTTTTTTGGTTGAGTTGTACTCTCATCAGTTGGATGAGAACTATTTGAATTGCTTGCAATATACTTACACAAAGTTCGTTTCTCCATTATAGCAAAATCTACAAATAAATTATTAATTTTTATCAATACAAAATTACAAATCTATAAATAAAGTATAAGAATTAAACTATTAACTATCTAATATCTATACACAATTATATACTAAAAATATAAACTTAAATCTAAAATAGTAATCAAGAGAGATCAAAAACCTTACCAGCTGCTGAGCCGACGGCTAATATCTTAACACAATTATATACTAAAAACATAAACTTAACTCTAAAATAGTAATTAGTAATTAAGGGAGATCAAAAGCTCAAAACCCTTACCACTTTACCTATTTACCAGTTGCTGACTTGCTGAGTGCCTGAGCCGATGGCTGACCAGTCGCCACTCCCACTCACCGAGTGACCGAGAGATAAAAATCTCGCTCAGTCCGTCAGTGCTCTCTCGGTCTCTTCGTCTCTCCGACTCTCTCGCTCAGTCGCTCGCTGCTCTCTGTCCTCTCTCAGTCGCGCTCGCCGCTCTTGCTCAACCCCCCAGGCGTCGCGCTGCTCCTGTCTCCTGCTCCCCTCGCCGCCCTGGCACCTTGGCTGGCTCCCCTGCCCCCGAATGGCCAAATCTATTGGCGGCGTCCTATGGCCCAGCCCTCACCGCCCCAGCACCCCGATCCGGCTCCCCTACCCCCGGATGGCCGGATCTACTGACTGCTCACCTGGTTGCCCCTGTGCCGTGAGCCCTCTCTCTGCACTCTGCACTTCCACAGCCCGTAGGTCAGTCCATAAAGTTCCAATTGCTGGTGCCTGGTAGGCTGGTATAGCAATGCTAGGGTTTGTGAGTTGATGTCTTAGTGGGCCGATGTGATGGTTTTGTTGGGATTCTGAGGACAGTGGGCTGATGAAGGACAATGGGCCACTTTCATTTTTGAATTTCTTTGCAAGTCGTCGGTCTCCCTGCCCATGGCCTCGTCGGCGGCGGGGTGTGCCGTGTGTGTCGGGGGCGGGGGGTTCCTTGCCACCGGGGGAGGGTAGGCTCGAGCCTTACCAAGTCTACCCCTTGGCTTCGCCCCTGGCTAGCTGCATATATTAGTGTGTAGTACAATTCGCAACAGCCTTTTCCCGCCTTTTGAAACGTTCGGAAATCAATATTACAAGTAGTAACAACACTATGCAACTGGTAATTTACAAAGAGAAAATGTGTAATATAGTCATCTTAATGCTATTTTTTTCTACTGAGTCTTAATATGTTATCACAAGAATCTATAATGACCTGCATGCGCAGCAGGGACGATATTAATTAGTTCCCAATGGATTGATAGGCTGCTTTAGAACAAACAGCTAGCTCGCATGCATGTATTGATACGCGCGTGCATTAATATAGCTAACCCGACAAGCAGGACCAGAAAGAAAGAAGATGCAGTCGTGGAAGCATCTCGGAAAGATCAGTTGTCCATGAATCAAAAGTTTGCCCACAGGAGATAAGAGGAAACATTCCTTACAACACACGATGGAATATTGCGGTAAAGTTCTCTAACATATATGATGAAATGTAGGCGATGGCTTGACGGCCGGTCGTGCTGCGCTTGTGGACAGATATAGCATGCTAAACAATAATTTATCGTATGATTAGTTGTCGTAATAATAAATTTATGTACACTAAATGCTGATTACAAATAATCTATCTACAAATATGAATAATCACATTTACATGCTGTAGTTTGTACATTATTTGTGTAGAATGATACATGTATACCATTACACAGCATATAAAAAAACTAATTGTATTTAATGAGTAAAACAAAGCTAATTTAACAATTAAAATGTAAACATAGTAGATTAATCAGAAACAGCTGACTAATATTGTTAAAACTGGTGAAAATGTTGAAGACGGCTAAATACCTTCAAATAAATTATACATGACGGTTTAACCACCACCAACGTCTAATTGGGCTAATAACTGTTGCATAGTGAAGCTTTTATGAAACTTTGCCCAGCACTGACCACTCACATCAAGCTTGAACACAGCAGCCTCACCCCAACACATGCGAGTAGGCTAGGAGTTCAACGTTGCATTTTTAATCGGCAAACCTTCCATATGATGTAATCTTGAAAACAGTGGATTACACCCTCCAACCTTACCACACGAAGCTTAACCTATAACATGAGGAGTCAATACAGGGAGACAAAGGATCATTGCATACAATTAAGCAAGGTAGATAAACGATAACTAGGGTTCATAACTATTCCCAGGTAAATATTAGTTGTAACAACATAGCGATGCATAATGATTTAAATGTAAAATAGTTTTGTAAAACTCAGTGCAACATGATCAAGGTAGCAAAACTTGCCTTCAAAAATATCTTGATCTTGAACTACTTCTCATTCTTCTTAGAAAGCTCCCGCTGCGTCGACATCTACACAGAACAAGAGAGAAAGCACAAATAAACTCTAAAAATTATATAAAAATATCAGAAGATAAGGTTTGATTTTAGATGAATTTAGAAACAAAAATGAGCTAAAATGGAGTTTGTATGAGGGAGAACAAGCTCTTAGAAGTTTTGTCAGAAAAGAAATTTATAAAACAAACATAGGAAAGAGGTCATTGCGGCTAACTAGTGGGACCGGGGAACATTCCGAAATCTTTTTTTTGCTCAGATATTGCCGAAATTGTTAGAGACTAACATGTGCCCGTAGTCTATAGATTGAGCTCACGACTGGGTTTTGTTGGAATTGGCTATTGGACTGCACCCTCTATTCTTCAGCTCTCTCTGAACACACGCACATTCCTTTGGATGTTTTGGATGTGAGCAGTGCTCTGACGGAAGAACAAGTGGGCTTTGGTAGTGCTCTGACGGAAGAACTAGAACACAAGGAGTAGCAGGAGAACAAATGGTTTTGGGCAGTACCGTAAACCTCAGCAAACTGAGGTCCCTTTATAATATTATTGACTACTAAACTTAGTATCGTTACATGCAAGATGTGGTCAGCGGAAATGCAGGATCTCCTGCTGAACTTCCTCCTGACTGGGCATCAAACTTGACTGCGAAAAACAGAAACTGCTACTGCGTGTCTCCTAACTGGATTCCGGTCAGTCCGGACTTATTCAAATGAACTCGACAGTAACTAAAACGGCCATACATGCTTTGCACACATGCACGTACAGACTCACTCTAAACTTCAATATGTCAAGATTATATCTAACATTTTCCCTCCTAATCTTGACAATATTGCTTTGGCTAATCCAAACAAACATGCGTGCTCCCAACTCCTGGCTGGCGATCCACTCACTACACACTCCAGATCCTGCCACTACGCCATGTAGCTCGCGCTAAACCATTTTGGACTAAGCCTATTATTACATGCATTGCTGACACACTGCTAATTAATGCAAAAATAAGATTAAACTAACAAGTCCTAATCTTATTGCCATTATTTTTATCACTTCTTCGAGCTTCAAAGTAGTGTTGGCTCGTCATTGGCGTCCGCCATAACGAGATGCGCCTCTTTCTTCTTCTTCGACTCATGGCATTTCTTCTCCCAAGAGTAGTGCCCGTACTCATGGCAGTTATAGCAACGCACTTTTGCCTTGTCAAAAGTGCTCTTCTTCTTGTTAGTGATATGCCCTAGAGGCAACATGGAGATGTTGTATATATCACATACTATGTTTATGATACATTACTTTGTTCCTTGGAATAGACATCATCATTATTGATCAATGAGTATGTGACTTATTCATGAGACTCTTAAATACTAAAATGTTGCTATTTCTAAATGATCCCTGATCGTATATCATATGAGGAACAAATATGATTCAAAGACAAAGATCAGCATATGTATTGATTGATGATCATGTCTCATGGATCATGGTATGGTGATACCAAATCAATAATATGGACATGTGTTAGTGAACATATGTTGGATAGACCTGCCATGAGACACTGCAGAGATTTCATGTGTCATCAGTTGGTCTCGAGTAGTGTTTATGTAGAATCCTTAGACTTGAGATCATCATGGTTCCCAACATGAGTAGTAGCTTATTTTGGGACTACTAAACACTACTCCGTGAATCGGGTAGTCATAAAAGTAGTCTTGGATTTGCCATGAAACATGTAGTGGGATGTGAATGATCAAGATAGAATTTGCCCCTCCTTATGGGAGAGATATCTCTGGGCCCCTCGATGTAATGGATTATGAAAGTGCATGGCCAAGCCAAGGTGATTGAGGAGTCAATCACAAGTTTATAATCCATCACGGAATCGAGAAAGTGATCGAGCTATTAAGAGGATGACACAGGTCTCGCCTTGAGCTCAATCTATATCGTGAGGCAAAGGGATTCGTACATGAGAGAACATTACAGGTTCAGCCGATATGATCTTTACATATACTTTGGGGTTAATATGTCTTACTAGAGGCCGCTATTAATGTGGTGACCGGAAAGGCGTTTCCGGGTCACGACCAAGTATACTGAACCTTCAGGGGTCGCACGCTTAACGGGTTGGAACACTGATTCGAATATGATTCGGATATGGGCTCAATTCGGATAAAGATCTGAATAGACTCCTAATGGGCCTTGGTCCGCAAGGCCCACGTGAGGAGGTCTATATATATGGAGGCGAGGGGCTGAGGGGATTCGTCCCTGTTAACATCTAGCAAAACCCTAGCCGCCACCTCCCGAGCCAAACCCTAGCTGCTCACGAGTGCTAGTACACTTGCGATCGGCGCCCACCCCGGACGTGTGGATACCGGTGGAGGCGCTGCTCGTTGCAAATCTTGATCGGCGTGCGTGGAGGAGACGATCTGTTCGGGACGATCGGCTACTTCCACTACTACCTCGACGCGCGTGATTGGATCGATTTCCAATTCTTCTTCCGCTGCGCTGCGCGTCTAAGTGGTAACGATCCATGATCCTTCCTTAGCATGATGTTCTTGGGTGCGCGGTAGAAAAGTTTTGTTTTCTGCTTCCGTAGCCTACGCGTATTCCTTTAGTGGTATTAGAGCCAGGTTGCTTAGTTTGCAATCTGGATCAGCGCATATGTTGATATGCGATAGTAGTAGATTGGATCTATTACAGTCTAAATCAGGTAGCACGGGTTGATGAGATCAATCGGTCATAAGGGGTTGAAATAGGTATGAGTTGATAGCATCATAAGGCCAAAAAGATTAGTTCGTGCTCCTTTTTTGATGTATGCGCGACTTGCCCCTACCGGGTGGAATCACCATCGGGGCTAACTGCGCGCACAATCAGTAGATCGAGCCAACAGATCGAGGTCTTGTGTTGTGGTCTCCTCAAGTATACCGATCGCGATGATCAATATGATTGATCTAATGAAAATTGAGACATTTTGAATGGCTCGGATTTGGGTTGATTTGATCAGCTCGATAAGATTTTCATAGCGATTTCATAGATGCGATCTATGTAATTCTGTGAGGTTTTCAGAGCGCTGCCCTGAAACCCGCGGGGGGCGGCTCCCCCCTCGACCCCCCGTCAGCGGGACCGCCGTGTGTATCCCCCCTTGTATAGCGTCGTGGGTTCACATCGTTAGGTAGAATGCGATTCTACGTCTAACTTGTTTTTGCAGGGAATGGTGTGAATAGTATGGCCCTATAGCTTATTTGAATGTATGAGATGTATGTGATGCATGTAACATTCGTTCATGGCCTGCGTGTCATGATTATTACAGCTATTGTTAGCTGTATATATATATTGTATTTAACGACCTGCGTGTCGACCTTAATGCTTGAATCTATCTTTGTAATCTTCAATTTCTAGCTATTATAGGTAGTAGCCTAGTTTTGAGGTTACAAGCTTTTAAGCATGGTGGCCTGAAGGGGTGATGTGGAGGATGGAGATCGTCTACACCTACTTGGAGTTGGATATCACCATTTTTGGGCCATACTACTTCACAGTTAAATGTGTTTATCTATGATGTTATCTATCTTATTCTTATGCAATGATATATGTGATATATTGCTTTGGTAGGATAGAATCTCTCTAAAAATTAGGTGTTAATGCCCTTCCATATGCTGCACCAAAAGATAATGATCACCGCATGGTAGGTCTACCAAAGTAGAGTGCCATCGGTTATCATCATCATTTGGGGTAGATGTCGGACATCTACATGCGGAAGTATTTGGTTTACTTAACAAGGTTATCAAAATAGTTTTGGACCTTGGGGCATAGATTGGGGCCGAGGCATACTGATGTCACCCAAAGTAGAGTCACATAGGGATGTGATTAGCAAGGTGTTGCTTACCCATGTTACTAGTTTTCTAGCCGTGATGCCAAAGCTCACTAGGAATTAGTGAAATGAGGATCTTTACCCACTATGTAACTTAGAGAGAGTTTTTGTTGCAAAACTCATAGTTGGAATCTTTTGCTAAATAGTTTAATAAAAGATGAACATAAACATAGTGCTAAACTTTGCATATTCTTGTGTTGTAGATCATGTCAGCTAACGCCGCATCCAGTACTTTTAATTTGCGATCTGTTCTTGAGAAAGAAAAACTCAATGGAACAAACTTTTGGATTGGTATCGCAACTTGAGAATTGTTCTCAAGCAAGAGCGCAAGGAGTATGTCCTTGAGTCTCCTTACCCCGAAGACTTGCCTGATAATGCTACTGTGGCTGCACGGAGAGCTTATGAGAAGCAAACGAATGATTGCCTTGATGTGAGCTGTCTCATGCTTGCCACAATGTTCTCTGAGCTTCAGAAGCAATATGAGAACACAGATGCCTACAATATCATTGTGGGGCTACGTGGTATGTTTGAGAACCAAGCAAGGGCTGAGAGGTTCAATACTTCAAAGTCCTTATTTGCGTGCAGGCTTGCAGAAGGGAATCCCGTCAGCCCTCATGTGATTAAGATGATTGGCTACATTGAGAGTCTGGAAAAGCTTGGTTTTCCCCTTAGCCAAGAGTTGGCTACTGATGTGATTCTCCAGTCGCTCCCCCCGAGCTTTGAGCCATTCATAATGAACTTTAACATGAACAACCTGGACAAGACCCTGGCTGAGTTGCATGGGATGCTAAAATCTGCCGAGGATAGCATTAAGAAAAGCAGCAATCATGTGATGATGATGCAGAAAGGCAAGGGCAAGCCCTATGTCAAGAGAAGCGCGGTCAAAAGAAAGAAAGCTCCTGATGCGATCGCGAGCAGTTCTAAGGCCAAGAAAGACAAGAAGGGCGATGCTCATCCCGATGCGATTGTTTCTCTGTAAGCAATCGTGACATTGGAAAAGGAACCGCCAAAGTACTTGGAGGATCTTGAGAAGAAGAAGGGAAGTATGACTTCCACCGGTATAAATGTTATAGAAGTCAATCTTGCTACTTCTTCCACTAATTCTTGGGTATTTGATACCGGATCGGTTGCTCATATTTGCAAATCGTTGCAGGGGCTAATAAGAAGTAGAAGTTTGAGGAGGAGCGAAGTGGATCTTCGCGTTGGCAATGGAGCAAAAGTTGCTGCGGTAGCTGTTGGCACCATGCCATTGTCTTTACCTTCAAGATTAGTTTTGGAATTGAATAATTGTTATTGTGTTCCATCTCTTTCAAAGAACATTATTTCTGCTTCATGTTTGCAAGCAGAAGGTTATGACTTTAAATCTATGGACAATGGTTGTTCTCTTTATTTCAAAGATATGTTCTATTGTCATACTCCATTGGTGAATGGGTTATACGTTCTTACTCTTGAAGGGTCACGGTCTATAACATTAATGCAAAGAGGCAACGTCCGAATGATTTGAATCCCACGCTTATTTGGCATCGCCGCTTAGGTCACATAAATGAGAAACGCATGCGTAAGCTCCATAGAGATGGTATTCTGCACTCATTTGATTTTGAATCATTAGAGACATGCGAATCTTGTTTACTTGGCAAGATGACAAAGGCACCTTTCACTGGTCAAGGTGAACGGGCAAATGACTTATTGGCACTCGTACATACTGATGTATGTGGACCAATGAGCTTAACAGCCAGAGGTGGTTTTCAGTACTTCATAACTTTTACTGACGACTTTAGTAGATATGGGTATATCTACCTGATGAAGCATAAGTCCGAATTCTTTGAAAAGTTCAAGGAATTCCAAAATGAAGTGCAAAATCATTTAGGCAAGACAATCAAGTTTCTACGATCTGATCGTGGAGGCGAGTATTTGAGCCATGAGTTTGGCAATCATCTAAAGGATTGTGGAATTGTTCCACAAGTGACTCCGCCATGAACACCTCAATGGAATGGGGTATCTGAACAGAGAAATCGCACCTTATTAGATATGGTGTGCTCCATGATGAGCTAAAGTGATCTTCCGTTGTCTTTTTGGGGGTACGCTCTTGAAACAGCCGCGTTCACACTAAATAGGGTTCCATCAAAATCAGTAGAAAAGACACCATATGAGATGTGGACAGGACAACGTCCTAGCTTGTCTTTTCTTAAGATTTGGGGATGTGAGGCTTATGTAAAACGTTTACAATCTGATAAGCTCACTCCTAAATCTGATAAATGCTTCTTTATCGGGTATCCTAAGGAAACAAAAGGATATTACTTTTATAATCAAGGAGAAGGCAAAGTGTTTGTCACCCGGCATGGTGTCTTCTTAGAGAAAGAGTTTCTCTCAAGAAGGGATAGTGGGAGCATAGTGCAACTTGAAGAAATTCAAGAAACACTGATAACGTTTCAGCTCCTCTGTAACCACAACAGGATGAACAAGCGTTGAAGAACTGTTGTGGACACACCAGCACCACGTAGGTCGAAGGTCACGTCGTGCACCGAGAGGTACATGTTCTTGACTACTCAACAACGGGACATATTGTTGTTAGACAACGATGAGCCTAAGACCTATGAAGAAGCAATGGTGGGACCGGACTCGAGAAATGGCTTGAAGCCATGAGATCCAAATTGAATCCATGCACGAGAATCAAGTTTGGAACTTGGTTGATCCACTGATGGTGTTAAAACCATTGAATGCAAATGGGTTTTCAAGAAAGAGATAGACATAGATGGAAATGTTCACATCTATAAAGCGCGACAGGCCAAAGGTTTCAAACAAATTCAAGGTATTGATTATGATGAAACTTTTCGCCCGTCGCAATGCTAAAGTCTATTCGGATCATTCTAGCGATTACTGCATATTTCGACTATGAAATATGGCAAATGGATGTCAAAACAGCTTTCCTTAATGGAAATCTGAGTGAGGATGTGTACATGACACAGCCCACGGGTTTTGTCGATCCGCAATCAGTTGGAAAGGTATGCAAGCTCCAAAGATCCATTTATGGATTAAAGCAGGCATCTCGGAGTTGGAACATTCGTTTTGATGAAGTAATCAATTTTGATGAAGTAATCAAAGGGTTTGGTTTCATCAAGAACGAAGAAGAGCCTTGTGTTTACAAAAAGGCTAGTGGGAGCGCACTCGTATTTTTGGTCTTATATGTGGATGACATATTACTGATCGGAAATGACATTCCTTTGCTCGAATCTGTTAAGTCTTCATTAAAAAATAGTTTCTCTATGAAAGACTTAGGAGATGCAGCATATATTCTGGGCATCAAGATCTATAGAGATAGATCAAAAAGGCTAATTGGATTAAGCCAAGATACGTACATTGATAAGGTGTTGAAAAGGTTTAATATGCATGATTCCAAGAAAGGTTTTCTACCTATGTCACATGGTATAAATCTTAGCAAGAATCAGTGTCCTAGTACACCTGATGAGCGGGATAAAATGAATGTGATTCCATATGCTTCGGCTATTGGGTCCATTATGTATGCCATGCTTTGTACACATCCAGATGTTTCGTATGCTTTAAGTGCTACGAGTAGATACCAGTCAGATCCAGGTGAAAGTCACTGGATTGCCGTAAAGAACATCTTGAAGTACTAGAGAAGAACTAAAGATGTGTTCCTTGTCTATGGAGGTGAGGAAGAGCTCGTTGTAAATGGTTACACCTATGCTAGCTTCCAAACTGACAAAGATGATTTTAGATCGCAATCTGGATTTGTGTTCGCCTGAATGGCGGTGCGGTAAGTGGAAGAGTTCCAAGCGCAGACGGTTGTTGATTCTACAATGAAGCGAGTACATAGCAGCTTCAAGCCGCCAAAGAGGTGTTTGGATCAAGAAATTTATTTCGAGCTTGGTGTGATGGCTAGTGCCTCCAGCCCAATGGACCTCTCTTTGTGACAATAGTGGGGCCATTGCACAAGCCAAGGAGCCTAGATCGCACTGTAAGTCCAAGCACATTTTACGGCGATTTCATCTCATCCGCGAGATAGTGGAGAGAGGCGATGTGAAGATATGCAAAGTACAAACGGATTTGAACATTGCAGATCCGTTGACAAAGCCGCTTCCTCACCAAAGCATGAGGCTCACACTAGGCAATGGGTATTAGATACCTACATGGTTAACTAGTGCAAGTGGGAGATGTTAGTGATATGCCCTAGAGGCAACATGGAGATGTTGTATATATCACATACTATGTTTATGATACATTACTTTGTTCCTTGGAATAGACATCATCATTATTGATCAATGAGTATGTGACTTATTCATGAGACTCTTAAATACTAAAATGTTGCTATTTCTAAATGATCCTTGATCGTATATCATATGAGGAACAAATATGATTCAAAGACAAAGATCAGCATATGTATTGATTGATGATCATGTCTCATGGATCATGGTATGGTGATACCAAATCAATAATATGGACATGTGTTAGTGAACATATGTTGGATAGACCTGCCATGAGACACTGCAGAGATTCCATGTGTCATCAGTTGGTCTCGAGTAGTGTTTATGTAGAATCCTTAGACTTGAGATCATCATGGTTCCCAACATGAGTAGTAGCTTATTTTGGGACTACTAAACACTACTCCGTAACTGGGTAGTCATAAAAGTAGTCTTCGGATTTGCCATGAAACATGTAGTGGGATGTGAATGATCAAGATAGAATTTGCCCCTCCTTATGGGAGAGATATCTCTGGGCCCCTCGATGTAATGGATTATGAAAGTGCATGGCCAAGCCAAGGTGATTGAGGAGTCAATCACAAGTTTATAATCCATCACGGAATCGAGAAAGTGATCGAGCTATTAAGAGGATGACACAGGTCTCGCCTTGAGCTCAATCTATATCGTGAGGCAAAGGGATTCGTACATGAGAGAACATTACAGTTCACCGATATGATCTTTACATATACTTTGGGGTTAATATGTCTTACTAGAGGCCGCTATTAACTGTGGTGACCGGGAAGGCGTTTCGGTCACGACCAAGTATACGTGAACCTGCTGTGGTCGCACGCTTAACGGGTTGGAACACCGATTCGAATATGATTCGGATATGGGCTCAATTCGGATAAAGATCCGAATAGACTCCTAATGGGCCTTGGTCCGCAAGGCCCACGTGAGGAGGTCTATATATATGGAGGCGAGGGCTGAGGGATTCGCCCCTGTTAACATCTAGCAAAACCCTAGCCGCCACCTCCCGAGCCAAACCCTAGCTGCTCACGAGTGCTAGTACACTTGCGATCGGCGTTCCGCCCGGACGTGTGGATACGGTGGAGGCGCTGCTCGTTGCAGTGCTGATCGGCGTGCGTGGAGGAGACGATCTGTTCGGGATGATCGGCTACTTCCACTACTACCTCGACGCGCGTGATTGGATCGGTTTCCAATTCTTCTTCCACTGCGCTGCGCGTCTAAGTGGTAACGATCCATGATCCTTCCTTAGCATGATGTTCTTGGGTGCGCGGTAGAAAAGTTTTATTTTCTGCTTCCGTAGCCTACGCGTATTCCTTTAGTGGTGAGGTGGGCCTTGGCAGCGACGTCGTTGAAGATGAGGCCTTGTCGCCTATGCCGGTCGGGGAGGACCTGCCTCCCGCGCCGCCGTCGCCCATGGTGGTTGCTGTGAACCTTCCGCCAGCCCCAGGTCCAGCGACAACTGGAGCGGCCGAGCACTCATCGTCGTCGCCTGCTGCAACCGGTGCGGACATGCCGCTCGCTCCGGCCGGTGTAGGTATTGGAGCGGTCGAGGGTGCATCACCTGGCTCTCCAGCGGTGAAGCGCCGCCGAGTGCGATCGCCTTCGCGCGCGGGGCAATTCCATGTGGCGGGCGCGGTCGGCGGGGGCCTGAGATTCGACCGCGAGGCCACTCCGACCAGGGAGGGGGTTATCGCTTCCCAGGCAAGGGCTAAGCCGACACCTCCGTACGCCCTAGTGGGGGGTGACGGAGGTAGGCGTAATTCCTTTTCTCCCCGTGACTTCGCGAAGCTCTCTTCGATTTGTTCGCTCATGCCGTCGTCGACATCAGGAGAGGGGAAGTCGCCCGGACGCGGCCAAGGATCGAGCAGCGGTGGTGTCCGCGAGGTTAGCGGTGATGTTGCGCAAAACGCAGCGCGAACACCTAATGTTGCCGCGAGGCTCCCAAGACTCACCGTGTCTGACTTCGTGCGGCAGCCGAAGGAGCTCCGTGCCTTCCACAGAGCCACGGAGTGTGATGACAGCAGCTGGATCGACGAGCATTATCGTCTTGCGGGGGGACCTTCTTGCACTCGCACTAGGCGCCGCGGGGATGAAGGTAAGCACCTGGGCCCCCCATTGACATCACCTACCTCGTGCATGCTAAATAGCCATGTCCTCCCTGCGCTAGACGGTCGCCCTCGACCGGGCGCTGTATGAGGCGTGCGTCCGCGAGCAGAGGGCACTGGAGGAACAGCTTCGCGCTGCCGACGAGGCTCACACCGCGAAGGACGACTGTATCTGTCTATTAGAGGCGGGAGTTCGCGCGGCGACGGCGGCGTAATGCGCTGCCGAAGAGGCCCAACGTGTCGTGGCCGAGGAGCGTGCTGGCTTACTTAGGCAAATCAGCGCGCTAGAGGAGGAGAAGGCCCAGCTTGTCATGGCCCTAGAGGAGAGGGACCAGGCTCTGGGCGACGCATCCGCGGCAGCGTGGAGGGCCATGGGGTCATTGGAGGGGGCCCTGCGGGACCTTTTCGTCGTCGTGCCGGACGTCACTCATGATGCCGCGGATGTGGCGCAGTCGTTGGCACGGATTGAGGAGGGCTCGAGCTTGGTGCTTCGCAGTGCGAAAGCCTTCGGCGATCACTGCGGCTACGCCAGCGCGTGCCTCGCCTTTGCCACGCTCCACGCCCGAGGGTGTGAGCACGTGAAGGAGCTGGTCGCTCCCAGCTTGAGTGCGCCGACCGGGGCTGGGGTATTGTCCGGCGCAGTCCGCACCACCATGCCCGCCGTGCAGAGCTTCTACGAGGGGATCTGGCACCACCTTGGAGAGGAAGCAGCCAAAGTGTTGTTACGGCGGACGTTACACCGGGAAGGTAACTTCCTCCAGTGGTTGGAGGAGGCTCGTCAGCGCAACGAAGACGACGCTGACTCCTAGTGTGGTTCCAGGAGCTGGTGGTTGTGATATAACTTTTGCTTTTGCTGTTGTTTTCTTTCGCTTGCTGACGAAAAAGAGGACCGTTGTGTCGAGTACTGCACAACTGCATGCTGCTTGTACAGTTGATTGTTAATACGGCGGAGGCTGGCACCTTCCAGCCGCGTTCACTTGTTCTAAAGGTAATAGTGCCCTGTGGATGAGGAGTGGTGGCGACGGGGCTGGCGCATATTCGAAGACGCGATCATGCTCCGTCCCTTACCCTTCGAAGCGGTGGCAGCAGAGCTGGCGCCTGGTTGAAGTAGACGCGATCGCGCTCCATCCCCTACCCTTCGAAGTGGTGGCAGCGGAGCTGGCGCCTGGTTGAAGTAGACGTGATCGCGCTCCGTCCTCTACCATTCGAAGCGACGACAGCAGAGCTGGCGCCTGGTTGAAGTAGACGCAATCGCGCTCCGTCCCCTACCCTTCGAAGCGGTGGCAGCGGAGCTGGCGCTGGTTGAAGTAGACGCGATCGCGTTCCATCCCCTACCCTTCGAAGTGGTGGCAGCGGAGCTGGCGCCTGGTTGAAGTAGACGTGATCGCGCTCCGTCCCCTACCCTTCGAAGCGGCGGCAGCAGAGCTCCCGCCTGGTTGAAGTAGACGCGATCGCGCTCCGTCCCCTACCCTTCGAAGCGGTGGAAGCGGAGTTGGCGCCTGGTTGAAGTAGACACGATCGCACTCCGAGGTTTGTACTCCGGAGCACGCGTGGGACAATCAACCACGACTTAGTTAGGCTCCGGAGGGTACGCCAGCGCGTGTGTGGAACGTCCGTGTCTTGTTTAGACTCAGTAGAGTGAGCAGGAAAACATCCACATCTAGTTTATACTCCGGAGCATGCGTGGGACTATCAACCACAACTTATTTAGGCTCCGGAGGGTGCGCCAACGTGCGCGCGGGACATCCGCGTCTTGTTTAGACTCAGTAGAGTGCGCAGGGAAAACATCCACGTCTAGTTTATACTCTGGAGCATGCGTGGGACTATCAACCACGACTTATTTAGGCTCCGGAGGGTGCGCCAACGTGCGCGCGGGACATCCGCGTCTTGTTTAGACTCAGTAGATTGCACAGGGAAAACGTCCGCGTCTTATTTATACTCTGTAGAGTGCGCGCGGAGGCGTCCCCCCGCTGCGTCTTATTTATACTCCGTAGAGTACGTGCAGAGGTGGACCTCGACGCTACGTCTTATTTATACTCCATAGAGTGCGTGCGAAGGTGGACCTCGATGCTACGTCTTATTTATACTATGTAGAGTGCGTGCGGAGGCGGACCTCCGTGGGGTGCGTGTGCGGAGATGGGTCTCCGTGCGGTGCATGTGTGGAGGTGGGTCTCCGTGCGGTGCATGTGCAGAGGTGGGTCTCCGTGCGATGCATGGGAACATCGACCACGTCTTTATACTCCGGGGAGTACGCGTGGTAGTGGCACCGACGCGTGCGCGGAATTCCGCGTCTTGTTTATACTCAGTAGAGTGCGCAGGGAAAACATCCACGTCTTTTTTATGCTCTGAGGAGTTCGTGCGGAGGCAAGCCCCCGCGCGTTTTTGGTGGGGGGCACGAATAGCTCCGCAAAACGACAAATTTTATTAAATTCTCGTTTGCTTGGGTGAGCGAGTACAAGAAGTCAGGGACTGACCATTAAACTTGTTGCCACGACGGTGGCCCTTATTGGCCTAAACATAGTACCTCCGCAACCTGTCTGCATTCCATGTGTGGCAGAGTGTCTGCCCTTCCAGCATGGCGAGGTGATAAGCTCCTCGCTGCAGTGCTGCTGCGACGATGTATGGGCCTTCCCACTTGGACTCCAGCTTGCTGACCGTGTCTGCGCGAAGCGCCATCCTGAGGACAAGGTCCCCCAGCTGGAATGCTCGCGAGATACACAGAGCGGCCGTGCCTGTGCGCCATCTGGCAGGCTTATTTGGCGACGTGTTGGGTGGCCTTGACGCGCACTCCGTCGAGGAGGTCCAGGGACAACTGGCGCTCTTTGTTCGGTGCCTGGGCAAGGACCCTTCATGAGCCAACCTTGATCTCTTCGGGCGTCACTGCCTCATCGCCGAAGAGGAGTTTGATCTCTTCGGGTGTCGCTGTTGTGCGAAGCGACCAGAGGACGTTGTGGAGCTCACTAGGCCACTTGCCCTTTGGTAGGCCGACGAGGCGTTTTTTGACCCCGGCAGAGATGGCACTGTTCGCCCGCTCGACCGCTCCGTTGGACTGTGGGTGTCCGACCGAGGTGAACCGAAGTGTGATGCCCATGTCGTCGCAGAACTCCCTGAACGGAGCAGAATCGAACTGCAGGCCATTGTCGGTGGTGATTTCCTTGGGCACTCCGAAGCGGCATATGATGTTTTGCCAAAGGAAGCGCTGCATGGCTGCCGAGGTGATCTTGGCTAGCGCCACAGCCTCTGGCCACCTGGAAAAATATTCCAAAGCGACCACGATGAAGCACAAATCTGCTGGGGCTCGGGGAAGAGGTCCGACCACGTCGATGCCCCACCGTGCCAACGGCCATACAGGGGGGATGGGGCTGAGGCTGGTGGGGGGTTTGTGAATTACTCGTCCCATCCATTGGCAGCCTTGACACCGCGCACAAGTTCTTGGGCGTCGGTAGCGGTGGTTGGCCAGTAGAAGCCTGCCTAAATGCCTTACCGACGAGCGACCTTGGCGCCAAATGCGAGCCATAAAGGCCCGCATGGATTTCCGCCAGGAGGTACTATCCCTCTTCACGCGAGAGGCACCGTAGGAGCGATGCGCAGACCCCTTTTTTTTAAAGCACTCCATTGAGTATCTGGAAGGATCTGGCGCGGTACTGTAGACGGCGGAGCTTGACAGGGTCGTCAGGCTCGGTGATGCCCTGTAGGAAGGTGTGAATTGGCTCTCGCGAGTCGCCCTGATGGGTGATCTGGTGGACTAGGGCCGCGTCGCGATTGTCTTGCGTGATGGCCGCCGCATGCAGGACCTCGTAGAATGCACCTTCAGGAGCGGGGAGTTGTTGGCTGGCGGCCTTTGCGAGAATGTCCACTTGCTCGTTTTTCGCTCGGGGGATGGCCTTGACCGTGACGCCCAAGAAGTGTCATTCCTTGGCTCGCACAGCTGCCAGGTACATGGCGAGGTCGGGGTCCTTGGCCTGGTATGACTTGTCGACTTGCCCCGCCACTAGCCTTGAATCCGTGCGGACGAGGACTCGCCACGCGCTCAGAGCTTTGAGCTTCGCGAGGCTGAAGAGTGGCGCCTCGTATTCCGCAGTGTTGTTGGTGGCAGGAAATGCGAGGCGTGCCGAGTATACCAGGCGGTGTTGCTCCGGCGTAGTGACCACCGCACCCACGCCTGCGCCGGAGATGCAGTAGGCGCCGTTGGTGTCGAGCGTCCACACCGGGTCCTCCGGCTGCTGGGCGTGCTGGGCCGCGGGGGTCCACTCCGCGAGGAAGTCTGCAAGGATTTGGGACTTGATCGCTGTGCGCGAAGCATATGTCAGGGAAAAAGGGGAGAGCTCGGCTGCCCACTTACCGATGCGTCCCGTGGCCTCTTTATTGTGTAATATCTCTGCCAGAGGGAATGAGGACGGCACGGTGATTGGGTGGGCGAGGAAGTAGTGTCGGAGCTTCCTCGAGGCCATGACTAGCGCGTAAGCCAATTTCTCAAGTTCCGTGTATCGCGTCTTGGCGCCTTGGAGGGCTTCGGAAACGAAGTAGACTGGGTGCTAACGAACGCCCTCCTCGAGAACAAGGACGGCGCTGACTACTGTCGCTGAGGCGGTGAGGTAAAGCAGGAGGGGAGCCTCTGGTGCCGGGGCGACCAACATTGGTAGGCTTGCAAGATGCTTCTTGAGGTCGTCCCAACGAAACCCATCACAACCACGCAGGGTTTTGAAGAAGGGCAGGCCGCGTTCCGCTGCCTTTGACAAAAAGCGGCTCAGTGCAGCCATGCGGCCAGCGAGTCTTTGGACTTCCCGTGTCGTTTTGGGAGGCTCCATAGCGAGGATTGCGTCGACCTTGTCGGGGTTGGCTTGGATGCCGCGCCCTGACACCAGGAAGCCCAAAAGCTTGCTCGCTCACACACCAAATACGCACTTGTCTGGGTTGAGCTTGATGCCCGCCTTCCGTAGATTGTCGAAGGTTTCTTGGAGATCCTGACCGTGAGCGGCCAACTGCTTGGTTTTGACGACTACGTCGTCGACGTAAGCTTCGACATCCCTCCCTAGTTGGGAGGTCAACACCAGCGCAATAAGGCGGGTAAAAGTTGGCCCAGCATTTTTTAGGCCGGAGGGCATTCTAACAAAGCAGTATGTTCCTATCAGAGTGATAAAGCTGGTCTTGACCTCATCATCCTTGGCCATGTAGATTTGGTGATAGCCGGAGTAAGCGTCCAAGAAGCTCATGAGTTCGCAGCCGGCAGTAGCATCGACCAGTTGGTCGACGCATGGGAGAGGGTAGTCGTCATTTGGGCACGCCTTGTTGAGGGCAGTGAAGTCGATGCACATGTGCCAGGCACCGTTGGCTTTCTTTACTAGCACCGGATTGGCGAGCCAATCTGGGTGTTGGACTTCGCGGATGGTGCCAGCCTGCAGGAGTTTCACCACTTCTGCCTTGGCAGCCCGCTGCCGGTCATCGGACATACACCGAAGCCTTTGCCTGACCAGCTTGGCATCCTGGTGGACCGCTAGATTGTGTTCAATGAGGGAGCGGTTCACGCCCTTGATGTCCTCCGGGGACCATGCGAAGACGTCTGCATTGTTCCGGAGAACCTGGAGTAGGTCTTGCTCCATCTCCAGGGGGAAGCCGTCGCCTATGGAGACGACTCGGCCATCGGCCTGGAGGGGGACCCTGTTGACTCCGCCCTCCGGTCAAGGCTTAGGGGTCCATCCCGGGGCGGATGGTGTGTCCGCCTTGTGCTTACCGATGAGGGCGTGCACCCTGCGGCGGGGGCTCGTAAGTTCCGTGGGTCGAGCGAGGTCCTGATCACCGAAGATAGTGATGACGCCTCGCAGGCCCAGGAGCTTGAGGCACAGGAAACCATGGTGCGAGACCGCCCCAAAGGAAATGAGGACATGACGGCCTAGAATAGCATTGTACGGACTTGGGGTGTCCGCGATGTCGAAGATGACGCCCTCGGTCCTGATGTTATCGCCCTGATGGAAGGAGACCTGGAGGTATACTTGGCCCAATGTACTTAGTGATTGGCCACCAAAGCCATGTAACAGGTCACCGATGGCTGCAGTCCACCGCGAGGGATTCCCATGCGGTCGAGGGCCTCCGCAAAAAGCATGTTCGCCAAACTACCGCCGTCGACGAGGACGCACCGGACGTCACATCCTGCAATGTCGGCTCGGACGAGCAGAGGGTCGTGGTGGGGAAATTCCACACCTCGGGCATCGTCAGGCGCGAATGTGACGTCGCCCTGAGCTACTCCCGGCCTTGGCTACTGCGAGGCTCCCGACGACGAACCTTTGGAAATGACACCGACGACCTGAACTTGCGGGGGCGTTCCCTGCGGCTGCTGCGGGCGGGTCCCCAATGCGACGGTCGTTGGGGTCTGTAGGCTTGTAGCCTCTTGCATGGCCCGCACGGTTTCGCGGAGATCTGCCAGCTCCTGCTGGATCGCATGAGGGCCACTGGCAGGGATCTTTGCACTTTCCGCGTAGTCAACACGGGGCGGCGCACCTGATCGCGGTGGCTTGACAGCCGCGACCACCGCTGTGCCGCCGAACTACCCACCACGTCGGTGTGGTGGATTCCCACGTTGCTGACCCGATTCACCGTACTGACGGGACCGCTTGGCACTTCTGTACTGGGGGCGAAGATGGTGGTCATGTCTTCGGGGGTGCCGACGCTAGTTCCCTGCTCCGCCCGGCCGGTGCTACGGCAGCTGGTAGGGTTGGGGTCGACCACTGCACCGGCAAAGGCGGGGTTGGAGTCAGTCGCTGCGTTGGCGAAGGTGGGGTTGGAGTCGACCACTGCGTCGGTGAAGGTGGGGTTGGAGTCGGCGAAGGCGGGGTTGGAGTTGACCGTTGTGTCAGCGAAGGTGGGGTTTTTGTCGACCGCTGCGTCGGCGAGGGTGGGGTTGGAGTTGATCACTGCGCCGGCGAAGGCGGGGTTGGAGTCGACCGCTGCGCCGGCGAAGGCGGGGTTGGAGTCGACCACTGCGTCGGCGAAGGTGGGGTTGGAGTCGACCGCTGCGTCGGCGAGGGTGGGGTTGTAGTCGACCACTGCGCCGGTGAGGGCGGGGTTGGAGTCGATCCCTACGCTGGCGGAGGCGGGGTTGGAGTCGACCGCTGCGTCGGCGAAGGTGGGGTTGGAGTCGACCGCTGCGTCGGCGAGGGTGGGGTTGGAGTCGACCACTGCGCCGGCGAGGGCGGGGTTGGAGTCGATCCCTACGCTGGCGGAGGCGGGGTTGGAGTCGACCGCTGCGTCGGCGAAGGTGGGGTTGGAGTCGACCGCTGCGTCGGCGAGGGTGGGGTTGGAGTCGACCACTGCGCCGGCGAGGGCGGGGTTGGAGTCGACCGCTGCGTCGACGAAGGTGGGGTTGGAGTCGACAGCTGCGTCGGTGAAGTGGGGTTGGAGTCGACAGCTGCGTTGGTGAGGGTGGGGTTGGAGTCGACCGCTGCGTCGACGAGGGCGGGGTTGGAGTCGATCCCTGCGCTGGCGGAGGCGGGGTTGGAGTCGACCGCTGCGCGGCGAGGATGGGGTTGGAGTCGACCGCTGCGTCGGCGAGGGTGGGGTTGGAGTCGACCACTGCGCCGGCGAAGGCGGGGTTGGAGTCGACCGCTGAGTCGCAAGTGTTGTTGTTCACTCCCATGGTCACCAATGCCGACGACTCGGTGCCGACGCTGACGTGAGACCCCGCCGCGACCTCCTTTCTCCTCTTCGCCGCCGATGATGTTGGTGCCATCCTTCCTTCTTGAGGTCTTCTTGCTTCTATCGTCCCCACGGACGGCGCCAACTGTTGTGGCTACAAACCAAACAGAGAGAGAGGGGTATGGTAATGGAGAGTTAGGTGAGCAAATGACCTCTTGGTCTTTCCCAAGGGCTCTGTATCGCATATATATGCGCTCCCTCGTAAGGAGCGTGTTTACAATCGTAACCTTACATCGAAGCCTCCGGCCGAGGGCAACTACGTCCTTAACAGGCTAGCTGGGTTTAGGTGGGGGCCACCCCTACAACACACCTGGTTTGGTTAAATTTGGGAAGTGAATGGTTAGTTCACTGGTGGTTCATTATGTGAATGGTTAGTTCATGGGTGGTTCATTGGGTGAATAGTCAGTTCACTTGTGGTTTACTCAACTCTTTGATTATTTACTTATTAATCCTTTTCAAAGTTTGCTTTCAATCTATTTATTGTACTTACTCTAAATTATTGCTTTCTGCAAAATAACCACTCAGCCATTGTTTCATAAGCTTTGCATCATAAAATATTGCATCCTATTACAAATGATTTGCCGAGTACTCTGTGCACTCACGGCTATATCCATATTTACTCAATTGCTGAAGAATAATCATATCAGACAGAGGTGTTTGAATGAGGGAATTTCAATGACTTCTTAGATTTGGGCTCCACTTCCCAGTCGATTGCCTGTGGGTATGTTGTATGGCTACTACACTTATCTTTATTTTCCGCTATTTCTTTTCTTAAAGCCCTTCAGGATACTATTTTTAAGCCCGTCCATAAGGTCGCTACTCTGATAATCAATAATATTTGCACTTTCCTAGTTAATCATAATCATGGTCAATATTTCATCTTTATTTCCATTGTATGCATTAGCGTGATCCTAGACTAGTATAGAATACACAGAAGTGTCTAGATTTGCATATTTGAATCTTGAAATCATCACTATTTGAATGACTAGAAAATGCTAGAGCAGAAATTGTTGACATCAATGCTAATCCATGCTCTAGTTGCTGATGAGCTAGTGACATTTCTAGAGCTAGTTCTTTGCCATACTTTAACTATGATGAATTGAAAAAAATACTTACCACGCAAACTAAAAAATTGCTCCAATTCTATCCTGAATATTCTTGTGGTCATTGTGAATTTAGGGAAGAAAAGTTGAAAGAATTAACTCACAAACTTAATTGTGTTAGAGCTAAATCTTGTGATAATTGTTCTAAGCTCACTTCTAAAATTAAAGCTCTTACGAAAACCTTGCAAGATATATGTGATAAAGAAACTCTTGCTCCTATTCATGCATCAAATGTTGATTCTATTACTCCCATGTCGAGACCTGAATATGCAAATTACTCTAGATACTCTTGGGTATATTTTATGGCCTCTAAGGATGAAGCCTTCGGTCACTTTCGAGAGCTAGCCCTTAGACTTGCTAATGAACACCCAGGAGCACTTAGAGCAATTAAAAGTGATAATAGAACTGAATTGAAGAACACATCATTTGGTTCCTTTTGTGCATAGAAGGGTTTAGACCATCAGTTCTCATCAACTCAAGTGCCTCAATAGAACAGTGTAGTCAAATGCAAGAATAGAACCTTTGTCAAAATGGCTAGAACTATGTTAGATGAACATTCTACTCCTAACAAGTATTGGGCAGAAGCTATTTTGACTGCCTGTTACATTTCTAATAGAGTATTCTTGCGAGCTAAACAGCATAAGACCTATGTGAGCTTTGGTTTGGTCATTCTCCTATTGTTGCTCACTTGAGGGTATTTCAATGTCATTGTTTCATACTTAAACATGGCAATCTTGATAAATTTGAATCTAGATCCTCACACTCGAGGGTATCGTCTACTTAACTTAGAAACTAACAAAATTGTTGAGACCTACAAAGTCACTTTTGATGAGGCTAGTCCCGGTACTAGACTTGACAATGCAGGTATATAGGTCTCTAATAGACTCGAGGACATCTTCTATGACTCCGACGATGACCGCAAGGAGTTTCTCACTCAAACTATGACATCTACGACCACAACATCACTTCGGCATCACCTACAACCACTTCGGTGATACCTACGACCATCGCTACAATCACTCCTTTGGTAGAGACTACTACAACCGCAACAACCTCAGTGACTACTTCTACAACCACTCCTACAACTACTTCACAAGCACCTCTACATATTCAATGCAGACATCCCCCTGAACAAGTGATCAGTGAGTTAAACGAGAGTTCTACACAGCAGGTATAACTCCAATGCCTCTTATGCTCATTCTGCTTTTGTCTCCTCTTTTGAACCCCAAGATGTAAGTCACGCTTTATCTGATGAGTCTTGGATTAATACCATGCATGAGGAATTAGAGAATTTTGAGTATAATAAAGTCTAGACTTTGGTTTCACCCCCTCATGTTCATAATGTAATTGAAACTAAATGAGTCTTTAAGAACAAACAAAGTGAGGATGGTGTTGTTGTTCAAAATAAGGCTAGACTTGTGGCTAAAGGATTCACCTAGGTAGATGGTCTTGACTTTGGTGAAACATTTGCTCGTGTTGCTTGTTTAGAAGCCATTAGAATTTTTTTAGCATTTACTGCATCAAAAGGCTTTAGGCTATATCAAATGAATGTGAAAAGTGCTTTTCTTAAAGGCTATATTGAGGAGGAGGTGTATGTTAGAAAACCACCCGGTTTTGAGAATCCTAAGTTTCCTGATCATGTCTACAAACTATCCAAAGCTTTATATGGTCTAAAACAAGCACTTAAAGCCTGGTATGATAGGCTTAAATCATATTTGCTAAAAAATAACTTTTAAATGGGCAAGGTAAATAAGACTTTGTTTACATCCAAGCCTCGTAATGATCTCCTACTCATGATCTTGTTTCTAAGTTTTCACGTACTATGAGCAGGGAATTCGAGATGAGTATAATGTGGGAGCTCGCATTCTTCCTAGGCTTGCAAATCAAGCAATCAAAGTTTGGTACCTTTGTTCATCAAACTAAGTACACCAAGGTCTCCTTTGTCACTTTGACTTAGGGATAGTCAAACCAATTTCCACACCCATAGGGTCTACGACTGTGTTGGATCCTGACGAAGATGGAGAACCTATTGATCAAAAGGAATACAGTAGCATAATTGGTTCGCTTTTGTATCTCAGAGCTTCGAGGCTAGACATATATTTTGTTGTGTGTTTGTGTGCTCACTTTCAAGCCTCCCCACATGCTTCACATCGTCAAGCGATAAAGAGAATTTTTAGGTATCTCCAGTCAACTTTAGAATTTGGCTTATGGTACTCTTCTTCATCATGTATTATCCTTAGAGATTTTTTGGATGTGGATTTTGGGGGTTGTATAGTTGATAGAAAGAGTACTTCCAGCACATGTCACTTTTTAGGCACATCTCTTGTTTCATGGGATTCTAGGAAATAGTTGTTAGTTGCACTTTCTATTGCTGACGCTGAATATGTAGCTACTACGTCTTGCTGATCTCAATTACTTTGTATGACAGCTACTCTTAAGGATTTTGGCTTAAACTTGGATAGTGTTCTACTTTACTATCATAACACTAGTGCGATTATTATTGCTAAAAATCCTGTGCAACATTCTAGAACCAAACACATTATATTCGCTATCATTTTCTTAGAGATCATGTTGAAAAGGGAGATATTGTCTTACACTTCATTGATTCTGATTCTCAAGTTGCTAATATTTTCACCAAACCGCTTGATACTTCTCATTTTGCTCGACTAAGAAGTGAGTTGGGTGTGTTGCACCCTATGAGATTGTTCTGAGGGGGACTTGCTCTTTAAAATTTTGAAAGCTTTGTTTATTATTCCAATCTAACAATACAACAAGTCCAAGTCATTAAAATGAAATGAGTAGTAGAGTTGTTTTTATCATGTTTACTCATATGTTATGTAGCTTTGATCAAAACATGTTGTAATTAATTTTCTATACTTGAACTAATAAAACATGGCACGACTGAATTCTTTGGCTAAGTTTTAATTAGAGTGATTACTTTTTGAGATGTGCCATGTCTAAATACCTAGTTAAATCCTAATTCTAGGTCAAGTCTAAATTTGAGCCATTCTTGTTCCTTCTTGAATTACTTTTAGATTTTCTAGAAATACATGTGAAAATTGTGATGAAATTGCTAATTATATATGTATCTCAACAATTCTCTCCCATGAGACGGCTTGCCATTGCACTAGGCATGAACTTGGGAGATTTTTGTATGATCGAGATCATGAAACATTAAGCCTATTGGCTTGACATGATCAATTAGATAAGGCTTGAGATGCTACACCTAATAAAATGTGAATCATGTTGGCTCAAAAAAGGCCATTCTTTCTTGTGCTACAATTCACTTGGGTTGAAGCTCAGGAGGCAGTTCTAGATGGCTCCTAGTCTATGACATGCTTTGCTGAGACAAGCCATAATCAAGTGTCCAAAAATAAAAAAACTATGTGTTGAGCTATGTAATCTATGATAACCTTTGTGCTGAAAGTTTGGCACTTGTAGCTCTCTTAGAACTTGATTCTAGCATCTATATTTAAATTGGTATTTATAGATGGCTATCTTCCTTAGTAAGATCTCCAACTTAACTGGTCATTTTTGTGAAAGTCTGCCATGTACATTAATTTTCTTAACCATGCTAACGACTAGTTTTGACAGTGTTATATGATATATGAATATGTATGATCTAGGGAGCTCTACTCAAAAAGTTGACTTACTTAAATTCTTAATCAATGTAAAGTGACTTGGATAATCTACAAAGCTTCTGGATGTTTATTCTCTTGCTCCTCTTTAGAATTATTCTCTTTCTGGAGCCCTTTATGATTTCATTGCCAAAGGAGGAAAAATTAGAGAAAGGGGGAGAATTGGAAATTGGATAATTTTCTATTCTGAGAGCCTAGGAGAAGGAAATCTAGAGTTGAGGGGGAGTTTTTTTGAGCTTTTCTGAGCTCATCAGTGGTCTATTCTCTTTTGACTGTGGTCAGTTCCTATCAGTCTGTGCTCTTTTTGCTGCGATTGATTCCTTTCGCAAAGTCTCAGCTATTTGTGAGTTTTCTGGCATTCTCTGCTATGGTTAGTTCTCGTTGCAAAATCTCTCACAAATTCTCTCTCAAGAGTTCTTGTTGTGAGATCATGTGATGTTGTGCATGTTGTTGATGATGAATAATTGACATTTTGGTTTTATTGGAATTTGCATTTGTGATAGTTTCAGTTGAGTCCGATTGGTTTTTGATTCCTCCGAGTGGTTTTGGTCTACTCCGAGTGATTTTAGTTGGGTCCAAGCTGTTTTGATTTCTCCGAGTGTTTTTGGTTTTGTAACATCCTGTTTTTCCGATATTTTTAAAGCCAGGAATTTAAAAATGAATTTTCTGAATTTAATTCAAGCTTCAAATAAATTTTAAGAATTTTAAAAGATCTAATATGAATAAAATAAACATCAACATAAGTTGGAAATATTTTATTTGGATTCCTCAGGTCTCAAGGAATTATCTGGTATTTTTGGTGAATTTTTGGGATTTATTTGCTATTTTCTAGAGCTCTTTGAAATTTATTTGAATTTCTGGAAAAGAAAAGAAATCAGAAAATATCCCCGCTGCCCGTTTTTCTCTCTCCTCCACTCGTCGCTCATCCAGCGCATCCCCGCCGCCGCCGTACTCCTTCCCGCCCTCACCCGCTTCCCGCCGCCCGATCTCGCCGCCAGCCACGCGTCGCGCATCCGCGCCGACAAGCGGCGGCACCAGCCGCGCCCTCGGGCCCGCGCCTCGCCTCCTTCCTCCGCCGTCCGATCCCGCGCCGCGCCTCCTCGACTGTCCGATCGCCCGCACGCACGCGTAACCCTAACCCTAACGCTTGCCGTGCCTCAGCCGTCCGATCTGGTCGCGATTGATCTGGACCGTCCAAACCGCGCCCGCGTCCGTGCCGCTCCGTAACCGATCAGAACTCCCTCGGTTCGCGTGTTAAAACGAGGGTTCTTTCCTCGGTTCGCGTGCTACCCCGCCGCCGCTCTCGCCTCCGCTCCCGCGCCGCTGCCGCCGTCTCCGGAGCCTCGTCGCCGTGGCCCGTGCATCCCCCGAGCTCGCCCGCGCCGCCGGAGTCGTCGCCGTCTTCTTTCGTCGCCGGTGAGTCCCCGCGCGTTCCCCGTCGCCGCGTCGCTTGCCGGTCGCTCGAGTCGCCCGCGCCGTCCTCGTGCCCACGCCGCTCGATCCTCGCCGCCGATCCAGATCTGAGCCGAGGGCTTAGATCGCTCCGCGAGTCGCACTCCCCGCCGTCGGATCCCCGCCGCCGCCCGCACCCGAGCCGTGCCGCGTCAGCCATCCCACGTGGCACGCCACGTCAGCCCTAGGGCCACATGGCATGCTACGTCAGCAAAACCCGCCTTCCCGAGCCACGTGGCAGCCACGTCAGCTGCCACATCACCCCCGTGCCACGTGGCAGCATATGCTGCTGCTACGTCAGCCCTAGCGTGCCGCATCAGCGCCGCCGCCCGCTTGCACTGTTTGGTGGACCGAGTCCACGGTGGACCCGGTTTCCCGTGCGCCCGGTCCACAGCACAGTAACTTTTCCGATTTTCCCGATTTTATTTAGATTAAATTTTCCAAGAGCCCGTTCTCCTCCGTCCTAGCTCCGATTGACCCCGTTCTTTTTTCTAAATTCATCTAAAATCGAGCTCTAGATGTTGGTTCTAGTTTTGTGAATTTTGGAGTTCATTTGCTTATCATTTTATGTATTTCTTTGGTTTCAGTCGTTTTCTCTCTCGTTAGATTCGGATTCCGGAGGAGCAGGATCGACGCTCGAAGACCAGGAGTACCTCGCTGAGCATAACCAAGGCAAGTCGTGTCCTTTGATCATGTTGAACCCAGTTTGCAATCTATTATTTAATTATTTTGTTTTAAAGCACATTGCATCGCTATTTTTATTCAACCGTTGTAATCGGTAGTTATCGTCCCTTTTGAATTTATCCCCCCTTGATAACTTTGAACACTATGATACCCGTGTCACCATAGGTTGGGAAATATACTAGTGATGTTATGATATTTGTCACGTGGATTGTACGTTTAGATTGCTTAGTTGGCTTATATTTTACGAATAGTCTCATCATCACATGTTAATAATTAATTTGACTTAATGACATATGGAACTGTGGTTGGTGCCATGTTTATTAAAATTTAAGCCACGTCATTGGTGTGACGTTGGCTTGGTTATACAAAACTTGGTTTTGCACTCGGGCGAGTGATCGTGCAGTAAAGGGGGAAGTGCAGGTGCACTTTGGGGGATGTGGTAGTCTCGCCCGGGTATTGTTAAGGACTTAACTTTGTGCGCCATTGATCTGAGCTTAATCGTGCAAACCACATGTCTAGTATGGGATAGACCTGGCTGATTAATTTGTAATATTTCAATTCAATTATGTCATTGTGATGAACATGGTTGCTGATTTCCAAGTGGCGCAAGGGGGGGGTGTGATGCGAAACCCTAGCGGGCAGGATTGGGTTGAGGTAGAGCAGTGTAAAGGCCTTGTTGTGATTTCCTGAGATCGAGGCTAATCACATCGTGTGGGTACAGTTGTGCAACTTCTGCAGAGTGTAAAACTATTCGAATAGCCGCGTCGTCGGTCATGGAAAATGCTCGGTGATTTCACACGAGGGTTAGTGTTTTCATTTATAACTTGGTGGTTTATGTGGGAGGTGAACAAGTAGTTCACTGTTGGTTTAGCTTGTGAATTGGTGTTCACAAGTGGTTCATGTATACCCCTTTGATTATTTATTATTATTGCTTTCCTTTAAATTTCGCTTTCAATCTATCTATTATGTTTACCTTGAAATGTCTTTTATGCAAAATTAACCTTTCAGCCATCCATTAGTAAGCCTTGCATACTATATTGCATTCATTTGTTACAAACGACTTACTGAGTACCAATGTACTCATGGCTTTACGCCTATGTTGCTCAGTTGAGGGAGAGGAGTACTATCAGCAGGAGGTTCCAGAAGGAGAGTACTACGACGACTTCACGGATTAGGCTTCGTTCTCCACTCGATAACCTGTGGGCTTGTCGATTGGCTGCTACGCTGTATTTTGGGTTTTCCGCTGCTATTTTTGTTAAGCCGTTCCGGCTAGTGATATTGCAAGCTTGGCCATAAGGTCGTACCTTTGAGATTTTATCGATATTTGAGTTTTCCCTTTTATTATATCGTGTGTATGACTGTGATGACATCTATGTTTGACTGTGTGCACTAGCGTGATCCTGGACTAGTGCAGTTTACACAGAGAGACCAAATTTGCATATTTAGGTCTCAACAGGTTTACTCTGAGTGGTTTCGATCGAGTTTGTATGGCATCAAACGGCATTCGGGTAGCAGCGGAACAACAGACGACGTTCGAGTGGCATCGAAGTATCGGACGGTAGTCCGATCGGCCTTGTGATGGCTGGTCTGAACGTCCTTGCATCGTTGGTTTGAACAGCCTTGTGCTGAGTGGTCCGAACGGCTTTGTCTGATTAGCAGATTTCGTCCTCGCTAGGCTTTGATCATGGCATTTCAACCACGGTAAGCCAAGCACTACAGATTTTGACCATGTCAAGCTTCAACCACGTTGATTTTTACCATGTTCTACTTCGACCATGGCAGCTTTCGACTATGGCCTTTTCGACCATGGCAGAATGACCATGTAGGTAATCAGTAAGCTTCGATCTTGACCAGCAAACTGGTCATAGCTACAGTACTTTTCAATGGTCATAGCTCCAGTACTGGTCGGTAGTCGAAGACTTTGTCGGTCGATACTCGATTCTCATAGACTTCGTAGTCTAAGTCATAGACTTCGCAGACTGTTATCGTAGTCTTAGACTTCGTAATCGGTGATCTTAGGATTTTTGTGATTGGTTGCTGTAGGCTTCACGGTCGGTTCTCATAGACTTCATTGTTGGTACGAGTGCTTTAATTCTTGCTATCTTTGAGTACATCAAGTACTTGTGTTAGGCCAGTGGTAGGACTAGCTATTGAATTGTGGTCAGTGATTGGTGAATGGTACTCGATAGTCGGATGGACTTAGTACTCGATAGTCATGGTTTTCGTGATCGTGGTCAGTGATTGGTAGTCAAAGATTTGTGGTTGATGCTATGGGACTCGTGGATGGTAGTCTATGCGGTACTCGGTGATCGATGAAACAATGATTGGCTTAGAGATCGGTAGTCGTAGACGTAGTGATTGGTACTCGATAGTCGGTAGCGATACTTGTGTTTCCCGAGTGTTCTGAGAGAAACAATAGAGATTCTTGAGTACTTGTGGTTTTTGAGTACTTGTTGAGCTAGCAGTCGTATTGTGTGGTCTAAGGATGTTTTCTGGATAGTGATGGAATGTATGGTCATGGACGACCTGGTTGGTATTCGTGGATGGTTTAGTTCTTGTCTGTGGATAGACAAGGGTGTGTTACACGTGTGTACTGATGTCGGTCAACTGTGGAGAACTTGTGCCGGTGGAAAAACATTCTTTGGTCTTTGATGTGCAGGTGGGCATGGAGGCAATCATGGTTGGTGACGAGGAGGACCGGGACTAGGATGGAGAAATCCGAGGTCCAGGCGGTCGAAGGATGTCACATGAGGTGGTTATGCTTATGCTGGAGTACGTGGAGATCAAAGGTGATGATTCGTGGAGAAGCTATGGGTGGTGCGGTCTATTAGGCTTCGACATGAGCGGTGAGGTGCGTGATGAAGATATAGGAGGTGCTGTCCTGGAGACTTCGTCATGTGTTGGATAAGGAGTTGTAGATAGAGTCCATAACTGAGAAGATAGCGTTCGTAACTTGGAAGAGATAGAGATTTGAGTAAAACCCGTATTCGGAAGGGTTTTGGGTCCCTTGATTTGAAGAAGAGATAGAGTCTTGTGTTCATGTTTGAGGCAAACACGGTTTGGACATTAGCCTATAAAAGCTGGGCGAGGCTAAGGGCTAAGGTGTGACTTTTCAGAAAGTTTTTAGTGCGTTTTTGAGAGGGCTTTCGTCGAGAAGGTTATTAGGGGTGCTTGTGCAGGCACTTTGTAAAATCCATGAAATTTCAGCAATAAAGTTAGTCTTGAATCAATCTGGTTCTTGAGTGACTTAAAGTGCGCTGTTGATCGTGGGTGGTCCGGGTTGTACGATAATAGGCGAAGTTGATTGAAGCGATAGGTAGAAGCGGTTGAACAAGGCGATCGAGTGCTGCTGTTGAACAGATCGGTTGTTCAAGTAGGCGATCGAGCAGAATGTGATTGAAGGACTTCATCGACTAGCAGACAACTTATAGAAGCGGTGACAATCATTCACCCCCCTCTGATTGTAGTGATCGATCCTACAATATGTCAAACTTTCCCTAGTGTCCACGCTTCGGAAAGTATTTTGCTACAGTGGCGAAAGCCGTTATGGACATTTTCTCCTGATTGTTGGTTTTTTTCTAAAGTGTAAATCCGAACAGAAGGCGAATGCATGTCTCCCGAGTGTAACTCTCGGGAAACCAATTTTTGCCCGATGAAATGATCCCGAGTGCTTTTTCCCGAAGGTCAGCCATCGGGAAAGATACTCCCGAGTGTTTTATGTTTTTCCCAAATGTTTCCAGTACTCGGGAACTTAACAGATCCTAGTAGTGAGTTGTATATATTTTGGGTTCTTTGTGGTCTAAAGTAGCACCTCTATCATGATGTATAGGGAAAGGATAAATTCGTATAACCCCTGTAAGTCACTTCATTCTCAGTTAACCCGGCCCTCTATATCTTAATTTGATTTATTATCATTCTGAAAGTGAATGCCTCGTGCATAATCCGCGCTCTTTATTTAAATTTTCCATCTCTTTTGCTACATTTTCTCGTGCCATCCACTGGTTCCCTCATGTCGATTTTTGTGCAATAAGCTTATTGGTAGAAGCATGAGAAATGGGAAGTTTATTTGTATGTTTCATATGTTGCCGTCGAGCTAAGACCTTACTGTTGGTGTTGCTGATGGTGAATTGGTGAGTGCCACTCAAATGAAGGTGGAACAAAGGTTCATGCTGTCTGTGGAGATGGCAGTGCTATAGGCTTCTTTCTCCACAATGTAGGTTAGGTTTCTCTCTCGCGCCATGACCGTATTCGTCATGTTCATATATTTTATAGTTAAATAGGATATTAATCCACGATTACAGATAAAATATAAACAATGTTTATGGAATCCCCACTTGCAGAGCTTCCATAAAATATTTATATAACACAGCACTTAAATTGAATACTCCATGTTGGTACACAACTTCTCTTTGGATCTGCTCATATGTACACAAGAATCTTGTAAAGTGGATCGGCATATAGATTAACTACTTTAGTTTTCACAAATGGTGCAAAAAAAAAAAGAACATAAAAGTGGGATGGAGCTGTCCCAACCATCCACCCCATCTTTTGGCCTGCACTTTTCACCGATCAATGAATTCAAGTGGCGAGCTGCCTCTCTATATACGTATCTGGCTGCAAGTGTGCGAGAAGATCATAGGGGAGCAATACTCGCTAGTGCAGACTAAGTACTTCAGCTAGCAGCACATATCGTTTTTTGGTAGCTAGATCTCTATAAGCTCACCATAAAGATAAAGGAAAAACTAACGTGCCGGATTGTAAACAGTAAACACCGAATTTAACAAACAAGACCATGAAGTTAGCCTATACAATGTTCTAACCGATGGAAATCGAGTTCTGTTAACACAGCGCAGCGGCTCCGGCTCATCTTGCCCGTTCATTGGCAGTGGTGAAAAGAGCGCAACTCGCGTGTTTTTCAGAACACCTTCTCATGTGCTATCTGGCCGTTTCAAAGAAAAAAGTGCACCGACTGATAAAGGCGTAGCGTACTGGTTTACATCTCATAAAGCCTGTACAAGAATTTTCTACGTTGGTTCCTCAAAAAAAAAAAGAAGAATTTCCTCCGTTGACCGGTGGGCCGAATACATACCTCCGGTTACAACTTTTCAGATCCAATGGAAGCTCACATGCAGGCCGGATCAGCTATCCCCGAACAATAAAAAAGAACACAACGATTACAAATCTTATAAATATATATGTGACCGTGGTACATTAGCAATCAAACTATGATAACTTTGATTATTGATATAATATACAACTATTTAGATTGACGAAATGAAAATTATAACATTAACTATAGATTTTTCCTCAAAATTTCAATTTCTAAATATTTTATAATATAATTGTAAAAGTTAACGTCAAAGGTCCATCATAATCAGAGAGCATGCAATTTCATGAAGTACGTACATTTATAGAAAGTTAGAAAAAAAATACGTTTTAGCTAGACAACAGGTCGAAGGCATGAAACATTGGTTCGATAACCCGCATGACCGTATTCGTTATGTTCATATATTTTATAGTTAAATAGGATATTAATCCACGATTATAAATAAAATATAAACCATATTTATGGAGTCCCCACTTGCAAAGCTTCCATAAAATATTTATATAACACAGCACTTAGATTGAATACTCCATGTTGATACACAACTTCTCTTTTGGATCTGCTCGTATGTACACAAGAATCTTTTAAAGTGGATCGGCATATAGATTAACTACTTTAGTTTTCACAAATGGTGCAAAAAAAGAACATAAAAGTGGGATGGAGCTGTCCCAACCATCCACCCCATCTTTTGGCCTGCACTTTTCACCGACCAATGAGTTCAAGCGGCGAGCTACCTCTCTATATATGTATGTGGCTGCAAGTGTGCGAGAAGATCATAGGGAGCAATACTCGCTAGTGCAGATTAAGCACTTCAGCTAGCAGCACATATCGTTTTTTGGTAGCTAGATCTCTATAAGCTCACCATATTATTGAACTCGAAAAAATGGCCAAAACAGTTGGATTAGCCATTGACTTCTCACCGTCCGGTTACAATGCACTGGAATGGGCAAACAAGCATATCTCCTGGGGTGGAGACGACAGAATCTACATCATTCATGTCAGGAAATCAGAAAGGAATGCTCTTCTTGATGGTCAAATCTCACTCTCTTTTTTTTGTATTTTACTCTGTCCATTTTACAATACATGTTAAATTAAGAGTTTAACTATTGCATTACCGTTTCGCTCTACTTTACCTGTGGAAGCAGTAAATATGTACGTACGTAAAATTGCTATGACTTGATCGAAAACGACCAGCATGATGAACTTAATGAAGTATATATGGATATCTATATGAGCAAATTGGTCAAGTAACATAGGATAAAAAATGGCAACTGTTAGGGTTTTACGTCCTAGCGGATGATAGTTTTCTTTTTAGGAAACTATACTACATCTCCGATTGATATATCTTTCAACTGTATATTCTCGCTGCAATTATTGATTGTTTCATTTGTTACTCGGCGCGCCCGTGCCCATTGGCCAACAGAGATGGAATATAAGAGAATCGAGCAAATCCAAACTGGTGGTCTACAAGAAAACTGGGAAGACATCAAGAAACTAGCCTTCCGGTTCAATTGTAAGGTAAGCATAGGCGTGTGTCCATGCATCCGGAGGAGTTAATAGTTCAGTTTTGTGATGTACGTTCTTCGTTTGCCTATTAATCGTGCACTAATATCTATAATACTAGCTATCAGTATTTAATAAAGCCCATAAAAAAAGTTGTCTATACAATAAAAAGACAATTATATATGTAAATAAAAAATTACCTCGTTAAGAAGACATCTAAACTGTACCGGAAGGCTGTTCATGTAACTGTTTGCGACTATTAATTTCTCAACAATGTGCAGGATAATATCTTCGTCAAAGTATACGGAAGTAACAATATCCCTGAAAAGCTAAGCGAGGTTGGCACGCAATTAAAACTCGACTTGCTAGTCGTCGGGTGTGTGGCAAATGGAAGTGTGGCAAATGGAGGGTACGTCCGCCAAAATTATGTGCGGTACATGCATGCGACTTGTTTGTTTCCTTTCCATATATGCACATCTATATATCTTCCTCTTTACGTATACATGCATGGAATGTGACCTAGTACTGCATATCGTCGGTCCAAAAGAGGAACTACTGCTCTATTTTTTTACAATGGAATTCATGCACTCCAAGCGACACCTTTATGTGACACATTGTTTTCTCTTTTTTTAGCTGGTACGTGATACATATACTTTCTTTCAGAGGCATGATCGATTAATTAATCTGTTGCACTTGGCATCTCACATATATATAGGTCAAACAGGAATGCTGAAGTCGGCCGGTACCTTGCGAGCTGTGAGGCCAACTGGTCCCTCGTGATCGCCAAGTGACAACGGGCGGCCGGTGGTCATCGATGTGCAGTTAAATTGCCGCCGTGGAAGAAATTGCATACGTTCTTGTTTGTGGTTGATAATTGTTACCTACGTGCGCAGGTGATGTGCCCCTTGTGTGTCTTCGTATGTTTTTGGTGCTCACGTGCCTGAATTGTGCATGCCCAGCAGCGAAAAATCTACCATTATTACATTGTGTGCATGTTGTACGTCTATATACGTATAGACGAATTTCCCAGTCGCTTTGTGACGTTCTGTACGAATAAACATTAGTATAAGGCTACTTATCATAATTTCAACGGGTCAATCATGAATTTAAATTCTCCCGTATTTTTTCGAAGGGATTTGCTATTTCTAAGCCACTCAAAATTTTTTTATCTACAAGTCACTTTTGCACCGTCTACTTAATTGGTCTTGCGACGCGAAGCATGCTCCAGGGCGGCATTTTCCCCATCTCTGGCAAAGTTGTCCTCACTGGCGGTGATGGGGTTAACGTTCGAGTTTATTGTGGCCCAACTATATAGTGCCAGTGGCCCCAAACCCTCCTAGGATCAGTCTCGTGTACTCCGCTCAAGGTTGGCCTCAGATATCTCCAGATCCGATCTTGTGTACCTCGCCCGGGGTTAGCCCCGGACGCCTCCAAAGCCTGTCTTGCGTACATCATCTGGAGTCAACCTCGGATGCCTCCGGGGCCGGTTTTGCGCACCTCTCCCGGAGTCAGCATCGGACGCCTTCGGGGCCAATCTTGCGCATCTTGCCTCGGGTTGGCCCCGGACTCCCCTGGAATTGGTATCGTGTACCTCGCCCGGGGTTGACTTCGGAACTTGGCTTGAGGTAGGTTCTCCAACGGGTGTCATCGCTCCGAGGTGGTCGTGCGTTCGAGATAGCATAGGGACCTTTCCCCAACAAGATTAGTTCCCATTGGATTGATAGGCTGTTTTATAACAAATCGTGGCCGTGGATGAAAATTACACACGTTCGTGTTTGATTGTTACCTACGTGCGTAGGTGATTTGCCCCTTGTGTGTCTTTCATATGTGTTGGGTGCTCACGTGCCTGAATTGTGTGCATGCCCAGCAGCGAAAAATTTACCAGTGTTACATTGTGTACATGTTTTTTACGTCCATATACGAATAGACCAGTTTCCCCATCGCTTTGTGACGTTCTGTACGAATAAAAATTAGTATAAGACTGCTTATCATAATTTTTTAATCTACAAGTCACTTTTTGCACCGTCTACTTGGCATTGCGAAGCGAATCATGCTCCGGGGGGCTGCATTTTCCTCATCTCTGGCAAAGTTGTCCTCCCTGGCGGTGCTGGGTTAGCGTTCAGGTTTATGGTGGCCCAACTATATAGAAACAGAGAAGGAGCGGTCGTGCCAGTGGCCACACGATCTGAGGTGAAGCGGCTAGCAACGAAGTTTGCGGTAATGAACCGATCTGAGGTGGGGAAGATGACGTGACGGAGGCAGAGGCGGTGCAGGGGGAGGTGGTGGGATGGGTTACGATTGGAGCGACAGGTAAGGGAATAGAGTTTTTTATTTATCTGGCCTCATTGTGCCAAATTAATTTGAAAACTGGCTCCAAGCGCCATAAAATTTCAGATTTGGCGCTTTTCTTGAGTGCAGATGAACCCACGGCCGAGCGTGTCCACTGCTGCGCCATCCGGGTGTGGAACAAAATTGCATACGTTCTTGTTTGTGGTTGATAATTGTTACCTACGTGCACAGGTGATGTGCCCCTTGTCTTCGTATGTGTTGGGTGCTCACGTGCCTGAATTGTGCATGCTCAGCAGCGAAAATTCTACCATTATTACATTGTGTACATGTTGTACGTCTATATACGTATAGGCAAATTTCCCCGTCACTTTGTCACGTTCTGTACGAATAAAAATTAGTATAAGGATACTTATCATAATTTCAACGGGTCAATCATGAGCCTCCCCTATTTTTTCAAAGGGATTTGCTATTTATAAGCCACTCGAAAATTTTTTATCTACAAGTCACTTTTGCACCGTCTACATAATTGGCGTTGCGAAGCGGTAGTGAACCACCGATCGAGGTGGGGAAGACGATGGAACAGACAGTGAGGTGGTAGGTGTTACGAAACCTGATGGTTTAGGGTTATGGGTAAATACCTAAACTACCTTTCGTCTATTCTCCTTTATATATGAGGGCTTTGAGCCATTGTAAGTGCACAATCAATGATCAAAAAAGACTACAATTAGGCTCTCTATTTCTGGTATTCTTGTGTGTGATTATTGGATTGCTTGTGAAGATTATATTGTGTATTGCATTACCGTTCGTCGATCAACATTATTTCTTAACACGTTATCAACACGAGTCTCTACAAAGATGCACAGTATGTAAGTTTAGAATCAATCTATTGAGCTTTGCAGTTCATATTCTTTTATCGAGATTGAATTCTTATTTCATAATATGACATACATACAGTCGATCTCGAAATAATTCCTACTAGCAGATCGATCTTGTCTTATACTGCAAATCTAGATGGATTATTACACTAGAATCTAGATGGGTTTGATCACATAGCAAATGGTAAATAGATAGATCTGGTATTTTTCATCAACCTGTAGTCGCTAGCATCACCGACTACCAGTGGCTCATTAATGTCAAGGCTAATCAATGGCCATGCGCCCGAAGCGCCGCCGCCGCCGCTCCCGTCGGAAAATACATCGGGCTCCCAACCGGGCCTCACGCCCGGGCCGCTGCCGCTAGGCCCAGCACCCGGTAGCTGCCCCGTGCCCGAAGCACGACCGCCGTTCGTCGTGTCCGAGGCACCACCGCCTGGGCCGCCGTCACTGCCGAACCGGGCCTTCTGCCTGGCCGCCCCCGATGCGCCGGGTCTCCCAGCGCCTAGCAGCCGCCCGTCTTGCTTGAGACGCCGCCGCACGCCCGGCCAGATCCCCGCACCCGACCGTAGTTGCCGCGCCGAGGACCGCTCGCTGCCAACTACGCAGAAGTCGCCCGCCGCCAACTCGCCGGCCGTGGCCGCTCGGACCTCCCCGTCTGCTCGCCAGCATGGAGATCCGAAAAAGGGGGAGGAGGTAGAACGGCCGTTGTGGCCAGAGAGGTGGCCCGAGATTTTTGCCCGGCCGTTACAACCGAAAGGAAAGGTGCGGCCGAGAGCACTGGTGGGAAGAGATAAGAATTGGGGTCGGCCAGACTTGCGTAAAGTATTGGGTTTCCGCATGGGCTGCTCCTTTCCCTGGTTCGGCCGCACGACTTGAGTCTCATCAACAGTCGGCGTGTCGCATTGTAGGCTCCGCGTGATGGGCACGCGTGATGGCCGTTACAACACGTGTTATCAACAAAACAACACCAATACGTGCAGCTGCATGCATGCATGGCTATCCGGCCGGTTCGGCGCATACGGATGGCCACCAAGTTCGGCGCGCGGTTTGTGTACGAGTTGCTCGTAATACGTGGCGCCTGGCGTGGCAGAGTATGTGTGCGCGTGCCGCATGCGCCGGCCGCGGGAACGATCTCGACGTGAGACACCATGCAAAATGCGAGCGCGTAATGAGAGTTTTCAATACTAGCGGCATGGGCTATAATTTTCTCATCTTTGCACCATTGCATTTTTACACGCACCTCTGTCCTTTGGCCCCTAGATGTGTTGCATGTATTGGTCATCATGTTAGTATGAGCATGTTTTATTAATTAATTAAGTCCAGTATATTTAATTTCTTTTCACATGTTTTATTATTAACTAGATTATTTAAATTTTTTTTATAATCTAGTTAACTTGTGGTATTATTATTTTATATCTCTGAATTTCTATTAGCATATTATTTCTGCTTATTTAGTAATTCTGAAAATTACTTATTAATTAGCAAAAATTCATTAAAATTGCTAGAAAATTTTAGAATATTCTAGAAAATCCTAGAAACATGGTTTCAGGTATATGAGCTTCCGTAAAATTGAGAGACCTTAGACTTAGTACATTTTGGAAGCATCATATTTCTTTATGGTTTATTTTCTAGAAATGTATGTTTTGGGGATTTATTTAATGGGTTAGTAATTTCTGGAAATTGCTTAAATGCCCTAATAATTACCAGAAAATCCCAAAGTTGCTAGGAAATCTGGGAAAGAATACTTTATCTACTGAATAGATAAAAGTAAATTGTTACTCAGTTGCTCTTATTTCATGCAGTTGAGGTTACTTACCAGAAGTAAGTATGTATACAATTGCATGAATATTGTAGGATATTGGACATCCCTAAGTCGATATTTGCACGTCCTGAATGGCTGCAACTGTATCATCTAGGCTTATTTTGTTGGCATAAAGTCATACCACTGTTGAACTTGAAGTTTACAGAGTTATACCCTTTTACCACTGAAGGAGAAAACTTCGTAGTTGGGGAGGCATTGCCTCTACTCTACCCTGTAATATTACTGGTAGCTCTGAAGGCACTTTGCCATGATCTATTACTCTTTGTAGGACCAGAAGTTCTCATGCGAGTATTACTTTGCCTTGCACCACATTGTCTTTGGACTAAGTTTAGGTAACTTATATGTTACCAATAAACAGGCGCACTCTTAAATAAGAATATGCCTACGATGAACAATATGGAGACCAGAAGCATTCTCCCAATTATCCCTTAGCGTTATTTAGATGTCATTCTCCTACATGAGTAGCACCAATTGTAAAAATCAATTCCTGTCGAGTTTGATCTTGCTCATGAAGAGCACCTCTTATCTTTTGCTGAACTCATGCATTAAATATTTTCCCAGATACCATAAATACTTGGTCTAAGTTGTTCTATTAAAACCTTACCCTTGCTAAATAGTTGCTTAATAAAACACATTGCCAGTAGCATATCTTACCTAAAGTAAGATTTAATTAATCGTGCATGGAATGACACTTGTTGATATTATGCCTAATATTTCAAAGAAATGATATGCCTCAGTTTATTATTGCCCAGATGGCAATAGGAAAGGTGTCCTTGAGGGCACAAGAAATCCAGTCAAATGTTAAATCCCAGAAGGATCATCTCGACTAGAAAATACTATAAACCCAAAGACTTCAAATCTATATCTAACCCCATCTTCCACACTATAAAGTGTGTGTTGGTTTCACGTCAATAAAATTATACTCTTGAAGTAGTATAATAATAACTTGTTGCTAAAAGTAAATTCGAAGCAAATGCCAGCAACATACGCTATCACTTGGAATTTTTGTGGTTGGCGTGAAAAGGGGGAGGAAATAGGCATATGAGGAACATTGGAACTTCCGAGGCATATCCTAGATCAAATACAGAAGCGAATAAGTCTGAAGCTGTCAATTTGAGAGATAATTGAACCTACTATCCACTGTTAGCAAAGCATTGCAACCCTCGAAGGGTAATTGATTTGTCTCCAGCAATCTAGTCGCCAGTATGCGACCACATACATGAGTATTACATGGTAGCATGAAGCTACCACACATATACCACTGGAAGCTATAACTATTTGCCTGAAGCAAACGTAACTCTCAAATACTACATATTGGATGTTAATGATCCGGAATGATCTACATATACTACATTCATTTGGCGTTATAAACTATAACAGGCATATAAATTATCTTCCAAATTAATCACATATATTCCTGAAGAATAATTATTTCATTTGGGAGATTAAGCTAGAAGTATATTCCAGCAGAATATATATAAATATATTCCATGTAGATTAATCGCCAGGCATGTTTATGTGATAGTATTATACTCATATTTTTGCCAACATCCTGAAGATGTACTTTAGGCTGTCAAAATATAATACATGTTGCACTAACACAAAACTTGCAGTTTTGTGTGATCTAAATTTGAAATCAAAAGTATGAGAAATTAGATCATAATATTGGGCAATGTATAAGAAGCTAGAATATTTCTGCTATCGCAGATTAATAATCCACCAGATATTTGGGAAAATCTACCAGAAGTAGAGATATGCAGTTTTCCATACTACTGCATTAATAAAAATCTAACTCACTGCATTAAGAAAAAGAACCCCCCTAATCAAAGATTAGTGCATATTATGAGAACCAATCATTTCCCAAATGATATCACCACCACAGCATACCGATGGGATTTTTAAGTATGCTACTAAGTAAGATCACATCTTGGCATTAGGGGGAGAGTAATGCCCAAAATATTTGAATGCCAAGATATTTTTTCTGAAGAAAGATCTTTACTACATGGTTCACGCACTAATTAAGCTAAATATAAGTTCAGCTGATACTCCTGTACGCTAGAAGCGGGGAGACTGCCAGATTTTCTTTGCTCATTGCATGGAGAAGTTACATAGTATTTACCTGAAGTAAATGTGTCGCTAAGTTTGGAATACCCCGGGTTGAATAGTATTTCCATCTTTGTGAAAATTAACTTATTGGTCTGTGACCTACAATCTACGGGGACGCCTGTAGATCTAAGGTCTAGTGATATGAGTCAAAATAATCGTTAAATACTCATTGAATACTCCAGAAGAGAATTCACCCCGAAGGTGAAAAAAACCTCATGAAGAGGTTCATCCTGAAGATGAAAACCCCAGTAATAAGGCGCGCACATATTACAATACTGGGGAACACGGAACTACCAAAATGCCTTCGTTTTGGGAAATGACGAAGTTTTGGTTAAACATTGAACGACACTCAATTATGAGGATATTTGGAGAAAAGTTGTCGACAACCAGTTTGCCTCTATAATTGCTAAAAGTATGAGAATATAAATCCGGAACCAAAGTCCATGGCCGAGCACCTGAAGTGTTCATATCGAGTCAAAAAAATGAAAGAAAGCAATTGAGGCTGAACCATAATCGCAGATGAAAGTCTTGGAACTTATTCGTTCAGACTTGATAGGTCATTATGAAATAATGAGGTGGTGAAAGCGATGGTTCAAAGATTCCTGTAGAGATCTAAATTCTCCTGTTATGAATGAAATAATGTTCCGTTATATAATAATTCTGGCAGATGACACGAATAAAATATGCAGTTATCGGATTATGAAAATCCTTGATTGGATCCCTGAAGGAACCCAAAGCTCAATCCCTGAAGGACTCAATGTTTTAATAAAAAAGTAAATTGCAACATGTATACATATGTATACAAAACTTATACTTGATAAACTCTTACTTGAAGAAAGAGTATCTCCCAGAAGAGAGAGCATTTCCCAGAAGAGAAATCACCAGTTGATCGAAAAATACACCAACGATAAAGTGACCCCCAGAAGAGGATAAGGACCCGTCCAAGACCCGAGGAAATGAAATGAAGAGGCTAAGAACCTGAAGTTCGCCACATAAGCACATATGAAATGTATCTTCTACCAGAAGATGATAGTGTACCAATATCTCTATTACCGTGAAGTATGACCATGTTATTAGTTCTGTAGAACAGACTTTTGGTCATAAGGTACTATTCAGAAATGATTACTAAATGTTAAAGGATCGGAAAGATTTTAATAAGTCACATCCTGAAGAAATGTGGTATTGCAATTAATTACCCCTTATATCCTGATTAGGATATATATATTGGCCTACATTTATTTCTTAAAATGGATTAAAGGCAGTAGAACAATAAGACTGCACCGGAAGTGGTCTTCAGGGGGAGCATATGCTAAGCTTTTATAGTTATGCACGAGATTCAGAAAATCTTAACTTTAGTTAAACCTAGAAGGTATTGACTTGATGATCACGACCTTGAAGGTTTTACCACCTATCGATATAAGTCCAATCGATGGACGTGATAAAGGTCTTGAAGATCATAATATATCCTGAAGATAGTTTATAAATCCTGAAGATAGTTTATAAATCCTGAAGATAAGTATTACAAATCCCGAAGATAAGTGTTGTACTCTTTTCCCTTAGTAAGTTTTTCCCATTGGGTTTTCTTACTTGAAAGGTTTTTAATGAGACAACAACTGCAATACAATTTTAACGTGTGCTATGTACTCTTTTCTCCATTCCTTTTTTTCCCACTGGGTTTTTGGAAGGAGTTTTTAATGAGGCATATGCATATCGCTTTGGCTTAAGTGAATGATTAGCCATATCCAGAAGTTATGTGGCACAAACATCGTTGATGAACCCCATCATTATCTATAAAGATAATACAACTTATGTGGTATAGATGTAAATGAGCTATATTAAGAATAATACCCCGAAGTATGTTACTCCTAAATTATTTTATTCTCACGAGCTCTAGAGGAACGAAGAGAGAAGATACTGAAGGTAAGTCTTGTGATAATTTGACATATTTATTCACAAAATCTCTCAAGTTTCTAGCTCTAGAAGTGCATTCGAGGCATTGATATGAGACGACTTAGAGAGTTATAAGGTTCAGGGGGAGCGAATCCCTGAACCATAGCCCATATGTAAAGTCAGAAGACTTACATGATCTTGAAGATCTAAATGTTGCACTCTTTTTCCCTTTTGAGTTTTTCCTGAAGTTTTCTCACGTAAGGTTTTTAATGAGGCAACAGGTGCCACAAGTAACGGATGCGATGTACTCTTTTCTCCATCCCTTTTTTCCCATTGGGTTTTTGGGAGGAGTTTTTGATGAGGCATGTGCATACCGCGGTATTCGCCCAAGGGGGAGTGTTACGAAACCTGATGGTTTAGGGTTATGGGCAAATACCTAAACTACCCTTCGTCTATCTCCTTTATATATGAGGGCTTTGAGCCATTGTAAGTGCACAATCAATGATCAATAAAGACTACAATTAGGCTCTCTATTTCTGGTATTCTTGTGTGTGATTATTGGATTGCTTGTGAAGATCATATTGTGTATTGTATTACCGTTCGTCGATCAACATTATTTCTTAACAGTAGGAAGGCGGTGTAGGAGTTGGTGGGATGGGTTATGGTTAGAGCGATAGGGAAAGGGAATAGAATTATTTATTTAGTTAGCCCCATTGTATCATGTTAATTTGAAAACTGGCCCAATACATCACAAAATTGTAGATCTGACCCCCTTGTTGAGAACGGATGAATCCGCGGCCGACGTAGGTCCCCTACCGTGCCACCTAGGCGTGGCAGGAACCTCCACTCCTACACCTCCCCACCGGGCCGAGCAGTGTTGCGTTGTGCCGAACGTGCCACGGTGGCAGGTTCATCCGCACCCGGGTTGCCATGTCAGGCGTGGGTTCATCCGCACAAGGGGTCTGGATCTGTAATTTTGAATTAACGTGACATAATAGATAAATAATTCAAGGGGTGGAGGAGGAGCGAAGAGAAGTGTTGGATCTTATATTTGACTGACGAAGATGTCACTTAGATAAGAAACAGATCAATCACCTAACGATCGAGATACATAAAGTACCATTTTTCAATGGCATCATTTCACCTCTATGATCAACTGTACGTGTTTTGCCTTTACAGCCTGTGGAGACGTAACCATTGCGTACTCAGCTGAGACTGTCATCATGCATTAAAGGTCGGGAGACATGCATATTGTACTGTTGTAAACTTTAGGTAAGCTCGGTGGGTGGCTCGTGGTGTTATCATCGACTATTGGCTAGCTGTGTAGTCCAATTTACAGCAGCCTTTTCCCGCCTTTTCAAACGTTCGGTTACTGGCCTTCAGGGCTAAAAGAAGTAAATCAATATTACAACTGGTAATTTATAAAGAGAAAATGTGTAATATAGTCATCTTAATACTACCTTTTTGTGTTGTTAGTATTAATACTTTATGACAAGAATCTAGAATGATCTGCATGCCCAGGAGGGATGAGATTAATTAGATCCGAATGGATTGATAGGCTGCTTTAGAACAAACAGCTGGCTCCCTTTAGTTAGCTCCAGTTGCATGTATTGATGCGCGCGTGCATAAATATAGCTACCCGACCGGCAGGACCAGAAAGAAAGAAGATGCAGTCGCGTAAGAATCTCGGAAAGATCAGTTGTCCGTGAATCAAAACTTTGCCCACAGGAGCTAGGAAATATTCCTTCCAAGATGATCAGTGACGAAGCCAGAAATAAAATTAAGAGTGAGTTGAATCATTTGTTAGATTAAACTAAGTTGACATAAATATAATCTTTTACTCTTATAGAATTTTAAATTCATATAGAAATTACACAATTGAAGACAAACAACGTAAAACAGATAAATACAAAGTAGATACCTCGACAATAGAAAGCGTATACCCAAGAATATATAATTATTCGACCATAAGTGCGGAGTAGCAATAAGTCACCTGTGTATGAAACATATAAAAATTAGTGATATAATAAAAAATTATGAATAACAATGAAAATTTAAATAATATGAAACATAACACAAATAAGATAATTTGAATCACAAGACAAATTTGAATCACGGAGCAAACATATTCTACGTGACTTCATGCCTTGGAAGCGGTTTTTAATTTTATCATCGTCAATGCTTTTAAAAATCTCTCACTCAATGTAGCACACCATCAAGTCATTGAGCCATTCATCCACTACCTTATTGCGCAAATCTGTTTTGATAATATTTATTGCTGAAAATATTCTCTCAACAGATGTCGTTGCCACCGGAAGTATCAGTGTCAACTTGATGAGGCGATATACCAATGGAAAAGTTCTATCTTTTCTTGTTTGAACCATCAATTGAGCAAGCTTTGATATATCACGACATCCATTGAATTCTTCACTTCTTCTAATGTTGAGAATGAATGTTTGAAGCTGATTTCTTAACAAAAGACGATCAACATCTGTGAAATCATCAGCATAAATCTCAGCAAGTCGAACAAGTTTATTAACATCAAACTTAGAGATGGAGTCCTTGGATCAAGACAACACATGAATACCAATAACTCTGTGGAAACTTCGTTGAATTGATGATTCATCTCATTCATAATTGCATCCATAGCAACATTGAAAATGTCAACTTTGTAATAATGATGTTGAATCACTTTACGTTTTTGACGTACCGATTTACCTATAACTCCAATAGGATCTTCCATATTTGGCACATCAATCTCATATGTTTCACAAAAACATTTGAATCTCATATGTTTCACAAAAACATTTGACTTGGTTGAACAATGGCTCCCACCCATTGTCCCTCATATTTTGAATGCATTGTTTCACATCCTGTAACAAGTCCATAGCTTCAACAATATCTTGATGCTTCCTTTGCAAAGCAAGTGATAGCTCATTTGTAATACTCAATATGGTTATTAAGAAATGCATGATGAATATAAATTCAAAACATTCCATCTTTTTTAACAAACCTGCTGCTCCACCATGACTTGAGTTTTAACAAGTATCTTCACTTACAAGCTCAAGCACATCTACCACTGCCTCCCACATTTGGTATATACGGAGCAAGGTTTTGAGATGTGAGCCCCACCGAGTATCTCCAGGTCTAGCAAGTCCAGCTTCCTGATATAGTCCTGTCCAGTATTGGGGAAGATGACGGAACAGAGATAGTGAGGTGGTAGGAAGGCGGTGTAGGAGGAGGTGGTGGGATGGGTTATGGTTAGAGCAATAGGGAAAGGGAATAGAATTATTTATTTATTTAGCCCCATTGTATCATGTTAATTGGAAAACTGGCCCAATACGTCACAAAATTGCAGATCTGACCCCCTTGTTGAGAACGGATGAATCCGCGGCACCTAGGCGTGGTAGGAACCTCCACTGCGACACCTCCCCACCGGGCTGAGTAGTGTTGCATTGTGCCGAACGAGCCACGGTGGTAGGTTCGTGCCGCACCCGGGTTGCCGTGTCAGGCGCGGGTTCATCCGCACAAGGGGTCTAGATATGTAATTTTGTGGCGCATGGGGCCAGTTTTTAAATTAACGTCACTACTACAGAAAACCGTATCATAGACGGTTCAAAAATGTCATCGCAGACGGTTTTCTGAACAGTCTAAATTTATAGGTCAGTGATAATTGAAGGTTATCACAGACGGTTTGAAAACCGTCTGTGGAGTAAATATCATAGACGGTTTGTAACTAAAAACCATCTGTGATAGATACTATCACAGACAATTTGTAAGAAAAAACCGTTTGCGGTATATCAATATCACAGACGGTTTTTAACCAAATCCATGAATCATCAACATAAATCTCAGCAAGTCGAACAAGTTTATTATACATGATGGTTTAACCACCACCAACATCTAATTGGGCTAATAAGTGTTGGGACCTGACTATGCAAGTCTGAAACCTTTGTGTATACTACACTAGACAGTTCATGCTCTATACATAGTGGCAACATCAATGCAATATCATCCATACACAATAAATAAATTAATAACTAAATAACAAGCTTTGATAAGAAATAAAATTTTGACCCTATGGTCATGTTTACATTTATTTATCCACACAATGCCTAGATACTGAAGAAATACACTACAGTGGAATGAAAGAACTCCAGTGGTGACCCATCTAATGCCACAGGCAATTGATTGGGGTGCGAGATTGTAACATCCCAAATTTTGCTTATATTTGGAAAGAATAATTTTAAGTTAATTAATTCAAATTATTTGGTTTTTTCCAGAGTTAAAGTTCCTGTTTAAAAATAAAAATTTGTAATAATATAAGTTGGAAATATTTTTCCTAAGTCTAAAACCTCTCCAGGAATTTCTGTGAATTTTTTGGAATTTTTAAAATTTATTTGGTATTTTTCTGAGCATTTTAAAGTCTCCTAAGATTTTTTGAAATCTTTAAAAGATTTAATTTCCAAAATCTTCTCTCGGGTTGACACGTGTCACCCATCGGAGCTTTTCCCGCCGTCGGATCTAATCCGCGCCGCTCATCTTCACTTACCCCTTCTCCCGCCTTCCCCTCCCCGATGGCTGACACTTGTCACACATCGGACCGACCACTCCCCTGCCGATCTAATCTCAGCCGCCCAAACAAACTTACCCCTTCGCTCTTTATCCAACGGCTATCATCTCTTTTCTTTGCCACCCGTCGCTCATCCGGCCACCCGCCCCTCTCTCTCTCTCTCACCGACAAGCGGGGCCCGCCTGTCAGGCCTGTCGTCCCTGTCCGTTTTTCCTCGGCGCGCCGTCGCCATTACTGCGCCGCCCGAGCTTCCGTTTCCGTTTCTCCCGGCCATTTTGGTCTGCCATTAACACCTCCGGAGCACCCGCTCGTCGTGCGCATTCACTAGCAGCCGTTTCCCCTCGAATTAAAGCCCCGTTCCACCGTTTGGAGCGTCGGAAACCGCCGTCTTAACTCCAATGAGTTCGTGCGGTGGCTACCTCGTCTGCGGCCTATAAAAACATCTCCCCGAGAACCCTCTCGCCCTTCGCGCACTCCCTCCCCTCCAGCCTCAGTCGCGCTCGTCGCCGCCGTGCGTTTTCGTCGCCGCCGGTAAGCCGTCATTGAACCTCCGCCGCCTCCGTCGCCCGCTCGCCCCTCGGTCCCCGCGCCAGCACCGCGCCTCCGCACGCCCGCTCCCTCGGTCGCGTCGCCCGCGTTCGCGCGACGCTTCGCACGTCGTGCCGAGCCACGCGTCGGTAATCGGACGGTTCCCACGTCCGCACCGCCCAATCTCAACCACTCGTTTTCCGAAGGCACGGATGCGCCTACGCGTCTCAATCTCAGCCGTTCGATCCGCGCCCCATCTCGGTCGCGCCACCTGCGTCCGCGCCCGCCCGTGTAACATCCTGTTTTTCTGATATTTTTAAAGCTAAGAATTTAAAAATGAATTTTCTGGAATTTTCTGAATTTAATTCAAGCTTCAAATGAATTTTCAGAATTTTAAAAGATTTAATATGAATAAAATAAACATCAACATAAGTTGGAAATATTTTATTTGGATTCCTCAGGTATGAAGGAATTTTTTGGTATTTTTGGTGAATTTTTGGGATTTATTTGCTATTTTCTAGAGCTCTTTAAAATTTATTTGAATTTCTGGAAAAGAAAAGAAATCAGAAAATATCCCCGCCGCCCATTTTTCTCTCTCCTCCACGCATCGCTCATCCCGTGCATCCCCGCCGCCGCCGTACTCCATCCCGCCCTCACCCGCTTCCTGCCGCCCGATCTCGCCACCCGCCACGCGTCGCGCATCCGCGCCCTCGCGCCCGCGCCTCGCCTCCTTCCTCCGCCGTCCGATCGCCCGCACGCACGCGTATCCCTAACCCTAACGCTCGCCGTGCCTCAGCCGTCCGATCTCATCGCGTTTGATCTGGACCGTCCAAACCGCGCCCGCGTCCGCGCCACTCCGTAACCGATCAGAACTCCCTCGGTTCGCGTGTTAAAACGAGGGTTCTTCCCTCGGTTCGCGTGCTACCCCGCCTCCGCTCCCGCACCGCTGCCACCGTCTCTGGAGCCTCGCCACCGTCGCCCGTGCGTCCCCTGAGCTCACCCGCGCCGCCTGAGTCGTCGCCGTCTTCTATTGTCGCCGGTGAGTCCCCGCGCGTTCCCCGTCGCCGCGTCGCCTGCCGGTCGCCCGAGTCGCCCGCGACGTCCTCCCCACGCCGCTCCACTTGCCTCGGCCGCGCACGCGCCCGCGCGCCCACCACACGTCGCCGATCCGTTCCCCACGCCGGCCACGCGTCGCCATCTCCTCGCTCCCGCCCGCACCTACGCGCGCGTCCGCGACGCCTCGCGCGCCGAGCGACCACGCGTCGGCCATCCGCGCCGTCCTCGCGCCCGCGCCGCTCGATCCTCACCGCCGATCCAGATCTGAGCCGAGGGCTCAGATCGCCCTGCGCGTCGCACTCCCCGCCGTCGGATCCCCGCCGCCGCCGCCCGCACCCGAGCCATGCCGCATCAGCCATCCCACGTGGCACACCACGTCAGCCCTAGGGCCATGTGGCATGCCACTTCAGCAAAACCCGCCGCCCCGAGCCACGTGGCAGCCACGTCAGCTGCCACGTCACCGCCGTGCCACATGGTAGTATATGCTGCTGCCACGTCAGCCCTAGCGTGCCGCGTCAGCACCGTCGCCCGCTTGCACTGTTTGGTGGACCGAGTCCACGGTGGACCCGGTTTCCCGTGTGCCCGGTCCGCAGCACAGTAACTTTTCCGATTTTCCCGATTTTATTTAGATTAAATTTTCCGAGAGCCCGTTCTCCTCCATCCTAGCTCCGATTGACCCCGTTCTTTTTTCTAAATTCATCTAAAATCGAGCTCTAGCTGTTGGTTCTGGTTTTGTGAATTTTAGAGTTCATTTGCTTATCATTTTATGTGTTTCTTTGGTTTCGATCGTTTTCTCTCTGGTTAGATTCAGATTCCGGAGGAGCTGGATCGACGCTCGAAGACCAGGAGTACCTCGCTGAGCGTAACCAAGGTAAGTCGTGTACTTTGATCATGTTGAACCTAGTTTGTAATCTATTACATATTTATTTTGTTTTAAAGTACGTGGCATCGCTATTTTTATTCAAACCCTTGTATTGGTAGTTATCGTCCCAATTGAGTTTATCCCTCTTTGTTAATTTGGAACACCATGATACCCTTGTCACCTTAGGTTGGGAAACTTACTAGTGATGCTAGATCATTTATCACATGGGTTGTACGATTAGACTGCTTAGTTGGCTTATACTTTACGAATAGTCTCATCATCACATGTTAACTATTAATTTGACTTAATGACATATGGAACTGTGGTTGGTGCCACGTTTATTAAAATTTGCGCCACGTCATTGCTGTGACGTTGGCTGGGCTATACAAATTTGGTTTTACGCTTGGGCGAGTGATCGTGCAGTAAAGGGGGAAGTGCAGGTGCACTTTGGGGGATGTGGTAGTCTCGCCCGGGTATTGTTAAGGACTTAACTTTGTGCGCCATTGATCTGAGCTTAATCGTGCAAACCACACGTCTAGTATGGGATAGACCTGGCTGATTAATTTGTAATATTTCAATTCAATTCGCCATTGTGATGGACATGGTTCTTGATTTCCATGTGGCGCAAGGGGGTGTGATCACGAAACCTAGCGGGCGAGGATTGGGTTGAGGTAGAGCATTGTAAAGGCCTTGTTGTGATTTCCTGAGATCGAGGCTAATCACATCTTGTGGCTACAGTTGTGCAAACTCTGCAGAGTGTAAAACTATGCGAATAGCCGCGTCCTCGGTCATGGACAATGCTCGGTGATTTCACACGAGGGTTAGTGTTTTCGTTTATAACTTGGTGGTTTATGTGGGAGGTGGACAGGTAGTTCACTCTTGGTTTAGCTTGTGAATTGGTGTTCACAAGTGGTTCATGTTTACCCCCTTTGATTATTTATTATTATTGTTTTCCTTTAAATTTCGCTTTCAATCTAGTTATTATGTTTACTTTGAAATGCCTTTTATGCAAATTAACCTTTCAGCCTTCCATTGGTAAGCCTTTCATATTATATTGCATTCACTTGTTACAAACGACTTGCTGAGTACCAATGTACTCACGGAGAGGAGTACTATCAGCAGGAGGTTCCAGAAGGAGAGTACTACGACGACTTCACGGATTAGACTTCGTTCTCCACTCGATAGCATGTGGGCTTGTTGATTGGCTGCTAGCTGTATTTTGGGTTTCCGCTGCTATTTTTGTTAAGCCCTTCCGGCTAGTGATATTGTAAGCTTGGCCATAAGGTCGTACCTTTGAGATTTTATCGATATCTGAGTTTTCCCTTTTATTATATCGTGTGTATGACTGTTATGACATCTATGTTTGACTGTGTGCACTAGCGTGATCTGGACTAGTGCAGTTTACACAGAGAGACCGAATTTGCATATTCGGGTCTCGACAGAGATGGTATCAGAGCCATATCGACTATAGGACGAAGCCCTAGCTAGAATGGTCGTAGCCCAAAAATTTATTTTTCTAAATCAAACCAACTAAATTTGATTTTTAGTAATATCTCTATCTCCGTATCTCATTCTTAAGGATTCTTGTCTTTCGCCCTATTCTTGCAAAAATTTGTTTTCATAAAGTTATAAACTGATCTTTCCTATATAAATGCATTAGATGTCCCAAGCTTCTTACAGCCCGACAAGAGGATGGAGAGCACTTCTACGTGTACTGTTGCGGAGCCTCGGATTGAAGAGATTGCCCGTCTATCTCACTAAGGATGAGAAGCATAAAGGACAACGCATCGGGAGCATCTCCAGGCTATACTTCACCACCCGAGTCGGCAAGCAAGTACTACACCACAGTTTCAAGAATGCCGGTGCTACTGGAGAGATGTCAGCAAAAGGAGTTGCGCACAATGCCATCCGTCGCCTTTGCATGTTATACAAGATCAACATGGCTAGACTCATCCGGAAGTTCAAGGAGCAGTATGAAGTCGCCTCGAGACTATCAGAGCCAGTCAGGGAGGAGCCCCCGACCGGAGTCGCCAGTACCTCTACCGTTGCCTACACCGCCGAGCCCCGGACCCAGACGTCGTGTCACCGGTGATCGTCGAGCATATCTTCGGCAATTCAACGATTCGATTCGATTCCAGCCCGGTCGAGCGATCGCGCCGATCCGCAACTCGTGGGTTGTCTACAGTGATTCCGAAGACGATAGCAGTGTACCCTATTTGTCAGTACCTGAGTGGGAGCCTTCAGAGTAGATAGTGCGTGTAGACACATTGGATTTTATTTGCAGTTGTGTGTGATGTGAGCTGCAAATATTGCTTTAAAAGCATTATATTGCGATCATGTCAATCTCTTAATGGAGTTATTTTTGCCGGTTTTGTTGTAGCCTTTTGGCTAAGTGTTGGTTTTAGTTTAGGTTTCCATTAGCAAATCCCCCTTAGACGCATTTACCTCTTATCTATGCTTTTCCCTCTCGTCTTTTTGCCTTTGGTCAGTCAGCAGTTGTTTTCTTTTCAGCAGCAAGATGGTTGATACCAGGAACTCCTCCAACCGCAATCAAAGCGAACCAGATCGAGAGGCGATCTTTGCGCGGCGGTGCCACTTACCTTGGACCCCGCCTCGATCGATTTTGATGGCCGCACTCGAGATAATGCAGACCATGATGCAGAATATGCAGGCTATGATGCAGCGACAGCACCAGGAGCCATTACCACCACCAGCACCTCGTCAGCAGTCCAGTTATGCAGAGTTCATGAGGACGAGACTGCCTGTCTTCTCCAGTTCGTCAGAGCCTTTGGAGGCCGATGATTGGATCCGTTCAGTTGAGAAGAAACTGAACTTGGCTCAGTGCACCGACAGAGAGAAGGTATTATATGCAGCACACCAGCTTGAGGGACCAACAGCAGAGTGGTGGGAGAACTTCTGCGCCGCTCATGAGAACCAGAATAACATCACTTGGAAGGAGTTTGCCAAAGCCTTTCATAACGCCCACGTCTTGGATGGTGTGGTCGATATGAAGAAGGAGGAGTTTCGGGAGTTCCAACAGAGGAAGCTGTCAGTGAGTGAATATCTCCATAGATTCACTCAGTTGGCTCGCTACGCGCCAGAGGACGTAGCCACAGATGCAGCTCGCCAGAAGAGGTTCAAGAAGGGCTTGAACCCAGCTTTGAAGGTGCAGGTCGTACGCAATGACTATGCCAGTTTTCAGCATTTGGTGGATAAGGCCATTCTCATTGAGGAGAGTCGCCGCGAGCTCGAGGAGTCTCGCAAGAGGAGGATGATCCAGCAGGGATCGCAGTCGCACCAGTCTCAGAGACCCCGTTTTGGTTCCTATCAGCCTGCACGGGTGCTCAAAGAAGCAGCAGCAGCGAGCCGTCGATGTTCAGACCCGGCTCGACGCCACGTCGATTTGATCGGGACGGCGTCTGGTGGTTCCAGTGGTCAGCAGCAGCAGAAGAGCAATAATTCAACGGTGTCTGTCACTTGCTTCAAGTGTCATGAGGTGGGACACTATACCAGCAAGTACCCTCAGAGACAAGCCCTGACGCCAGTTCGCTTCGACTTGGGAGCCACACCCGGTCGGACTCCTACCCTAGGAGCAGGACGAGGAGCACCCTCGGCATCAGGACAGGCCAGCAGGACGCCAGTGGTGAGAGGTCAGGTGAACCACGTCACCGCAGAGGACGCCCAGGCAGCCCCAGATGTTGTGATCGGTACGTTCCTAGTACATTCGATTCACCTCTGATTTTATTTGATTACGAGCTTCGATTCGCTTGTTTCTCGGAGTTTTGCTTTAAAGCAACAATTGAAAACTGTTGCTCTTGGATCTGTTCTTTTAATCCAATCCCCCGGTTCTGAGTTGAGATCCAACCTAGGTTGTCTAGGAGTTAGGATAACCATCCAGGGAGTCGAGTTCAGGGCCGACCTGATCTTGTTGGATATGCAATCCCTAGATGTAATCTTGGGGATGGATTGGCTTCAGAAGCAGCAGGCAGTGTTAGACTGTGGGAGCAGAGCAGTAACCTTAACCAATTCAGATGGGATTAAGGTGCGATTCGCAGCCAGCGAATGTCAGCCAGAGTCAGTCATGGTTTGCCAGAGCAAGGTGATCCAGTTGGAGGATGTACCAGTTGTTAGGGAGTACCCCGACGTATTTCCCGATGATCTTTCAGGTATGCCACCTGAAAGAGAGGTGGAGTTTTTGATAGAGCTTGTACCAGGTACCGCTTCGATTTCCAAGAGACCTTACCGGATGCCAGCCAATGATTTGGCAGAGTTGAAGAAGCAAATTCAGGAGCTTTTGGATAAGGGTTACATCAGACCGAGTTCATCCTCGTGGGGAGCATCAGTGCTTTTGTCAAGAAGAAGGATGGTAGTCAGCGCATGTGTGTGGACTACAGAGCTCTTAATGAGGTCACTATCAAGAATAAGTACCCCTTGCCCAGGATCGATGACCTGTTTGATCAGCTTAAGGGAGCAGGAGTTTTCTCCAAGATTGACTTGAGGTCAGGATATCACCAGATGAGGATTCGAAAGGAGGATATACCCAAGACAGCCTTCTCAACTCGTTATGGTCTATACGAGTTCACAGTTATGTCTTTTGGTTTGACCAATGCCCCAGCATATTTCATGTATCTAATAAATAAGGTGTTCATGGAATATTTAGATAAGTTTGTCGTTGTGTTTATCGACGACATTTTGATATATTGCAAGGATGAGAGAGAGCATGAGGAACACCTGAGATTGGCATTACAGAAATTGAGGGATAATCAGTTGTATGCTAAGTTCAGCAAATGTGAGTTTTGGATGAAGGAAGTCGCCTTCTTAGGTCATGTATTGACAGCAGAAGGAGTTGCAGTTGACCCTGGAAAAGTGAGTGGGGTGTTGGATTGGCAGTCGCCCACTTCAGTTACCCAGGTCCGGAGTTTTCTGGGTATGGCAGAATATTATCGTCATTTCATTGAGGATTTTCAGTGTGGCCAGACCCCTCACGCAGTTGCTCAAGAAGGAAAAGAAATTCATTTGGACGCCTGAGTGCGAGAAGAGTTTTCAGAAACTTAAGGAGAGTTTGACCACAGCCCCTGTGCTTGTGTTGCCTAATATAAATAAGGATTTTGAGATTTATTGCGATGCCTCTCGCAAAGGTCTGGGTTGTGTCTTGATGCAAGACAAGAAAGTGGTAGCCTATGCCTCACGCCAGTTGAGACCACATGAGGAGAACTACCCTACTCATGATTTGGAGCTAGCAGCCGTAGTGCATGCTTTGAAGATTTGGCGTCATTATCTGATGGGTAATAGATGTGAGGTTTACACGGATCATAAGAGTCTGAAATACATCTTTACCCAGTCCGAGCTTAACCTCAGGCAGAGGAGGTGGTTGGAGCTGATAAAGGATTATAATGTTGGTATACATTATCATCCTGGAAAGGCCAATGTGGTTGCAGATGCCTTGAGCAGAAAGGTATACTGCAATTCAATGATGGTTTAAGAGAGTTAGACAGCATTGCATGAGGAGTTTCAGAAGCTTAGCCTTGAGTTGGTTGAGCAAGGATTTCTGGCAGCCTACTTTGGATGGTCAGATTTGTTAGGCTCAGTCAGATGATGAAGTATTTCAGCGGATCAGGAAGAACTTAGGTGAAGGTAAAGAGTCAGGGTTTACATTGGATGACCAAGGAACCCTTTGGTTCAAGCAGCGGTTGTGTGTGCCCAACAAGCCAGAGTTAAAGGAAGTGTTGTTAAAGGAGGCTCATGAGTTGTTGTATTCGATTCATCTAGGCAGTACCAAGATGTACCAGGACATTAAGGATAAGTATTGGTGGCCAAGCATGAAGCGTGAGATCGCTGAGTATGTGGCCCTTTGTGATGTTTGTCAGAGAGTGAAGGCAGAGCATCAGAGACCAGCAGGCTTGCTACAGCCATTGAAAGTCCCCGAGTGGAAGTGGGAAGAAATTGGTATGGATTTCATAGTCGGTTTGCCTACAATCAAAGAGGGCTATGATTCGATTTGGGTCATCGTGGATCGATTGACCAAGGTTGCTCATTTCATTCCAGTTAAGACAACCTACAGTGGTGACAGATTAGCAGAGCTATACATGTCCAGGAATGTCAGTTTACATGGTGTGCCCAAGAAGATTGTGTCAGATCGAGGATCGCAGTTCACCTCTCGGTTTTGGGGTAGTTTCCATAAGGCTATGGGAACTCACCTGAACTTCAGTACAACATATCATCCCCAGACAGATGGACAGACAGAGCGAGTCAATCAGATTTTGGAGGACATATTGAGAGCATGTGTGCTTGATTATGGGTCCAAGTGGGACAGTTGTTTGCCTTTTGCGGAGTTCTCGTACAACAACAGTTATCAGGCCAGTTTGCAGATGTCACCGTTTGTAGCATTGTATGGCAGGAAATGCAGGACCCCTCTCAATTGGAAAGAGACGGGGGAAGGTCAGGTTTTTGGTCCAGACTGTTTAAAAGAAGCTGAGGATAAGGTCCGTTTGATATAGGAAAGGTTGAAAGCTGCCCAAGCCAGACAGAAGAGTTATGCAGATACCAGACGTTGAGAGCTGAGTTTTGAGCCAGATGATTTTATGTATCTTAGGATCACACCATTCAAAGGTGTGAAGAGGTTTCAGTTAAAAGGGAAGCTTGCACCGAGATATGTTGGTCCGTTCAGGATTCTGAAACGCAGGGGAGATGTTGCTTATCAGTTGGAGCTACCTGCGTGTAACAGCCCAGCTGTTTATTTTAAAATATTGGATTAAATTTAAAATAAAATAATTACTTTTGGCTTCTTAAGTTTCTTTCTAAAAAAAATTAATTGCCTGATTTTCGGCTTAAGAAAAAAGGTTATGAAAAGGTGATTTGAGAAAAAAAATAAAAACAAAAAAATAACAAATAAATAAGGTATTAAATAAGTTAGTTTAAAACAAAAATAATAGTTATTTAGTTTCTTGAAATTTTAAAATTTTTAGCTAGCTTAATTTTCTGCTAAAAAGAAAAGAGAAGAAAAGAGCCTTTCTGTTAAATAAAAAAATATTTTGTAAAGAAAAATATGAAAATTTGAGTTGGAATTTTTTTATAAGTTTAAAATAGCTTTAGAAACTTCTATAAATTTTTCTAAGATTTTTAGCCTTTATTTGTTATTTATTGTATTATTTAAAGCTAGAAAAAGAAAAACATTTTTAAAAATTAAAATATAGTTCGAAAAATTCCGAAATAATTTTTTTTAAATCTTTGTAGGTTCCAAAGATCTTTAGAAAATTTTCTTGAAATTTTTCCAAATTTTCTTTGTTTTCTTCCTTTTTTTCTTCTGTCTTTTTCTTTTCTCTTTCTCTCTCCTTGCTTTCTTCAACCTCCAGCGTGCGCACGAACAGACCGAGCAGCCATGAAACACGTTTTTTTGAAGCTTCTTTAATCTCCCATAACTCGTGATTTACTCAACGGTTTTTAGTGAAATAAATTGCAATCAATTCCCCTCATCAAACTCCTTCATTTCCCACCGTTTTCCCCCTCATTCATAAGCTATTTTCGCGGGATTTAAACCATGCCATTCAAAGACATGCCCCGTTGATCTCCCTCCTCGGGCCTCCTCAACCCTTATAAAAGGGAGCCCCGTGAGCCTCTCCTCATCCTCACTCAACCCCGAAAATCTCAAGTCCCCTCTCCCACTCGTTTGGTCGCAATCGGAGTTTTAGTTTTGTAGTTCAAGCGGCGTTCTTCGGCCTTTTGTGCCTCGTCTGGTGGAGCGCCGCCGTGTTTGACTACACCGTTGGCTTCGCCTCGTCACGTTCTACGCGGTGCTCACCTCGCCTTCGCTGGAACTTCGCCGGAGCACCGTCGCCACCGTAGGCCACATCGGGCCCGCGTTTGTCGCGTCGCCACCGGCCGACCGTGCATGCCTGACCAAAACCAAGGTGAGCATCACGATCCCCACACTCTACTCTTCGATTCGCCGCAATTCTCGCATGTTAATTCTTCTCCGTTTGCCCGGGACGCTGATGTCAGCCTGTAGGCCGCATAAAGTCTTGTCCACCGTGTTTCGCTAGTCCATTGGCTGAGCCGTCTACGGCGTTGAGTTCGTCTCGACGCGTTCTACGCTGTGCTCCCCTCCGTTCATCCAAAAACCTTCCATAAATATTTGCGCCCGACACCTCGCCATGGCCGTAAATGGCACTTCGCGTCCCCGCCTGTCTGGGAATGCTCTCAACGATCTGTCTATGTCAAAACATGCCAAACCATCCCAGGAGGCTACGTTACAGACGGTTTTGGATTCACCTGACCGAGCGCGAAGATATTGAGTTTTTCATGTTTCGGTACCGACGTCGTTCAAACGACGATTGCGTCGCCTCCGGTGAGTTTCGGCTTAACCGATATTTTTTTCTAGACTCGCCTTACCGCGTTCTACGCCATGGTTATCTTACTTCATCATATTCTTTATCCGAAAATTATTCTTCTCTACGCACCCTATGTCATTGTCACCGTAGACGTCGTCATCGTGCTTCGTTTGACGTGCTGCCAATTCCTACGTGTGCCTCGGGTCATTAGCAACCCATTGGCTTCACCTTCCGTGCCTTTCCTCGCCGACGACACGGCCAAAAGCAGTGAACAGGGCTGCTGCCCGTTAGTGTTCAGGCGGGAATATTCCTTCGGAATATTCCTGATTTTTCTTTTTCCAGAATTTTCTGATCCGCTAATCTTCCAATCGCTCGTTCTCCTTCGTCCGAACTCCGAATCAAGTGATTCAAGTTTCTAAATTCATCTAAATTCATAATCTATTTTTCAATATATATTTTATAATTTTTGGATTTTCTCGACTGGCCATTGGTTGAATCTCCTCTCCGCCGGAGAACACCGTCGCCACCGCCGCCCGAGTTGCGCCACCGCTTCACCTCGCCACCGACCACCTTCCAACCACTTGTGGTGATGCACAAGAGGACCAGTGCACTCATCGCAATCCCCTCTCTCTTTTCTTCACCTCACCACCCCTCCGCCAAGCAAACCCCCGCCGAAGTGTCTCTTCCGCCGACGCCGACGCCACCACCGCCAAATCTTCGACAGGACCGCGCGCACCTCCTTCACCATTTTCCCGAGCTAGAGCATGACCGGAGTACTCCATCGCCGGTAACCTTCCTCAGGCCTGCGTGAACCTTCGACACCCTTTCTCCGAGCAAGCCGTCGTCGGAGAATCTCCGCCGTCGATAATTGTACCCCGCCTCCGCTACACCCTCACCGCCAGCCAACTCTGTGCAGCCCGAACCTTGCGCCAAGGTAGAACCAGACTCATACTCTTCTTCCTCTTTTGTACATCTCACCAGTATTCGTCATCATTGGATCGCTCGGATCTTGTCACGTGAAGTCGTCCGACTTCTCCCAACCATCCGATTCTAAGACCCCGCTATCTGGAGGCTCTTTAGACTTCGCCATCCGGAGGCTCTTTAGACTTCGCCATCTGGAGGCTCTTTAGACTCCGCTGTTCGGAGGCTTCTTAGACTCCGACTGCTCAGAGCCTTCGACTTCGACCTTCGGAGACTTCAACTCCAGCCTTCGACCTTCGACCTCGAAGACTTCAACTTCGGCCTTCGATCTTGGAGCCTTCGACTTCGACCTCCGTCTTCAAGCCGACCATGGTTCTTTGACCGTTTTAACCTCCGCATCCTCTGACCTCTCTGAACCCTCCGATCTCTCCGACCACTCGAAACCGACCGATCTCTCCAAGCCGTTCGATTCTTTCGACCACTCTGCATAAATCCAATTCTTCCAACCACTGTACAATTCCGACCAGGTCTTCGACCGAATCTTCGACTTCAACTGTACCCGTACTTGAAGTCTCTATCTTCAACTTCAACTTCCGCAACTTCAACCGTTGATTCGACTATGATTTTGACCATGTCTTCGACTATGCCTTCGATAAGGGTTTCAATCATACACAAATAATTTATCTTCCAACCACTTTTCCTTCACAAAGAAAAGAATTCCAAGAATTCCTTTTATTCATTTCTTTGGAATTTAAACTTCCATAAGTCGTTCTCCTTTGTCCTTACTCCGTTTGGATCCATTCAAATTCCTAAAATCATCTAAAGTCATATCTCTCAGATAATATTTTATAAAATTTGGATTTTATTTGAGTTTAGTTTGTTCTTGCTTTTCGAGTGTAGACTACGACTAATCCGAGAGTATAAATTCGACAACCTCAGCAAACTTCAAATTTATTTATGTTGTTTTACTGTATATGCATGCGTACTTCTATGCAAAATTAATTTAAATTCAGTTTAAATGTTAGATATACCCATGATCCTTTGATTATAGTCCATTTGAAATTCCGAATTCATATACCTTGTCGCCCTACTTGAAAACTAGTTAGTACCATAGTATTAACTAGAAATTTTGTAGAAATGCTTAGCCCGACTTAATATAACTTTAGGTGGGATCAACTATTTCACATGAAATGACAAACTTTGAAAATGAACTCTTGACTTCAGTGAGTCAAGATTGGTTTATGAAAACGAGCTAAAAATAAAAATAGAAACTTATGTTTTGGACTTAGGCTAATGGTTAGGTGGTGGGTGCCGGCATGCCTTGTGTTTGGTGACACCTGGTTGATTGTCGTGCACGGGGGTATGTGGTTGAGCCTAAGTCGGATTAAGGACCGTTTCTGTGATTCATTTTACGAAGTCACTTCGTACTACCACAAGTCCGGTATGGGACGGACTTGGCTAAGTAATTTGTGAAGTTCCAATTATAGTCTCGCTATATTTGAATGTGAGCGCGCGAGGGGTGAGGAAGTCTCACATGGAACCAGAGGGGGCTCCAACTCGTGGATTCGAGTTGTGGTGAAACCTTAGTGGCGGCGTGACTATTTTGGCTATGGATCATTGTAACAGCCTCGTCATGATCTCCTCGCCGCACACCAAAGGAAGTGTGTTTATCCGGTGGCAATATGGGATGATCGTGTCTTGTGGGTAAAGCTGTACACCTCTGTAGAGTTTAAATCTATCCTGGATAGCCGTGTCCACGGTCATGGACATGCTGAGTAGAGTTGTCACAGATTAGACTTTGGTTTTTAAAATGGTTTATGAAAAAGCTTATGGATGGATGGATGGAATCCATGACCAAGTGGGATACCTGTGAATAAGTTGGTGTTTGGTCGGAGCCTACACTAACAAAATGAATCCATAAGAGATTTTGAAAAGCATATGGATAGATGGAATCCATGTGAAACCTTTTGAAAAGATGGACCAGGTGGGATACCTGTGAATAGGTTAGTGTTTGGTCGGAGCCTGCACTAACGATATTATTTTGTTAAATTATTATTTCATATACTGTATTAAATTCAGCTTTTCATACTTACAGTATTGTATTTCAAATTCAAGTACCGCTTTTCGCACAATTAACCTTATTAAACCTTCCTTTGTTATCCCTATGCATGCATTCACTCTGCTAAAATTCCTGGTGTAACTTGCGTAAGTACTTTATGTGCTTACCTTGGGAGTACTTTATGTACTCACCTTGCTAAAATCTGTTGCCAGAGGATGACGTCAACAACTTCGGTGAGGATGGTGACGACTAGGCCGCGTCTTACAGTCATTCGCCTATGGGCAAGCAGGATGAGCTGCTACTTCATTGGTTTTCTTCAACTGTTTATATGTATTTTTGGTTTATGAACCATTGATGTAAAATTTGGCCATCAGGCCCATATTTAGTTGATGAATAAATGTCATTGTGCATGATATGAATCTTTGTTATCCACTGTGTGCACTAGCTTGATCCTGGACTAGTGCGATTTACACAGAGGATCCTGGAGTCGTTGCTCCGGGGTCCGACACTGCGTCCTTCAGTGGGGTACATGACATCTTCCATGTGTCCCAGCTGAAGAAGTGTTTGCGTGTACCAGAGGAGGTCGTGCCAGTTGAGGCCGTTGACCTGCATGAGGATCTGTCGTACAAGGAGCATCCAGTCAAAGTCTTAGAAGTGTCAGAGCGAGTCACCCGGAATAAAGTGGTCCATTTTTGAAGGTGCAGTGGAGCAACCATTCTGAGGAGGAAGCCACCTGGGAGCGCGAGGAGGACCTCAGAGTAGAGTTTCCGAACCTATTCTCTTAGTTGGCCCAGATCTCGGGGTCAAGATCTCGTTTAAGGGGGTAAGGATTGTAACATCCTGTTTTTCTGATATTTTTAAAGCCAAGAATTTAAAAATGAATTTTCTAGAATTTTCTGAATTTAATTCAAGCTTCAAATGAATTTTTAGAATTTTAAAAGATTTACTATGAACAAAATAAACATCAACATAAGTTGAAAATATTTTATTTGGATTCCTCAGGTCTCAAGGAATTTTTTGGTATTTTTGGTGAATTTTTGGGATTTATTTGCTATTTTCTAGAGCTCTTTGAAATTTATTTGAATTTCTGAAAAAGAAAAGAAATCAGAAAATATCCCCGCCGCCTGTTTTTCTCTCTCCTCCGCGCGTCGCTCATCCCGCGCATCCCCGCTGCTGCCGTACTCCTTCCCGCCCTCACCCGCTTCCCACCGCCCGATCTCGCCGCTCGCCACGCGTCGCGCATCCGCGCCGACACGCGGCGGCACCAGCCGCACCCTCGCGCCCGCGCCTCGCCTCCTTCCTCCGCCGTCCGATCGCCCGCCCGCACGCGTAACCCTAACCCTAACGCTCGCCGTGCCTCAGCCGTCCGATCTCGTCGTGTTTGATCTGGACCGTCCAAACCGCGCCCGCGTCCGCGCCGCTCCGTAACCGATCAGAACTCCCTCGGTTCACGTGCTACCCCGCCGCCGCTCTCGCCTCCGCTCCCGCGCCGCCGTCTCCGGAGCCTCGCCGCCGTCGCCCGTGTGTCCCCTGAGCTCGCCCGTGCCGCCGGAGTCGTCGCCGTCTTCTTTCGTCGCTGGTGAGTCCCCGCGTGATCCCCGTCGCCGCCGCCGCCTGCCGTCCCGAAGTCGCCGCGTCGTCCTCCCGCGCGCTCCTCGCCTCGGCGCGCGCGCGCTTCGCTGCGTCCACCATGCGTCGCCGATCCGTTCCCCGCGCCGGCCACGCGTCGCCATCTCCTCGCTCCCACCCGCGCCCGCGCGCGCATCCGCGACGCCTCGCGCGCTGCGCCACGCGTCGGCCATCCCCGCCGTCCTCGCGCCCGCGCCGCTCGATCCTCGCCGCTGATCCAGATCTGAGCTGAGGGCTCAGACAGCTCCGCGCGTCGCACTCCCCGCCGTCGGATCCCCGCCGCCGCTGCCCGCACCCGAGCCGTGCCACGTCAACCATCCCACGAGGCACACCACGTCAGCCCTAGGTCCACGTGGCATGACACGTGACATGCCACGCCAACTGCCACGTCACCCCCGTGCCACGTGGCAGCATATGCTGCTGCCACGTCAGCCCTAGCGTGCCGCGTCAGCGCCGCTGCCCGCTTGCACTGTTTGGTGGACCGAGTCCACGGTGGACCCCGGTTTCCCGTGCGCCCGGTCCACAGCACAATAACTTTTCCAATTTTCCCGATTTTATTTAGATTAAATTTTCCGAGAGCCCGTTCTCCTCCGTCCTAGCTCCGATTGACCCCGTTCTTTTTCTAAATTCATCTAAAATCGAGCTCTAGCTGTTGGTTCTGGTTTTGTGAATTTTGGAGTTTATTTGCTTATCATTTTATGTATTTCTTTGGTTTAAGTCGTTTTCTCTCTCGTTAGATTCGGATTCCGGAGGAGCAGGATCGACGCTCGAAGACCAGGAGTACCTCGCTGAGCATAACGAAGGCAAGTCGTGTCCTTTGATCATGTTGAACCTAGTTTGTAATCTATTAGTTATTTATTTTGTTTTAAATTACGTTGCATCGCTATTTTTATTCAAACTCTTGTATTGGTAGTTATCGTCCCAATTGAGTTTATCCCTCTTTGTTAATTTGGAACACCATGATACCCTTGTCACCTTAGGTTGGGAAACTTACTAGTGATGCTAGATCATTTATCACATGGGTTGTACGATTAGACTGCTTAGTTGGATTATACTTTACGAATAGTCTCATCATCACATGTTAACTATTAATTTGACTTAATGACATATGGAACTATGGTTGGTGCCACGTTTATTAAAATTTGTGCCACATCATTGGTGTGACATTGGCTGGGCTATACAAATTTGGTTTTGCGCTTGGGCGAGTGATCGTGCAGTAAAGGGGGAAGTGCAGGTGCACTTTGGGGGATGTGGTAGTCTCGCCCGGGTATTGTTAAGGACTTAACTTTGTGCGCCATTGATCTGAGCTTAATCGTGCAAACCACACGTCTAGTATGGGATAGACCTGGCTGATTAATTTGTAATATTTCAATTCAATTCTGCCATTGTGATGGACATGGTTGCTGATTTCCATGTGGCGCAAGGGGGGGTGTGATGCGAAACCCTAGCGGGCAGGATTGGGTTGAGGTAGAGCATTGTAAAGGTCTTGTTGTGATTTCCTGAGATCGAGGCTAATCACATCTTGTGGGTACAGTTGTGCAACCTCTGCAGAGTGTAAAACTATTCGAATAGCCGCGTCCTCGGTCATGGACAATGCTCGGTGATTTCACACGAGGGTTAGTGTTTTCATTTATAACTTGGTGGTTTATGTGGGAGGTGAACAGGTAGTTCACTCTTGGTTTAGCTTGTGAATTGGTGTTCACAAGTGGTTCATGTTTACCCCTTTGATTATTTATTATTATTGTTTTCCTTTAAATTTCGCTTTCAATCTAGTTATTATGTTTACTTTGAAATGCCTTTTATGCAAATTAACCTTTCAGCCTTCCATTGGTAAACCTTTCATATTATATTGCATTCACTTGTTACAAACGACTTGCTGAGTACCAATGTACTCACGGCTTTACGCCTATGTTGCTCAGTTGAGGGAGAGGAGTACTATCAGCAGGAGGTTCCAGAAGGAGAGTACTACGACGACTTCACGGATTAGACTTCGTTCTCCACTCGATAGCCTGTGGGCTTGTCGATTGGTTGCTACGCTGTATTTTGGGTTTCCATTGCTATTTTTGTTAAGCCCTTCCGGCTAGTGATATTGTAAGCTTGGCCATAAGGTCGTACCTTTGAGATTTTATCGATATTTGAGTTTTCCCTTTTATTATATTGTGTGTATGAATGTGATGACATCTATGTTTGACTGTGTGCACTAGCGTGATCCTGGACTAGTGCAGTTTACACAGAGAGACCGAATTTGCATATTCGGGTCTCGACAGCCCGCTCGCGCTCGTGTCCGCGCGACGCCTCGCGTGGCGAACCTCGCCTCGCCGTGCAACCGCAGCCGCTCATCCGGATCTGGATTGACGACCCCGATGCAACCACGTGGTCGATCCTCCACCGTCCGATCTGCAGCCGAGCCCCCTGCCACGTCAGCCTTGCCCAGTCAGCTCGACACATCAGCCCTAAGCCTACGTGGCAGCCACGTGTCATGACACGTCAGCCGAAATCGCCCCCCAGGTGCCACGTGGCAGCCACGTTAGCCGCCACATCATCAGCCACATCAGCTGACACGTGGCAGCATCAGCGCGTGCCACGTCAGCCCTAGCTGCTGCCCCTGCTTGCACTGGTCGGTGGACCGAGTTCACCGTGGACCGGCCCCACCTGTCAGCCTCTGTAAATTTATTTAAATTCTCTTGCTGACGTCATTAGTCCGATTTTCCTTTAGGAAAATAGTTCCTGCTGACGTCATAATTCTTTTTCAGTAGGAATTTAATTCTAGAAATCAATTCTTTTTCTTTTTCTCTGATTTTAAACTTCCAAAGGCCATATCTTCCTCATTTTAACTCCAAATTGACCCATTCAAATTTCTAAATTCATTTAAAATTCCAAATTTCATTTGGTATATTTATTATTAATTTTTGAGTTTGAATTTTATTTTATTTATTTAGTTCTTCTCGTTTTTCGTGTAGAGACCGAATTCTCGGAAGATTTTCAAGAGCAACTTCGGGAAGATTCCAACCTAATTCAAGAAGGCAAGTCTCCTTGACCATTTTGCTCCTAAATTTTTATAAATGTTTTTGTGATTATTTTAAATAATTGCATGGCTATGTTGTATAAAGTGATAATTTAATTTAGAAAATTTAGATAAATGCCAATCTTGCTATACTCTCCTTTGGAAATTGCTTACCATGTACCCTTGTCAACATAGGATATTATTTGACTCATAAATGAGTTAGTATTATCTGTTGTTGAATTTAGATTATTATAGCATGCTTATTTTAGCTGATTAATATAAAAATGCTCATATGGGAAAAGTTGTTGATGAATGTTTTGTATTTAAAAATTTGTTTAAACTAGTGGTAATGGATGTTACCACTGTAATTTTATTTTAAAAATGAAATTTAAAATGAAAACCTAGACCAGGGTGGATGGAATGATTGGCTGGTGCGGTTTTAGCACGAGAATTGGGATTGTGAATGATCCACCCTAGTCGTCTAAGGACCGACTCTTGTGTTTGTCCAAACTAAGCAAAACAGTACAACCACAAGTTGAAATGGGTGCAACCTAGCTAATTAACCTATAATAGTTTAGTTTCTGTGTCACCATTGGAAAATGAGTACCAAGGATTTACTGGTTGCTTAAAGTGAGGGGCAGGGATTTACTGCACTCACGTGGCGCAAGAGGGGGCTTCTGAATGTGGTGGATTTAACCCCTCAGCGGTGAAACCTCAGCGGGTGATATAAAACTATACTAGAGTAGGTGAAAAGCTTTGTGATATTTTATTTGGGTCTTATGCCAAAGGAAGCATATTGATTGTTAGGATAATTTATCTCTTGTGGGAAAAGTTGTACGAACTCTGCAGAGTAATAAACTATTCGAATAGCCGTGCCCCGGTCAAGGGCGAGCAAGGAATGCATTCACATGGTAGAGTTTTGGTTTTGAATTTAAAAATAAAATATTTCGGAAAACTCGGGAGTAGATGGAACTCTCGTGATTTTGGTCTGGTGGATGGAACCAGTTCAGGTGGATTTAACTTTCATTTTTAAACTTGGCGGATATAGCCTATGTGGTTAGTGTTGGCGAATGAAACCTTCACTACATTAGTTACCTAGTTTCAATTATTGAAAATAAAAGGCTAATTTATGCAAAAGAACCATATAACCTTCCTTTGAGGAACCCTACATCTAATGCATTTTTCCCAAGACTTGCGGAGTACATTTTTGTACTCACCTGTTGCTCTACAAATCAAATAGCAGAAGACTATGAAGCTCAAGAGGAGGATTACCGCTACTTCGAGGAAGCCGGTGACGAAGGTTTTGCCGAGAACTAGGCCGCTTCCCATCAATTGCCCGTGGGCATTGTTGGGCCGTCTTTTTGAGATTTTCTGCTTCCGCTGTTATCATTACTTTCGTGTAAGAGGTTCTGAGAACCATGGTTGTAAGGCCTTGGGCCAAGAAGTGTGAACTTCAGTTATTATTGAAATAAAGCGTGTTTGGCAACGTATCATTTTCTGGTTAACTGTGTGTACTAGCATTGATCTGGGACTAGTACTGTAATACACAGAGGATCTAGGAGTTTCAACTCCGGGGTCTCACAGAATCTAGCGATGTAACATCCTATTTTTCTGTGTCTTTTTGAAGTTTTTAAAATAAAATTCACCATTTGGATTTTTCTGGAATTAGTTGAACCTTAATATGAATTTTTGCAAATTAAAAAGATTTAATATGATTAATTTAAACTTCAAATATTCTTGAAATTTTTTATTTGGATTCTTAATGTTGCAAGGAATTTTTTGCATTTTCTGGAGTTTTTTTGGGTTTATTTGCTATTTTCTAGAGCTCAAGTAATTTAATTTAATTTCTAAAATTGGAAATCCTTAGAAAATCTTTAAAAATCTATTGGGATAAAACCCTAGGGACCGGCCCATTTCTCTTCCAACCCAGCCTACCAACTCGAGCCATCAGCGCCAGTCAATTCGATGATCGTCATTCACTTCATCTTCAGCCACCCTTTATGCCATGTGTCACCCATCGGTGCTCCCTTGCACTGTGCTTCGTTTCATGCAGGAGACGCCGCTGTGTCTAAGTTGGGCATGCCCCAGCGTTTGCACCGTCTCTATTGCGAACTCCTTCCCACAAGCGCCTTAGACTTCTCGCCCTCCGTGCATAAGTAGTCGCATCACCCGTCATTGTTCTGTATCCCGAAGCTGCCATCGTCCTCGTTGAGCTCGTGCGCCGTCGCTGGAGTTCATTTGCGCCACCTCCTTCATCTTATTCACTAATGTCGTCTTTGTCATTGCCAATTCGCTGTCTGTCTCCGTCGAGCCGCTTCGCGATCGAGCTCTCCGCCACCCGCCCAAAGTGTTGCTCGTGTTGGTTCGCCTCACAAAAGGTCGCACTTGCGCGCTCGCTGACATCATCGTGCACTCGCCGTCCTTTCAACTTCTCCATAGACTAAGTTCATGTGAGATGAGTCATTGACCCATGGGTCCCACCGATCAGTAGCACTATGATGTAGACCCATGAACTAAGCCACGCAAGCATCCATGCCAGTAGCCATGTCACATGCCATATCCTCCCTAGGCTTACCTGTGCAAGCCATGTGTTCACCACCTTAGCCAGTTGTGCCACGTGTCAGTGCCACCTCACTTGTCATGTCCGATTCACATGTCACTGCCACGTCAACCAAACCATGCCTCGGGTTTGCCATGTGTCATGTCATGTCACCACCATGTCAGCCCTAGGTGCCACATCAGCAAGCCACCAGCACATGTACTGATCCATGCATTGGGTTCATTGTAGACTATTACTATTCTGTAGACCAGGTTCACAACACAGTATCTTTTCCTAATTTTTCATAAATTTATTTTATGAAAGAACTTCCAAGAGCCCATTCTTCTCCGTGCTAGCTCCGGTTGACTTGATTCTTTATTCTAAATTCATCTAAAATTGAGCTCTATCTTTTAGTTCTTGTTTTGAAGTTTTTGGAGTTTATTTAAATTTTATTTGATTTTATGTATATTTTGTTCGCTTTTTTCCCATTAGATAACGTCTTTAAAGGAGCTGAAATAGGATCTGAAGACCAATAGTTCATAACTGAGCAAGGCCAAGGCAAGTTGTATCATTTGATCATGTTGAACTTACTTTTTAAATATATTTATTTATTATTTTATTTCAAATTATCATGCATTGCTAATTTAATACAAACCTTAGTGTCTGGTAGTTATTATCCAATTTGATTAATCCCTTAATTGATAACCTGAATGCTATGATTCCATTATCACCATAGGATTGGTATTTATGTAGTGATGCAATACTAGTTGTCACATAGGTTGTATGTTTAGTATGTTTAGCCGTGCTTGTAGTGCGTTTGGTTCATGAACACATGTGGATTAATTAATTAATTTTGACTTAATAAGATACTGAATCGTGGTGGTCATATACAGTTATAAAATTTGAGTGACATGACATGGGTAGTGTTATTAGTACTAGTGTTGGTTATACAAAATGATTTTCACTTAGGCAAGTGCATCGTTGATCTAAGCATTAACGTACAGGCACATGTCCAGTTTGGGATGGACCTGTCTGATTAATTTGTAAGGATATTTTGTTAGTGCAAAAGGGGTTTTTCCGACTTGGTGGTTAGTCTACTAGGTTGCGAAACCTTAGCGGGCAAGATCAGCTTGAGATTGAGTATTATAAAGGCCTTGTTATAATCTTCTTGGTTAACATGCCCAAGGAAGTGTGTTGCTCTAATGTTTTTCTTATTACTCATTTTTAAAGTTCTCTTTCAATCTATTTTTTGTATTTTACTCTAAAGTGTTGCTTTCTGCAAACTAATCATTCAGCTATCATTTGATAAGACTTGCATACTTACATTACACTTTGTTACAAATGACTTGCTGAGTACTCTATGTACTCATAGCTATATCCATACTTGCTCAGTTGAAGAAGAGGAACCATATTAGCCAGAGGTACTTGAAGGAGGATACTTCGATGACTTTTTGAAATAGGACTTCGCTTTCCAGTCAATTTTCTGTGGGCATGTTGAATTGTCACTTCGTCTTTCGATGTTTTTTCACCGCTAGTTTTGTTAATCCATTCTAGCTATTAAATTATAAGCTTGGCCATATGATTGTAACTCTAATAATTAATAATATTTGAGACCTTTTTCTTAGTTAATCGAGATGTGGTCAACATTTCATGTATGTTTCTACTGTGTGCACTAGTGTGATCCTGGACTAGTGTAGAATACACATAGAGTCTGGATTTTACATATTTGGATCTCTACAGAGGTGGTATCAAAGCCATATCGATTGTAGGACGAAGCTATAGGTAGAAAGAGAAAGCCTTAAGGACCTATACAACTCATAACCACCAAATAACAATAAAGATAATAATAAAATTGTAAGCTTTTCTGCATCTTCCCTCTCCTTCTTAGTGTCTTGATCTTGTCTCTATCTGAATTGTCAAGCTATAGCTAACTCTCTTCCGTCCTTAAAACTTTTGTAGATGTTGTTCTCCAATTCGTACGCCAGTGATGAAGGTGGTTTTGGTGAGGTGTTGTGTAACATCCTGAATTTCATATCATTTTTTAAAGTTTTTAAAATAAAAATAACCATTTGGATTTTTTTGAATTAATTAAAGCTCAATCAAAATTTTCAAAATTAAAAAGATTTAATATGAATAATCTAAACTTTAATTAATTAAAAACTTATTTTATTCAAGTTCCTTGTGTCACAAAGAATTTTTTTTTGCATTTTATTGGATTTTTTGGAGTTTGTTTGAGCTCAATTTAAAAATTCCAAAAGTTAGAAAAATCTTCCTATTGGGTCACCCATCCCTAGAGTGCTCCCATGAGAGCACGCTTAACTTAGAGTTTTTATCACCCTTGCTACCAAGTCAACTTTCCTCCTTCATGAATGAGGACTTACCTTTCCTTCCCTTTATTCTTCACACTTGCGTGAAATTAGAGTTTCTTCCTTCATGAATGAGGACTTACCTTTGCTTAACTTAGAGTTTTTATGACCCATCCCTAGAGTGCTCCCATGAGATCTGATACTGTATTGGTATCACAAAATGAATAAAACATGTAATCGAAAACAACATCTTGTCCCTGCCACTGCCACCTGATGTGGTTGCCGGCGTCGAGGGTGACGCTGGCGCCGCTCACTCCCTCCTCCTCTGCCTCGCCTCTACTGCCCTTCCTCCTCAGTTCTAGCGGCTCACTGTCGCTAGTTCCTCCGCCCAACTGCCCAGCACCATGCGCGTCCATCCGTCAATGCCCACCGCAAGCCAACGAGCCTACGGCCAACGGTGCCCCATCGCCTCGCCGCCTCCGCCACCCACTGCCAGTCCTCCCGTCACCTCGGTCTTTCTTTGAAATCAAAGCCCTGCTAGTGATGCACAAATGGTGATGCAAATCGAAATGTTAGACATTCAACTGATATCCAAATAAAATCATTCGACAGATTTCTAGCAATTCCATTTGATATTTATCGAAGCACTTATTAGGAAATTTGTATACCAAACGGATGTACTAGTTTCTTTAGCGACCAATAGATTTCTGGTAGTAAAATTCAGAAGGGTGTGTCTAGTTATCACTCGGATGTTTTCTTTCAAACAATCATTTAAATTTATGACTTTTGATTAAAGATCCAACAGCTCTTTCTATATTCCAGAGGGGATCACACACTGATGAACAGCTCAAACTGCAGCTAGAAATCAAGCAACTTCTAAAGGAGGATAGTCAGCTATCCACGTAGGCAATTAGCCTTCCTTTTCTGTCATTTGGTTATCATGAGTCATGATACCGTTGTTCATAACCCAAAATTTCTCTATTAACTGAAGAATGGTTCGCAATCCATCCCAACTAGCCTCTTTACATTTCGTTCATTCGTTTATCTTTTATCCCTTATTTTCTGAAATGGACTCTAAACCAAAATCCATGAATTGGAGTCAGTTTCTATCTCTTCTAAACTTATAAATGTGATCCCTTGGCCCCCGTAAACCTGTTCCAAGCCGTGCCAAGTCTCCCCAAAGGCCAGAATGCCGTCGGCACCACGGCCCTTCGGCCCCAAAATTGCTCGTTGCGTCCCGAGCAATCCGGTGAGATTTTTCGTGATTCTTTCATGTCACATCATGTTCTCATGTGCCATCTACATTCTTGCCAAATTAATTTGATTTTGGTGCAGCCAATCTCTTGGAATTCAGTTTTCCCCAATCTAGGCCGAGATCGCTTCCCGACATCGATTCGTCGCCACCGGTAAGCTTTAGCCCATGCCATCACCTCTCTTAGACTTGCCTCGTCACGTTCTACATCGTGCTTCCCTCCGTTGCCCCAAAAAGCCTCTGCAAATATTTGCCTCTGACACCTCACCATGGCCGCCTAGGGCATCTCGTGTCCCTATCTATCCGGTGATGCTTTCTCCGATCCTTTCGCATCAAAACATGCCAAACCATCCTAGGTAGCTACCTTTCAAATGGTTTTGGATTTCGTTCACTGAGCACCAAGATATCAAGTTTTTACCTTTTCCCTACCGACGTCATTCAAACGCCGATTGCGTTGTCTCTGGTCAGTTTTCGGATAAGCCGATAATTTTTCTAGCTTCACAATGACGCATTCTAGCCCGTGCTCACCCTACTTCCCTATGTTCCAGGCCCGGATATTATTCCTCTCTCCTACCTATGTCGTTGTCGCCGCCCACATCGTCACTGTGCTTCGTTTTTCGTGTCACCACCCCTAGGTGTTCCTTAACACCCCAGCGACCCATTTTGCTATTTGGCCGAGTCGTTTGAGCCTTTCCTCACCGGCGTCATGCCAAAATAGTAGCATGGGTGCCCTCTGCTCAATTTTAGCTGAAGGGAATATTCCTTGGAATATTCTCTCGTTTTTCCTTTTTCAGCAATTTATTGTCCGACAAATTTCAAATGACTCGTTCTCCTCCATCCTAACTCCGATTGAGCCCATTTTTTTTTCTAAATTCATATAAAATTGAGCTCTATCTTTTGGATTTAGTTTTGTAATTTTTGGAATTTATTTAAATTTATTTTTGTTTTTGTTTGCTCGATAGACAACGTCTTCGAAAGAGCTGAAGAAAGATTTGAAGATCAAGAATTCATAACTGAGCGAGACTAAGGCAAGTCATGTCCCTTGATCATATTGAACCTAGTTTTTAATCTACTATTTATTTATTTTGATTTAAACTATAATGCATCGCTATTTATTACAAACCCTTGTACTTGATAGTTATTATCCAAATTGATTATTCCTCCTTGATAATTTTGCATACCATAATGTCATTGTCATCATAGGTTGAGAATTATTTAGTGATACCATACTAGTTGTCACATGGGTGATACGATTTATATGCTTAGTCTTACTTATAGTCTTGATGGGTTCATTATCACATGTGATTAATTAATTTGACTTAATAAGATATTGAATTGTGGTTGGTGCCATAGTTATAAAATTTATGCCATAGCATTGGTGTGTCATTGGTGTTGGTTAACAAAATTGGTTTTCACTTGAGCGAATGATCGTGCAGTAAAGGGGGAAGTGTGGATTTACTTCGTGGGATATGGAAGTCTCGCCTAAGTAATGATAAGGACTTAACTTTGTACGCCATTGATCTGAACTTTATCGTGCAAACCACATGTCTAGTATGGGATAGACCTGGCTGATTAATTTGGGATATTTTAATTTCAATCTCGCTATTGTGATGAACATGATTGCTGATTTCCATGAGGTGCAAGAGGGGGCAATTATCGACTACGTTGGAGCCTACAACGGCGAAACCTTAGCGGGCGGGATTGAGTTGAGGTTGAACATTGTAAAGACTTTGTTGTGATTTTCTGAGATCGAGGCTAATCACATCATGTGGGTACAGTTGTGCAACCTCTGTACAGTGTAAAACTATTTGAATAGCTGTGTCCCCGATTATGGATGATACTCGGTGATTTCACACGAGGGGTAGCATTTTCATGAAACTTATTGGTTATGGTAAGTGAATAGTTAGTTCACTGTTGGTTTAGCTTGTGGATGGGAGGTTAATAAGTGGTTTATTCAATTCTGTTGATTATTTATTTATTATTGTTTTCCTTAAAGTTTGCTTTCAAATCTATTTATCATATTTACCTTGAAATATCATTTTATGCAAAATTAACATTTCAGCCTTCCATTGGTAAGCCTTGCATATAATATTGCATTTATTTGTTACAAACGACTTGTTGAGTACCAATGTACTCACGACTTTATGCCCATGTTGCTCAGTTAAGGAAGAGGAGTGTTACCAGTAGGAGGTTCCAGATGGAGGATACTTCAGTGACTTCGCCGATTAGGACTTCGCTCCCCAGTCGATTGCCTGTGGGCATATCGAATGGCTTCCATGCTATTTCAGTTTTCTGCTGCTAGATTTTAAACCCTTCCGGCTAGTGATTTGTAAGCTTGACCATAAGGTCGTACTTTGATATTTATTAATATTTGAGTTTTCCCTTTATTTATCGTGTATATGGTCGATATTGCATCTATGTTAAACTGTGTGTACTAACGTGATGCTAGACTAGTGCAGTTTACACAGAGAGTCCGGATTTACATATTTGGGTCTCGACAAGTTGTGGCTCATGCTTTAGGATTTGGGAAGTTTGGAGTGTCAGAATCACCATCTTCTCCGAAGGTAGACGGCACAGTCGCCCTTATCACTTTATTGTGGACAAAGAGACTTTTAAGTTGGGATGCCAAGAAGCTGCTTGAGTAGCCCTCGCTCACTTGCGTTTCACTCATCGTTATCCTTTGGTGGGCACTCCTTTTCGGTACTTTCCCTATCGCAAGAAGGGGGAAGTCTTTAGCACATTTAGGAGTTCAAAAGGTGAAGCTAATCCTACAGTTGTCCACATGGCTTCTCTCATCAAGGTGCAAGATGAAGCTTACAATCACTTGGACTTGGAGCTAGAGCGTACGTATGCAAAACTAAGGGAGGTGAAGTTGAAGTTGTCCCAACTAAAGGAGTTGCACCAAGACTGCCAACAACTTCAAGTGTTGTAGCAGGAGTTGGTACAATAACAGGAGCTTGAGCATGTGGAGGAGCATTGACCACAGACACCACAAGAGCAGAAGGCATTGTATTCTCCCATACAGCTGCCACCTCAGGGATTCACTCCGAAAGCATCTCTAGTCTAGCATCGCCATTCGAAGCTCAGGACCACTGCTTGTAAGATCTAGTACCCTCATCAGTTGGATAGCTCCGTGCCTATGAGAGTGTATCACGTGATGCACTCAGCAGAGCCCCCTGCTAGAGGAGGGGGGATGGCTTAGTGAAGCAGAAGAACCAGAAGAAGAGGATAAAGAGTAGAAGAGTAGCAATAGAGTAGTAGTAATAGTAAGAGTGTGTAATAGAACATTTTGGTTTTTATTTGCAATTGCTTGTGGCATGAGATGCAGTTTTACCTCGTGCATTATGTTGCGGTCATGCTAAAGATCTTTATTTGAGTAATATAATTCTTCTTTTGTTAGCCCTCCAGCTAAGTGCTTACTTAGTTTAGGTTGCCATTAGTATCCCCCTTAGACGAGTTTACCTCTTACATTTGCTATTCTCTCTTTCCTTGGTAAACTTGGTGTCATCCTATCAGAAGGTTGATACTCAGAACTCACCTGGTCATAGTCAAATGAATCAAGAACAGGCAGTAGAACCGTAGATCCCTCAACCCAGGGGCAGTAGGTAACACCATTGGGATGGATCCAATCTTAAGTTACTTCATGGTAGCCCAGACTCAGTTGATGAATACAATGATGTAGAATATGAATACCATGATGAACCGATAGAATCAAGAAGCATTCGCACCCCAGCCAGTACGACAGCAGTCAAAGTTTGCTAAATTCATGAGGACAAGACTGCCTACATATTCTCGTTCTTCTGAACCTTTGGAAGCTGATGATTGGCTTCATTCCATAGAGAAAATCTGAATCTCACTTAATTCACAAATCGAGAGAAAGTTCTATACATTGCTCATCAGTTGGAAGGTGCCACTGTAGAGTGGTGGGAAAACTACTGTGCCGCTTATGAGAATCAGGGTAGCATCGCTTGGGCTAAGTTCATGGTAGCTTTTCGCCATACCCATATCTTGGATGGGGTAATTGAGATGAAGAAGAAAGAGTTTCGAGAGCTGCAGCAAAAGAACATGTGTATGAGTGAGTATCTCAACAAGTTCACCCAGTTAGCTTGTTATACACTAGAGGATATTGCCGCGGATGATGCACGCCTGAAATGATTCAACAAGGGATTAAATCCTAGATTGAAAGTTTAAGTTGTGGGCAATGATTATGCTAGTTTTCAGAGTATGGTGGATAAATCAATACTCATTGAAAAGAGTTGTCATGAGTTGGAAGAATCTCATAAGAAAAGGATGATGCAGCAAGGAGCTCAGATGCATCAATCCCAAAAGGCTTGTTTCAATGCTTATCAACTGGCACGTTGTAACATTCCAAAAATTTACCTTCTTTAAAATTAATTCTAAAATAATTATTTAAAAATATTTGGATCTTATTTGGATTATTTGTGTAATACTGGAGGAAAAATATCAAAATCCCGATTCCAATCTGAATTCCCAAAATTCAAATTCCAATTCCAATTCCCACCTGGAATTTCAAAATTTGAATTCAAATTCAAATCTCCAAAAAAAATTTGAATTCCAGTATTCAAAACTTCAAATCTCTAGAAAAATATTCATTCTAATTTTTTCTAGGTTCAAGCTAATATTCTTGGCACTTCACTATTTTCCAAAAAAAAAACAAATAAAAAAACAAGAGTTCCCATCTGATCACCCATCCAAATTTTTACTCCACGACCAGCACACTTAACCCACTAATTTCCCACCGTGTGCAGCCAGCAGTTCCTTGTTTCTTTCCTATTTCTCTTTCCCCCTCCCTTTGCTTTATTCATTCCTTGCGCGGTTCCTGTTCTTCTTCTCCAAAAGCCCGAACTGCTTCTCTCTCTCCTCATTTCATCGCCGAGCAAATCAAGAAGTAATGAAGTTAATAAAAACTAGAACCTTTCAACTGCAAAAGTAATGGCGCACTGCTAGAAATGTCCTCCTCTACCCCAAGCATAACTCGCCGCTTTCTTTTCCCATTTATTCAAACATTTCCTTGTATTCTGCCGTTTCCAAATTTAAGTGTCCGAAATAAACTTCATTGATTTTGCTTCCATTTTTCAGTTTCCTTTCTTCACCCAAGCTATAAGTTGGAACCCTGTGACCGTGTCATCCTCTATTTCTCCTTGCCAACTCTTCATTCCGCCGTGCAGTTTCCATCTTTGGCCGAAACTGTGCCGTGCGTCGCCTGTGCCCGCCGCCCGGCCTTCTGATCAATTACTCGTCTCCGGTGAGTGCTTTCCCAATTTCTGCCCGAGAGCTTCACCTCCATTTCCTCGCAGCATGCATGTTAAGCAATCTCAAATGGTGATCTCTGTTTTGATTCTGGTTATATGCAAGTGCATGGGCCATGCATGCCACTGTTCTCCTATACGTGTATACGCGCGTGTAGAATACTTCTATGGCCTATTTCGCCGGAGTTGCGTGACACTGCCAATGGTCACTGGCAACCTTGCAGGAGGTGCTGCTTCGCCGTTGTTGCACGATTGCTGCCATGGCCACTACCTCCATATTTTGCTCATGTATTCCTCAACGGAGAAGAGCTCCTTCTTAGCCTTGGCTTGGTGAAAGTTCTTTGTCATGAGATAGCATGGCATAGTGGTGAGAACCTTGGTCTGAATTCCTTTGGTCATGAGTGTCCTGAGAAATGTAACTTTGTTTCCCACTGTTAGTTTGATTATCTATTTGCCTTTAGTCAATTAATGGCAGTGGAGTTCCTTTGTTATGCATCTTTTATTCTTAGTAGTATTTTCTTTCTGGTGTCTCCTGCATGTTGGGCCAAGCTGCTTAACACTTGTGCATTTCGTCCAGTTCAACCGAAGCAAAACATTCCAACCGAAGCAATACATCCGATCACTAGAGTTCCAATTAGTAATTTTCGGATTTTTCGTCATTTTATGTGTTGACCAAACTTCCAGATGTTCGTTCTCCCTCATACGAACTCCGAATCCATTGATTCTTTTTCCTAAATTCATCTAAATTCAATATCTTCCTTCCAGTATATATTTTTATATTTTTATGATTTTATTTGTATTTATTTATTTATTTGCATTTATCGTTTCGCGCGTAGAACCCGACGTCGCTGAGATTTTTTCGATCCGCAAGAAAAAGTTCCATACAGTGTGCAAGAAGACAAGTCTCCTTTGCTATGTTACATAAAATGATAACTTCTGTCTTAAGGTTATTAGTTAATCCAATAATTGTTATACCCTCCTTTGACGTTGATTACCATGTACCTTTGTCACCCTAGGCTTTTCTTGTCTCAGTATTGAGATTATTATGCTGTTTGTAAATTTTGGAATGGTAGTAAAATGCTTAGTCATGCTATTCAACCTTGTAACTTTGGAATGGGAAATTATAATTCTTTAAACTAGTCTGTTGTATTCAGAAATTTAGTGGCGATTGGTGTTGCCACTGTTCTTTTTAAATAAAATAAAATGGTGAAAATTGGTTTTAGACTTGGGCGGATGGTTGGTTTGGATTGGTGCGCTAAGCATGAGATCTTGTAAAGTGTATGTTCTGCCCTAGTCAATTAAGGACCGACTCTTGTGTTTGTCCAAACTGAGCACTACCGTACAACCACAAGTCTATATGGGTACGACCTAGCCGAATAACTTACGTTAGTTTAGTTTAGGTGCCACCAGTGGAAAATGAGTGCCAGAGATTTACTGGTTTACTTATAGTGAGGGACAGGGATTTACTGTACTCATATGGCGCAAGAGGGGGCTTCTGACTGTGGTGGATTTAACCCTTCAGCGGTGAAACCTTAGCGAGTGGTATCTAACTAGACTAGAGTGAGGTAAAGGCTTTGTGATATTTTATCTGAGTCTCATGCCAAAGGAAGCATGTTGACTATTAAGATAATTTATCTCTTGTGGGTAAAGTTGTACACACTCTGCAGAGTAATAAAACTATTCGAATAGCCGTGTCCACGGTCAAGGGCGGGCAAGGAATGCATTCACATGGTAGACCTTTGGTTTTGATTTTAAAACAAATGTTTTGGGAACTCGGGAGTGGTTGGAACTATCGGGAGTGTGTGTCCTGGCGGATGGAGCCAGTGAGGGTGGATGGAACTCGTAATTTTAAACCTTGCCGGTTAGAACCTGTTTACTAGTGATGGTGGTTGGAACCTTCACTAGAAAATTGTATCTAGTTTCAGTATTGCAACTATTTTGTTAAATTGATGCTTTCGAAATTACATAATGGGATTTGAAATAAAATGCTGCTTTATGCAAAAGAACCATATAACATTCCTTTGTTAAGCCCTGCATCTACTGCATCTTTCCCAAGACTTGCGGAGTACTTTATGTACTCACATGCTACACTTTAAAATAACTCTCAGAGGAGGTCGAAGCTCAAGAGGCGGATTACGACTACTTCGTGGATGGATTCGACGGAGGCTTTCCAGATTTCTAGGTTACGTTTCCCCAGTCAATTGCCTGTGGCGTATTGATGGGTCTTGCTGAAGTTTCTTTTGCTTCCGCTGTAATTTTTGTTTGGTGAGGTCTTAAAACCTCATTTGTAATAAAAGACTTCGAGGTCTGTACTCTCGATTATTGTAATAAAGCGTTGTTGGTTATGTATCATATCTGTTTAACTGTGTGCACTAGCTTTGATCTGGGACTAGTGCGGTATCACACAGAAGATTCTGGAGTTGCTGCTCCGGGGTCTTACACACGTGTACCCCAATAGTCAAGATTCAGGACTCCCGTAGTAGTGCCTTGTCATATTGTGTCGGGACCACACCCTCTCAGTGTTAGTAACCAACCGTAGAGGAATGTCAATCCATCAACAGCAATCACCTATTTCAAGTGTCCTGAGACTGGAACTGTCCGCAAAAGCAAGCTCCGATACTAGTTCGTTTTAACCTGGGAGCTACGCCAGATAGAACCCCTGCTTCAGGATCATGTCATGGAGCACCCCAAGTTTCAAGCCAAGTCAACCAAGTGCCACAATCCATCGTCAAGAGACAAGCGAACCATATCACCATAAAGGAGGCTCAATGTGAGACCCTGGAGTAGAAACTCCCGGACCCCCCTGTGTATTGCAGTACTAGTCCCAGATCAATGCTAGTACACACAGATAATCAGACCAAATGCTACATTGCTAACAACACTTTATTACAATAATAACGGAAATACATAAGTCCTGGCCCAAGGCCTTACAACTGCGGTTCACTGAACCTCTTACACAAAATAAAACAGCGAAAGCAAAATATTCAGATAAACGGCCCATCAATCTGCAACAGGCAATTGACTTGAGCAACGAGACCTAGTCCTCCGGAAAGAATCCATCACAGCCGCAAGCGGAACAGTAGTCGTAGTCCCCTTCTTGAGCTTCAACCTCCTCTGAGAATTAGTTGAATTGTAGTATGTGAGTACATAAAGTACTCCGCAAGTCTTGGGAAAGATGCATTAGATGCAAGGTTGAACAAAGGAAGGCTATATGGCTCTTTTGCACAAATCAGCATTTTATTTTCAAATTTATATACTCCTTCTAAAAGCATTTTATTAAACATTTAATTTTTATAATCTGAAGTTTAATAAGTACTTTAGTGAAGGTTACATCCACCATCACTGATAAGTAGGCTATCTCCACCAAGTTTCAAAATCAAGGTTAAAACCACCTGAATTGGTTACTTCCACCAGACCAAAATCACGAGAGTTCAATCCACTCTCTAGTTTTTCCAAAACCTTTTTTTTAAATTCAAAGTCAAATCTCTACTATGTGAATGCATTCCTTGTCCGCCCTTGACCGTGGGCACGGCTATTCGAATAGTTTTATGACTCTGCAGAGTGTGTACAACTTTACCCACAAGAGATATATTATCCTAACAGTCAACATGGTTCCTTTGGCATAAGACCCAGATAAAATATCACAAAGCTTTTCACCTACTCTAGTATAGATTTATATCACCCGCTGAGGTTTCACCGCTGAAGGGTTAAATTCACCACATTCAGAAGCCCCCTCTGGCGCCATGTGAGTGCAGTAAATCCCTGCCCCTCACATTGAGTAATCAATAAATCCCTGATACCCATTTTCCGATAGTGACACAAAATCTAAACTATTATAGGTTAATTAGCTAGGTTGTACCCATTTTAACTTGTGGTTGTACGGTTTTACCCAGTTTGGACAAACACAAGAATCGGTCCTTAGACGACTAGGGTGAATCATTCACAAACCCGTTTTTCATGCTAAACCGCACCAGCCAAACCTTCCATCCACCCTCGTCAAATTTTACCTTGAATTTCATTTTTATTTTAAAGATTTATAGTGGTAACATCTATTACCACTTTTCAAACAAAACATTAAATCAAAACATTCATTAACCATTCTTATCATATGAACATTTTACATTTATCAGCTAAACTAAGTCTTTGCTAATATTCTAAAATCAACAAGAATAATACTAACTCATTACTGAGCCAAAGGTGATCCTAAGTTGACAAGGATATATAGTATACAATTTCCAAAGGAAGGCATAACAAATTGGGTACTTATCTAAATTTTAAAAGTAAAATTATCAATTTACTAAACATAGCCATGCAAATAATTTGAAATAATTGCAAAAACTATTTATAAAACATAGGAGCAGAATGGTCAAGGAGACTTGCCTTCTTGAATTAGGTCAGAACCTTCCCGAAGTTGCTCTTGAAAATCGTCGGACAGATCGGATTCTACACGAGAAACGAGAAGAACCAAATAAATAAAATAAAATAAAATCTCAAAAATTAAAAATAAATATACCAAATGAAAGTTTGGAATTTTAGATGAATTTAGAAATTTGAATGGGTCAATTTGGAGTTAAAATGCAAAAGTTATAGCCTTCCAAAGTTTAAATACAAAATAAAAGAAAAAGGCTATTTTCTGGATTAAATTTTAAACCGAAAATTATTTATGACGTCAGCAGGCAATTTTCTGAATTAATTTTCTAAAGGAAAACTGAGATTATGACGTTAGCATGGAATTTAAATAATATTTTAGAGGCTGACAGGTGGGGCCGGTCCACGGTGGACCGAGTCCACGAACGAGACACGCGGCAGCTACCGACGCGGCGAGCTAAGGCGGCGTGGCGTGCGCTGGTGCCGCCACGTGTCAACTGCTGACGTGGCTGCCACGTGGCACGTGGGGGCGGATTTTGGCTGACGTGGCAGCTGACGTGGCATGCCACGTGGTTGCTGACGTGGACTAGGGTTGACGTGGCACGCGCTGGTGCTGCCACGTGGCTAGGGCTGACGTGGGTGACTCGGGCGCGGGCGGTAGCGGCGAGATCGGACGGCTCACGGGGAGCGGATCGACGATGCGTGGCCGGCGCGTCGTGCGAAGCGTCGCGGACGCGGGTGCGGGCGCGGAGTGTCGGTGGATCCGACGGCGGAGAGAGGGACGTGTGGGGGGCGCTGATGCCTCGCGGTTCCGATCGTGAACGGACGGTGGGGATGCGAGGACACGGAGGCGGAAAGGTGGCGATGAGCGACGCGTGGCCCGGCGCGACCGAGGAAGCGGGCGCGCGGTGCTGCCCCGGGGACCGAGGGGCGGAGCGAGGCGACGGGCGCGGCGGAGGACTCACCGGCGGCGACAAAACGCACGGCGGTAGCACGGAAGCGCGGTGACACACGCCAAGAGTAGCTAGAGAGGAGGGAGTGCGCGAAGGGGTAGAAGGGCTCCCGGCGGCGTCTTTATACCCGCGGAGAAGAAACGGACGCACGAACTTCGCCGAGAAAACGCGGCGGTTTCGACGCCCAACGGCGAAGCGGCGGCGCCTCGAAACGGCGGCTTATTAACGCGCGACGACGGCGGATGCTCGGGACCATTCATGGCAAGGAGTAACGGCCGGAGGCGAAGAACGCGAGCTCGGGCGCGCAGAATAATGGCGGCAGCGGGCGGAGGTGGAAACAGCGGGGACAGCGGGCACGACAGCGGGACCGCTGTCGGCGAGAGAGAGAAGCGGAGAGATGGCTCGGATGCGCGGCGCGTGGCGGGGAAAAGAACCGGGCCGTCGGATGAGAAACGAAGGGGTAAGTGAAGGCGGACAGCGCGGATCAGATCTAGCGGCGGGACGGACGGCCGAGATCGGAGCGGCGCGGCGGGCGAGGCGAAGGCTGGTGCCGCCGCGTGTCAGCAGCGGATGCGCGACGCGTGGCGGCGGCAGGATCGGCGAGCGGCGAGGCGGCGGCGCGCGCGAGGGGGTGTGTCTGGCGGCGCGGCCGGGGATGAGCGACGCGTGGAGGAGAGAGGAAGATTGGGCGGCGGGGAGATTTTCCAAGAATTCCTTTTTCTAGAAATTCAAATAAACTTCTAGGAGCTCTAGAAAATAGCAAATAAATCCAGAAAATTCACCAAAAATACCAAAAAATTCCTTGAGAGACAGAGAACCCAAATAAAATATTTTCAGCAAATTTTGATGTTGAATTTAATCATATTAAATTCTAAAAAATCATTCAAGCTTGTTTTAAATTCAAGAAAATTCCAGAAATTTGTTTTTAAATTCAAGGTTTTTAAAATCTCTGAAAATCAGGATGTTACAAACCTACCCCCCTTAGAAAGAATCTCAACCCGAGATTTGGAAGGACTGGGAAAAAGATTAGGGAACTCCGCTCTAAGATCCTCTTCACGCTCCCAAGTTGCTTCCGACTCTGGACAATTACTCCACTGTACTTTGCAAAATTTGACAGTCTTGTTTCGGGTACGACGTTCGGCTTCTTCCAAAATCTTGACTGGAAACTCTGGATATGAGAGATCTTCCTTTAGATTCACTTCTTCTAAAGGCATCAGCTCTTCTGGCACTCTTAAGCACTTTTTCAATTGCGACACATGAAACACATCATGCACATCTGACAGTTGTGATGGAAGTCTTAACTGATAAGCCACTTCACCTCTTCTGGCTATAATTGGAAATGGTCCAATATATCTTGGAGAAAGCTTGCCACTAACTCTGAATCGACGCATTCCTTTTAGAGGCGATACTTTCAGATACACATGATCTCCTGGTGCAAACTCTAACATTCTGCGGCGATTATCTGCATAGCTCTTTTGCCTGGTCTGTGCCGTTTTCAACCTATCTCGAATTAAACGAACTTGCTCTTCTGCTAGCTTCAAAATATCAGGTCCAAATACTTGACTTTCTCCTGTCTCTGACCAATACAAAGGTGTCCTGCATTTTCTGCCATATAAAGCTTCGAATGGAGACATCTGCAGACTAGACTGATAACTATTATTGTAGGAGAATTCTGCATAATGCAAACTTTGGTCCCAACTGGTTTTATTGGCCAACGCACACGCTCTCAACATATCTTCCAAAATTTGATTTACCCTTTCTGTCTGACCATCGGTTTGAGGATGATAGGCAGTACTGAAGTTTAAATTGGTTCCCAAAACTTCATGAAACTTCCGCCAAAATCTTGAGGTAAATTGAGATCCTCTATCTGACATAATCTTCTTTGGGATCCCATGCAAACACACAATCCTTGACATATAAAGCTCTGCCAATCTATCTCCCGAATAAGTGGTCTTAACTGGTATGAAATGGGCAACTTTTGTTAAGCGGTCCACTATAACCCAAATTGAATCATAGCCGGATTTGGTCTTTGGTAGCCCAGTTATAAAGTCCATTCCGATTTCCTCCCATTTCCATTCAGGTATCTGTAAAGGTTGCAGAAGACCAGCTGGTCTTTGATGCTCTGCTTTAACTCGCTGACATATATCACATAAGGCTACATATTCTGCAATTTCCCTTTTCATACTGGTCCACCAGTAACTTTCCTTTAGATCCTGATACATTTTTGTACTTCCGGGATGAATTGAATATCCTGCTTCATGAGCTTCTTTTAAGATTAAATCTTTTATTTCCTTCTTCTCAGGTACTAGGATTCTCTTTCCAAACCAAAGAGTCCCTTCTTCATCTTCTGAAAATCCAGGCGCTTTACCTTTCTTCATATTCTCTTTAATTTCTTTAACATATTCATCCTCTCGTTGAAATGCTTTGATCGATCTTCCGAGTAGAGTGAACCTTCAATGTAGACAGAATACCTTCGTTAACTATTTCCAAATTCAACCGTTGAAATTCTTCATGGAGTGTTAACTGCTTATCTGGAATTGACAGATTGTTAATATGACTCTTCCGACTCAAAGCATCGGCTACTACATTAGCTTTTCCTAGATGATAGTGTATTCCCACATCATAATCCTTTATCAATTCGAGCCACCTTCTTTGTCTCAGATTAAGGTCAGGCTGGGTGAATATATACTTAAAACTTTTATGATCTGTATATATTTCACACCGATTACTGATTAATTAATGCCTCCATAACTTTAGAGCATGCACAACAGCAGCTAGCTCTAAATCATGGGTGGGATAATTTTCTTCATGCGGTCTTAACTGCCTTGATGCATAAGCTACCACCCTTCCTTCTTGCATTAGTACACAACCAAGACCTTGTCTCGACGCATCACAATAAACTTCAAAGTCTTTCCTGATATCGGGTAACCTCAAAACTGGTGCAGAAGTTAATCTCTTCTTTAACTCTTGAAAACTGTCCTCACAAGATTTACTCCATTCAAATTTCTTTTCCTTCTTTAATAACCTGCGTGAGAGGTCTAGCAATCTTGGAAAATCCTTCAATAAAATGACGGTAGTAACCTACTAAACCCAGGAAACTCCGGATTTCTGTTACGGTCTTGGGTTGTATCCAATTTAACACATCCTTAATCTTTCCTGGATCCACAGATACTCCTTCTGCGGAAATGTCGAGACCCGAATATGCAAATTCGGTCTCTCTGTGTAAACTGCACTAGTCCAGGATCACGCTAGTGCACACAGTCAAACATAGATGTCATCACAGTCATACACACGACAATAATAAAGGAAAACTCGAATATCGCTAAAATATCAAGGGTACGACCTTATGGCCAAGCTTACAATATCTCTAGCCGGAAGGGCTTAACAAAATAGCAGCGGAAATCCAAAATAAAGCGTAGCGACCAAACGACAAGCTACAGGCTATCGAGTGGAGAACGAAGCCTAATCCGTGAAGTCGTCGTAGTACTCTCCTTCTGGAACCTCCTGTTGATAGTACTCCTCTCCTCAAGCCGAGCAACATAGGCGTAAAGCCGTGAGTACGTTGGTACTCGGCAAGTCGTTGTAACAATAAGTGCAATATAATATGCAAGGCTTACCAAAGGAGGGCTGAAAGGTTAATTTGCATAAAGGCATTTATCGATGAAATATATTAAATAACTTGAAAGCGAAAGTTAACTGAAAACAGTAACAATAGGTAATCAAAGGAATAAACATGAACCACTTGTGAACACCAATTCACAAGTTAAACCAACAGTGAACTACCTGTCCACTCCCAACATAAACCACCAAGTTATAAATGAAACACTAACCCTCGTGTGAAATCCCGAGCACCGTCCATGGCCGAGGACGCGGCTATTCGAATAGTTTTACACTCTGCAGAGGTTGCACAACTGTACCCACACGATGTGATTAGCCTAGGCCTAAGGAAATCACAACAAGGCCTTTACAATGCTCTATCTCAATACAATCCTGCCCGCTAGGGTTTCATCATCACACCCTTGCGCCACATGGAAATCAAGCAACCATGTCCATCACGATGGCGAATTGAATTGAAATATTACAAATTAATCAGCCAGTCCATCCCATAATAGACATGTGGTTTGCGATTAAGCTCAGATCAATGGCGCACAAAGTTAAGTCCTTAACATTACAGGCGAGACTACCACATCCCCAAAGTACAATCTGTACTTCCCCCTTTCTTGCACGATCACTGCTTGAGTGCAAAACCAATTTGTATAACCAAGCCAACGTCACACCAATGACGTGGCACAAATTTTAATACACGTGGCACCAACCACAGTTCCATATGTCATTAATTCAAATTAATAATTTAACATGTGCGATGAGATCAATCGTAAATATAAACCGGCTAAGCAATCTAATCGTACCAACCCATGTGATAAATAAACTAACATCACTAATAAATTTCCCAACCTATGGTGACAATGGCATCATGGTATTCCAAAGTATCAAGGAGGTATAAATTCAATTGGGACGATAACTACCTGTGCAAAGGTTTGAATAAAAATAGCAATGCAATGTAATTTAAAACCAAATAATTAAATAATAGTTTGCCAAATTGGGTTCAACATGATCAAGGGACACGACTTGCCTTCATTATGCTCAGCGGGGTACTCCTGGTCTTCTGGCGCGAAACCTGCTCCTCCGGAATCCGAATCTAACGAGAGAGAAAAACGATCGAAAACAAAGAAACATATAAAATGATAAGCAAATGAACTCCAAAATTCACAAAACAAGAACCAACAGCTAGAGCTCAATTTTAGATGAATTTAGAAAAAAGAACGGGGTCAATCGGAGCTAGGACGGAGGAGAACGGGCGCCCGAAAAATTAATTCTAAAATTAATTCGGGAAAATCGGAAAAGTTCTTGTCTTTGTGGACCCGGTCCGCGAAATTCGAGTCCACCGTGGACTCGGTCCACGTAATGCTGATGCGGGGAGAGAGGGTCTTGACGCGGCGGGGCTGCGGCGTGGCGGCGCATATCTCGCCACGTGGCACATCTTGGCGTGGCGGTGGCGTGGCTGCCACGTGGCACACAGGCTCGGTATTTGCGGCGTGGCATGCCACGTGTCATGCCACGTGGCCTAGGGCTGGCGTGGCGCCCACGTGGGTAGGGCTGGCGTGGCTCGGTGCGGCGCGCGCGGCGGCGTGATCGGACGGCGGAGGGAGGCCACGTGGGCACATCAAGCCGTCGGTTTTGGATCCGGGCGGGCGGCCGAGATCGCGTGGCGCGGGGCGGAAGCGCCGATGGTTGACGCGTGGCGGCGCGGCGCGCGGCGTCAGCGCGGACGCGGCGCAGATGCTGCGCGGCGCGGCGGCGAGGCGGGGACGCGTCCGACGCGGTGCGGGTCGCGTGCACGCGACCGAGGGGCGGCGCTGCGGGTCCGACAGCGAAGCGCGACGGGTCGGACGAGGCGGCGGCGGCGGGGCGGACTCGGTGACCATTCGCGCACGGCGGAGGGTCAGCGAGGCGGCGGTTCCGCAGCGGGGTCGTCGGCGGCGGAGGAGCGAGAAACCGGGCGGCGGCGACTTACCGGAGATGCGCGGGTTGTCGGTGGCTCGCGAGCGAAGCGGGCGGCGCGGTCGGTGGATCCGACAGCAGGCGAGAACCGCACACGGCGAGGTGCGGCGGGAGCGGTGGCGTCGGAGCGAGAGGAGGCGGCGGCGGCGGATGGAGCGCGCGAACCGAGGCGGCGGCGGGCTTTATATGGCACGACGCCGAGACGATCCCGGATCGGACGCGCGCGGGCGGAACGGATCGAGACGGCAGCGGAGGCCGGCGCGTGGCACCACGGCGAGGCCGGCGGGCGCTAGGGTTAGGTCATCGCGCAGCGCGGGCACGAGCGGGCCGACGCGTGGCACGGGCGGGCGGATCGGACGGCTGCGGTGAAGTCCGGGTGGGGTGCGGTGCAGGATCGGCGCGCTTGGATTGCGCGCGTGGCGCGGCGCCGTCGGATGGTGGAGGCGAGGGCGGGCGGGCGAGGCGAGGAGGCGGTGCGCGGGGTCGGCGGCGGCCGACGCGTGGGCGGCCGGGATCGCCGACACGCGGAGGGGAGGGGATCGGGCGGCTGAGGGCGGCCCGGGGGATTTTATTTTCTTTTCTTTTTCCAGAAATTCAAATAAACTTCTAAAAGCTCTAGAAAATAGCAAATAAATCCCAAAAATTCTCCAAAAATACCAGAAAATTCCTTGAGACCTGAGGAACACAAATAAAATATTTTCCACTTATGTTAATGTTTATTTTAATCATATTAAATCATTTAAAACTTTAAAAATTCATTTGAAGCTTCAATTAAATTCAGAAAATTCCAGAAAATTCATTTTTAAAATCCAGGCTTTAAAAATCTCAGAAAAACAGGATGTTACAAACCTTACCCCCTTAAACGAGATCTCGACCCCGAGATCTGGGCCAACTAAGAGAATAGGTTCGGGAACTCCGCTCTGAGATCCTCCTCGCGCTCCCAGGTGGCTTCCTCCTCGGAATGGTTGCTCCACTGGACTTTGCAAAAACGGACCACTTTATTCCGGGTGACTCGCTCTGACACTTCCAAGATTTTGAGTAGGTGCTCTTTGTACGACAGATCCTCCTGCGCAGTCAACGGCCTCAAGCGGCACAACCTCCTGCAGTGCGCGCGAGCACTTCTTGGTGGGACACATGAAAGACGTCATGTACCCCACTGAAGGACGCAGGTAGCTCCAACTGATAAGCAACCTCTCCCCTGCGTTTCAGAATCCTAAACGGACCAACATATCTTGGTGCAAGCTTCCCTTTTAGCTGAAACCTCTTCACACCCTTGAATGGTGTGATCCTAAGATACACAAAATCGTCTGGCTCAAAACTCAGCTCTCGACGTCTGGTATCTGCATAGCTTTTCTGTCTGGCCTGGGCAGCTTTCAACCTTTCCTGTATCAAGCGGACCTTATCCTCAGCTTCTTTCAAACAGTCTGGGCCAAAAACCTGACCTTCCCCCGTCTCTTTCCAATTGAGAGGGGTCCTGCATTTCCTGCCGTACAATGCCTCAAACGGTGACATCTGCAAACTGGCCTGATAACTGTTATTGTATGAGAACTCTGCAAAAGGTAAACAACTGTCCCACTTGGACCCATGATCAAGCACACAGGCTCTCAACATGTCCTCCAGAATCTGATTAACTCGCTCTGTCTGACCATCTGTCTGGGGGTGATATGCTGTACTGAAATTCAGGTGAGTTCCCATAGCCTTATGGAAACTACCCCAAAACCGGGAGGTGAACTGCGATCCACGATCTGACACAATCTTCTTGGGCACACCATGCAAACTGACAATCCTGGACATATATAGCTCTGCCAATCTGTCACCACTGTAGGTCGTCTTAACTGGAATAAAATGAGCAACCTTGGTCAATCGGTCCACAATGACCCAAATTGAATCATAGCCCTCTTTGGTCTTAGGCAAACTGACTATAAAGTCCATACCAATTTCTTCCCACTTCCACTCGGGAACTTTCAATGGCTGTAGCAAACCTGCAGGTCTCTGGTGCTCTGCCTTTACTCTCTGACAAACATCACAAAGGGCTACATACTCAGCGATCTCACGCTTCATGCTTGGCCACCAATACTTATCCTTAATGTCCTGGTACATCTTGGTACTGCCTGGATGAATCGAATACAGCGACTCATGAGCCTCTTTTAACAACACATCCTTTAGTTCTTGCTTGTTGGGCACACACAAACGCTGCTTGAACCACAAGGTTCCCTGGTCATCCACTGAAAATCCTGACTCTTTACCTTCACTTAAGTTCTTTCTGATCCGCTGAAATGCCTCATCATCTGACTGAGCCTGGCGAATCTGACCATCCAAAGTAGGCTGCATCTCCATAGCTGCCAAAAATCCTGGCTCAACCAACTCAAGGCTAAGCTTCTGAAATTCCTCATGCAAAGCTGGCTGACTCTCTCGAACCATCACTGAATTGCAGTATACCTTTCTGCTCAAGGCATCTGCAACAACATTAGCTTTCCCAGGATGATAATGTATGCCCACATTATAATCCTTTATCAGCTCTAACCACCTCCTCTGCCTGAGGTTAAGCTCGGACTGGGTAAAGATGTATTTCAGACTCTTATGGTCCGTGTAAACCTCACATCTGTTACCCATCAGATAATGACGCCAAATCTTTAAAGCATGCACTACGGCTGCCAACTCTAAATCATGGGTAGGGTAGTTCTCCTCATGCGGTCTCAACTGGCGTGAGGCATAGGCTACCACTCTCTTGTCTTGCATCAAGACACAACCCAAACCTTTGCGCGAGGCATATAAAATATCTCAAAATCCTTATTAATATCAGGCAACACAAGCACTGAGGCTGTGGTCAAACTCTCCTTAAGTTTCTGAAAACTCTTCTCGCACTCTGGCGTCCAAGTGAATTTCTTTTCCTTTTTGAGCAACTACGTGAGGGGTCTGGCCACACTGGAAAATCCCACAATAAAGCGACGGTAGTATCCTGCCATACCCAGAAAACTCCTGACCTGGGTAACTGAAGTGGGTGACTGCCAATCCAAAACATCACTTACTTTCCCTAGGTCAACTGCGACTCCTTCTGCTGTCAACACATGCCCTAGAAAGGCGACTTTCCTCATCCAAAACTCACATTTGCTGAACTTTGCATACAACTGATTATCTCTCAATTTCTGCAATGCTAGTCTCAAGTGCTCCTGATGTTCCTCCTCATTCTTGGAATATATCAAAATGTCGTCAATGAACACAACGACGAACTTGTCCAAATATTCCATAAACACCTTATTCATCAAATACATGAAATATGCTGGAGCATTAGTCAAACCAAATGACATCACTGTGAACTCGTATAGACCATAACGAGTCGAGAATTTGTCTTGGGTATATCCTCCTTATGTATCCTCATCGATGATATCGACCTCAAATCAATCTTGGAGAACACTCCTGCTCCCTTAAGCTGATCAAACAGGTCATCAATCCTGGGCAGAGGGTACTTATTTTTGACGGTGACCTCATTAAGTGCTCTGTAGTCTACACACATGCGCTGACTACCGTCCTTTTTCTTGACGAACAACACTGGCGCTCCCCACGGGGATGAACTCGGTCTGATGTAACCCTTATCCAAAAGCTCCTGAATTTGCTTCTTCAACTCTGCTAAGTCATTGGCTGGCATCCGATAGGGTCTCTTGGAAATCGGAGCGGTACCTGGCACAAGCTCAATCAGAAACTCAACCTCCCTCTCTGGTGGCATACCTGGAAGATCATTTGGAAACACGTCGGGGTACTCTCTGACAACTGGTATACCCTCCAACTGGATTACCTTGCTCTGGCAAATCATGACTGGCTCTGGCTGACACTCACTGGCTGCGAATCGCACCTTAACTCCGTCTGAATTGGTTAAGGTCACGCTCTGCTCCCCACGTCTAACACACTGCTTTGCTTTTGAAGCCAATCCATTCCCAAGATTACATCTAGGGTGCATATCCAACAAAATCAGTCGGCCCGAACTCAACTCCACGAATGGTTATCCTAACTCTGGACAACCTAGGTTGGATCTCAACTCGGATCCGGGATTGGATTAAAAGAAGCAGATCCAAGAGCAACAGTTTTCAATTGTTGCTTTAAAGCAAAACTCCAGAAACAAGCGAATGCGAAGCTCCGAATCAAATAAAGCGGTGGCGAGGCCCAGAATGCGAGGAACGCATCGATCACAACGCTCGTGCTGCTGGGCATCCTCTGCGGTGATGTGGTTCACGACCTCTCACCACCGGCGCCCCGCGGCTGTCACGAGGCCGGGGTGCTCGTCCGCTCTCGGGGTAGGAAGTGCGACCGGTGTGGCTCCCAAGTCAAAGCGCGGCGTCGGGGCACGCCTCGAGGACACTTGCTAGCATAGTGTCCCACCTCATGACACTTGAAGCAAGTGACGGATGCTGCTGAATTATTGCTCTTCTGTTGCTGCTGTCCACTGGAACCACCAGACGCCGCCCGACCAAACTAGCGCGGTGTCCGAGCCGGGTCAGGAATCCCGAGGCTGCCGCTCGCTGCTGCTGCATTATTCTTCTTTGTGGCACTTGTGCGCAGTGGTAGGAACCAAAACGAGGCCTCTGGGACTGGTGTTACTGTGATCCCTGCTGGATCAACCTCCTCTTGCGAGACTCCTCGAGCTCGCGGCGACTCTCCTCGATGAGAATGGCCTTATCCACCAACCGCTGCTGGCGGCATAGTGGTTGCCTCGACTTGCACCTTCAAAGCTGGGTTCAAGCCTTTCTTGAACCTCTTTTGCGAGCTGCATCTGACGCTACATCCTCTAGCGCGAGCGAGCCAACTGAGTGAATTTATTGAGATATTCACTCACTGACAGGTTCCTCTGCTGGAACTCCCGAAACTCATCCTTCTTCATCTCTACCACTCCATCCATGACATGAGCAGTATGGAAAGCCTTGGCGAATTCCTTCCAAGTGATGTTGTTCTGGTTCTCATGGGCGGCACAGTAGTTCTCCCACCACTCTGCTGCTGGTCCCTCAAGGCGATGTGCGCATACAAAACCTTCTCCTGTCGGTGCAGGCCAAGTTGATTTCTTCTCAACTGAACGGACCCAATCGTCGGCCTCCAAAGGCTCTGACGAACTGGAGAAAACAGGCGGTCTCGTCCTCATAAACTCTGCATAGCTGGACTGCTGACGAGGTGCTGGTGGTACTGGCTCCTGGTGCTGTCGCTGCATCATAGTCTGCATACCCTGCATCATGGTCTGCATCATCTGAGTCTGGGCCATCAAAAAGCGGCGAGGCGGGATCCAAGGTAGGTGGCACCGCTGCGCAAAGACCTGCTCTCTGGTCTGGTTCGCCTTATTGCGGTGGAGGAGTTCTGGTATCAACCATCTTGTTAAAAGAAAACAAGCTATTGTGACCAAAGGTAAAAGATGAGAGGAAAAGCATAGATAAGAGGTAAATGCGTCTAAGGGGTTTTGCTTAATGGAGACCTAACCTAAACAAACACTTAGCCAAAAGGCTAACTAAGAAACTGAACAAAAATAAACTCCATTAAAAGATTTGACATGATCGCAATATAATGCTTTTAAGGCAATATTTGCAGCTCACATCACACTCAACTGCAAATAAAATCCAACGTGTCTACTCGCACTATCTACTCTGAAGGCTCCCACTCGGGTCCTGACAAATAGGGTACACTGCTATCGTCCTCAGAATCGCTGTAGACAACCCACGAGTTGCGGATCGGCGCGATCGCTCTCGATCGGGCTGGGGTGAACCGGCGAGGTAGGCGCGGCGATCTCGGTGATCGACGTCTCTCCTCGGGCTCGGCGGTGTAGGCGGCGGTAGAGGTCAGCGGCTGCGGTCGGGGCTCCTCCCATCGCTCTGGTAGTCTCGGGTGGCTCCGTCTCGCTCCTTGAACTTCGGACGAGTCGGCCATGTTGATCTTGTATAGCTTGCAAAGGCGGCGAATGGCTTTGTGCGCAACTCCTTGCCGACATCTCCCACCGCACGGTGTTCTTGAAAGCGTGATGTAGCACCGCTTGCCGACTCGGGTGGTGAAGTATAGCTGGAGATGCTCCGATCGTTGACCTTTTGCTTCTCATCCTTGGTGAGGTAGGCGGGCGATCTCTTAAATCCGAGCTCCGCATGTAACGCGTAGAAGTGACCTCCTTCCTCTGTCGGGTGTAAGAAGCTTGGGACATCTAATGCATTTATAAAGGAAAGATCGGTTTATAACTTTAGGAAAACAAATTTTGCAAGAGTTGGAGCGAGAGACAAGAATCCTTAAGAATGAGGTAAGAAGATAGAGATATTACTAAATATCAAGTTTAGTTGGTTTGATTTAGAAAATAAATTTTTGGGTTCGACCAATCTCACTAGGGCTTCGTCCTCTGATCGATATGGCTCGATACCATCTCTGCCGAGACCGAATATGCAAATTCGGTCTCTCGTAATGCTTGCACTAGTCGAGGATCACGCTAGTGCACACGATCAAACATAGATGTCATCACAGTCATACACACGACAATAATAAAGGAAAACTCGAATATCGCTAAAATATCAAGGGTACGACCTTATGGCCAAGCTTACAATATCTCTAGCCGGAAGGGCTTAACAAAATAGCAGCGGAAATCCAAAATAAAGCGTAGCGACCAAACGACAAGCCACAGGCTATCGAGTGGAGAACGAAGCCTAATCCGTGAAGTCGTCGTAGTACTCTCCTTCTGGAACCTCCTGCTGATAGTACTCCTCTCCCTCAACTGAGCAACATAGGCGTAAAGCCGTGAGTACGTTGGTACTCAGCAAGTCGTTTGTAACAATAAGTGCAATATAATATGCAAGGCTTACCAAAGGAGGGCTGAAAGGTTAATTTGCATAAAGGCATTTATCGATGAAATATATTAAATAACTTGAAAGCGAAAGTTAACTGAAAACAGTAACAATAGGTAATCAAAGGAATAAACATGAACCACTTGTGAACACCAATTCACAAGTTAAACCAACAGTGAACTACCTGTCCACTCCCAACATAAACCACCAAGTTATAAATGAAACACTAACCCTCGTGTGAAATCCCGAGCACCATCCATGACCAGGACGCGGCTATTCGAATAGTTTTACACTCTGCGGAGGTTGCACAAGCTGTACCCACACGATGTGATTAGCCTAGGCCTAAGGAAATCACAACAAGGCCTTTACAATGCTCTATCTCAATACAATCCTGCCCGCTAGGGTTTCGCATCACACCCCCCCTTGCGCCACATGGAAATCAGCAACCATGTCCATCACGATGGCGTAATTGAATTGAAATATTACAAATTAATCAGCGAGTCCATCCCATAATAGACATGTGGTTTGCACGATTAAGCTCAGATCAATGGCGCACAAAGTTAAGTCCTTAACATTACCCGGGCGAGACTACCACATCCCCCAAAGTACAACTGTACTTCCTCCTTTACTGCACGATCACTCGCCCGAGTGCAAAACCAATTTGTATAACCAAGCCAACGTCACACCAATGACGTGGCACAAATTTTAATACACGTGGCACCAACCACAGTTCCATATGTCATTAATTCAAATTAATAATTTAATATGTGCGATGAGATCAATCGTAAATATAAACCGGCTAAGCAATCTAATCGTACCAACCCATGTGATAAATAAACTAACATCACTAATAAATTTCCCAACCTATGGTGACAATGGCATCATGGTATTCCAAAGTATCAAGGAGGTATAAATTCAATTGGGAAGATAACTACCTGTGCAAAGGTTTGAATAAAAATAGCAATGCAATGTAATTTAAAACCAAATAATTAAATAATAGTTTGCCAAATTGGGTTCAACATGATCAAGGGACACGACTTGCCTTCGTTATGCTCGTGAGGTACTCCGGTCTTACGGCGCGAAACCTGCTCCTCCGGAATCCGAATCTAACGAGAGAGAAAAACGATCGAAAACAAAGAAACACATAAAATGATAAGCAAATGAACTCCAAAATTCACGTGGGCTTGGGTATTTGCTGACGTGGCATGCCACGTGTCATGCCACGTGGCCCTAGGGCTGACGTGGCGTCCACGTGGGTAGGGCTGACGTGGCTCGGTGCGGGCGCGGCGACGGCGGCGAGATCGGACGGCTGGAGGGAGGCCACGTGGGCACATCCAAGCCGTCGGTTTTTGGATGCAGGTGGGCGGGCGAGATCGCGTGGCGCGGGGCGGGAAGCGCCGATGGTTGACGCGTGGCGGCGCGACGCCGCCGGCGGCGCAGCGACGCGCGCAGCGCGGTGCGGTGGCGCGCGGTCCGGCGAGCGCAGCGCGGCGAGGTCCGACGAGGCGGCGGCGGCGAGGCGGACTCGGCGACCATTCGCCGCGGCGGAGGTCAGCGGAGGCGGCGGGTTCCGGCAGCGAAGTCGTCGGCGCGGAGGAGCGAACGGGCGGCGGCGACTTACCGGAGAAGCGCGGGTCGTCGGTGGCTCGGGCGAGAACGGGTGGCGCGGTCCGGTGGATCCGGCGAGGCGTCGAACCGCACACCGCGAGTGCGGTGGGGAGCGGTGGGAATGCGGAGGCGAGAGGAGGCGGCGGCGGATGGAGCGCCACGAACCGAGGCGGCGGTGGGCTTTATAGCACGCCGACGCCGAGACAGTCCGGATCGGACGCGCGCGCGGGCGGAACGGATCGGAGACGGCGAGCGGGAGGCCGGCGCGTGGCACCACGGACGGCTGCGATCAGCGGAGCCGGCGGGCGCTTAGGTTAGGTCATCGCGCGCGCGAACACAGCGGGCGGACGCGTGGCACGCGCGCGGGCGGATCGGACGGCTGCGGTGAAGTCCGGGTAAGTGCGGTGCAGAGATCGGCGCGCGCGCTGCCCGCGTGGCGCGGGCGCCGTCGGACCAGTGGAGGCGGCGGCGAGGCGGGCGGGCGGCCGAGGCCGCGGAGGCGGCGCGGTGGCGGCGGCGGCCGCGTGGGCGGCGGGATCGTTGACACGCGGAGGAGGATTAGGCGGTGAGGCGGCCGGGGATTTATTTTCTTTTCTTTTTCCAGAAATTCAAATAAACTTCTAAAAGCTCTAGAAAATAGCAAATAAATCCAAAAAATTCTCCAAAAATACCAGAAAATTCCTTGAGACCTGAGAAACACAAATAAAATATTTCCCACTTATGTTAATATTTATTTTAATCATATTAAATCATTTAAAACTTTAAAAATTCATTTGAAGCTTCAATTAAATTCAGAAAATTCCAGAAAATTCATTTTTAAAATCCAGGCTTTAAAAATCTCAGAAAAACAGGATGTTATAGGAAATTACATGTCCCAAAAACTCGACTTCCTTTAACCAAAATGCACATTTGCTGAATTTGGCATACAATTGATGTTCTCTTAATCTTTGTAAAACTATCCTCAGATGTCCTTCGTGTTCTTTCACATTCTTAGAATAGATAAGAATGTCATCTATGAAGGCAACAACGAACTTATCTAAATAGTCCATGAATACTTTATTCATCAAATTCATAAAGTATGCTGGTGCATTTGTCAAACCGAAAGACATCACCAAATACTCATATAATCCATATCGAGTAGAGAAGGCTGTTTTTGGTATATCTTGAGTCTAATCTTTAATTGGTGGTATCGATCGGAGATCAATTTTTGAAAAACACTCGATCCTTTGGTGATCAAGCGGATCATCGATCGGATGCAAGGGATATTTATTCTTGATTGTTACTTCATTCGGGGCTCTATAATCCACGCACATCGTGGCTACCATCTTTCTTGTTCACTAGAAGCACTAGGGCTCCCCAAGGTGAAGAACTCGGTCTAATGAAACCTTTCTCTTGCAATTCTTGAATTTGCCTCTTAACTTCCGCTAGATCATTAGCTGACATCCGATAGGGTCTCTTAGCTATTGGTGCTGTCCCAGGAACCAGATTTATAATAAATTCAATCTCTCGGTCTGGTGGCATTCCTGGTAAATCCTCAGGGAATACATCAGGGTATTCACTTACTACGGACACATCCTCCAAACTTGTTCCTTTTAAATTGGTCAACAGACTTCCCTTACTTGAGGGTATATTGGACTCATATCTTATCTGTATCCCATCAGAGTTGGTAAGAATAACGGCACGATTGGCACAATCTATTTGCCCTTTATACTTGGTCAGCCAATCCATACCAAGTATAACATCTATGCCTTCGGAGTCTATTATAATAAGGTTCGCTAGGAACTTTACTCCGTTTATATCTATGGTTGCTCTAGGGCAAACCAAATTAGTCCTCAATTCTTTTCCAGGTGATTGGACTAACATGAGATTCCTTAGCAAACAAACATTCCAATTATTTCTTTCAGCAAAAACTTTTGTTACGAATGAATGTGAAGCTCCAGAATCAAATATTGTAATTGCAGGAACCGAATTAACAAGAAACTTACCCAGAACCACGTCTGGTGTATCCTGTGCTGCCTCGGCGGTGACATGGTTGATCGCCCTTTGTTGAATGTCGTGGAGTCTTGTGAGTCGAGGTTTCCACGTCCATGACCAGCGGTTGGAGCTCTTGCCGGTGTAGGATCAATTTTGAAACGAACCGGGGTTACCGCTTGACGTTTCTGGGGACAATTATTGGCATAATGCCCCATGTTCTTGCAATTGAAGCATTGCACCCTGCATTGCGATCCTATTTTCTTGAGGTTGAGCTGTATTTCCAGATCGAGGAGCTTGAGGTAAGGGCGGGGTGCACAAATTGGTGTCATTGATTGGTTGGGCAAAGGAGGCCGACTAAAGCTGCTGTGAGTTAGAAGCGTTGGCGAGCTGCTCGCATGAGTGTTGAGCTTGAAACTTCCTCTTCTCGGACTCGAAGAGCCGTGCTGGGCATCTTCTTGCACAAGAGCTTTGTTCACCAAATGTTGAAAAGTGGGATAGTCATTGGATACTAACTGCACCTTGAGATTAGGGTCCAAGCCTCCCATAAACCTCCAAATCTTGGCTTCATCAGTTGCCACATCCTCGATGCATATCTTGAGAGTTGAATGAACTTACTCAAGTATGCGAAAACACTAAGGTTTCCCTTCTGCAATTGGTGAAATTCCTTCCTCTTCATTTCCATGATGCTCGCAGGTATGTGAGTGGTTCGGAAGGCTCGCACAAACTCTGCCCACACAATATTCTGAGCATTTTGGTGTGCAGCGCAAAGTTTTCCCACGTTTGCTGCAACTCCCTTGAGTTGATGGGCAGCGTAAAGAACTTTCTCATTCTCATTGCATTGAGCCAAATTTAATTTTCTGTTCAACTTCCTTTATCCGATCGTCGCCTCCAACGGATCGGCGGATCTGCGAAAGTCGAAGTCGCGTCCTCATGAATTCTCTAACTTGGATTGGGGTGGCTGGTGGTGCTTGATGAACTTGCTGAACTTGGTTCTGAGCTAACCCTTGAAGAAGCTGCAATTGCATGGCCATCATCTGCTCCAAGTTCGGGGCTTGAGCTGGCGGGGGTGGAATTGGGGCATTGTTGGCATTGGGTGCTTGATTATTGTTGACGTTGCTCCTTGTATTCACCATCTGAAGCTCCACCAAGAAAAGCACAAGGTAAGAGGGAAAAGCATAGATAAGAAGTGGGGGTGATTAGCAATATCCCAAACCAACACTCAAGAACAAAGCAACAATCAATGAACGCAACTTTCGAAATTCAAATTAATTTTTAAGAATGGTTGTACCACAAGTGCACGAGGCTCGGTACATTCCATTTATTACATCACATTATCATAAAGCGTTCTAATATCGAAAATAACTCAAAAGGGTACTACTGTCTAACATCTACTCACCCTCCACGATGATGCGCTCCTCAGGATCCTCCTCGGGGTCTTCCTCTGAATCAGCGGAGTGACTCTGTCCACATGTAGCGCAGTTGTTCGGTGAACGGGACCAAGATCGACTCTGGCTGAACGCAGCGATGCGGAGCAGGCGGTGGCGTCCTCTGCTAGAATCTCAATGTCGATCTTTGGGTGGTGGGTCGGGCGTCGCACACTCTCCGCGCGCATGAGCCTAGTGCGAGGTCTGAAGGTCGGCCGAGTGCGGAAGCAGGGTGGCGGTCGGTGTAGTAGTGGCGGCTCGAGAGCGCTCCACCTCTGCCTCGGCAGCAATCCTTGCCTGAACTGCGTCGGCGTGAGCAGACTCACTCTGAAACAGCTGTGCTCAAAGGGTGTCGGAGTGGTCGTAGTGTCGGACCCCGGAGCAACGACTCCTGGATCCTCTGTGTAAATCGCGCTAGTCCAGGATCAAGCTAGTGCACACAGTGGATAACAAAGATTCATATCATGCACAATGACATTTATTCATTAACTAAATATGGGCCTGATGGCCAAAGTTTACATCAATGGTTCATAAACCAAAATTAAATATAAGCAGCGGAAGAAAACCGATGAAGCAGCAGCCCATCCAGCCTGCCCACAGGCGAATGACTGTAAGACGCGGCCTAGTCGTCACCATCCTCACCGAAGTTGTTGGCGTCATCCTCGGCAACAGATTTTAGCAAGGTGAGCACATAAAATACTCCCAAGGTAAGCACATAAAGTACTTACGCAAGTTACACGGGAGTTTTAACGAGTGAATGCATGCATAGGAATAACAAAGGAAGGCTTAATAAGGTTATTTGTGCGAAAGCAGTATTGAATTTAAATACAATAGCATAAGTGCAAAAGCTGAATTGTTAATCATGAGATAGAAATAATAATTTAACAAGATAATATCGTTAGTGCGAGCTCAGACCAAACACTAACCTAGTCACGGTATCCCACGGTCCATCTTTTCAAAAGTTTTCACATGGATTCCATCTATCCATATGCTTTTCAAAATCTCTTATGGATTCATTTTGTTAGTGTAGGCTCCGACCAAACACCAACTTATTCACAGGTATCCCACTTGGTCATGGATTCCATCCATCCATCCATAAGCTTTTTCAGAAACCATTTTAAAAACCAAAGTCTAATCCATGAAAAACTTTACTTAGCTTGCCCATAACCGTGGGCACGGCTATCCAGGATAGTTTATACACTCTGCAGAGGTTGTACAGTTTTACCCACAAGATATGATTATCTCATATTGTCGGCCATTACACGCTTCCGTAGGCGTGCGACTGAGAAAACCATAACAAGGCCTTTACAATGCTAAGCCTTCAACTTGGTCACGCCGCCGCTAAGGTTTCACCACAACTTGAATCCACAAGTTGGAGCCCCTCTTGTGCGTGTGAGACTTCCCATGGCCTCGCCACGCTCACATTCAACCTATAGCGAGACCAAAGTTGGGACCTCACAAATTAGTCGGCCAGGGTGTCCCATACCGATCTTGTGGTAGTACGATGTGGCTTTGCCTTGATAGCTCTGAACCGGTCCTTAATTTGACTTAGGCTCAATCCATATATCCACATGCACGACAATCAACCCGGTGTCACCAAACACGAGGCATGCCGGCACCCTACCACCTAACCAATAGCCTAAGTCCAAATCATAAGTTTTCATTTTTATTTTTAAACCATTTTCATAAACCATCCTTGACTCACCGAAGTCAAGAATTCATTTCCAAAGTCTGACATTTCATATGAAAGATTGATCCCACCTAAAATTATACTAAGACAGGCTAAGCATCTCTATAAAATTTTCTAGTCAATACTATGGTACTAACTAGTTTTCAGCTAGGGTGACAAGGTATATGAATTCGAGATTCAAATGGGCTATAATCAAAGGATCATGGGCATAACTAAAGTTTAAACTGAATTTAAATTAAATTTGAATAGAAATGCGTATGCATATACAGTAAAACAATATAATTAAATTTGAAATATTAGGTTCAACATGGTCAAAGGTGTAACTTGCCTTGCTTGAAGTTTCTTTGGTTCGTTGAAGTTATACTCTCCGAAATAGTCGTAGTCTACACGCGGAAAGCAAGAACAAACTAAACTCAAATAAAATCCAAATAAAATCCAAATTTTACAAAATAAATGCCGGGAGATAGAATATGAATTTGGGAATTTGAATTGGTCCAAAAGGAGTTAGGGCGAAGGAGGACGACTTCTGGAAGTTTGAATTCCAAAGAAATAAATAAAAGGAATTCTTTGAATTCTTTTCTTTGTGAAGGAAAAGTAGTCGGGAGCTACAATATTTGTGTATGGTCGAAACCATGATCGAAGGCGTAGTCGAATTCGAAGATTAAGATTCGGTCGAAGACTTGGTCGAAACTGTACAGTGGTCGAAGAACACTATAACAGTCGAGAACAAATGGTAGTCGGAGTCGAGTGGTCGGGACGACAATGAACACCGGTGGTGGAAGGCGAAGGTACTCAGAGTCGGCTACAACTTCGACTACCGAGTATTCTTCCAACTACTCCTTGCTGAAAAAGCGAAGGTACTCGGAGACTTAGAGCGAAGAGTGACAGTGGTCGGAAGCGACTATGGTCGGAGGTAGACGGAGATGACAGTGGTTGGGAGTGACTGTAGTCGAGAGTGACTGTAGTCGGAAAAACAATTGTGGTCGAAAGGATTGGAGTTTATGTAGAGTGATCGAAAGAATCGGACGGGTTGGATAGGTCGAGCGACTTGAGTGGGCGGAGAGATCGAAGGGTTGAGAGAGGTCGGAGAGTGCGGACATTAAAACGGTCAAACAACCATGGTCGGTTTAAGGACAGAGGTCGAAGTCGAAGGCTCCGAGATTGAAGACTGAAGTCGAAGTCTTCGAGGTCGAAGGTCGAAGGCTAGAGTCGAAGTCTCCAAAGGTCAAGGTCAAAGTCGGAGTCTAAGAAGCCTCCAAACAGCGGAGTCTAAAGATCCTCCGGATAGCGGGGTCTTAGAATCGGATAGTTGGGAGAAGTCGGACGACTTCACGTGACAAGATCCGAGCGATCCAACGGCGACGAAGACCGAGGAGGTGTACAAAAGAGGGAGAAGAGTATGAGTCCGGGATTTCCTTTGTGCAAGGTTCGGGCGGAGGTGGGAACGATTATCGGTGGCATCGGCGGGGCGCAAGAAGGTTCGAGGCAATTACTCGCCGGAGCTCCTCAGACGAAGAAGGTAGAAGTTGCTCGGTGCGACAGGTTTACGAGCGAACCAGGACAATTGGGTGAGGGGAATAGTGGAACCGAGCCCATGGACGGTGGTGCGGTACACAAAGCCCGTGGGCTCGCTAGCGGCGCGGGGCACGACGGGGGTTGGCGAGGGGCACAAAAAGAGAGTGGGGACCATGAGGAGTGCTCTGGTGCTCTTGTGTAACACCACAAGTGGCTGGAATGCACATTTACTGATTAAGTAATGCCTCCATAACTTTAGAGTATGCACAACAGCAGCTAGCTCTAAATCATGGGTGGGATAATTTTCTTCATGCGGTCTTAACTGCCTTGATGCATAAGCTACCACCCTTCCTTCTTGCATTAGTACATAACCAAGACCTTGTCTCGACGCATCACAATAAACTTCAAAGTCTTTCTGATATCGGGTAACTTTGTAAGCTGGTGTGAAGTTAATCTCTTCTTTAACTCTGAAAACTGTCCTCACAAGATTTACTCCATTCAAATTTCTTTTCCTTCTTTAATAAGCTGCGTGAGAGGTCTAGCAATCTTGGAAAATCCTTCAATAAAGCAGCGGTAGTAACCTACTAAACCCAGAAACTCGGAGTTTACATTTACGGTCTTGGGTTGTATCAATTTAACACATCCTTAATCTTTCACTGGATCCACAGATACTCATCTCATGGAAATTACATGTCCCAAAACTCGACTTCCTTTAACCAAAATGCACATTTGCTGAATTTGGCATACAAGCGATGTTCTCTTAATCTTTGTAAAACTATCCTCGGATGTCCTTCGTGTTCTTTCTCATTCTTAGAATAGATAAGAATGTCATCTATGAAGACAACAACGAACTTATCTAAATAGTCCATGAATACTTTATTCATCAAATTCATAAAGTATCTTTGGTGCATTTGTCAAACCGAAAGACATCACCAAATACTCATATAATCCATATCAGTAGAGAAGGCTGTTTTGGTATATCTTGAGTCTAATCTTTAATTGGTGGTATCTCGATCGGAGATCAATTTTTGAGAAAACACTCGATCCTTTGGTGATCAAGCAGATCATCGATCGAGGCAAGGATATTTATTCTTGATTGTTACTTCATTCAGGGCTCTATAATCCATGCACATACGCCGGCTACCATCTTTCTTGTTCACTAGAAGCACTAGGGCTCCCCAAGGTGAAGAACTCGGTCTAATGAAACCTTTCTCTTGCAATTCTTGAATTTGCCTCTTAACTTCCGCTAGACCATTAGCTGACATCCGATAGGGTCTCTTAGCTATTGGTGCTGTACCAGGAACCAGATTTATAATAAATTCAATCTCTCGGTCTGGTGGCATTCCTGGTAAATCCTCAGGGAATACATCAGGGTATTCACTTACTACGGACACATCCTCCAAACTTGTTCCTTTTAAATTGGTCAACAGACTTCCCTTACTTGAGGGTATATTGGACTCATATCTTATCTGTATCCCATCAGAGTTGGTAAGAATAACGGCACGATTGGCACAATCTATTGCCCTTTATACTTGGTCAGCCAATCCATACCAAGTATAACATCTATGCCTTCGGAGTCTATTATAATAAGGTTCGCTAGGAACTTTACTCCGTTTATATCTATGGTTGCTCTAGGGCAAACCAAATTAGTCCTCAATTCTTTTCCAGGTGATTGGACTAACATGAGATTCCTTAGCAAACAAACATTCCAATTATTTCTTTCAGCAAAAACTTTTGTTACGAATGAATGTGAAGCTCCAGAATCAAATATTGTAATTGCAGGAACCGAATTAACAAGAAACTTACCCAGAACCACGTCTGGTGTATCTGTGCTGCCTCGGCGGTGACATGGTTGATGCGCCCTTTGTTGAATGTCCGTGGAGTCTTGTGAGTGCGAGGGTTTCACGTCACGACCAGCGGTTGGAGCTCTTTTTGGTGTAGGATCAAGGTTGAAACGAACGGGGTTACCGCTGCGTTTACGGGACAATTATTGGCATAATGCCCCATGTTATTGCAATTGAAGCATTGCACCCCTGCACTGCAAGATCCTATTTTCTTGAGGTTGAGTGTATTTCCAGATCGAGGAGCTTGAGGTAAGGGCGGGTGCAGAAATTGGTGTCATTGATTGGTTGGGCAAAGGAGGCCGACTAAAGCTGCTGTGAGTTAGAGCGTTGACGAGCTGCTCAGAGTGTTGAGCTTGAAACTTCCTCTTTACGGACTCGAAGAGGCGGATTTGGGCATCTTCTTGCACAAGAGCTTTGTTCACCAAATGTTGAAAAGTGGGATAGTCATTGGATACTAACTGCACCTTGAGATTAGGGTCCAAGCCTCCCATAAACCTCCAAATCTTGGCTTCATCAGTTGCCACATCCTCCGATGCATATCTTGAGAGTTGAATGAACTTACTCAAGTATGCGAAAACACTAAGGTTTCCCTGCTGCAATTGGTGAAATTCCTTCCTCTTCATTTCCATGATGCTCGCAGGTATGTGAGTGGTTCGGAAGGCTCGCACAAACTCTGCCCACACAATATTCTGAGCATTTTGGTGTGCAGCGCAAAAATTTTCCCACCAGTTTGCTGCAACTCCCTTGAGTTGATGGGCAGCGTAAAGAACTTTCTCATTCTCATTGCATTGTGCCAAATTTAATTTCCGTTCAACTTCCTTTATCCAGTCGTCCGCCTCCAACGGATCGACAGATCCTGCGAAAGTCGGGGGTCGCGTCCTCATGAATTCTCCTAACTTGGATTGGGGTGGCTGAGCTGGTGCTTGATGAACTTGCTGAACTTGGTTCTGAGCTAACGCTTGAAGAAGCTGCAATTGCATGGCCTTCATCTGCTCCAAGTTCGGGGCTTGAGCTGGCGGGGGTGGAATTGGGGCATTGTTGGCATTGGGTGCTTGATTATTGTTGACGTTGCTCCTTGTATTCACCATCTGAAGCTCCACCAAGAAAAGCACAAGGTTAGAGGGAAAAGCATAGATAAGAAGTGGGGGTGATTAGCAATATCCCAAACCAACACTCAAGAACAAAGCAACAATCAATGAACGCAACTTTCGAAATTCAAATTAATTTTTAAGAATGGTTGTACCACAAGTGCACGAGGCTCGGTACATTCCATTTATTACATCACATTATCATAAAGCGTTCTAATATCGAAAATAACTCAAAAGGGTACTACTGTCTAACATCTACTCACCCTCCACGATGATGCGCTCCTCAGGATCATCCTCGGGGTCTTCCTCTGAATCAGCGGAGTGACTCTGTCCACATGTAGCGCAGTTGTTCGGTGAACGGGACCGAGATCGACTCTGGCTGAACGCAGCGATGGAGCAGGCGGTGGCGTCCTCTGCTAGAATCTCCAATGTCGATCTTTGGGTGGTGGATCAGGCGTCGCACACTCTTCCGCGCAGTGAGCCTAGTGCGAGGTCCTGAAGGTCTGACTGGTGCGGAAACAGGGGCTGGCAGGGTTGGTGTAGTAGTGGCAGCTCGGAGACGCTCCACCTCTGCCTCGGCAGCAATCCTTGCCTGAACTGCGTCGGCGTGAGCAGACTCACTCTGAAGTAGCTGTGCTCGAAGGGTGTCGGAGTGGTCGTAGCTCGAAGTAAGAAGCATCCGAAGAAGTCCTATCTCCCGTAGTGCTCTGGCGTAGGTCGATGAAATCGCCTGAGTAAGCTGCACCTAGTGAGATAGACGAGGGTCATCCACCACAATCTGAAAAGGCTTCGGGTGAATCTGTCCTGCTCTCGTAGTCGGGAAGAAGCTGAAGGGCGACTGTCGCAGTTCTTCCTTATGCCTTTTGCACACCGCAATCGCCATCTCGAGCCGCATCTGAATAGCATCCGAGCGGTGGTCCGAGGATGCTCAATATGACGCTCCACCGAGTCAATCTTCCGTCTTGGGCGTAAATAAACACCTCCATGGACCATGAATCCATAGTCATAATCCTGGTCTTCCGCCCTCTCGAAAATGGGGCTTGAGTGTACTTCGATCTGCATCAATCGCCGAGAAGACTCACGAATGCCCCTCGCTCTCACCGTGAGAAAGGTGATCCTGTGAGTCGACGACTTACTTAACTGCCATCTACAAATTTGAAAATAGGAGAGATCAGTAAATCTTTTATAGAGTGACAAGGAAGAAAAGAACAAGATACTAAGTAAGAGAAGAGTAGAAGCAAAGAAACTTAAGTTTTTGTATATAAATTTTTATTAAACATAACTCCTTAAGGCTTACCAAAACCTAGGGCTCGTCCTACAGTTAAGTTGGCTCTGATACCACTTCTGTGAGACCCTGGAGTAGAAACTCCCGGACCTCCCTGTGTATTGCAGTACTAGTCCCAGATCAATGCTAGTACACACAGATAATCAGACCAAATGCTACATTGCCAACAACGCTTTATTACAATAATAACGGAAATACATAAGTCCTGGCCCAAGGCCTTACAACTGCGGTTCACTGAACCTCTTACACAAAATAAAACAGCGGAAGCAAAATATTCAGATAAACGGCCCATCAGTCTGCCACAGGCAATTGACTTGAGCAACGAGACCTAGTCCTCCGGAAAGAATCCATCACAACCGCAAGCGGAACAGTAGTCGTAGTCCCCTTCTTGAGCTTCAACCTCCTCTGAGAATTAGTTGAAGTGTAGTATGTGAGTACATAAAGTACTCCGCAAGTCTTGGGAAAGATGCATTAGATGCAAGGTTGAACAAAGGAAGGCTATATGGCTCTTTTGCACAAATCAGCATTTTATTTTCAAATTTATATACTCCTTCTAAAAGCATTTTATTAAACATTTAATTTTTATAATCTGAAGTTTAATAAGTACTTTAGTGAAGGTTACATCCACCATCACTAATAAGTAGGCTATCTCCGCCAAGTTTCAAAATCAAGGTTAAAACCACCAGAACTGGTTACTTCCACCAGACCAAAATCACGAGAGTTCTATCCACTCTCTAGTTTTTCCAAAACCTTTTTTAAATTCAAAGTCAAATCTCTACTATGTGAATGCATTCCTTGTCCGCCCTTGACCGTGGGCACGGCTATTCGAATAGTTTTATTACTGTGCAGAGTGTGTACAACTTTACCCACAAGAGATATATTATCCTAACAGTCAACATGGTTCCTTTGGCATAAGACCCAGATAAAATATCACAAAGCTTTTCACCTACTCTAGTATAGATTTATATCACCCGCTGAGGTTTCACCGCTGAAGGGTTAAATCCACCACATTCAGAAGCCCCCTCTGGCGCCATGTGAGTGCAGTAAATCCCTGCCCCTCACTTTGAGTAATCAATAAATCCCTGATACCCATTTTCCGATAGTGACACAAAATCTAAACTATTATAGGTTAATTAGCTAGGTTGTACCCATTTTAACTTGTGGTTGTACGGTTTTACCCAGTTTGGACAAACACAAGAATCGGTCCTTAGACGACTAGGGTGGATCATTCACAAACCCGTTTTTCATGCTAAACCGCACCAGCCAAACCTTCCATCCACCCTCGTCAAATTTTACCTTGAATTTCATTTTTATTTTAAAGATTTATAGTGGTAACATCTATTACCACTTTTCAAACAAAACATTAAATCAAAACATTCATTAACCATTCTTATCATATGAACATTTTACATTTATCAGCTAAACTAAGTCTTTGCTAATATTCTAAAATCAACAAGAATAATACTAACTCATTACTGAGCCAAAGGTGATCCTAAGTTGACAAGGATATACAGTATACAATTTCCAAAGGAAGGCATAACAAATTGGGTACTTATCTAAATTTTAAAAGTAAAATTATCAATTTACTAAACATAGCCATGCAAATAATTTGAAATAATTGCAAAAACTATTTATAAAACATAGGAGCAGAATGGTCAAGGAGACTTGCCTTCTTGAATTAGGTCAGAACCTTCCCGAAGTTGCTCTTGAAAATCGTCGGACAGATCGGATTCTACACGAGAAACGAGAAGAATCAAATAAATAAAATAAAATAAAATCTCAAAAATTAAATTTGAATGGGTCAATTTGGAGTTAAAATGCAAAAGTTATAGCCTTCCAAAGTTTAAATACAAAATAAAAGAAAAAGGCTATTTTCTGGATTAAATTTTAAACCGAAAATCATTTATGACGTCACAGCAATTTTCGAATTAATTTTCTAAAGGAAAACTGAGATTATGACGTTAGCATGGAATTTAAATAATATTTTAGAGGCTGACCGGTGGGGCCGGTCCACGGTGGACCGAGTCCACGGAACGAAGACACGCGCGGCGATCTTGTGGCGACGGCTAAGGCGGCGTGGCGTCGCGGCGCCGGTGCCGCCACGTATCAATGGCGGCGTGGCGCCACGTGGCACCGGGGCGGATTTTGGCCGATGTGGCGGTGGCGTGGCATGCCACGTGGTTGCTGACGTGGACTAGGGTTGACGTGGCACGCGCTGGTGCTGCCACGTGGCTAGGGCTGACGTGGGTGACTCGGGCGCGGGCGGTAGCGGTGAGATCGGACGGCTCGCGGGGAGCGGATCGGCGACGCGTGGCCGGCGCGTCGCGCGAAGCGTCGCGGACGCGGGTGCGGGCGCGGAGTGTCGGTGGATCCGACGGCGGAGAGAGGGACGTGTGGCGGGCGCTGATGCCTCGCGGTTCCGATCGTGAACGGACGGCGGGGATGCGAGGACACGGAGGCGGAAAGGTGGCGATGAGCGACGCGTGGCCCGCACGACGCAGCGCGCGCGGCGTCAAGGACGCATGGCGCGGCGCCGGCGCGCGCGACCGAGGAGCGGCGCGCGTGCTGCCCGGGACCGAGGGGCGGAGCGAGGCGCACGTGTCGGGACCGGAACAACAACTCCGAGCCCCTGCGTGTAAATCGCACTATCCCGTGAAAAGCTAGTGCACACAGGTTTCACAGTAATGTATATCATGCAAAAATAACCACGAGATATTATTAAACGAAAATACGGCCTGAAGGCCAAGTCTTACAATAAGGCACTAGGCCAACAAAGTAAACAAGACAGCGGAAATAAAGCAAAGGCGGCAACTGGCCCATCCAAGCCTCCCACAAAGCGAATGATCGAAGACGATCCTACTCGCCAAGTAGTCCTCACCGTCGTAGTCGCCCTCGAAGTCTGGCAACAGATTTAGCAAGGTGAGTACGAAAGTACTCCCAAGGTAAGCAAGCAAATGCTTACGCAAATTACACCAGGAATTATAACAGATTTGATGCATGCATAAGGGATTTCAAAGGAAGCTTAATAGGGTAATGTGCGGAAAGCAATACCTGAATTTAAATACAATAACGTAAGTACGAAAAAGCTGAATTTGAATACAGTATATGAAACATTGTTTTTAACAAGTAATATCGTTAGTGTAGGCTCCAACCCACACTAACCTATCCACGGGAATCCACCCGGACCATTACCAAATCCAACGTTTGTTTGCCAAAACCAAGTTTTATGAAAATTCAAGTCTAATCTGTGAAGACTCTACTCAGCATGTCCATGACCGTGGACACGGCTATCCAGATAGTTTGTTACTCTGCAGAGGTGTACAGCTTTACCCACAAGACATTCCCTCTCACTTGAGCCACGCGATCAACACACTGCCTTAGGTGTGCGGCGGAGAGTTCATGACAAGGCTGTTCCGATGATTCATAGCCAACATAATCACGCCGCCACTAAGGTTTCACCACAACTCGAATCCACGAGTTGGAGCCCCTCTGGTGCCATGTGAGACTTCCCACGACCACGCCGCTCACATTCACCTATAGCGAGACTATAGTTGGAACTTCACAAATTACTTAGCAGTCCGTCCCATACCGGACTTGTGGTAGTCTGAAGTGACCGGAAAATAATTCACGAAACGGTCCTTAAGTTGATTTAGGCTCAACCACATACCCCGTACACAATAATCAACGGTGTCACCAAACACGAGGCATCACAGCACCCACCACCTAACCATTAGCCTAAGTCCAAAACATGTTTTCTATTTTCATTTTAAATAATTTCAGTAAAACCATCCTTGACTCACCAAGTCAAGATATTGAATTTCAAAGTCCGTCATTTCATGTGAAAGATTGATCCCACCACTTGATTATACTAAGCCGTGCTAAGCATTTCTATGAAATTTTTCTAGTCAATACTATGGTACTAACTAGTTTTCAGCTAGGGTGACAAGGTATACGAATTCAGGATTTCAAATAGGCTATAATCAAAGGATCATGGGAATATCTAAGTTTCAAAATCCAATTTGAATTATACTTGAATAAAGATACGCATGCATATACTGATAAAACAATATAAATAATTTAAAATATTAGGTTCAACATGGTCAAAGGTGTAACTTGCCTTGATCGAAGTCTGCTGCGATTCGTCAATTCAAACTCTCGAATCGTCAATATCTAACGAGAAATCAATTCAAAGCAAATTCAAAACAAAAATTCAAATGGAATCCAAATAACCTCCAAAAATTATCAAATAATTTGGGAGACAGAATTCTGAATTTTTGGATGTGGGTCAACAATTTTAAAAAGGAAATGAGGCTTTAAAAGAAGTTGGAAGTTTTAATTTAAATTTGAACCTTGGAATTACAAAATATATTCAAATCAAATTTAAATAAGTTTCAAAATTTCAAAATTATTCCAAAAATGGATAGATCATGATTTTAGAAAAATTTAGAAATTTGAATGGGTCAATTTGGAGTTAAAATGCAAAAGTTATAGCCTTCCAAAGTTTGAATTCAAAATAAAAGAAAAAGTATTTTCTGGATTTATTTTTAAACCGAAACGGATTTATGACGTCAGCACGAATTATTTTTCTAAAGGAAATTATAGATTATGACGTCAGCCCTAGGATTAATATATACGCGCAGGTCGACAGTGGGGCCGGTGTCATGGACCGAGTCCATGGACCCGAGGAAGGTGAGGTGGCGGCGGCGCGCGGAGAGCGGGTGGCGCGGCGTGGCGCCACGGGGCTGCCGCGTGGTCGCGCGTGGCTCGCCACGCCCGGCTTTATGCCGACGCGTGGCACGCGCGTGGCGAGTGGCGGCGTGCGGGTGGCCGGCGTGGCGCCGTCCGCCGCCACCGCTGCCACGCCGCCGCCGGCTCGGCCGGCGACGGCCGGCGTGGCTCTGGCGGCAGCGGCGCTTCGAGGCCCGATGGTCGCCGAGCTCCGGTGGCGGCGCGCCGAGGGTACCAAAGCAGCGAGGAGAACGCGGGAGTGCGTCGGTACCTTGCACGAGGCCGAGATGACCGGAGAGGGCCGGTGGAGAGGCGGCGGTCGGAGAAGCCTTCACGGCGGCGGAGTAGTTCCGGTGGTGCACGTGTTCGGGAGGTGGTCGCGGTGTTCGCTGGGCACCAGCAAGGTCGGGAGGCCGAGGGGCGAGGGGCTTGAGTGGCGCGATTGCTCGCCGGAGTAGCTGGAGCCGGCGGAGGGAAATCGGGCGCAGGGGGAGCTTCGGGGCTGGATTAAGCGCTCTGGAGGCTCGGGGGGTGGCGGTGTGAGTAGAGGGACCTCGGGGCACCTCTTTTATAGGCTGGGGAGGAGGGTAACGGCCGCGCGAAGTTCGCCGAGTGCAACGCGGGGAGGTTTATTGCGGCGGTGATAACGGCCGTGATTATGCGTGATTATGCCCGTAATGGACGCGTGGAGGTGCAATGCGATCGGCGTTGGCGCGGGCATAAATTTGAAGGAAACGAAGCTTTAAAAGCTCGGTTTGCGGCAATAATGGCGGCATGGCGGAGATCGCGCGAGGAAGAAAGGAAAGGGGCGGGGAGGCGGAATCGACGAGTGGGGCCCCACGCGTCGAGAGAAAAGAAAGGAAGGAGCGAGGGGCGGTCGGATGCTTGACGGTGGCACGGGAGAGATCGGAACCAGCGGCGCATTGCGAAGGGGTAAGTGAAGGGGACGGTGAGATCCGATCCGACAACGAAGGTTAGATCGGGCCGACGGTGCTTAAGTGGGAAGGCGGCCGAGATGAGATACGGCAATAGGGGCGGCTTGGATAACACCACGTGGCGGCAGGAGGCGAGAGAGAGCGGTGAAGCGGTAAGTGGGTGCGGCGCGAGGATTAAATTCGGCGCTGGAGTGGACGGTCCGATCGCGACACACGCCGCCGCGCGGAGAGAGGGAAGCGGGGAGAGGTTTAAGTTAGATCGGACGGTGAGGGGATTCCGCGGGCGGAGGGGACGCCGATGGTTGACACTGGCGGCGGGAGGATTTTGGGATTTTCTTTCTTTTGATTTTCCGAAATGTTATTAAGCTTTAGAAAGCTCGAGAAAAATACCAAATAAATTTTGAAAAATCCAGAAAAATTCTGGGAACTATCTGGAGCTATTATAGACTTAATAAAAATATGTCCCACTCATTTTAACAAGTATATTTTGCAAAGGTACAATTTGATTTTGTAGGAGGGTTTTAATTCCTTCTAAAATCCAGAAAAAATTAATATAATCTCATATTTGACTTAAGGAGGCTGAAATACAATGGTTTAAGCTTTTAGGAATGCAATAAATTTAATTTTGACTTTTACACCATAAAGTTTAAAATTTTCTCAAATCAGATTTTAACATAACTCAGAAAATCCAAATGAACTCCAGTTAAAATTTTCAATAAAGGGACAAAATTTTGGGATGTTACAGATGGTAGCGCGGAGGACTCACCGCGGACATTTAAAACGCATGCGGTAGCACGGAACGCGGTGACACACGCCAAGAGTAGCTAGAGAGGAGGGGAGTGCGCGAAGGGGGTAGAAGGGCTCCCCGGCGACGTCTTTATACCCCGCGAAGAAGAAACGGACGCACTAACTCGCCGGAGAAAACGCGACGGTTTCGGCGCCCAACGGCGGAAGCGGCGACGCCGAGGGGAAAAGCGGCTTATTAACGCGCACGACGGCGGATGCTCGGGACCATTCATGGCGAGTAACGGCCGGAGGCAAAGAACGCGGAGCTCGGGCGCGCGATAATGGCGGCGGCGCGGCGGAGGCGGGAACAGCGAGGACAGCGGGCTCGGCAGCGGACCCGCGCCGTCGAGAGAGAAACGGAGAGATGGCTCGGATGCGCGATGCGTGGCGAGGGAAAAGAACCGGCCGTCGGATGAGAAGCGAAGCGGGTAAGTGAAGGCGGACAGCGCGGATCAGATCGCGGCGGGACGGACGGCCGAGATCGGAGCGGAAGCGCGGCGGCGAGGCGAAGGCCGGTGCGCCGCGCGTGTCAGCGCGGATGCGCGGCGCGTGGCGGCGCGGATCGGCGCGCGAGCGGCGCGCGGCGCGCGGGAGGTGTCTGGCGGCGGCGCGGCCGGGATGAGCGACGCGTGGAGGAGAGAGGAAGATTGGGCGGCGGGGAGATTTTCCAAGAATTCCTTTTTCTAGAAATTCAAATAAACTTCTAGGAGCTCTAGAAAATAGCAAATAAATCCAGAAAATTCACCAAAAATACCAGAAAATTCCTTGAGAGACAGGGAACCCAAATAAAATATTTTTAGTAAATTTTGATGTTGAATTTAATCATATTAAATTCTAAAAATTCATTCAAGCTTGTTTTAAATTCAAGAAAATTCCAGAAATTTATTTTTAAATTCAAGGTTTTTAAAATCTCTGAAAATCAGGATGTTACAAACCTACCCCCCTTAGAAAGAATCTCAACCCCGAGATTTGGAAGGACTGGGAAAAAGATTAGGGAACTCCGCTCTAAGATCCTCTTCACGCTCCCAAGTTGCTTCCGACTCTGGACAATTACTCCACTGTACTTTGCAAAATTTGACAGTCTTGTTTCGGGTACGACGTTCGGCTTCTTCCAAAATCTTGAATGGAAACTCTGGATATGAGAGATCTTCTTTTAGATTCACTTCTTCTAAAGGCATCAGCTCTTCTGGCACTCTTAAGCACTTTTTCAATTGCGACACATGAAACACATCATGCACATCGATGCGGTTGTGATGGAAGTCTTAATCGATAAGCCACTTCACCTCTTTCGCTATAATTGGAAATGGTCCAATATATCTTGGAGAAAGCTTGCCACTAACTCGAATCGACGCATTCCTTTTAGAGGCGATACTTTCGATACACATGATCTCTGGTGCAAACTCTAACATTCTCGCGCGATTATCTGCATAGCTCTTTGCACAGTGCGGTGCCGTTTGCAACCTGTCTCGAATTAAACGAACTTGCTCTTACGCTAGCTTCAAAATATCAGGTCCAAATACTTGACTTTCTCCTGTCTCGACCAATACAAAGGTGTCTGCATTTTCTCGCCATATAAAGCTTGAATGGAGACATCTCAGACTAGACTGATAACTATTATTGTAGGAGAATTCTGCATAATGCAAACTTTGGTCCCAAGCGGTTTTATTGGCCAACGACACGCTCTCAACATATCTTCCAAAATTTGATTTACCCTTTCTGTCTAACCATCGGTTTGAGGATGATAGGCAAGATCAAGTTTAAATTGGTTCCCAAAACTTCATGAAACTTCCGCCAAAATCTTGAGGTAAATTGAGATCCTCTATCTGACACAATCTTCTTTGGGATCCCATGCAAACACACAATCCTTGACATATAAAGCTCTGCCAATCTATCTCCCGAATAAGTGGTCTTAAGCGGTATGAAATGGGCAACTTTTGTTAAGCGGTCCACTATAACCCAAATTGAATCATAGCGGATTTGGTCTTTGGTAGCCTGATAATAAAGTCCATTCGATTTCCTCCCATTTCCATTCAGGTATCTCAAAGGTTGCGTAAGACCAGTGGTCTTTGATGCTCTGCTTTAACTCACGACATATATCACATAAGGCTACATATTACGCAATTTCCTTTTCATCTTTGGTCCACCAGTAACTTTCCTTTAGATCCTGATACATTTTTGTACTTCCGGGATGAATTGAATATCCTGCTTCATGAGCTTCTTTTAAGATTAAATCTTTTATTTCCTTCTTCTCAGGTACTAGGATTCTCTTTCCAAACCAAAGAGTCCCTTCTTCATCTTCTGAAAATCCAGGCGCTTTACCTTTCTTCATATTCTCTTTAATTTCTTTAACATATTCATCCTCTCGTTGGGCTGCTTTGATCTGATCTTCCAGAGTAGAGTGAACCTTCAATGTAGACAGAATACCTTCGTTAACTATTTCCAAATTCAACCGTTGAAATTCTTCATGGAGTGTTAATCGCTTATCCGAATTGTGATTGTTAATATGACTCTTCCGACTCAAAGCATCGGCTACTACATTAGCTTTTCCTGGATGATAGTGTATTCCCACATCATAATCCTTTATCAATTCGAGCCACCTTCTTTGTCTTAGATTAAGGTCAGGCTGGGTGAATATATATTTAAAACTTTTATGATCTGTATATATTTCACACCGATTACTGATTAAGTAATGCCTCCATAACTTTAGAGCATGCACAACAGCAGCTAGCTCTAAATCATGGGTGGGATAATTTTCTTCATGCGGTCTTAACTGCCTTGATGCATAAGCTACCACCCTTCCTTCTTGCATTAGTACATAACCAAGACCTTGTCTCGACGCATCACAATAAACTTCAAAGTCTTTCCTGATATCGGGTAACCTGAAAACTGGTGCAGAAGTTAATCTCTTCGTTAACTCCTGAAAACTGTCCTCACAAGATTTACTCCATTCAAATTTCTTTTCCTTCTTTAATAACTGCGTGAGAGGTCTAGCAATCTTGGAAAATCCTTCAATAAAACGACGGTAGTAACCTACTAAACCCAGGAAACTCCGGATTTCTGTTACGGTCTTGGGTTGTATCCAATTTAACACATCCTTAATCTTTCCTGGATCCACAGATACTCCTTCTGCGGAAATTACATGTCCCAAAAACTCGACTTCCTTTAACCAAAATGCACATTTGCTGAATTTGGCATACAACTGATGTTCTCTTAATCTTTGTAAAACTATCCTCAGATGTCCTTCGTGTTCTTTCTCATTCTTAGAATAGATAAGAATGTCATCTATGAAGACAACAACGAACTTATCTAAATAGTCCATGAATACTTTATTCATCAAATTCATAAAGTATGCTGGTGCGTTTGTCAAACCGAAAGACATCACCAAATACTCATATAATCCATATCGAGTAGAGAAGGCTGTTTTGGTATATCTTGAGTCTAATCTTTAATTGGTGGTATCCTGATCGGAGATCAATTTTTGAGAAAACACTCGATCCTTTCAGCTGATCAAACAGATCATCGATCAGAGGCAAGGGATATTTATTCTTGATTGTTACTTCATTCAGGGCTCTATAATCCATGCACATACGCCGGCTACCATCTTTCTTGTTCACTAGAAGCACTGGGGCTCCCCAAGGTGAAGAACTCGGTCTAATGAAACCTTTCTCTTGCAATTCTTGAATTTGCCTCTTAACTTCCGCTAGATCATTAGCTGACATCCGATAGGGTCTCTTAGCTATTGGAGCTGTACCAGGAACCAGATTTATAATAAATTCAATCTCTCGGTCTGGTGGCATTCCTGGTAAATCCTTAGGGAATACATCAGGGTATTCACTTACTACGGACACATCCTCCAAACTTGTTCCTTTTAAATTGGTCAACAGACTTCCCTTACTTGAGGGTATATTGGACTCATATCTTATCTCGTATCCCATCGAGTTGGTAAGAATAACGCACGATTGGCACAATCTATTTGCCCTTTATACTTGATCAGCCAATCCATACCAAGTATAACATCTATGCCTTCGGAGTCTATTATAATAAGGTTCGCTAGGAACTTTACTCCGTTTATATCTATGGTTGCTCTAGGGCAAACCAAATTAGTCCTCAATTCTTTTCCAGGTGATTGGACTAACATGAGATTCCTTAGCAAACAAACATTCCAATTATTTCTTTCAGCAAAAACTTTTGTTACGAATGAATGTGAAGCTCCAGAATCAAATATTGTAATTGCAGGAACCGAATTAACAAGAAACTTACCCAGAACCACGTCTGGTGTATCCTGTGCTGCCTCGGCGGTGACATGGTTGATGCGCCCTTTGTTGAATGTCTGTGGAGTCTTGTGAGTCTGAGGGTTTCCACGTCCCTGACCAGCGGTTGGAGCTCTTGCCGGTGTAGGATCAAGGTTGAAACGAACCGGGGTTACCGCTTGACGTTTCTGGGGACAATTATTGGCATAATGCCCCATGTTCTTGCAATTGAAGCATTGCACCCCTGCAGCTGCAGTCCTATTTTGCTGAGGTTGAGCTGTATTTCCAGATCGAGGAGCTTGAGGTAAAGGACGGGGTGCAGAAATTGGTGTCATTGATTGGTTGGGCAAAGGAGGCCGACTAAACTGCTGTGAGTTAGAACGTTGACGAGAGCTGCTCGCAGAGTGTTGAGCTTGAAACTTCTCTCTTTCGGACTCAAGAGTCGACTGGGCATCTTCTTGCACAAGAGCTTTGTTCACCAAATGTTGAAAAGTGGGATAGTCATTGGATACTAACTGCACCTTGAGATTAGGGTCCAAGCCTCCCATAAACCTCCAAATCTTGGCTTCATCAGTTGCCACATCCTCTGATGCATATCTTGAGAGTTGAATGAACTTACTCAAGTATGCGAAAACACTAAGATTTCCCTACTGCAATTGGTGAAATTCCTTCCTCTTCATTTCCATGGTGCTCGCAGGTATGTGAGTGGTTCGGAAGGCTCGCACAAACTCTGCCCACACAATATTCTGAGCATTTTGGTGTGTAGCGCAAAAGTTTTCCCACCAGTTTGCTGCAACTCCCTTGAGTTGATGGGCAGCGTAAAGAACTTTCTCATTCTCATTGCATTGTGCCAAATTTAATTTCTGTTCAACTTCCTTTATCCAGTCGTCCGCCTCCAACGGATCGACAGATCCTGCGAAAGTCGGGGGTCGCGTCCTCATGAATTCTCCTAACTTGGATTGGGGTGGCTGAGCTGGTGCTTGATGAACTTGCTGAACTTGGTTCTGAGCTAACACTTGAAGAAGCTGCAATTGCATGGCCATCATCTGCTCCAAGTTCGGGGCTTGAGCTGGCGGGGGTGGAATTGGGGCATTGTTGGCATTGGGTGCTTGATTATTGTTGACGTTGCTCCTTGTATTCACCATCTGAAGCTCCACCAAGAAAAGCACAAGGTAAGAGGGAAAAGCATAGATAAGAAGTGGGGGTGATTAGCAATATCCCAAACCAACACTCAAGAACAAAGCAACAATCAATGAACGCAACTTTCGAAATTCAAATTAATTTTTAAGAATGGTTGTACCACAAGTGCACGAGGCTCGGTACATTCCATTTATTACATCACATTATCATAAAGCGTTCTAATATCGAAAATAACTCAAAAGGGTACTACTGTCTAACATCTACTCACCCTCCACGATGATGCGCTCCTCAGGATCCTCCTCGGGGTCTTCCTCTGAATCAGCGGAGTGACTCTGTCCACATGTAGCGCAGTTGTTCGATGAACGGGACCGAGATCGACTCTGGCTGAACGCAGGCGATCTGGAACGAGAGCGGTGGCGTCCTCTGCTAGAATCTCCAATGTCGATGCTGGGTGGTGGACTGGGGCGTCGCACACTCTTCCGCGCAGTGAGCCTAGTGCGAGGTCCTGAAGGTCTGACTGGTGCGGAAACAGGGGCTGGCAGGGTCGGTGTAGTAGTGGCAGCTCGGAGACGCTCCACCTGCGCCTCTCAAAGCAATCCTTGCTCGAATCTGCGTCGGCGTGAGCGAACTCACTCGGGCGGTGTGCTCGAAGGGTGTCGGAGTGGTCGTAGCTCAAGTAAGAAGCATCCGAAGAAGTCCTATCTCCCGTAGTGCTCTGGCGTAGGTCGATGAAATCGCCTGAGTAAGCTGCACCTAGTGAGATAGACGAGGGTCATCCACTCTCTAGTTTTTCCAAAACCTTTTTTTTTTTAAATTCAAAGTCAAATCTCTACTATGTGAATGCATTCCTTGTCCGCCCTTGACCGTGGGCACGGCTATTCGAATAGTTTTATTATTATGCGTAAGTGTGTACAACTTTACCCACAAGAGATATATTATCCAAACAATCAACATGGTTCCTTTGGCATAAGACCCGGATAAAATATCACAAAGCTTTTCACCTACTCTAGTATAGATTTATATCACCCACGAGGTTTCACTTTGAAGGGTTAAATCCACCACATTCGAAGCCCTCTGGCGCCATGTGAGTGCAAGAGAATCCTAAGCCCCTCACTTTGAGTAATCAATAAATCCTCGATACCCATTTTCCCATAGTGACACAAAATCTAAACTATTATAGGTTAATTAGCTAGGTTGTACCCATTTTAACTTGTGGTTGTGCGGTTTTACCCAGCTTTGGATAAACACAAGAATCGGTCCTTAGACGACTAGGTGGATCATTCACAAACCCGTTTTCATGCTAAACCGCACTACCAAACCTTCCATCCACCCTCGTCAAATTTTACCTTGAATTTCATTTTTATTTTAAAGATTTATAGTGGTAACATCTATTACCACTTTTCAAACAAAACATTAAATCAAAACATTCATTAACCATTCTTATCATATGAACATTTTACATTTATCACCTAAACTAAGTCTTTGCTAATATTCTAAAATCAACAAGAATAATACTAACTCATTCTGAGCCAAAGGTGATCCTAAGTTGACAAGGATATACAGTATACAATTTCCAAAGGAAGGCATAACAAATTGGGTACTTATCTAAATTTTAAAAGTAAAATTATCAATTTACTAAACATAGCCATGCAAATAATTTGAAATAATTGCAAAAACTATTTATAAAACATAGGAGCAGAATGGTCAAGGAGACTTGCCTTCTTGAATTAGGTCAGAACCTTCCCGAAGTTGCTCTTGAAAATCGTCGGACAGATCGGATTCTACACGAGAAACGAGAAGAACCAAATAAATAAAATAAAATAAAATCTCAAAAATTAAAAATAACTATACCAAATGAAAGTTTGGAATTTTAGATGAATTTAGAAATTTGAATGGGTCAATTTGGAGTTAAAATGCAAAAGTTATAGCCTTCCAAAGTTTAAATACAAAATAAAAGAAAAAAGCTATTTTCTGGATTAAATTTTAAACCGAAAATCATTTATGACGTCAGCAGGCAATTTTCCGAATTAATTTTCTAAAGGAAAACTGAGATTATGACGTTAGCATGGAATTTAAATAATATTTTAGAGGCTGACAGGTGGGGCCGGTCCACGGTGGACCGAGTCCACGAACAAGACACGCGCGACAATGGCCGACGCGGCGAGCTAGGGTGACGTGGCGTGCGCTGGTGCCGCCACGTGTCAACTGCTGACGTGGCTGCCACGTGGCACCTGGGGGCGGATTTTGGCTGATGTGGCAGCTGACGTGGCATGCCACGTGGTTGCTGACGTGGACTAGGGTTGACGTGGCACGCGCTGGTGCTGCCACGTGGCTAGGGCTGACGTGGGTGACTCGGGCGCGGGCGGTAGCGGCGAGATAGGACGGCTCGCGGGGAGCGGATCGGCGACGTGGCGACGCTGCCGCGCTTGGCGCCGCGACGCGGTGCGGCGCGAGTGTCGGTGGATCCGACGGCGGAGAGAGGGACGTGTGGCGGCGCTGATGCCTCGCGGTTCCGATCGTGAACGGACGGCGGGATGCGAGGACACGGAGGCGGAAAGGTGGCGATGAGCGACGCGTGGGTCGCACGACGACGCGCGGCGCCGCGCGCGCGAGCGCGCGGCGCTGGCGCGGTGCGGGTGGCGCGACCGAGGGAGCGGGCGCGCGGTGCTGGCGCGGGGACCGAGGGGCGGAGCGAGGCGACGGGCGCGGCGGAGGACTCACCGGCGACGACGAAAACGCACGGCGGTAGCACGGAAACGCGGCGGTGACACACGCGAAGAGTAGCTAGAGAGGAGGGGAGTGCGCGAAGGGGGTAGAAGGGCTCCCCGGCGACGTCTTTATACCCCGCGGAGAAGAAACGGACGCACGAACTCGCCGGAGAAAACGCGACGGTTTCCGATGCTCCAACGGCGGAAACGGGCGACGCCTCGAGGGGAAACGGCGGCTTATTAACGCGCACGACGAGCGGATGCTCCGGGACCATTCATGGCGAGGAGTAACGGCCGGGAGGCGAAGAACGCGGAGCTCGGGCGGCATAGTAATGGCGACGGCGCGGGCGGAACAGGCGGGGACGACGGGCCTGACAGGCGGGACCCGCCTGTCAACGAGAGAGAGAGAAACGGAGAGATGGCTCGGATGCGCGACGCGTGGCGGAGGGAAAAGAACCGGGCCGTCGGATGAGAAACGAAGGGGTAAGTGAAGGCGGACGGCGCGGATCAGATCCGCGGCGGGGACGGACGGCCGAGATCGGAGCGGGGCGCGGGCGGGCGAGGCGAGCGCTGGTGCCGCCACGTGTCAGCGAGATGGCTCGGATGCGCGACGCGTGGCGGCGGCGGGATCGGGCGGGCGAGGGCGCGGCGGCGAGCGCGCGCGGGAAGGGTGTACGGCGGCGGCGCGGCCGGGGATGAGCGACGCATGGAGGAGAGAGGAAGATCGGGCGGCGGGGAGATTTTCCTTTTTCTAGAAATTCAAATAAACTTCTAGGAGCTCTAGAAAATAGCAAATAAATCTAGAAAATTCACCAAAAATACCAAAAAATTCCTTGAGAGATAGGGAACCCAAATAAAATATTTTCAGCAAATTTTGATGTTGAATTTAATCATATTAAATTCTAAAAATTCATTCAAGCTTGTTTTAAATTCAAGAAAATTCCAGAAATTTATTTTTAAATTCAAGGTTTTTAAAATCTCTGAAAATTAGGATGTTACATCAAGTAGCGCCCGATGTTGCGATGGGTAAGTTTCTAGTAAATTCAATACCTACTACAGTTTTGTTTGATTTTAGAGCTTCGCATTTATTTGTTTCTCAAAGTTTTGCTGTTAAGCAATGGTTAAAAATGTCATTCTTGGATTTGTTCTTTTGGTGCAATCTCTGGGCTTGGAGTTGAGTACAAACCAGGGATGCTCAGAAGTTAAGATAACTATTCAAGAAGTAGAGTTTCTCGCTAATCTCATTGTTTTGGATATCCAATCTTTGGATGTAATCATAGGAATGGATTGGCTTAACAAGCATCAAGCTGTGTTGGATTGCGAAAATAGAGCTATTACGATAGTCAGTCCAGACAGGAGTAGGGTGAATTTGAAGCTAGCATGAACCAATCAGGAAAGACTATGCTTTGTCAGAGTAAAGGTATCATGTTGGAGGATGTGTTTGTTGTCAGGAAGTTTTCTGATGTGTTTTCAAAAGATCTTCTAGGAATGCCACCTGACAGAGAGGTTGAATTTTCAATTGATCTAATACCTAGTACTTCGCCTATATGTAAAAGACCGTATCAAATGCTTGCTAATGAATTGGCGGAATTGAAGAAGCAAATCCAAGAGTTGCAAGACAAAGGTTATGTAATACCTAGTTCATCCCCATTGGGAGCGCTAGTGCTATTTGTCAAGAAGAATGATGGTAGTCAGCATATGTGTGTAGATTACTGAGCACTCAATGAGGTTACTATTAAAAAATGTATCCTTTACCCAGGATTGATGATTTGTTTGATCAGCTTAAGAGAGCAGGAGTGTTTTTCAAAATCGATTTGAGATTAAGATACCATCAATTGAAGATTTGTCAAGAAGATATTCCCAAGACCACATTCTCTACTCACTATGGATTGTACGAGATCACAGTGATGTCTTTTGGTTTAACTAATGCCCTAGCCTATTTCATGTATTTGATGAATAAGATATTCATGGAATATTTGGACAAGTTTGTCATCATGTTTATCGATGACATTTTGATTTACTCCAAAGATGAGAAAGAACATGAGGAGCATTTAAGGTTTGTATTGCAAAAGCAAAGAGAGCATAAGCTTTATACTAAGTTCAACATGTGTGAGTTCTAGATAAGCAAAGTTTCTTTTCTAGGCTATGTCATGTCAGCAAGAGGCATTGCAATCGATCCTGGAAAAGTTAAGAATGTGCTTAACTAGAAGTTGCCAACTTCAGTACCGTAAGTCAGAAGTTTCCTTGGCATGGCAAGATATTATCTTTGCTTCATTGAAGGATTTTACAGTGTAGCCAGATCGCTTACGTAGCTATTAAAGAAAGAAAAGAAGTTTGTTTGGACAGCAGAATGTGAGAAGAGTTTTTAGAAATTGAAGGAATGCTTAACTACTACACCAATGTTAGTATTGCCAAACAGTAACAAGGATTTTGAGATTTATTATGATACTTCATGCAAAGGTTTGAGATGTGTGTTGATGCAAGATAGAAAGGTGGTAGGCTATGCTTTGAGTCGGTTAGGGCAGCATGAGGAAAATTATCCTATGCATGATTTGGAGTTTGTAGTTGTCGTGCATGTCCGAAAATTTGGCATCACTACCTTATAGGTAATCGTTGTGAGATCTATATGGTCCATAAGTGTTTGAAGTGTATTTTCACTCAGGTCAATCTTAATTTAAGGCAAAGAAGATGGTTGGAGGTAATATAAGATTATAATGTTGGGATTCATTACCACCCAAGAAAGGTCAATGTGATAGCGGATGCCTTAAGCAGAAAGAATTATTGCAATACTATGATGATCAAGGAAAGTTAGCTAGCTTTATATGACAAATTTCAAAATCTTAGTTTGGAGTTGGTTGAAGAAGTATTCTAGTGACAATGGAGCTACAATGAACTTTGGATGCTCAGAATCACCAGGTGCAAGCTAGTGATAAAAGTATTCAGCGTATGAAGACTAACCAAGGGAAAGGTAAAGCTTCGAGCTTTACCGAGGATGATCAAGGTACCTTGTGGTTTAAAGAGCGTTTGTGTGCACCAATCAAAAAGAAACTAAAGGAGTTGTTACTCAAGGAAACTCATGAGTCTTTATATTTGATTTATCCGGGCAGTACTAAGATGTATCAGGACAAGTATTGGTGGCCTAGCATGAAGTGAGAAATAGCAGAGTATGTAGTGCTTTGTGATGTGTGTTAGAGGGTTAAAGTTGAGCACCAGAGACCTACAAGTTTATTGCAACCATTGAGAATTCTCGAATGAAAGTGGGAAGAAGTTGGTATGGACTTTATTATAGGGTTGCCTAAGACAAAGGAAGAATTTGACTTAATTTGTGTAATTGTGGATCATTTGATGAAAGTTTCACATTTTATTCTGGTCAAGATAACTTATGCTGGTGATAAGTTGGCAGATCTATACATATCAAGAATTGTAAGTCTCTATGGTGTGCCTAAGAAAATAGTGTTGAATCATGGATCATAGTTTATTTCACGATTTTGGGAAAGTTTCCATGAAGCCATGGGTATTTATCTGAATTTTAGTACATCATATCATCCTCAAACTGATGGATAGACTGAGCGTATGAATTAGATTCTTGAGGATATGCTAAAAGCTTGTGTGTTGGACCATGGGGTCAAGTGGGATAGATGTTTGCCTTTCGCGGAGTTTTCCAACAGCAACAGTTAGCAGACTAGTTTGCAAATGTCACCATTTGAATCTTTGTATGGTAGAAAATGCATAACCCCTCTCAATTAGAAAGAGACTAGGGAAGGTCATGTTTTTGGTCCGAATGTTTAAGGGAAGCTAAGGAAAAGTTTGATTAATTCAGGAAAGGTTAAGAACTACATAGGATAGACAGAAAAGTTATGTAGATACTCATCATCGAGAGTTGAGTTTTGAACCAGATGACTATGTGTATATCAGAATATGTCGTTCAAAGGAATCAAGAAATTTTAGATAAAAGAGAAGGTTGTGCTAAGAATTACCTGTGTCTTTTAGCGGAATACATAATGTCTTCCATATGTCTCAGATAAAAAAAGTGTTTACGAGTGCTAGAAAAGACAGTGCCAATGGAAGCCATTAATCTTCAGGAGGATTTGATTTACAAGGAGCACCCTGTTAGAATTTTGAAAATGTTAGAATTTGTGACCAGGAGTAAGGTCATTTATTTTTGCAAAGTTCAGTGGAGCAATCATTCAGAGGAGGAAGCAACCTAGGAGTGCAAGGAAGATCTCAAAGTAGAATTTTGAAACCTATTCTCTTAGTGAGCCTGAATCTTGGTGTCGAGCTTTCATTCAAAGGAGGAGGTTTGTAACATCCTATTTTTTTTTGTGTCTTTTGAAGTTTTTTAAATAAAATTCACCATTTAGATTTTTTAGACTTAATTAAAGCTTAATCTAAATTTTTGCAAATTAAAGAGATTTAATGTGATTAATTTAAACTTTAAATATTCTTGAAATTGTTTTATTTGGATTCATAATGTTATCGTGAATTTTTTTGTATTTTGTAGAGTTTTTTGGGTTTATTTACTATTTTCTAGAGCTCTAATAAATTTAATTTAATATCTGATATTAGAAATCCGTAGAAAATCTTTAAAAGCCTCTTAGGCTGAAACCCTAGGTCCTGGCCCATTTCTCTTCCAGCCCAGGTGCCAACCTACCTCTTCACCTGTTGCTACTGCGAGTCATCAGTGCCAATTAGTCTCACGACCGTCGTTCACTACATCTTCAGCCGCCCATTGTTCCATGTGTCACCCATCGGTGCTCCATTGCACTTTGCCTCATCTCCGTGGAAGAGACACCATCGTGTCTGAGGCAGGTATGCCACAGCATTTGTGCCATCTCTGGCATGGACTCCTGCCTATAAACGCCTCATTGTTTTGCATGCTGAAGCCACCATCGTCCTCGTCGAGCTCGTACACCATCATCGGAGTTTGTTTGCAGCGTTGCCTTCATCTTCTTCACTGATGTTGTCTTCCTCACCGATGTTGTCTTCACCTTCGTCGATTCGCCATCCATCACCATCGTCGGTAAGCATCTCTGCTGAGCTGCTTCACCATCCAGCTCTCTGTTGCCCGCTCGAAGCCGTCAGTCGGTCATCATATTGCGCTGCGTCGTAGCTACGCCCAAAGTGCCACATGCGTTTGTTCACCTCACGAAAGGTCACCTTGATCCATGCGCCCACTGACATCAGCATTGATTTCACTACGCACTAGTCACATGAGTCAAGCCACTAACCCATGGGTCTCACCGGTCGGTAGCACTATGTCACAGACCCATGAACCAAGCCACACAAGCATCCACATCAACAACCACGTCAGATGCCATATCAGCCCTAAGTTTACAAGTCAAGCCATGTGTTCGCCACCTCAGCCAGTTGTGCCACATGTCAGTGCCACCTCACCTACCATGTTGGATTCACGTGTCACTGCCATGTCAGCCAAACCATGCCTTGAGTTTGCCACGTGTCATGCCATATCACCGCCACCTCAACCCAAGGTGCCACATCAGTAAGCCACTAGCATGCACACTATTCCATGAACCAGGTTCAGCGTAGACTAGCACTATTCCATAGACCAGGTTCATAGTAGAGTAGCTTTTCATAATTTTTCAGGAATTTATTTTCTGAAAATATTTCAAGAGCTCGTTCTTCTCCATCTTAGCTCCGATTAACCTAATTCTTTTTTCTAAATTCATCTAAAATTGAGCTCTGTCATTTGGTTCTAGTTTTAAAGTTCTTCAAGTTCATTTAAATTTTATTTGTTTTTCATTCGCTTTCTCTCCCATTAGATAACGTCTTCAAAGGAGCTAAAACAGGATCTGAAGACTAGGAGTTGGTAACTGAGCAAAGCCATGGCAAGTCATGTCCATTGATCATGTTAAACCTACTTTTCAAATCTATTTATTAAATATTTTGTTTTAAATTATCACGCATTGCTAATTTAATACAAACCTTTGTATCTGGTTGTCATTATCCAATTTGATTAATTCCACAATTGATAACTTGAAAGCCATGATTCCATTATCACCATAGATGGGTATTTATCTAGTGATGTAATACTAGTTGTCACATGGGTTGTATGTTTAGTATGCTTAGTCATGCTTGTAGTACATTAGATTCATCATCATATGTTGATTAATTAATTAATTTTGACATAATGAGATGCTGAATCATGCTGGTTAGCCACAGTTATAAAATTTGAGTGCCATGATACAGATAGTGTCATTGGTATTAGTGCTGCTTATACAAAATGGTTTTCACTTAGGCGAGTGATCGTGTAGTAAAGGAGGAAGTGTGGTTAGTAGTTTTAGGATGTGGATGCCTCACCTGGGTAAGGTCTAAGTATTTAATTTTGTGTGCCATTGATCTAAGCCACCATATGTCCAGTATGGGATGGACCTATCTGATTAATTTGTAATGTTTCAACATTGATTTTGTCACTGAGATGTTATATTGGTGCAAGAGAGGTGTTCTAGGGGTGGCCCCCACCTAAACCCAGCTAGCCTGTTGAGAAGGTTATAAACATGCACAAGGACATAGTTGCCCTTGGTCGGAGGTTCGGTGTAAGGTTACGATTGTAAAGACGCTCCTTACGAGGAAACACATATATATGTCATACAGAGCCCTTGGGAAAGACCAAGAGGACATTTGCTCACCTAACTCTCCACTACCATACCTCTCTCTCTGATTGGTCTGTAGCCACAACAGTTGGCGCCGTCCGTGGGGAGGACGAGAGCAAGCCTCAAGATCTCAAGAAGGATGGCACCGAAGAAAGCTTCATCATCGGCGGCGAAGAAGGAGGGGGTCGTGGCGAGGCCCCGCGTCAACACCAGGGCTTCGTCATCGGCGGTCGGGGGTGAAAATGACGACGCTCAACGCGCAACCATCGACCCCGCCACCACCGACGCGACCACCGACCCCGCTGTCACCAACGCGACGGCCGAGCCCATCCTGCGCGTCACACCCCACCCCGTCACCGGTGCGACAGTCAACCCCGATGATACCGGCCGGGTGCTAGGGAGCGGTAGCCCCGACGCCTACCGAGGCGCGACCACCATCCCTACCCCCGGTGCGGCAGCACCAAGAGACCTCGCCAGTGACGGGGGCCCCGCCGCCGACGCCGGAATCCACCGTGTTGACGTGATGAGTAGCCCAAGAACACAAGCGGTGGTTACGGCTACCCCAGCTAATGGAATACGCGTAGGCTACGGAAGCAGAAAACAAAACTTTTCTACCGCGCACCCAAGAACATCATGCTAAGGAAGGATCATGGATCGTTACCACTTAGACGCGCAGCGCAGCGGAAGAAGAATTGGAAACCGATCCAATCACGCGCCGAGGTAGTAGTGGAAGTAGCCGATCGTCCCCAACAGATCGCTCTCCACGCACGCCGATCAAGATCGCAACGAGCAGCGCCTCCACCGTATCCACACGCCCGGGTGGAACGCCGATCGCGAGTGTACTAGCACTCGTGAGCAGCTAGGGTTTGGCTCGGAGGTGGCGGCTAGGGTTTTGCTAGATGTTAACAGGCACATCCTCCGCCCCTCGCCTCCATATATATAGACCTCCTCACGTGGGCCTCGTGGACCGAGGCCCAATAGGAGTCTATTCGATCTCTATCCGACTGAGCCCATATCCGAATCATATTCGAATTAGTGTTCCAACCCGTTAAGCGTGCGACCAGAGGTTCACGATACTTGGTCGTGACCGAAACGCCTTTCCGTTACCATGTTAATAGCGGTCTCTAGTAAGACATATTAACCCCAAAGTATATGTAAAGATCATATCGGCTGAACTGTAATGTCCTCTCATGTACTAATCCCTTTGCCTCACGATATAGATTGAGCTCAAGGCGAGACTCGTGTCATCCTCTTAATAGCTCAATCACTCTCTCGATTCCGTGATGGATTATAAACTCGTGATTGACTCCTCAATCACCTTGGCATGGCCATGCACTTTCATAATCCATTACATCGAGGGCCAGAGATATCTCTCCCATAAGGAGGGGCAAATTCTATCTTGATCATTCACATCCCACTACATGTTTCATGGCAAACCCGAAGACTACTTTTATGACTACCCAGCCACGGAGTAGTGATTAGTAGTCCCAAAATAAGCTACTACTCATGTTGGGAACCATGATGACCTCAAGTCTAAGGACTCTACATAAACACTACTTGAGACCAACGATGACACATGGAATCTCTGCAGTTGTCTCATGGCAGTCTATCCAACATATGTTCACTAACACATGTCCATATTATTGATTTGGTATCACCATACCATGATCCATGAGACATGATCATCAATCAATACATATGTCGATCTTTGTCTTTGAATCATATTTGTTCCTCATATGATATACGATCGTGGATCATTTAGAAATAGCAACATCTTAGTATTTAAGAGTCTCATGAATAAGTCACATACTCATTGATCAATAATGATGATGTCTATTCCAAGGAACAAAGTAATGTATCATAAACATAGTATGTGATATATACAACATCTCCATGTTGCCTCTAGGGCATATCACTAACAGCCTCCCACTTGCACTAGAGTCAACCATGTAGGTATCTAATACCCATTGCCCTAGTGTGAGCCTCATGCTTTGGGTGGGAAGCGGCTTTGTCAACGGATCTGCAATGTTCAAACCGCTTGTACTTTGCATATCTTAACATCGCTCTCTCCACTATCTCGCGGATGAGATGAAATCGCCGTGAAATGTGCTTGACTTACAGTGCGATCTAGGCTCCTTGGCTTGTGCAATGGCCCCACTATTGTCACAAGAGAGGTCCATTGGGCCGAGGCACTAGCCATCACACCAAGCTCGTAAATAAATTTCTTGATCCAAACAAATTTCTTTGGCGCTTCGGTAAGCTGCTATGTACTCGGCTTCGTTGTAGAATCAGCAACCGTCACGCTTGGAACTCTTCCACTTACCGCACCGCCATTCAGCAGTAACACAAATCCAGATTGCGATCTAAAATCATCTTTGTCGGCTTGGAAGCTAGCATCGTGTAACCATTTACAACGAGCTCTTCCTCACCTCCATAGACAAGGAACACATCTTTAGTTCTTCTCAAGTACTTCAAGATGTTCTTACGGCAATCCAGCTGACTTTCACCGATCTCGATCGTATCTACTCGTAGCACTTAAAGCATACGAAACATCCGACGTGTACAAAGCATGGCATACATAATGGACCCAATAGCCAAGCATATGGAATCGTATTCATTTTATCCCGCTCATCGTGTGTACTAGGACACCGATTCTTGCTAAGATTTATACCATGTGACATAGGTAGAAAACCTTTCTTGGAATCATGCATGTTGAACCTTTTCAACACCTTGTCAATGTACATATCTTGGCTTAATCCAATTAGCCTTTTGATCTATCTCTATAGATCTTGATGCCAGAATATATGTCGCTCTCCTAAGTCTTTCATAGAGAAACTATTTTTAATGAAGACTTAATGATTTCGAGCAAAGGAATGTCATTTCCGATCAGAATATGTCATCCACATATAAGACCGTAAATACGAGTGCGCTCCCACTAGCCTTTTGTAAACACAAGGCTCTTCTTCGCTCTTGATGAAACCAAACCTTTGATTACTTCATCAAAACGAATGTTCCAACTCCGAGATGCTCGCTTAATCCATAAATGGATCTTTGGAGCTTGCATATCTTTCCAACGGATTGCGGATCGACAAAACTCGTGGGCTGTGTCATGTACACATCCTCACCGATTTCCATTAAGGAAAGCTGTTTTGACATCCATTTGCCATATTTCATAGTCGAAATATGCAGCAATCGCTAGAATGATCCGAATAGACTTTAGCATTGCGACGGGCTAAAAGTTTCATCATAATCAATACCTTGAATTTGTTTGAAACCTTTGGCCACTAATCGCGCTTTATAGATGTGAACATTTCCATCTATGTCTATCTTTTCTTGAAAACCCATTTGCATTCAATGGTTTTAACACCATCGTGGATCAACCAAGTTCCAAACTTGATTACTATGCATGGATTCAATTTTGGATCTCATGGCTTCAAGCCATTTCTCGTAGTCCGTCCCACCATTGCTTCTTCATAGGTCTTAGGCTCATCGTTGTCTAACAACAATATGTCCCGTTGTTGAGTAGTCAAGAACATGTACCTCTCGTGTGCACGACGTGACCTTTTCGACTCACGTGGTGCTGGTGTGTCCACAACAGAGTTCTTCAACAGCTTGTTCATCCCGTTGTGGTTCTCAGAGGAGCTGAAACGTTATCGTGTGTTTCTTGAATTTCTTCAAGTTGCACTGTGCTCCCACTATCCCTTCTTGAGAGAAACTCTTTCTAAGAAGACACCATGCTTGCGACAAACACTTTGCCTTCTCCTCGATTATAAAAGTAATATCCTTTGTTTCCTTAGGATACCCGATAAAGAAGCATTTATCGATTTAGGAGTGAGCTTATCGATTGTAAACGCTTTACATAAGCCTCACATCCCCAAATCTTAAGAAAAGACAAGCTAGACGTTGTCCCGCCCACATCTCATATGGTGTCTTTTCTATCGATTTTGATGGAACCTCGCTTAGTGTGAACGCGGTCGTTTCAAGAGCGCACTTCAAAAAGACAACGGAAGATCACTTTGGCTCATCATGGAGCGCACCATATCTAATAAGGTGCGATTCGCTCGATACCCCATTCCATTGAGGTGTTCTCGCGGAGTCAATTGTGGAACAATTCCACAATCCTTTAGATGATTGCCAAACTCATGGCTCAAATACTCGCTCCACGATCGATCGAGAAACTTGATTGTCTTGCCTAAATGATTTTGCACTTCATTTTGGAATTCTTTGAACTTTTCAAAGGATTCGACTTATGCTTCATCGTAGATATACCCATATCTACTAAAGTCATCGATAAAAGTTATGAAGTATGAAAACCACCTCTCGTCGTTAAGCTCATTGGTCCACATACATCAAGCATGTACGAGTGCCAATAAGTCATTTGCCCGCTCACCTTGACCGTGAAAGGTGCCTTTGTCATCTTGCCAAGTAAACAAGATTCGCATGTCTCTAATGATTCAAAATCAAATGAGTGCAGAATACCATCTCTATGGAGCTTCGCATGCGCTTCTCATTTATGTGACCTAGCGACAGTGCCAAATAAACGTGGGATTCAAATCATTCTGACGCTGCCTCTTTGCATTAATGTTATAGACCGTGACCCTTCAAGAGTAAGAACGATAACCCATTCACCAATGGAGTATGACAATAGAACATATCTTTGAAATAAAGAGAACAACCATTGTCCATAGATTTAAAGTCATAACCTTCTCGCTTGCAAACATGAAGCGTAAATAATGTTCTTTGAAAGAGATGGAACACAATAACAATTATTCAATTCCAAAACTAATCTCGAAGGTAAAGACAATGGCATGGTGCCAACAGCTACCGCAGCAACTTTTGCTCCATTGCCAACGCCAAGATCCACTTCGCTCCTCCTCAAACTTCTACTTCTTATTAGCCCCCGCAACGATTTGCAGATGTGAGCAACCGATCCGTATCAAATACCCAAGAATTAGTGGAAGAAGTAGCAAGATTGATTTCTATAACATTTATACCGGAGTGGAAGTCATACTTCCTTCTTCTTCTCAAGATCCTCCAAGTACTTTGGGTTCCTTTTCCAATGTCCCGATTGCTTACATGAGTAATAATCTGCATCAGATGAGCATCGCTTTCTTGTCTTTCTTGGCCTTAGAACCGCCGCGATCGCATCAGAGCTTTCTTTCTTTTGACCGCGATTCTCTTGACATAGGGCTTGCCCTTGCCTTTCTCGCATCATCATCACATGATTGCTGCTTTTCTTAATGCTTTCCTCGGCAGATTTTAGCATCCCATGCAACTCACCAGGTCTTGTCAAGATTGTTCATGTGAAAGTTCATTATGAATGGCTCAAAGCTCTGGGGAGCGATCGAGAATCACATCGAGAGCCAACTCTTGGCTAAGGGAAAACCAAGCTTTTCCGCACTCTCAATGTAACCAATCATCTTAATCACATGAGGGTCGACGGATTCCTTCTCGCAAGCTCCGCACGCAAATAAGGACTTTGAAGTATTGAACCTCTCACCCTTGCTTGGTTCTCAAACATACCACGAGCCCCACAATGATATTGTAGGCATCTGTGTTCTCATATTGCTTCAAGCTCAGAGGACATTGTGGCAAGCATGAGACACTCACATCAAGGCAATCATTCGTGGTGCTTCTCATAAGCTCTCCGTGCAGCCACAGTGAGCATTATCGTGCAAGTCTTCGGGTAAGGAGACTCAAGGACATACTCCTTGCGCTCTTGCTTGAGAACAATTCTCAAGTTGCGATACTAATCCAAAAGTTTGTTCCATTGAGTTTTTCTTTCTCAAGAACAGATCGCAAATTAAAAGTACTGGATGCGCAAGAATGACATGATCTACAACACAAGAATATGCAAAGTTTAGCACTATGTTTATGTTCATCTTTTATTAAACTATTTAGCAAAAGACTCCCACTATGAGTTTTGCAACAAAAACTCCTCTAAGTTACATAGTGGGTAAAGATCCTCATTTCACTAATTCCTAGTGAGCTTTGGCATCACGGCTAGAAAACTAGTGACATGGGTAAGCAACACTTTGCTAATCACATCCCTATGTGACTCTACTTTGGGTGACATTAGTATGCCTCGGCCCCAATCTATGCCCCAAGGTCCAAAACTATTTTGATAACCTTGTTAAGTAAACCAAATGCTTCCGCATGTAGATGTCCGACATCTACCCTAAATGATGATGATAACCGATGGCACTCTACTTTGGTAGACCTACCATGCGGTGATCATTATCTTTTGGTGCAGCATATGGAAGGGCATTAACACCTAATTTTAAGAGGGATTCTATCCTACCAAAGCAACATATCACATATATCATTGCATAAGAATAAGATAGATAACATCATAGATAAACACATTTAACTGTGAAGTAGTATGGCCCAAAAATGGTGATATCCATCTCCAAGTAGGTGTAGACGATCTCCATCCTCCACATCACTCCTTTAGGCCACCATGCTTAAAAGCTTGTAACCTCAAAACTAGGCTACTACCTATAATAGCTAGAAATTGAAGATTACAAAGATAGATTCAAGCATTAAGGTCGACACGCAGGTCGTTAAATACAATATATACAGCTAACAATAGCTGAAATAATCATGACACGCAGGCCATGAACGAATGTTACATGCATCACATACATCTCATACATTCAAATAAGCTATAGGGCCATACTATTCACATCATTCTCTGCAAAAACAAGTTAGACGTAGAATCGCATTCTACCTAACGATGTGAACCCAAGACGCTATACAAGGGGGGATACACACTAATGGAATACGCGTAGGCTACGGAAGCAGAAAACAAAACTTTTCTACCGCGCACCCAAGAACATCATGCTAAGGAAGGATCATGGATCGTTACCACTTAGACGCCGCAGCGCAAATGAAGAAGAATTGGAAACCGATCCAATCACGCGCCGAGGTAGTAGTGGAAGTAGCCGATCGTCCCAACAGATCGCTCTCCACGCACGCCGATCAAGCATCGCGAACGAGCAGCGCTCCACCGTATCCACACGTCCGGGCCGAACGCCGATCGCGAGTGTACTAGCACTCGTGAGCAGCTAGGGTTTGGCTCGGGAGGTGGCGGCTAGGGTTTTGCTAGATGTTACCAGCACACATCCTCCGCCCCTCGCCTCCATATATATAGACTCTTCACGTGGGCCTCGTGGACCGAGGCCCAATAGGAGTCTATTCGGATCTCTATCCGAATTGAGCCCATATCCGAATCATATTCGAATTAGTGTTCCAACCCGTTAAGCGTGCGACCCAGAGGTTCACGATACTTGGTCGTGACCCGAAACGCCTTTCCGTTACCATGTTAATAGCGGTCTCTAGTAAGACATATTAACCCCAAAGTATATGTAAAGATCATATCGGCTGAACTCTGTAATGTCCTCTCATGTACGAATCCCTTTGCCTCACGATATAGATTGAGCTCAAGGCAGACTCGTGTCATCCTCTTAATAGCTCAATCACTCTCTCGATTCCGTGATGGATTATAAACTCGTGATTGACTCCTCAATCACCTTGGCATGGCCATGCACTTTCATAATCCATTACATCGAGGCCCAGTAGATATCTCTCCCATAAGGAGGGGCAAATTCTATCTTGATCATTCACATCCCACTACATGTTTCATGGCAAACCCAAGACTACTTTTATGACTACCAGCCACGGAGTAGTGATTAGTAGTCCCAAAATAAGCTACTACTCATGTTGGGAACCATGATGACCTCAAGTCTAAGGACTCTACATAAACACTACTTGAGACCAAGCGATGACACATGGAATCTCCGCAGTTGTCTCATGGCAGTCTATCCAACATATGTTCACTAACACATGTCCATATTATTGATTTGGTATCACCATACCATGATCCATGAGACATGATCATCAATCAATACATATGCTGATCTTTGTCTTTGAATCATATTTGTTCCTCATATGATATACGACCAGGGATCATTTAGAAATAGCAACATCTTAGTATCTAAGAGTCTCATGAATAAGTCACATACTCATTGATCAATAATGATGATGTCTATTCCAAGGAACAAAGTAATGTATCATAAACATAGTATGTGATATATACAACATCTCCATGTTGCCTCTAGGGCATATCACTAACACCAGCAGTGCGACTGCAGGCACCCGTTGCCTCGCCTACACCCACAGTGGAGAATGCCCTGCTGGTGGCCCTCGGCGCGCTCCAGTAGGAGTTAGCGGATCTTCGAGGGACTGTGCGGAGGATGCAAGAGGCTCGGAGCCAACAGGCCCCGCCGATGGTCGCGTCGGAGCCCACGCCCAAGAGGGCGGATAGCCATGACGTCCCCACATCCAGCCGCGCTTCGTTACAATACGTGGACCTGGAATCCCCGCTATCGGTAGGCCTACAGCAGGCAGCGTGGCCAGAGGATTTTAAATTCCCCAGCTCCATCACGTCCTACAAGGGTGACACGGATCCCCGAGAGTTTGTGCGCGTGTACGAGACCGCCATCGAGGCGGCAGGCGGAGACAACACCACCAAGGCAAAGAGGCTCCCGCTCGCGTTGCAGGGAGTGGCGCTCTCTTGGTTCTTCACCATAGAGCCGAACTCTATATACGCATGGGAGCAGGTTCACGACCGCCTCTACAATCAAGACAGTGGCAAAGCTCTTCGATAAGATGGAGGAGTACGCCCGGCGGAAGAAGACGCGAGGCGGCGCCAGGACAACGAGGCCGACGCCAATCCAGCGGAAGGTGTCGCGAAGAGCACCGACCCGTCGAACGCAAGTTCCTCGCGGAGCAAGCGTAGGTAGGAGTCGTCGAAGGACACCTCCCAGCACAAGGACGCGCTGGCTGACAAGCGTCAGCGCGGCCGTCAGACGTCCCGGTGAGCTCGTTACATCTTCGACGTCGAGGGCGGCTCGGAAGACAACGCCCCCGCCAGCCGCGGGGCAAGGGCTCGATGAGGTCGGGGGCGAGGCCGAGGCAGGGGCCGCGACGATTGGGCCTGCGCGGAGTATGGAGACCAACACCGCCCATAGTGGTGCAAGGTGCGTGGCCAAGGTAATCATGACACCGTCTCCTGCACCACCATCGTGGAACTTCGACAAAGCGTCGCCAGAGACAGGGATCTCGAGGCGCGCCCACCCGTCATGGCGCACGTTCAGTAGCCACTGGACGGTCCCCTAAGGATTCGGGATCAACAGCCGCAGCCTCAGGAGGGTCTCCGGCAGATGCAAGCCTAGGTGCAGCAGCCCCAGGAGAGCCCCCTGCGGATCCATGCCCTTGAGGGCGCTCCACGTAGAGTCATCAATGTAATCTCCGGAGGCTCCTCCTTGGAGTTCGCCTTGAAGCGACAGCGCAAGGCCTACGCGCGGAGGCTACACCACGTGGTGGCGTACCCGGCACATGCACTGCCAGATTGGGCGCAGCATGCGATCACCTTCACGCCCGCCGACGCCGTAGGCATGGAGTTCCCCCATCAAGATCCCCTAGTCATCCAGGTTACGGTTGCCGAGTGCGACGTCCGGCGTGTCCTGGTCGATGGGGGCAGTTCCGCGAATGTTTTGTTCGCACAGGCCTTCGACCAGATGGCGATCCCTCGAAGCCGCCTTGGCCCCTCAAGAATTCCGCTGCAGGGCTTCGGAGGTCAACCGCTGCTGGCGCTAGGCCAAATATGTTTGCAGATTTCCTTCGGCCAGGACGATAACGTGGCGAGCAGGGACGCCACCTTTGATGTCATTGATATCCAGTACCCCTACAACACCATTTTGGGGAGACCGACCCTCAATTCCTTTGGGGCAGTACCACACCATGGCTTCCTATGTGTGAAGCTTCTGGGCCCGCGAGGTATCATCACCGTCCTCGGCGACCAGCACATGGCTCGACACATGGAGCATGGAACCCGCAGCCCGTACCTGGGAGGCCAGTGAGGCCCCTAGGTCAGGCACGCCTGTACACGCCCTACGGCAAACCAAGCACCAGAGGCTCCGCATCTCACCGTCACGACAACGGGTCCAATGGTTAGTCCCTGACCTTTTGTACTCGCTCACCCGCACAAACGGGAATTTAATAAAGTTCATCATTTGCGAAGCTATTCGTGCTCCCCACCAAAAACGTGCGGAGGCTTGCCTCCGCACGCACTCCCCAGAGTATAAAAAAGACACGGACGTTTTCCCTGTGCACTCTACTGAGTATAAACAAGATGCGGAGTTCCGCACACGCGTCAGTGTTACTACCACGCGTACTCTCCGGAGTATAAAGACGTGGTCAATGTTCCCACGCACCGCACAGAGACTCACCTCCGCACACGCACCGCACGGAGACTCACCTCCGCACACGCACCGCACGGAGACTCACCTCCGCACACGCACTGCACGGAGACTCACCTCCGCACACGCACTTCACGGAGGTCCGCCTCCGCACACACTCTACGGAGTATAAATAAGACGTAGCGTCGAGGTCCGCCTCCGCACGCAATCTACGGAGTATAAGTAAGACGTAACGTCGAGGTCCGCCTCCGCACGCACTCTACGGAGTATAAATAAGACGTAGCGTCGAGCCTCTACGGAGTATAAATAAGACGTAGCGTCGAGGTCCGCCTCCGCACGCACTCTACGGAGTATAAATAAGACGCAGCGGGGGGACGCCTCTGCACACACTCTACGGAGTATAAAGAAGACGCGGATGTTTTCCCTACGCACTCTACTGAGTATAAACAAGACGCGGATGTCCCGCGCGCGCGTTGGTGTACCCTCCGGAGTTTAAGTAAGCTGTGGTTGATAGTCCCACGCATTCTCCAGAGTACAAACAAAGATGCGGATGTTTTCCCTGCGCACTCTACTGAGTTTAAACAAGACGCGGATGTTCGCGCGCGCGATTGGCGCACCCTCCGGAGCTTAAGTAAGCCATGGTTGATAGTCCCATGCATTCTTCGGAGTACAAACAAAGACGCGGATGTCCGACCCCGCAATCGCTCAGGCGGCATCAGCCGCGCTCCGGAGCCCTCGGCGGCACTGGGCGAAGCTGGGGCACACTAGGGACGGTAATTTCGATAGGAGAAGTTACGGGGGTGCGATGTCCACGAAAGCGAGTGTCGCTTCATCTGGCCGCTCGCCCCTTTTAAAGAGCCCCGGAAGCTAGACCGCGGAAATTATGCCTCAAGAGTCCCATCGCTTGCCCTAGGGCCATGTGGTGCAACAGCAACGCCTTACTTCAGTCACAGGGCTCCGCCAACTACACTCCACGTGTCCCCCTCTCCCGGGGGGCCCAAAGCAACAGACGATAGGCAAGGGACACCTCCCTCATAGCCGTACAGCGTCGTATACAGACTTCCATTGATCTTGCCTCAGCTGTCCCATCAGTGTTGGGGACCGCAACGAAAAAATGGTGCCCGTGAGGTCCCCCATCGACCACCGCGGACAGGACCTATGGAGCTAGGTCCCTGTCACTTCCCAAGCCTATCTTATCTTTATCCTACCCAGCAGTAGAGGACGGAGCGCTCGCGCGTCTACTTTGACTAGGCGCTAGCTCTGCTGCCACCGCTTCGAAGGGTAGGGGACGGAGCGCTCGCGCGTCTACTTCGACTAGGTGCCAGCTCCGCTACCACCGCTTCGAAGGGTAGGGGACGGAGCGCTCGCGTGTCTACTTCGACTAGGCACCAGCTCTGCTGCCATCGCTTCGAAGGGTAGGGGATGGAGTGCTCGCGCGTCTACCTCGATTAGGTGCCAGCTCCGTGCCTACCTCAAGCGTCTACCCCCACTAACCAACAAACTCCACAAGAAAGGCACAAAGCGAAGGGACCCAAAAATGACAGCGGGGACGAATGTTCCGGCTTATCTACCACGTTGCTACAAAGTTCTTACAAAACCCGCCAGACCAACACTACTCGTCTGGCTTCGCCTAGACAGCCTTCCGCGCCGAAGCCTCACCCGCCGAGGGTCGATTCGCCCAGAAGTTGAGCGAGTCTTCAGCCCGCCACCAGCGCCGTAAATGGCGCCAGGTTTCGGCGTCAGAAATCAGCAGCAGGTCCCCATCGGGCAGCTGCTCGGAATAAAGTGGCACGGTGGATCAAAGAAGGTAAGCAATTTTCACTTCATTCATAGCATGGAGTACATAAGGTTACGACACACACCGGCGTACAAGAACCCGGGGTCATCGTTGCGCCGGGCAACTCCATCCAGCCACTCCCCAAGGTTCCCCTCGTCGTACATGTTCCGCCGCAGCTCCACCTTCACCGCGGCCTCTGCGATGTACTCCCAGATCCGTTCATGGAAAAACCGAACGGCGGGCTGAACGGCGCGCACGGCACCGGACATCACCCCGGCCCCAGCAGGCATCTCCAGTTGCGGGTCGCCCAATTCATCGATATGACGGCAGCCCCGGTGTCGGAGAAGAGCACACGCCAGACATGCAGTCATGTAGGAGTAGTGATTGCCAAAGGACATTGCGGCGGCCTGAGCAAGATCGGCCGCTTCCCCAATCTGTCGAAGTGTCCGTGAAAGCTCTTCGGGTCCGAATGAGCGGGGCGGCACCTCGGCAACGAGGTTTTCAAGGGTACCCTCCAGGGCTAGCATAGCCTCCAATGCCATCGCCGAGGCGGCACCCAACGCCTGATCCCGCTCCCTCAGAGACGCAGCAAGGCGGCCGTTCTCTTCCTCCAGTACGGCAACCTGCTGGAGTAGGCTGTCCTGCTCCTCCACTGCTGCCTGCCGGGTTGATGCCATAAGCTTCGTGGCATATGAGACGGCACCTGCGCGTTCCACTTCCAGGAGCCGCATACGGTCGTCCTTGGCGGAATGCGCCTCCTCCGACGCGCGAAGGGCTCCTTCGGTGACACGCAGCCGGTCCTCTAAGGCCTCCCGTTCCCGGATATGGGCCACCTGCAGCGCCCAGCTAAGGGCGAAGGTCTATGCAATAAAACAATCAGCACACCTCCCAATGCCCACATGCTACTCAGGGTCAGGCACTTACCCTCAGTTTAGAGACCTCTAGCACCCCCTCAAGCAGTCCCGGCCCCCAAATCTGCAGCGCATCATGGTATAGGCTTGCGGCCGCGCTATCCGCGGCCCCCCGCCACGCTGCCAACACCTCTGCTCTAGGGATGAAGTCCGCTAGATGACGGGTGGCATCCGCGGCGATAGCCTCGGCGACGCCAGATGTCCCTTCCAAGCGACCGTCCTCGGGCTCCGAGGGCCGCCCGCGTTCGGGGAACCATGTTGCTGCAAGGGGACATGGTGGTCAACCCTGCGAACGCCTAGCGGGTCACACCAAGAAATGTTTACCTTCAGCCCTGCCCGAATCCGCAAGGACCTCGGCATCCCCGCCCACCTCGCCAGGTGGGGGAACTTCTGTGTCGGAGCTTAGCTCCACCAAGCCCTCGCCCCCGGTAGCCGCAGACCTGATCGGGGCCGTGGGGACACCGAGGCACTCGGTGTCTGAGTCGGAGTCCCATAGGGTTCCAACCTGGCTCGCTACAACGAACCCCCCCGACGAGTGAAGGGGCAATTGTATGCAGGGCCGCTTCGCCTTTGGGCAATAAGAAGGCGGCCGCACCTCAGAAACCACCGCAGAAACGAACCGCCTAACGCCGGTGGCGGCAATGGCAAAGACCCCGCCTCCAAGTCGGCATGCTCCGCCGAGTCGGAACCCGCATCCGCTGGTACCCCCTCCCCCGCGGAATCGCGGCGAGGTGGGCTTGGGGCTGGAACAACGCGCTCTGGCACCCTAATACCCAAGGCTTCGCACACGCGGTTCAGCCACCCCAGACCTACCTCCGCGGTCGCAGTTACGCGCAGCGTGTGTTCCCTGGCCATGTACGGTCCGAGGAACACGCCCACCGCACGCACCACATCTTCTAGGGAAGCACCTGCGAGGGACACGGGGGCACGTTGTAAACACAACAGCCCCAAGGAATAGCACACGACAGCAAGCTCCAGCGCAACTTACGCGGACCGGAGGATCTCGGCAGCGAAGACATGGACGGGCGAACGTTGTCACGCCGAAGCTTCCCAGGCGTAACACACCACTCCGCGACAAGTGGTGCCACGCCATACATGACGAACTCCTCGGCGAGGTCGCGCATATTGAAGCGGGCGGTGATACCCACAAGCCTCCGTGCTATTCGCTAATCCTCATCATCTATAGGCGCGCTGGGCGTGGTGTTAACCGCCACCGGCCGCCCCGAGCACTCAAGGCTGCTACCGCTCGCCACGCGGTGGTAGAACTGTTAGTGATATGCCCTAGAGGCAACATGGAGATGTTGTATATATCACATACTATGTTTATGATACATTACTTTGTTCCTTGGAATAGACATCATCATTATTGATCAATGAGTATGTGACTTATTCATGAGACTCTTAAATACTAAGATGTTGCTATTTCTAAATGATCCCTGATCGTATATCATATGAGGAACAAATATGATTCAAAGACAAAGATCAGCATATGTATTGATTGATGATCATGTCTCATGGATCATGGTATGGTGATACCAAATCAATAATATGGACATGTGTTAGTGAACATATGTTGGATAGACTCGCCATGAGACACCGCAGAGATTCCATGTGTCATCGTTGGTCTCAAGTAGTGTTTATGTAGAGTCCTTAGGCTTGAGATCATCATGGTTCCCAACATGAGTAGTAGCTTATTTTGGGACTACTAAACACTACTCCGTGAATCGGGTAGTCATAAAAGAAGTTTTCGGGTTTGCCATGAAACATGTAGTGGGATGTGAATGATCAAGATAGAATTTGCCCCTCCTTATGGGAGAGATATCTCGGCCCTCGATGTAATGGATTATGAAAGTGCATGGCCATGCCAAGGTGATTGAGGAGTCAATCACGAGTTTATAATCCATCACGGAATCGAGAGAGTGATTGAGCTATTAAGAGGATGACACAGTCTCGCCTTGAGCTCAATCTATATCGTGAGGCAAAGGGATTCGTACATGAGAGAACATTACGAGTTCACCGATATGATCTTTACATATACTTTGGGGTTAATATGTCTTACTAGAGGCCGCTATTAACATGGTAATCGGAAAGGCGTTTCCGGTCACGACCAAGTATACGTGAACCTCTGGTCGCACGCTTAACGGGTTGGAACACTAATTCGAATATGATTCGGATATGGGCTCAATTCGGATAGAGATCCGAATAGACTCCTATTGGGCCTCGGTCCACGAGGCCCACGTGAGGAGGTCTATATATATGGAGGCGAGGGGCGGAGGGGATTCGTCCCAGTTAACATCTAGCAAAACCCTAGCCGCCACCTCCCGAGCCAAACCCTAGCTGCTCACGAGTGCTAGTACACTCGCGATCGGCGTTCTAGCCTCGGACGTGTGGATACCGGTGGAGGCTCTGCTCGTTGTAGTGCTGATCGGCGTGCGTGGAGGAGACGATCTGTTCGGGACGATCGGCTACTTCCACTACTACCTCGACGCGCGAGATTGGATCGGTTTCCAATTCTTCTTCCGCTGCGCGTCTAAGTGGTAACGATCCATGATCCTTCCTTAGCATGATGTTCTTGGGTGCGCGGTAGAAAAGTTTTGTTTTCTGCTTCCGTAGCCTACGCGTTTTCCTTTAAGAACCATCGCCTCGTCCAGTTCGGCTCCCACTCCGTTCGACTCGACTCCGTGGGAAAAATCATCTTGCACCGCGGGCGCAAGACGAGGTCGACGCCGTCGAAGCTGGGCAACGCCCCGTCCCCATGATCCTCCGACGTGCACCGGACATCGTGGAGAAATGCGAACAGTGATGCGGTCGGCCAGCATGCCTTCGTGCGCAGCGTCCAGTTGTACACGGCAAGATGGGCTATCACATTCGGCGTTATCTACGCCAGCTCAAGCCCAAAGGCCCACAGGACGTCCCCGACAAGTCTGGCGGTCGGAATGCGTAACCCAGCCTTGAAGTAGGCGACGAACACGATCACCTCCGATGTTTTGGGGTGCGGTTCGGTCTCGTCGCCCGCGGGCAGTCGCACCTCCCGACGGTCTGACAGCTTCCCTTCGCGCAGAAGGCCACGAATCGTCTTTTCCGTCACCAGCGTCGAGCCCAGGACGCGGGAGCACGGACCCCCTACTCTCTCCGCTGCCGTCCACCATTTGTCCACATGCGCGGAGCCGCGCCCCTCGAGTGTGTACCCCACCTCGAGCGGTGATGGCCGCCGGAAGACGGCGCTGTCATCAGCTGGCAGGGCGCGCGCTCTGTCATGTGCCATTGTCCTCCTAGAGCTCCGCGATGTTGGAGGCAGCAAGGAAGACAGGAGATTGGGGCGTGTGACCGGGAGCTAGAAGGCAAGGCGATGAAAGTGCAAGTGGCGTAACGCAAGGGATATTTAAAACCCCTGTGTCTCCCACGCCATCGATGAGCATAACTGCTGGGAGGCGAACCACCTACCTTCCCACGATCGCCACCGTAGTGGCACACCTACCCGTGCACGCCACACCCGGTCAAGCGACGATCGTACCAAGGGACCTGACAGCACACGACGCACCAATAGCGTCCCGCCATGTGTCCGCTCGGGAAGCTATGCAAAACAACCTGGCTCCGCCTTCGACGACATCTTCACCTTCACAAGGTAGTCCCGGGTCTGCCCCCGACTTCGACACGCACCTGCACGCCGGAGAGGTGCGCTAGAAGACACCCGCCGTCTCGGGGAGCGCTCGCAAAGCAGTCCGTTCAGCGGAGCCCGTGCCGATCAAAGCAGAGCTCAACCACTCGTAGCGCAATGGCCTCCTTCCCCCGCGAGCGCGCTGTGGTTGGCGGTCGTCGGAATATTGCACTCGAAACTAGGCCTCCCTCAATTCATCAACACGACAATATTCCTTTGCATGTTCATGAACTGAAGAAGGTATATTTTCGAAATCAAGAACATCTCAACTACGCCCGACAGGCGCTACAGCCCTCCTGGTATATATATATGCAGCTGTCCCCGCGGAGAAGCGCAACCAGCGGAAGTCAAAGCGACGTGGTCGCCCATGTGTAGAGAGGCGCAACCGGCGGAGGTCGAAGCGACGTGGTCGCCCACATGCGGAGAAGTGCACCTACGCACCTTGCCCGCATCAACGAAGTCTCCACCCCCGCAAGCCAGATGTGACTCCGCCAATGGACCCTGGCTCCGGGTTTATGTAGCTACGATTGAAACCGACGCACCAACAATGCCCCGAAGCGCCTCTGCCCGGGCACCTGCGCACAGTAACCCTAGCTCCGCCTTCCACGAAGCCTTCGCCTCAGCGGAACGACTCCGGCTCCGCCCTCGACGAGACCTTCGCCCCCACTGGGCAACCCCGGGTCCGCCTCTGGCTCTGGCACTTCGACACTTAGCCGCGCGTCGGCACGCCGCACCCGAAGGCGCCCCTTCTGCTCCGGAGGCTCGGAACAACCCCGGCACTTGCTGCACATCATACCTTTTCACTCTTAGCACAACCATTTTCGCACCCTAATGTGTCCCATGCCTTTCCATGGATGCTAGGTTGCAGAGCGCTGGCACAGCAGATCAGTCGGAAGGAGTCCGCACCGACCGGCGTGAAGCCAGCCGCCAGAAAGGCGCACGCACTCGTCGTCGTCCGACCGCACACAGCGCACGTCCCAGGCTTGGAGGATATCTCATAAACAAGGCCCGACACTTCTTCCTCAGCGCGGGGCGCGAACCTTTCTGCCAACTCAAGAATGTACCTTCTTCCGTCCACAAGCATGCACAGAGCACCTTAACTGACGCTAACCCTGTCGTATGCTCATGAGCGGAAGAGGCATATTCTTGAGACAAGCCGTCCCAGTAATATTTTATCATGCCGCTACGGCCGCATATATAGTCGCTCTCGGGAAGCACAACCGGCGGAGGTCCAACCGTCATGACCGACCACACGCGTCCAACCGCCCGGAGTCGAACCGACGCGGTCGCTCACGCGCATGGGATGCCCCAACCTCCCATGCCTACCCGCTCCTCCCGCATCGACGAGGTCTTCGCCCGCAGCGCAAATGCGACTCGCCTCCGACCACCCAGCGCAAGACTTCGATATCGGCTCCGCTGCGGACCCCCGGCTTCGACTCCGCGGAGCCACGAGGACCTACAAGTGCCAAATCATCTTCGCCCACACTCACACAGCGTCACAGGCCGCAGGGACGGAGGGGGCCAAAGGGCTTGGCAACATGGCTTCGGCCTGTGAAGCCCTTCACCATGAGAGGCTCCTGTTGTAGGGTGGCCCCCACCTAAACGCAGCTAGCCTGTTGAGAAGGTTATAAACATGTACAAGGACATAGTTGCCCTTGGTCGGAGGTTCGGTGTAAGGTTACGATTGTAAAGACGCTCCTTACGAGGGAACACATATATATGTCATACAGAGCCCTTGGGAAAGACCAAGAGGACATTTGCTCACCTAACTCGCCACTACCATACCTCTCTCTCTGTTTGGTCTGTAGCCACAACAAGAGGTTTTTCTAATATGCCCAAGGAAGTATGTTGCTCTAATGTCAATATAAGATGATCATATCATGTGGGTAAAGTTGTGCAACCTCTACAACGTGTAAAACTATTCGAATACTCGTGTCCACGGTTATGGATATTTCTTGGTGATTTTACATGAGGGATAGAGATTTCATTAAAACCTAATTGGGTTTAGTTTGGGAATTGGATGGTTAGTTTACTAGTGATTCATTACGTGAATGGTTAGTTCATAAATGCTTCATTAGGTGAATGGTCAATTCATGTGTGGTTTACTCAATTCCTTTGATTATTTACTTATTACTCATTTTCAAAGTTTGCTTTTAATGTATTTATTGTATTTACTCTAAAATGTTACTTTCTGCAAAGAAACCAATCAGCTATCATTTGGTAAGCCTTGCATATTTATATTGCACCTTGTTACAAACGACTTGCTGAGTACTCTATGTACTTAAGGCTATATCCATACTTGCTTAGTTGAAGAAGAGGAACCATATCAATCGGAGGTACTTCAAGGAGGATACTTTGATGACTTTTTGAAATAGGACTTCACTTCCCAGTTGCTTGTGGGCATGTCGAATGGCCACTTCATCTTTGTTATTTTTCCACTACTAGTTCCGTTGATCCCTTTTGCTATTAAATTGTCAGATTGGCCATAAGATCACAAATCTGATAATTAATAATATTTGAGACCTTTTTCTTAGTTAATAGAGATGTGGTCTATATTTTATCTATGTTACCACTATGAGCACTAGCGTGATCCTAGATTAGTGCAGATTATATAAATCAAGATTCTTTGTGTATTCAGGTCTCAACAAGTGATCAACCTTCCTCATAGAACTCTTCCTAAAAGAGCAGCGATGATTTCTCTACCCCATCAACTGAGTTGTGATTGCAGCAAGAGTGAGTACATGGTGTACTCAACAAATTGTGCACACAGAATACAATATATAGATGCAAGGCTTATTATAAAGGAATGGCTATCATGGCTTGTTTTTTTTTTGCATAAAACTAGGTTGACTTGTAAATACAATAAATAGATTGAGAGCATAACTTGGAAACAATGGTAATAAATAACAGAATTAAACATTATTTCGCATAGCTTATGTTGGAAATATGCCCTAGAGGCAATCATAGAAATGATGATATTTCGTTGTATCCATGATTTAATAAATGTTCCTTGAATATTACCTTTGTATTGATTAACAAGTATGTGACTTGTTTGTGAAACTCTTTACTTGTATGGTTATTCTAAAGTTGTCCCTAGTCGGAGTTCATGTAAGGACACACGTGAATGATGGATTAGCACATGTATCGGTTGATGACCATGTTTCACAGGTCATAGACATGGAGATGTCAAACCAATAATGTGGACACATGTTTAAGACATGGGGTTGGACCGACCCAACATGAGACATAGCTATTATACTTATGATTCTCTCTACACAATGTGTACGCCTTGTCCTTAGACCTGAGATTGTCGCATGTAATTGAGATGTGAATCGACCTACTTAGGGGCTATCAGTTGCTCACATTTGCAACTCGATGCAGGGGTTAATAAGAAGTAGAGGAGTCGCAAGAGGTGAAGTTGATTTTCGTGTCGGAAATAAAGCAAGGGTTGCTGCGTTAACCGTCGGCACCATGCAACTTCAGCTTCCTTCAAGATTTATTATGGAATTGAATAATTGTTATTATGTTCCTAGTATGAGTCGAAACATTCTATCCCCCTCATGTTTGATGAGAGATGGTTATTCATTTGCAAGTAAAGACAATGGTTGTTTGATTACTAAAAATGAAATGTTTATGGCTTTTGCGCCCATTGTGAATGGGTTATTTATTTTAAATCTTGATGATGCGCCTATCTTTAACATAAATGCTAAAAGACTTCGACCTAATGATTTGAATCCCACCTATGTTTGGCATTGTCGTTTGGGTCACATAAGTGAAAAGCGCATGAAGAAGCTCCATGCTGATGGTCTTCTAACTTCGTTTGATTTTGAATCATACGAGACATGTGAAGCTTGTTTGCTTGGTAAGATGACCAAGTCACCTTTCAATGGTACTTTTGAGAGGCGCGCGACTTATTGGAAATCATACATACTGATGTATGTGGGCCAATGAGCACGACTGCTAGAGGTGGATTTCATTACTTCATAACTTTCACTGATGATTTTAGTAGATATGGCTATGTCTACTTAATGAAGCATAAGTCTGAAACTTTTGAAAAGTTCAAAGAGTTCCAGAATGAAGTTGAAAATCAACGTGCCAAGAAAATTAAGACTCTGCGATCTGATCGTGGTGGCGAGTATTAGAGTCATGAATTTAGCAATCATCTGAAGAGTTGCGGAATTGTTCCACAGCTAACACCGCCCGGAACGCCTCAAAGAAACGGGGTATCCGAGCGGCGTAATCGGACCTTGTTGGACATGGTTCGATCGATGATGAGCCAGTCAGATCTACCATTATCATTTTGGGGTTACGCTCTAGAAACGGCAGCTTTCACACTTAATAGGGTACCGTCTAAATCCGTAGTTAAGACACCATATGAGATATGGACTGGGAAGAGTCACAGTTTGTCTTTTCTAAAGATTTGGGGATGTGAGGCGTTTGTCAAACGACTTCAGTCGGACAAGCTCACACCCAAGTCGGATAAATGCATTTTCGTGGGATATCCGAAGGAAACTTTTGGATATTACTTCTACAACCGACTAAAGGGCAAAGTGTTTGTCGCTCGAAGTGGTGTTTTCCTAGAGAAAGAGTTTCTCAACAGGGAGACTAGTGGAAAAACGGTGCAGCTTAAAGAGGTTCATGATGAACCAATCAGGGAAGACTCGACGAATGATGCCCACATGGCAGAACAAGTTGAGGAACCCATGGCAAAGGAAGCACCACCACCACGAAGGTCGGAAAGGCTCCGTAATACGCGGGATATGTTATTGTTAGACAATGATGAGCCTTCGACCTATGCGGAAGCAATGATGGACCCAGACTCTGAGAAATGGCACAGTGCCATGAGATCCGAGATAGCATCCATGGGAGACAATCAAGTTTGGAACTTGGTTGACCCGCCTGATGGTGTTAAAACCATAGAGTGCAAATGGATCTATAAAAGGAAGATTGATATGGATGGAAATGTTCATATCCATAAAGCTCGACTTGTCGCAAAAGGTTTTCGGCAAGTTCAAGGAGTTGACTACGATGAGACCTTCTCGCCTGTAGTGATGATTAAATCTATACGGATCATTCTAGCTATTGCTGCATATTTCGACTATGACATATGGCAGATGGATGTCAAAACGGCTTTCCTTAATGGAAATTTAACCGAGGACGTGTATATGATACAGCCCGAGGGTTTTGTCGATCCAAACAATGCTAGAAAAGTATGCAAACTTCAAAAATCCATTTATGGATTGAAGCAAGCATCTCGGAGTTGGAACATTCGTTTTGATGAAGTGGTCAAAGGTTTTGGCTTCATAAAAAACGAAGAAGAATCTTGCGTTTACAAAAAGGCAAGTGGGAGCTCGCTCGTATTTCTAATCTTATATGTAGATGACATATTACTGATTGGAAATGATATTCCTATGCTCGAGTCCGTTAAGACCTCACTGAAAAATAGTTTTTCAATGAAGGACTTAGGGGAAGCGGTATATATTTTGGGTATTAAGATCTATAGAGATAGATCAAAAAGGCTAATAGGATTAAGCCAGAGTACTTACATTGACAAAGTGTTAAAACGGTTCAACATGGAGGAGGTAAAGAAAGGGTTCTTGCCCATGTCTCATGGCATAAATCTTGGCAAGACTCAGTGTCCTTCGACAACTGATGAGCGAGATCGCATGAGTAAGATTCCATATGCTTCGGCAATTGGATCTATCATGTATACTATGATATGTACTCGCCCAGATATTTCTTATGCTCTAAGTGTTACGAGCAGATACCAGGCTGATCCCGGTGAGAGTCACTGGACAGCGGTTAAAAACATCCTCAAGTATTTGAAAAGAACTAAGGATGTGTTCCTAGTCTACGGAGGTGAGGAAGAGCTCGTTGTAAATGGTTACACCGATGCAAGCTTCCAAACCGACAAAGACGATTACAAATCGCAATCGGGTTTTGTGTTCATTTTGAACGGTGGTGCGGTAAGTTGGAAGAGTTCCAAGCAGGAGACTGTTGCTGACTCTACAACGGAGGCCGAGTACATTGCAGCTTCTGAAGCAGCAAAGGAAGGTGTTTGGATAAGGAAGTTCATAACTGAACTAAGTGTGGTTCCTAGTGCGTGCAGTCCTCTGGATCTTTACTGTGATAACAGTGGGGCCATTGCGCAAGCCAAAGAGCCAAGGAATCACCAAAAGAACAAACACGTACTGCGGCGGTTTCATCTCATTCGAGAGATCCTCAATCGAGGAGATTTAAAGATATGCAAAATACATACGGATTTGAATATTTCAGATCCTTTGTGAAGCCTCTCCCTGACCTAAGCATGAGGCGCACACAAGAGCTATGGGTATTAGATATCTTCTAGATTGACTCTAGTGCAAGTGGGAGACTGTTGGAAATATGCCCTAGAAGCAATCAGAGAAATGATGATATTTCGTTGTATCCATGATTTAATAAATGTTCCTTGAATATTACCTTTGTATTGATTAACAAGTATGTGACTTGTTTGTGAAACTCTTTACTTGTATGGTTATTCTAAAGTTGTCCCTAGTCGGAGTTCATGTAAGGACACACGTGAATGATGGATTAGCACATGTATCGGTTGATGACCATGTTTCACAGGTCATAGACATGGAGATGTCAAACCAATAATGTGGACACATGTTTAAGACATGGGGTTGGACCGACCCAACATGAGACATAGCTATTATACTTATGATTCTCTCTACACAATGTGTACGCCTTGTCCTTAGACCTGAGATTGTCGCATGTAATTGAGATGTGAATCGACCTACTTAGGGGCTATCAAACGCTACTCCGTAACTGGGTTGTTATAAAGGTAGCTTTCGGGTTTGTCATGAAGCATGCTGCAAGGCATGGTCAGTCGAGATGGGATTTGCCCCTCTCTACCTGAGAGATATATGTCTGGGCCCCTCGAGTGATCGGATCTAGAAATGCATGGCCATGCTACTTAAGGTTAAGAGTTAACCTAGTAAGGGATTTCGAATCACAGGATCGAGAAAGAGTGGTCAGCTTGGAGCTCGACCGAATATCGTGAGACAAAAGGATTGGCATGTACATAACGTTGTGATGGTTCGTCCGATATGATCTTTATGTGCGTTTAGGAGTTGGTACGTCTTGCTAGAGGCCGCTACCAACTATTGACCGAGTAGGTGTACTCGCGTCATGTCTAAACATACGTGAACCTATAGGGTCACACACTTAAGGGCTGAAGCCTAATTCGGATTGGATCCGAGTTGGACTGGGCATTGAGTCCTAATGGGCCTCTATTCGTAAAAGCCCATTGTAAGGACGTCTATAAAAGGAGGGCAGGGGCGCACAGGTTTGAGAGAGAGTTTTTCGTGACATCCTCAAACCCTGGCCGCCACCCCTCCCACGCCCTTGTCGCTCGCGCGGATCTAGTAATCCGGCGTGCGTCGTTTCCTCCCGTACGTGTGGATACCTTTGGCGGCGCTGCATCTGTAGCGTTTGGACGAACCGCAAACAAGGAAGTAGTACGACTACTCTGCCCCGACGTGCTGCATCATCTTCCGCACCTGCGCGTCCAGTGGTAAGATCGTGATCTATAACTGCAGTGATCTTGGTTTACGGGTAGAAAATTTTAATATGAGCTAGTGTAGCCTACCCGTAGTCCTTCAGCTTATTCTTTAAATTCACATAGCTTTACCTTCCTAGTTTTATTTTATGAAAACCTACCCTTGTGTGAAATCCCTGAGCACGTTAATACTAGCAGACATGGCTATTCGAATAGATTTATTAACACTGTGCCAATTACATGCTTTCTTAGACTTGCAACTAAGATCAGCATAACAAAGCTTTTCTTAAACTTTGCCTAGCATTAATCCCTCATGTCAAGCTCAACGTTGCATTTGTAAATGGCAAACCATCCATATTATGTAATCTTGAACACAACAGATTACTCCTTCGAGCCTTGGCATGAAATTTAACCTTCCACCTAAGGAGGCAATATTGGAACTTGGTAACTTACTAAGTTATGCCCTTCCCATAAAGCATGTCCTTGTATGAGGGGGCTCAGTTCAATGGTGCACAAAGTTAAGGGGGCTCAGTTCAATGGTGCACAAAGTTAAGTCCTTAAGTGGCCAGGGTGAAACTACCCAATTCTCTAACTACACAAAGATTTCCAACTGTCATTTAGCATGGTCACACAGTTCTTTCAATTGCCCTAGTCTAAATCATATATCCACTAGTTGATTTTAATATACAACATATGCTATCATAGATAACACACAGTGCACAAGCTATTGACAAAGCAATTCCATATTTCATTAGTCCAGTGTAATTTGATATTCCAAATTGATGTCAATAACCCAGTATGGCTAAGTAAGTCTAAACCAATAGATGTTAGTACTACAATAATGATCAACTAACATAAACCATCCTAGGGTGATAAAGGATCATGGCATACAATTAGGCTATAATATTATGAAATATCCCTCTTGAGAACCTACGTGTAATTAGCAAAAAGGGGATACGTGAAAATAGGGTGCTTGGATTTTTAGATGAGGAATTGGTTTTTTGGAGCAAGTCGTACAGAGAAGTTGAAGTTGGATTAGATCTCATACCATGATATCTGGGGACGTGGGGGAGAGGAAGGTCCAAACCCTTGAAGGATCGGAAATGGCAATAGAGGGGGGGTGAATGGTGCCTTTAAAAAAATTGCCCCGACGTATCCACACGATTTCTCCTTCAATAGCTAAAAAGCTATGAAAAAGAAAATAGAAAACTGAGATAACCTTCACTGAAAAGAGAGACAAAACGGTAGAGATTCAATCTTGCCTAAGAGAAACAGAAAATAGGAGCTAAAAAGATGCATCTGCTGTCCAAGACAGAAAACTGAATGTGCACAGAACCTGCTGGCTTAACCAGCCGAAGGAAGTGCACAAAACAGCTAGCAGAACCAAGCACCAAAGGCTAAAGCTAAACACCTCACACACACGGCAGAAAACACAACCGAAAAAGAAGACTAGAAGCTTCAAAAGCAGTCACAACAACCTGAAAAGAAAAAGCACAATAGAGAACTACTGCAGCCAGCAATCAACCGAACAAGAGAAATGCAGGGACAAGAACTGCCGCATAGGAAGCAGCTGCTGCTAAAAAGGAGAGGGAACACTACCAGCTGCTCAATCTGACCGAATCAAACATCCATGTGCAGTCCAACTAACCGAGAGCTGCTGCACCAAAATAATCAGGCTGAAAACTGCATACTACTGCAGACTACCACACAAAATCGAACACTGCAGAAGCTGCTGTAGCCGAACAGCAAACACATTAATAAGCTGCTGTTGCTGCAGTTACACTGCTGAACCGAAAAAGCAACCAAACAAACCAACCTGGCCGAACACAGCAGAGGAACAGAAGCTACTGCTGAACTGAAACTTCATAGAAGAACATCCTGCCGAAAAACACAGAGACCAGTACTTTTTCTAAAACTTGAACAAAACAAGGAAGGCACCCAAATGACTGCTACCAAGATAGTAGAACTTGAACACGCTAGAAGTAAAAACTGCAGAACCTTCGCTTGCTGATTCTCTTGGGAAGAAAGAACAAGAGATTAAAAGAGAATATTCAATCTGAAAATTTTAATATATCTACTCTTGGGATGAACTGATCAATTGATCTTGAGGCCACCTCCCATCACAGAGTAGCAAGAAAACTAATGAGATGAAGCTAAAAACTTTGCTTTCAGGATGAACTAGTCAAGAGCTTTTAGATGATTCCCGTTCAAAGTATATATATATATATATATATATATATATATATATATATATATATATATATATATATATATATATATATATAGTAGCAATTAGAACAAGAGCATTAATCCAAAAAGAAAACAAGCAAATAGCACGAGATATAAAACAAGAACTTTCATATTGAGATGAAGAGAGATGAATAATTAATAGATGAATGTTTACATTAACTCTTCCATGTCTCCCTCAAAGACACACACAAGGAGAGAAGCAAAATGAAATCCTAACTCTTGCACACTCTCTTTATCTCATAGAGCACAAGCATTAGGAAACCCTAACACTCACACCCATCTTTCTCTCAAAATTCCATACTCTCCCACTAGAGAGCACCTCTATTTATAACCTCCATTAATGGGTTTACAAACACTTTACCTATTAGGTCACAACAACTCTCCACCAATGAGTTTACACACCATTTTACCCATTAGGTCACAACAACTTTCCACTAATAGATCATTCCATAACCAAATCCACTTCCTTAAGAAGTTATGAAGTTCCTCATTTTCATTGTCCATAAAGAGATTAACCGGTTCTTCACTAGGAGCAGGTGTAGTAGTACTCTTTGGGACAGTAGATGCAACAGAAGCATATGCTTCATACATTTGCTTCACAAAATTCATGAATTTTTCAAGTTCAACTTTATATAATAGCTCACCATAAAACTTTTCATGTAATATTCCACTATTTTTTTCTTGAACCTAGGATCGAGAAAGCTTGCCACAGCTAGAGCAATATTGGACTTCGTCTAGTATTTTTCGAACTTACCACTCATAGATTGTGCCATCTCTTTAATAGTGGTATCAGTGCTAGCACACCACTCAGATATCAATATCTTAATATATTGTGGTGAAGTTATTTTACAAACAACTGCAACTTCATAGTTGTAGTGTGGAATTGGCTCATGAGAGCCACTTGTGGTATGAGGAAAGTGGTTATGGTTGTAGATTGTAGTTCATCCCTTGTGGTATGATAGGGGGTTGTGATTGTGGCATGAGGTTCTTTTCTCTTGTGGTAAGTGGTGATAGCAGTTGTGGACATGAGGAATAATAAAGTTAGTGAGGTAAATCGTGTTAATGCTTTATTGTCATTGGTAGTGGTGGTGGTGGATGATATGAAGTAGTTAATCAATATTCATTTGCTAATGTTTTACTATTGCTGGTAGAAAATATGGTTGAGGCAATAATTGTGGTCATTTGGGAAATGGATATTGATGTTTAATATCATTATAGTTTAATTAGCTTGTTAATGAATATGGATGCACATTGTAGATGTGGACATTTGAATACTTTAATGATGTTGTATATTTGTTTGTAGTCTGAATAGCCTGTTAAACAGTTTGCTTGCTGAGATTTTTATCTCACCCTTGTCTTTCCCCCCCCCCACAGGTGATTCCTGAGCATTCATGGGATGGGTAGAGCGGCACCACAATAATGCACTTGATTCATCAATTCATGCTGTAATAAAGTCGATGGATTTCTAGCCAAATGCCTATCTATCCATAGATGGTTGTTTTATTTAATAATGATGATCTTGTAAACTATTCTTGATTTAATCTGCTAGAGGTTGTTATTGAACTTGTTACCATTATCTTATTTCCCTTAGTTGTTTATGCTTCCGCTTAATGCTTCATGTCTAGATATTGTTGCCAAAATAAATTATCTTGAAATTTTTGACTAGCTGTAGAGTGGTTTAGTAACATCCCAGGGTGATGTGGATCCTGGGGTGTTACAGTTGGTATCAGAGCGGGCTTTAGGTACGTGGTAATTAAAAATATTAAATTGACACACTGGTGCACAGTAGGATGGGATGGGTCAAGCTTTGCATTCATGCTTTGACATAATATATTGATCATTCATGCTATGAGATAATCTTGTATGCTTATGATTTGTTTCTATGACTGCTATGAGTGAGGACAGTCAATAATAAGATGTAGAGGTTGTAGCTATTGCCTTAGGTATTGCCAGTTTATACCACCGTTCATGGTATGGGAATAGTGATATAGTTACCTTGGGTAACTTAGTTGCGGATGTCGTGGGTAAATTTCTTAGAAGTGTTTCTTTCTTGTGCTGATTTTGGCCAATCTTGGCCTATTGTGGTTAATGAGTTTTCTCTCAGGTTAGCTGTTCAATGCAATTGTTGGGTGCCAATAGGCCTCTAATTGTACTTGAGACCAAATATTGTTTCTTTCTATTTGATGAGTTGTTTTTGCTGCTCGTGAGCATTGTTAATTGATGAGATTGGTTTTTTCGTGTTGTTCTATCTTTCTTACTAGAAAATGTGACTTATTAATTCGTTGATATTTTGAAAAGAAATCAAAGTTTTATGTTGGAAGTACGTTAACTTGTGGAAGCATTGGCTCTATGCATTTCTTTTGAGTTATTTTGGTTATTGAAGTTTGAATCCTCTCTTTTCTAAAAGGAAGAGTTAAAACCCTTTGTGATGTTTTGTTGTATCTAAGTAGGAGTTGGCAATTATGTAAATCATTGATAAACTGTGAATTATCAAGTTGAGATGCTGGCGTGGTATATGATTAACTTCTACCAATATCCTTAGAAGTGAGGTTGATTAATATGATGTTGATCTGTTGTAGTTTCTTGAAGAAATATGATTAAAAATTTGTCTATACATGTTTAGAACTCATGCAGTTATTGAGAAATATAAAAAAAATGGTTTGATTATTGTGGTTGTTTAAATTTCCAACTTATTGGGTAGGTTGGATTATGTGGTCTTAAGTAATTAATCTAACCATTTGAGATGATTAAGTAAGGAGATGTTGGAATATTATCTTAGTAATATCAACCTTTAATATGTCATCTCTTACATACTTGATGGGCATATACAACTGCTAAATTTATGTAACTTTTGCCATGCTAAATTATTGAAACATGTATAAAGAAATGGATGAAGGTCGATGTATTGACTTATAGAATCTTGTCTTATGAAGCTGGTATTATTGAAGTTTAAAGTTATTTTGTTCTAATTTCTGAACATAAGGTGGGATATTAAATCTGTGTTCATAATTATTTTTGTGATTGCAAAACAGAGATAGGATCATTAATTCTATGATGATGAAAAAATAATAATCAATTATTGACAGTAATGGCTAGAGAGCAATCAATTGTGCTAAATGGAGTTGAGCATCAATAAGAATTGAGTATATGAAATCTAATAAGAGTTTTATACTAGCATGTTTACGAGGATGTCATGTTCTAATATCATCTTGGTAAAGAGCTTTATTTTAATATGGTGGCTTATGCACTAGGTTTTTCCTAGATTAAGTAGTTGGAACCTTATTTAGATAATAAGAATATGATGAAGTGATTTATGGTATTCCTTTTGGAAAATATGAAGGAGTAAGAGGATATGATTATTCTTGCAAAGAATGTTTTATCTTGTTGTTAATACAATTGATAGCATGTAGTTGTGGTTATGATGTTGAATGTTTTAAAAATAAAGGAATTTGTTAGTTTCGTGATACTAATTGAATTAAAGGATTTGAGTTTCGTGGTTGGGGTCTTCTTTTTGGACCTTATGATTTATGTGGTAGCCGAAAATTATTTTTGGAGCAAAGTGGCGTGATGAATGCTTTTATTGGTTTTATCTGAACATTGTGTTGTGGTCTTCAAGCATCTTTTATTGGAATTGGCGGGATGCTGTAATCAAAGGAAATTATTTCTTGTTAAAAGAAAGAGATGTACTAGAAGTATTTGAGGTACAGATGGTCTCATCTTGTGTTTTTTCAACCTCATTGCTATTTGATTTTCTCTTGGTCTTTTGGCTACTGTGAATGATAGCGATTTCTGTATGCTGAAATCTATTTCTTCTTACCTCTTCTTCTAAGATCTGGGCAATTGTTGTGGGTTGCGAAGCCTTTATGTTGCTTGTTGGCAACTAGACAGTGGTGGTCTGATAGATGTTTTATTGGAATCCTTAAATATCACGATAATTGTGGTGCATTGGATATACATTGTCTCCGTAGGATAATCCTTGGGAAGAATTTGATTTAAATAGAATATTGACTTGGAGTCAAATAATTTATTGATGTTAAGAATTGAGCGTATGTTAATTATGGTGTGGAAGGGGTTTCCACCTAAGGTCTTCCCTATCTTATACGGGAAGTTGTGGTAGGAGTCTTGAAAGACGAGTCAGAGCTTTACCTTTTGTTAAGGTAGAACCTTAGAGACCCAGTGTCTCCGTGTGGGAATAGTGGAACAGAGTGGATACCAAATAGAGTGATGATTGTGGATAGCATCCTCGAGGTGCTACTAATGATTATGTGTGGGTGTGACAAGAATTTCGGGTCGTTATCCTTAAGGGATTGAGGCTCATTAGGAATTATTTCTCAACATAACTCCGTTGGTTGAGGTCTTAGCTGGAGTATGTTTTTTTGGGAGCAGTGAGTCTTTCTACAAGAGTGTAGATGATGTACTCACTTTGTGCTTATTGTTGAGGTAACCAACTTGAGTTAAAAGAGAGGGTGTGTTGGGCGATGAGTTGGAAATACTTTGTTCAAGAAAGTTAAAATTTTGAAAGGGAATGGAGTGGAAAATATTTGTTATCTCGAGTAGTGAAATGCTCGCTTGATACTTGTTTATGCTGTGTGTTTTGCAGAGGTCATCTGCAAATTGAATTATTTGATATTGAGGTGCAGTCTTTTCCAGCTAGCAAAAGACAATGATTGTTTTGGTTTGTCGAGTGATTTTCACTCTTGGCTTATGTGGTGTGGTTTCTCCAATTGTCTGCTTGGAGAGTGGAAAATATTTTGGGATGAATCCTTTGATTTGGATCGTGGTCCTTTAAAAGAAAGCTGGTTGCTAGTGTGTTACTTGAGAATCCTTTATTCTTCTTTTATTGGGTTCTATTTGTAAAAGATATTGTTTGTGCTTCGAGTAGAATGTTGTAAATGGAATCTGTGGTCAAATTGTTTTAAAGGGGTACAATGTACTATCCCGATTATAATAAATAGAGAAAAATGTTCTAAGAAAGAGGACGGTATTAGAAAGTGGTTTGATAATTGTCGCAGAAAAATTTTGCGAAAATGGCAAGACCCGTTGGCCGCTCAGAGCTGGCCTAAGAGTTATGTAGATGATCAGCTTAGACCAACGTGAATCGTGGGCTCACCGGAACTGGCCGTGAGTAAGAGGGCCATCAAGTATGTGAAGGCCCTCTCGATGAATCAGTCCGAGCGGGAGGCGACGTGGAAGTTTGAAGACCGGATGCACAAGAAGAGCCTGAGCTCTTCGAGGCGGAACAGTATCCGTAGTTGCGGTTCCCTTGGGATGCTCTATCCTTTGGTTTCTCTTTCCTAGATTGTTTTTTGTCTCGTGAGCTGAGGAGTTAGATTCGAGGACGAATCCTTTTTAGGTGGGGAGAATGTAATACCCTGAACGTCGATTCAACGTCGGTTTATAAAATAATTGCGGAGTCGCCCGGATTTTCGGTAAAATGCGGGAAGGGAAAACAAAATAGTGGAATAGTATATAATAAAAAATGAATGAAGTAAATAAATTTAAAAAAACCTTTGAGTGGGCAGGCTGGAGGGTGGGCTTGCCACATTGGGCCAATAGGCCCAAGGGGTGGCCGCACCCCCAAACCCTAACCCTAGCCACCCCACCCCCCATAAAACCCATGTGGCCGGCCACCCCCTCCCCTTTTCCACCCCTTGGCCGCCACCTTCCCCTCCCCCTTGTGCCCCTTTCCCTCCTCTCAAGTGCTGCCCCTTTGGTGCAAGGAGAAACCAAGAGGAAGAGGAAGAAGAAGAGGAGGAGGAAGATGAGAAGAAGGAGAAGAAGAGAAGGGAAGAAGGGGTGATCCTATGGGATCCCCTAGGTAAATTCCTCATCTCAGTTACCCTCTTATTTTGCTGTAATTAGGGTTCTTAGCACGAGATTTGATGGGGGATTAGCAATTAGATTCTCCAATTAGAGAATCTCGGGTGATTGTCTGTTGATCCAATCGCGCATTGTTACTATTCATGCGGTTTAGACCCCCCAGACGATTTTTTCCGAGGGTCTGCCCCAAAGGAAAAACGTAGAGAACGACGATAGGCATCTACTGTATTCTTTTCAGAATTTTTAGCCACGTAATTTAGGCGTACTATGGTCTGTAATCTCGCTGTTCGTCAGGGGCGCAGACAGGGACAGACCGCTGTTCAGATGGGAATTAGGGATAGAAGATGAATTATATATTTTTGGCCACCATTGAGAAAGTTGTAAAAAATTCAGTAATCTAGTTCTGTAAAAAAACCAAAATTTTTAGAGTCTTGATCTGTTCTGGGGACGCATTACAAGTCGGCTGTCCAGACTTTCAGAACAGAGTATGTCCTCTGTTTTGTGCATTAGATATCACCTTGTTAATGACAAAATAAAAATATGTGATCTACAAAAAAATGTAGGTATTTAAGTGAGGAATCTAGAGATATATCTTTTGCTGTGATTAGTGTTATATTTTTAAAGATAGGAAAATGTTAAGCAGCGCCGCTGCAGTGGGAAGATTGTAGAACCGTTATGCGGGAAAGGTTGTTGTGGGATGTTGGGGCTTAGCGATACCTTTTATTTGAGAGTCGTGATTGTATTGCTGTTTCTTGTGTTGAGAGATATCTTTTTGGACAGGTGGTTTTGCTTCTGAACACGCGTGATCTCGTTGCTTCGCTGGTAGAGGCAAGTAAACGTAGCGGATGTGCTACCGTTTAACCCGTTATTCTTACTACTTGCAATATGCATGATTTATGTAATGTTAAATGATATGCCATAATTACATACTTTCTAAGTAAGAATGTGGCAGCAAGATATTAACCACTTACCATGTTTGGATGAGTTTTGGTAGTATTGTGGTAATTTGCTTAATGAGCCAATTGTGGTATACGAAAGTAAAGGCATGGTGGATATAACGGTATTTCCTTGTTGTTAAATTCATGAGGATCATTTTGATGCCCTCGAAGTTGTTATTATTGTGGTCTCGGTGGTGGTATTCTTAGTGAATACTTATGGTTGTGGTGGTAGCAATCTTAATAAATATATTGTGGGTTATGTGATTGACCTTCATGGTTAAATTCTTGTGGCTTATGTTTATCATATCATTCATAACATGTCATGACATTTGCATTGTTGATGTCACCGCTTATAGCCGCGACCGTACCGGTACAACATCGTGCATTGCCATAGCACGATGCACACTTTTACCTTGTTGGGTAAAGGTGCAGTGGAGCATAGCATGCATATGCATTGCATTGTGGAAAGATCATTTGCATCCTTATGCAATATATTGTGGTGAAGTTATTTTACAAACAACTACAACTTCATAGTTATAGTGTGGAATTGGCTCATGAGAGCCACTTGTGGTATGAGGAAAGTGGTTATGGTTGTAGATTGTAGTTCATCCCTTGTGGTATGATAGGGGGTTGTGATTGTGGCATGAGGTTCTTTTCTCTTGTGGTAAGTGGTGATAGCAGTTGTGGACACGAGGAATAATAAAGTTAGTGAGGTAAATCGTGTTAATGCTTTATTGTCATTGGTAGTGGTGGTGGTGGATGATATGAAGTAGTTAATCAATATTCATTTGCTAATGTTTTACTATTGCTGGTAGAAAATATGGTTGAGGCAATAATTGTGGTCATTTGGGAAATGGATATTGATGTTTAATATCATTATAGTTTAATTAGCTTGTTAATGAATATGGATGCACATTGTAGATGTGGACATGTGAATACTTTGATGATGTTATATATTTGTTTGTAGTCTGAATAGCCTGTTAAACAGTTTGCTTGCTGAGATTTTTATCTCACCCTTGTCTTCCCCGACAGGTGATTCCTGAGCATTCATGGGATGGGTAGAGCGGCACCACAATAATGCACTTGATTTATCAATTCATGCTGTAATAAAGTCGATGGATTTCTAGCCAAATGCCTATCTATCCAAAGATGGTTGTTTTATTTAATAATGGTGATCTTGTAAACTATTCTTGATTTAATCTGCTAGAGGTTGTTATTGAACTTGTTACCATTATCTTATTTTCCTTAGTTGTTTATGCTTCCGCTTAATGCTTCATGTCTAGAAATTGTTGCTAAAATAAATTATCTTGAAATTTTTGACTAGCTGTAGAGTGGTTTAGTAACATCCCAGGGTGATGTGGATCCTGGGGTGTTACACTCGCACACCCCATTGGGGTCGATCCAGATCTTGCGGTGGGCCAGCGGAGAGATTACGAGAGGCTTGATGGCTTGGTCACCACTGGAGTGGAAGATGCCGCCATGCCGGTCGCTTGGATGCTGGTCGCCACTGGAGTGCCAGCGCCCGACGGAGAGAATCGAGAGATAGGAGACGAGTGCTGGTCGCCACTGGAGTCGCCAGTCGCTACCGGACTTTGGAGTGAGTCACATACTCGGGAAGGAACTAGAAATGTGAGTCACGATTCACGACCGCAGGAGGTAGCTAGACGGGTCTCACTTCTCACGGTGCGTCCAGCGCATGGGCCAGCTGGGCATGGAGCAACGGAGCACTGATGGGCCAGCAACCCGGCAGTGGACTCATGACTGACTGCGAAGAAGTTCTGTGGATAGTTATTTGGATTTTATTCAGATACTATCCGATTAACCAAATACTGATGCTATTCGGTCGGATAGCAACTATACCGAATTCACTACCAAATCCAAATACAAATATCCGTATACCATACCAAATCCAACCGGATATCAAACCAGCTTACCGAATTCTCTACCAACCGGATTTGGCACTGGATCGGTCAGGAAAAACCCGACCCGTTTGCACCCCTAGTTACACCAGAGACATCCAAACTCTTTCTTTTCATTGTTTGATATAAGTAGTAGGATAGAACAGCTAGCAATTTTGGATGCATTTGATATTTTCTTTTTTCTGATTAATGTAGGAATTTATAGCTTTTATTATTTTCTCAATTAATGTGGTAATTTCTAGCTTTTTTAACTCCTAGAATTAATATGAGGACTAGGGACCTCCATTGATGTGAAGGTGGGTCTCGATATTTCGATAGGATGACAGTTCGATTTGTGTTGATAACTTTTACGAAGGGGCTACTGACCGATACATGACTAGATCGTCCAACATTTGATACCATAAACTGAATTTAATATGAACTAACAATAACCAAGATAAATAACAATCAAGTCTAAATTAAGCAAAGTATTCCGTAGTAATATTATGAATTATGGTGACTAAGGAATCCATAAATTTTCTAATCAATGTTATGGAAACTACTAAATTGTTTATGTTCATAAGTGATAAGTTGCTAGATGAAGTAAAGAGCTACACGTGTGCAATAATCTATGTTCTACATCCACTCATGCATGTTGTCTTCAATGTTCACCTAAAAACAACAAATAAGTAAGGGTGAATCCATGACTCAGCAAGTATAAAGCAGAATAATAAATGAATCTACATCTTTTTAACAATTTATATCCATTTATCATTAATTCAATTTTCACATCTCATTCTCAACAATTCTCATTGTCTTGTGATAATATCTTATCTCAATTACTATTAGTATAATGCAATGCTCAGGCTTATGTCTCCTCTGTAGCTTATACCAGTATAACGGAGGGTACACCTGTCGATGTCACACTCTACCACCATCTTGTAAAGATGCCTATCGAAGTAGGTCTTTCCTCCAACCCGTGGAGGTGTCTCCTGAAATAGGTCTTTCCTTCGTCCCGTAGAGGTGCCTACTGAAGTAGATTTTTCTTAAAAGCATGTTAGAATAGTTACCTAGCTTTACTTATAGCTATTGACTTTCTCACCGCCATTGCTTCTAATGCATATGTCATTATAAATGCATTCTTCCATCATTTTACCACATGTTACAATTATCGTCAAATTAATATCATACTGAACAAAATGATAATCCATATTATTGCATGACATGAATAATTCAATAATAGTGAGCAATTATTAATCATAATCTATTATTCTACTAAGCACTTGTCTTTTTAGTTGTGATAGCCGGTTTGATTAGAAGATGACAACACACCCGATGCTACTCCTCCTACAACAATTACTCACTCTCAAAATAGGCCACAACATTACAAGGTAACAAATAAATGACAACGCTCCTACACGCTCCCAAAATCCACTAATTTCCTCTTTACTAGACAGTCCCACTTTCAACTCCCACAATGAAATATAGCAAACCGTACCAGTTCTGAAACCTATACAAAATTCCCCACAACTTCCTTGTTGATCAAATATTCAGATTAAATCATCTAAACCCCTATTTTAACCTAGAAGACAGATCTGCTATCTTCTAGACAGCAGACTTAATAGTTTCATATCTTTTAATCTACACATGCAAAAACAAGAAATCATAGCATTTTTTAGAAACTACAAAAAATTATCTACCACTTTCTAGTTTTGCCAAAAAATCAATTCTGCTATTAAACCAGTCAAATTAATATTTTCCCTTGACTACATCTAGTAGCAACCCGATACTGCACAGCAACCCCCCAAAATTGGTAAATTCTATTCTACTTGTCTAAATTGTGTTCTTGGACTTTCTGGAAACCTTATGAATCTACCTATGATTTTCATGCTGACTAAATTCCTAAATTACTTCATTCACTATTTTTAATCTGTTGATTAATATGCGTTGCCTAAAACATAATAAATTTAACAGACAACAGGATTATAAAATTCATATCTCATAATCTACTTATCTGATTTACATGAACAAAACATTTTATAGAAAGCTATCAAATTCCTCTACAACTTGCTAGTAGATGAAAATCCCATTCATGCCTACACACTACCCGTAAAAATAGTACAACAATATAGCCTACCAAACTGATTTATAAGTCGATTTTCCTGATGTGAAACGTACAAATTCTCCCTCTATTCTTGACACTAACCGCAACGAAGATTAACGAACTAGAGGGAAAAACTTAGATCATTACCCTGATGAAGTACACTAAAATTGCGATCCCTTCACCTATTCTTCCCTTCTACGTCTTGAGTTTTTTCCCTGCCATGCTGTTCTTTTCCCTTGATTTTATTTCTAGCTTGGCGCACGTCCACACTCGCACCACCTGTCGGCCCGCCGCACGGCAGTCGCTCTCACACGTGCGTAGGTGCGCTAGCGTGGTGCGATGTGTCTGTGTGTGGCACAAGGGAGCATGGCTGGAGGCAGCTCTGGCATTTGATCAAGCATGAGCAGCCGAGAGGTGCGGTGACATGGGTAGGCACGAGCAAGAGGCGACGAACACTACTACAGAAACACTATTACTAGACGCAACATCACAGACGGTTTTGATGTATTCTATCACAGACAATTTTAATTTAGAGACTGTCTGTGTTGTAGCCGTTTGTAAAAACCATATGTGAAGACTTAATATCACAGACGGTTCATGGTAAAAACTGTTTGTGAAGTATCATAGACGGTTTTTGCCATGAACCATCTGTTATACTACAAATATCACAGACGGTTTTTAATTTGAACCGTCTATGATAATCTGTAAATTATTATAGATGATTTTTAATAAAAATTGTCTATGATAATCAATTCATCGCAGACAGTTTGTATTAAAAACCGTTTGTGATAATCCGCCTATATTAATTGTGCAGCTCAGAATCGTGACTTCTTGGTGGGAACGGGGTCCCGATCTTCCAACAGGTTCTGGATATGTTCGATTTGGTGGAGGCGTGACACAAATCGATCCGGCTTTCGAACAACACGTTCCGAACCCCGCAATCGCAGCACCACGTCTCCTCAGGTTATCAACAGTGCGCTGCCTGGTTGACCTCGCCAAGAAGGCTTATCCTCGCCTGTGAATCGAAGAACACAAGCAAGAACAAGGAAGAACACAACAGAATTGCAGATGTATTGATTTAGCACTCGAAAGTTGGGGTCTCACAAACCGATGAACAGCGAAACTGTTCAAAGACAGAATTAATCTAAGCAAAACCCAACCCTAATGGTGGGGGTGGTGGCTGTATATAAAGGAGTGAGGGGCGTGCAAAACCCCTAGACGCGCCCTAATGGGCTCCAACACAATACAAAGCCGAACGGCCCAAAAGACAGTGGCGCAGCACCCTGACAGATTCTGAATGTCCACTTGTTTCAATGATTACCATTGACTCAGAAGGAATTTTGATATGGGACCAGAGCCATTGGAAAGGTCTCCTTCTCAGCTTTCCATACATATGTGGAACATCCAAAACGGAGTCCGTATGCGTCCTAGGTGTCCGTTTTACTACAGGCTGGTCCTGAAGGCCGAGGCAGACTCGAACTCGAGTTGAACTGGGCCTCCGGCTTGACTTGGACGTCCTTGCTGGTCTTCTCCACCTCCACACCTCTCTCCATGTACTTCATGACCCTCTCCAATGTTCCTAAGTAAGATAACATCATTAGGTAGCAATCTATTCTCAAAACTATAAAAAGGATCACTTAAGAACGAGCTCACCTCTAGATTTAATTGTTGCATGCGAGCTCGGGTCATTGGACCTTGCATAACGGTTGGAGGATCAACGGTTGCATCCGAAGGAGTGATGTCCTCATCACTTCTGTCTTGAATTCTAGATCTAGGCCAGTGTTGTACCTGGAGGCAAGGCTTTTAGGCCATTTAATTTGGTGGAAGAAGGCTAGCTATTTGGTAGAAGAGATTGAAGATTCATCAAGTTCTTGGTTGCCCTAGATATGGTTAGTAATGAAATTTGTTTTTCGTTGCATCAAAATTTAAATATAACTTTTGGTGACTATTATTGAAGATGGTTTGCATCTACTTGGCCATACATGATCAGTTCCCGTCATGTGGGAGGCCAAATTTGTCAAAATTATTGGTTATAATTGGTTCCCCGTTGGGAAAATAGCTGTTGTGTTAATATTAAGCTAGCAAAACCTCAATGTATGTGGTATATATGTAGTATACTAATTAATTAATTTAATTTTTAATACTAAATTTTTATATATATGCATAACATAGGACCGAAGCTAGATGTATACCGCGAACCGTGTGAGTGAAGAGTACATTAATGGCGTGTCTGCTTTTACAAGAGTTGCCAAGGAGAATATGTTGAATAAGAGCGTGGAATATATGTACTGTCCATGCATTGACTGCGAGAATTTAAAGATATTTAAGAACCAAGAGTAGATTGAAGCGCACTTGATTCGGATGGGTTTCAAAAAGGGGTATACGTGTTGGACCAGTCATGGCGAAGTTAATAATATGCCGCCGGATGACATCGCCGGTGAAGTCAATAATATGTCGTTGGATAATGTCGATTGTGGTTCGGATTTAGATAAGCTGCACGATGACAATCTGGATCAGATGTTTCACGATGTAGAAGAGAACTATGATGAGAGAGAGTATTTTAAATTCCGGGGCTTGATGGAGGACTTGGAGAAACCTTTGTTCATGTACTGAAAGTCAGTACATGATGTTGTCAACTGTGCTTGAACTGTTGAAATTGAAGACAAGCAACAGTTAGTCCGACAAGAGTTTCACGGTGCTGCTAAGTCTTTTAGCGGACATGCTTCCGGAGGGAAATGAGTTGCCTAAGACCACAAATAAAGCCAAGAAGGTTCTTTGTCCATTGGAAATGAAAATAGAAAGAATACATGTATGTCTGAACGACTGTATCCTCTACCATAAAGAGTATGCAAACATGCATGTATGTTCGGTGTGCAACGCATCCTGATACAAACGTAACAATCAATCAGATGACGGTGAGGGAACAGAGGTGAAGAAAGGATCTCCTGCTATGGTGGCATGTTATCTTTCTATAATTCCCCATTTGAAGTGGTTTTTTGCGAATCCAAAGGAGGCAAAACTGCTGCATTGGCACTCGGAGGAGCGCAAGAAGGATGGAATGCTAAGATACCTTGCTGATTCCGCCCAGTGGAGAAACATCGATAGGAGGTTCGTAGACTTCAGTGCAGAAACTTGGAATATAAGGTTTGGATTGAGTATAGATGGAATGAATCCTTTCAGTAGCATGAGCAGCTGACATAACACTTGGCCCATGACTCTTTGCATCTATAACCTTCCTCCTTGGTTGTGTATGAAGCGAAAGTATATTTTGCTGTTGATACTTATCTAAAGGTCAAAGCAACCAGGAAATAATATTGATGTGTACCTAGTACCGTTGGTGGAAGATCTAAAAGTACTGTGGAACGCAGGGGTATAGGTATGGGATGCATACAAACGAGAGAACTTCACTTTGCGCTCCTTGTTGTTTTGCACAATAAATAATTATCCTGCCCCTGCTAACCTATCGGGCTAGAGTACAAAAGGTGCCAAAACTTGTACTCACTGCTTAGATGGTACCGAGAGTGTGTGGCTGAAACACTCATGCAAAACCGTGTACGTGCATCACCGCAGGTTCCTTTGGAGGGCTCACCCATACTGCAAGATGAAGAAATAATTTGACAAAGAGAAGAAGGACAGTTCAGCTCCAAGGAATTTAAGCGAAAAAGAGCTTTATAATATGGTTAAGGATTTAGATGTTATTCTCAGAAATGGATGTAAATTGAGGGCTCATGAGAAGAACATCTGGAAAAAGAGATCAATATTTTGGGACTTATCTTATTGGGAGTACGTAGATGTTTGGCACTACATCGATGTCATGCATGTAGAGAAGAATGTATATGATAGCTTGATTGGTCTCTTACTGAACATTCGTGATAAAACAAAGGACGGTGTCAACGCACGGCTTGACTTGTTGATATAGACATCAGACCTGAGTTAGCACAAAAGAATGGATAATGGACGAACGTACCTCTCCCCTGCGTGTTACACTCTTTCCAAGGCTGAGAAAATAGGAATGTGCCAGTGCTTGGATGGTGTCAAAGTTCCGTCTGGTTACTCCAGCAACATGAAGAAACTTGTTTCGATGCAAGATTTAAAGGTAAATGGCATGAAGTCTCATGATTGTCATGTGCCAATAAAAGTCCGAGAGACAGTCATGAGGCTGTGTTATTTCTTTAACACAATTGCTCAGAAGATCATCAATTTCGAAGGACTACATGCTCTACAGGATGAGGTGATGATGTCTCTATGTCATCTTGAGATATATTTTCCTCCTTCGTTTTTCAATATCATGGTCCATCTCATAATTCATGTTGTGTGGGAGGTAAAAATATGTGGGCCTGTATTCCTACATAGCATGTACCCATTTGAGAGGTTCATGGGAATTCTCTCGTCTTATATATGGAATCAATCTCAGCCGGAGGGCAGCATCGTCGAAGGTTATGCAAGCGAAGAGGTCATTGAGTTTTATGTCGATTATATGGCTCAGATTGAACATATAGGTGTGCCTCAATCTCGTCATGAGGGGAGGCTCAAGGGTATCGGAACCATCGGAACAAAAGCAATCACTCCAGATATGGACACGTATGCTCAAGCCCGTTTTACGGTCTTGCAACACATGACTGAAGTGGCCCCGTATGTTGACCAGCACAAGGATGTGCTTTGACAACAGAATCCGGAGCGGCTGGATGTTTGGATCATGAGACAACACAATAGTCGGTTCAACCAATGGTTGAAGGGGCAAATCACTAGTAGCTCATCAAGTGAGATGCTAACTTGGTTGGCAAAAGGGCCAACATTTACAGTTATGATATGGCAAAGATATGACATAAATAGGTACACATTCTGTACACAGACTCAGGATGCATTCAGTACCGATAGGTTGAGAAACTCGTACTATGGGTTCATAGAAGAGATTTGGGAGCTCGACTACGTGCTTTTCAAGATCCCCTTATTTCGGTGCCGTTGGGTCCATCTCCCGTAGGTGAAGGTTGACAAGTACTGTGTCACTACCGTGGACCTCAAATGTGTTGGATACAAAGACGAACCATTTATACTCGCTAACCGAGTTGTTCAAGTTTTCTATGTAACCAACTAGGCAAATAAGAAGCGCTATGTAGTTCTTGATGGAAAAAAGAGAATTGTCGGAGTAGAGAATGTAGTGGACAAGGAAGAATACAATCAATTTGACGAGTTACCTTCTTTTGGAAATGGCATAAGGGTTGAGGAAGAACAACGTGAAAAATGAGCTACATACGCGTCGATCATCATGAAGGGTCAATTTTTAAAGGAAATAAGAAAGTAGAATGAGAATGTGCGATATATATGTGTGAATTTGCATTTATGTATGTAAGAATGCATGTGTGATGTATATGTGAATTTGCATTTATGTATATGTGAAAATGTGTGATATATAGGTGAATTTGCATTTATGTATATGAGAATGAGTCATACATATGTGAATTTACATTTATGTGTATTTATCTTGATTTGGTTGTCGTAAAGAAAAACATAGTCTTTGAGGTCTTATTACAGACGGTTCTATTTCAGAACCGTCTGTGATAATGAATATCACAGACGGTTCTATTTTTGAACCATCTGTAATAACAATATTCGCAGACAGTTTTGAAATAGAATCATCTGTGATAATAAATATTCACAGACGGTTCTATTTTAGAACCGTCTATGATAATGAATATCACAAACGGTTCTGAAATAGAACCGTCTATGATTACCCTCTCTATATATACCTCTAGCTAGGGTTTTTTTGCACGTACTGGAGTAATTACCTACACCAACCAGTAATACTTAGACTTAATATCGCTGCTCTCCCGAGCCCGTCACCGCGGTCCTTGTGCCCAGTGCCCCCCCGAGCTCGGTGCCCTCTTCCCCTAAGCCGTTGCTGACTCCCCCGAGCTCGTCGTCGCCTCCCCCAACTCCAGCGCCCTCCTCCCCTGCGACCCGGTGCCCTCCCCCAACTCTGGTGCCCTCCTCCGCAAGCCCTCCTTTCTGATCTCTGGTTTAGTTCTTAATGGTTTCTCTCTTGGTTCTTGTCGGGACCCAGAACAACAACTCCAAGTCCCTCTGTGTAAATCGCACTATCCCAGGAAATGCTAGTGCACACAGGGTCAACAGTAATGTATATCATGCAAAATCACCACAGAATAATATTAATCGAAAATACGGCCTTATGGCCAAGTCTTACTATAACATGGCACAAGGCCAACAGAAAATAAAAGCAGCGGAAAATAGTAAAGGTAGCAGATCAGCCCATCCAGCCTCCCACAGGCGAATGACTGCAAGACGTATCCTACTCGCTGAAGTAGTCCTCACCGTCGTAGTCACCGTCGAAGTCTGGCAACAGATTTTAGCAAGGTGAGCACATAAAGTACTCCCAAGGTAAGCACATAAGTACTTACGCAAGTTACACCGGGAATTTAACAGAGTTCATGCATGCATAGGGATAACACAGAAAGCCTTATTTACGTTTATTTGTGCGAAAAGTAGTACTGAATTTAAATACAATAGCATAAGTGCAAAAGCTGAATTTTTAATACATCATACGAAACAATATTTTAACCAAAGTATTATCGTTAGTGTAGGCTCCGACCTACACTAACGTAACCACGGGCATCCCACCCGGACCGTTGTCAAAACCAATGTTATTTGTCCGAAAATCAAGTTTTATGAAAACCAAGTCTAATCTGTGAAAACTCTACTCAGCATGTCCATGACCGTGGACATGGCTATCCAGATAGTTTGTTACTCTGCAGAGGTGTACAACTTTACCCACAAGACATTCCCTCTCACTTGAGCCACGCGATAAACACACTAACTTAGGTGTGCGACGGAGAGTTCATGACAAGACTGTTCCGATGATCCATAGCCAAAATAATTACGCCGCCACTAAGGTTTCACCACAACTCGAATCCACGAGTTGGAGCCCCCTCTGGTGCCATGTGAGACTTCCCGCAGCCTACGCCGCGCTCACATTCAGCCTATAGCGAAACTATATTTGGAACTTCACAAATTACTTAGCCAGGTCCGTCCCATACCGAACTTGTGGTAGTACAAAGTGACTTCGTAAAATGAATCACAGAAATGGTCCTTAATCCGACTTAGGCTCAACCACATACCCACATGCATGACAATCAACCAGGTGTCACCAAACACGAGGCATGCCGGCACCCCACCACCTAAGCAATAGCCTAAGTCCATCATAAGTTTTCATTTTTATTTTTAAACTATTTTCATAAACCATCCTTGACTCACCGAAGTCAAGATTTTAAAAGGAACTGTCATTTCATGTGAAAGATTGATCCCACCTAAAATTATACTAAGCCATGCTAAGCATTTCTTTAAAATTTTCTAGTCAATACTATGGTACTAACTAGTTTTCAGCTAGGGTGACAAGATATATGAATTCGAGATTCAAATTGGCCATATTCAAAAGATTATGGGTATATCTAACATTTAAACTAAATTTAAATTAAATTTGAATAGAAGTACGCATGCATATACAGTAAAACAACATAAATAAATTAGAAATATTAGGTTCAACATGGTCAAAGGTGTAACTTGCCTTGATCGAAGTCTTGCTGAGAATCGTCGAACTCGAACTCTCTGAAATCATCAAAATCTAACGTAAAGAGCTAATTCAAAAGAAATTGAAAAAAATAATTCAAATAAACTCAAAATTTCAAAATGATACCAGAAATGAATAGCCTTTGGAAATTTTTAATACAAATAAAAGAGAAAGCTCATTTTCTGGAATTATTTTTAAACCGAAAAACATTTATGACGTCAGCCCGAATTATTTTTCTAAAGGAAAATCTGATTTATGAGTCAGCTCTGAATTATAATTTCGGCTGAATTAATTTCATACGGGAAAATCAGTTTTATTGCGTCAGCATGACGTCAGTAGGAATTTTCGGATTTATTTAAAATCGGTAGGGCTGACGTGGCAGGGGGTGATGTGGCCTCCATGTGGCTGCCACTTGGCACCACGTGGTCGCAACGTGGCTACCACGTCACGACATCCTGCCGACGTGGCAGCGCACGGGGGAGGTGGCAGCGGCAAGCGGTGGGTGCTGGCGTGGCGTCGATCTGGCCGCCACCTGGCTGCCACTCCCCTGCTAGCTCGGCTCGATGAGCCGACGTGGCCTGGCCAGTGGCGGCGGCGCTCAGGGCCCGATGGTCGTCGGCGCTCCGGCGGGCGGTGGCGCCGGCCGATGCGTGGGAAAAGACGAGGAGGGTGAGGGGAGTGTCCTGATACCTTGCACGAAGCCCGAGGGTGACCGGAGGGGGTGATCGGCGGAGAGAAGCTGCAGTCGGAGGTGGGTTCACGGCGACGGAGGAGCTCCGGTGGCGAACAAGCTCGGGGAGATGGTCGTCGGGGATCACCGGGGCACGAGCAACGTCGGAGAGGCGTCGGTGAGGCTCGGGGAGGTCGGAGGTGGCGGTGATTCCTCGTCGGAGTTAATGGAGCCGGCGGAGGGAGATTCAAGCTTGGGGAGGCCTGGGGGCTCCGGAGTTCAAATTGAGAGGTGAGGGGGAGGCGGTGTGGGTAGAGGGTGCTCGGGGAGACCCTTTTATAGGCTGGGAGGGGCGGTAACGGCTGCGCACAATCCGCCGGTTTCGGAACGGCCGGGGAGGATCAATGCGACGGCGCACAGGGCATAATTGGGGGAGATAATGCTAGAAACGGATGCGGGGAGGTAGCCATTTCAATGTGCAGTGGTGCGGGGGAATAATTGTCTAAGAAACCAAAGCTTTTAAAGCTTCAGTTTTCTGATTAATGGCGGCGGCAGCGGCGACGATCGCGTGAGGAAGAAGGCAAGTGATCGGGGAAGATGGAGCTGACAGGCGGGGTCCACTGGTCAGCGAGAGAAGGAAGAAGGAAAGGGCGAGGGCAACGGTCGGATTTGCGACGGGTGGCAAGGAGGGAAGATCGGGGCCGCAGGGTGTTGGCGAAGGGGTAAGTGAACGGGGACGGCCTGGATCCGATCCGACAATAGCGGTTGAATCTGGGCCGAACGGTGCGTTAAGTGGGAGGGGACGGCTGCGATCTAATACGGCAACAGGCGATGGTGGGGATTGAGCCACGCGTCGATCGGAGGGAAGAGAGGAGCGGCGAAGCGGTATGTGAACGGGTGCGGCTGGGATCAATTTGGGCGGGGCATGGGACGGTTCGATGTGCGACACGCGTCGCGCGCGGAGAGAGGGAAGGCGGGGTGAAGGGGTAAGTGGGATCGGACGGCCTGGATAGAACCTAGCGGCGGTGATTGGCCCGATGGGCGACAAGTGTCGGCCTCGGGGAGGTTTTGGGGAGGTTTTATTTTCTTTTGATTTCCAGAAAAGATAATAAGCTATAGGAAGCTCGGAAAAATACCAATTAAATTTTGAAAAAGCCGAAAAAATTCAGAGAACCTTCTGGGATTATTTGAGACGATCGCGGCGGTTCTAAGGCCAAGAAAGACAAGAAAGCGATGCTCATCGATGCAGATTGTTACTCTGTAAGCAATCGGGACATTGGAAAAGGCGCCCAAAGTACTTGGAGGATCTTGAGAAGAAGAAGGAAGTATGACTTCCACTCGGTATAAATGTTATAGAAATCAATCTTGCTACTTCTTCCACTAATTCTTGGGTATTTGATACGGATCGGTTGCTCACATTTGCAAATCGTTGCAGGGGCTAATAAGTAGAAGTTTGAGGAGGGCGAAGTGGATCTTGGCGTTGGCAATGGAGCAAAAGTTGCTGCGGTAGCTGTTGGCACCATGCCATTGTCTTTACCTTCAGAGATTAGTTTTGGAATTGAATAATTGTTATTGTGTTCCATCTCTTTCAAAGAACATTATTTCGCTTCATGTTTGCAAGCGAGAAGGTTATGACTTTAAATCTATGGACAATGGTTGTTCTCTTTATTTCAAAGATATATTCTATTGGTAAGTACAAAGTTTGAACATTGGATCGGACGGCTCAATGGGATAGAACCTAGCGGCGGTGATTGGCCCGATGGGCGACAAGTGTCGGCCTCGGGGAGGTTTTGGGGAGGTTTTATTTTCTTTTGATTTCCAGAAAAGATAATAAGCTATAGGAAGCTCGGAAAAATACCAATTAAATTTTGAAAAAGCCGAAAAAATTCAGAGAACCTTCTGGGATTATTTGAGACTTAATAAAAATAATTCCAACCCATTTTGATAATTGATTTTTACAAAAATACAAATTAGCTTTAAAAGGGTAGTTTTAATTCTTTGTAAATTCCTGAATATTAATATAATTACAGATTTGACTCAGGAAAATGAAATACATTTATTTTGACTTTCATGAAATGCAATAAATTCATTTATAAAAATTTTAATTTTCTTAATCCAAGGCTTGGAACAAAAATCCAGGATAGATCCAATAAATTTCAGAAAATACCTTAATAAATTATTAAAATTTTTGGAATGTTACAGTTCTTTAATCCTTGTTACATCGAGAATGTGTTTTCTCATCGTTCATGCCTACTTTCTCTTGAGGTGCAAAAGATTTGTGATGATGTGAAGAAGATCTTTCTCTTAAAAATGATGTAAAGAAGATCTTTATATTTGTTTCATGTTTCATATAGATGTTTCATGTAATTAACAAGAAGATTTGTTTCATGTTTCATATAGAATAATTAAGAAAATGATGTGAATAATTAGGAAGAAGATTGGTTTCATGTATTTTCATGTCATTTTCATATTGATATATATATATGCTACATTTGCTTCTTAATCATGTACTTTCATGTCATTTTCATGTTGATATATATATATGCTATATTGTGCTTAATTTTCATATACGAGAAGGCCAATATGTCATCCGCGCATTCTTCAACATCGTCACCGGATGTGTCCGCTGAAAAATCCAAACGCCAAGGAAGAGGATTATCGAAAAAGCCCAAGGGCCAATTTACCATTATGGAGGTCGATGCATCTAGGACCCCTCTCCTTCCTCGCCGAGCAGCATCCGCATTCCAAAGAATGGTCAGAATAGTTGCACGAGAACGAATTGAGATCACATTCAATTCGTGGAAGACCGTGACTGAAACTCAGAAACATGAGCTACCGACAGAAATTTTTGCATCGTTTGAGATCCCGAAAGAACACTACGACTCCGTGCAATGACATGCCTTACTAGCGGCATGCAAAGCATGGAAGAACATCAAGAGCCTCCTTGTCAAGCAGTACGTGGAAAGGAATCTAACGCTCTTTCATAAGTATCCATTCTTGGAACCACAGTGGGAAGAGTTGACAGTGTAACTGCGGTGTACAAGGCCCTCCAGGCAAAAAACATGCACCCCCACAGACTCGACACAACTGGGTATGCAGGTAAAATCCCGCAATAGAGGAAGGAGGGCAAGCAGGCAATCCTGCGGGACACCGCCCCGCCATTTGCCATGATCCCGGATGAGCGCGCTTAAAATTGGATTAGAGCGAGGTCATCTACCACGTCGTCAGGGGATATCTCCTTTCGAAACCCTGCAGACAAGGAAGTGTCCCACCGTCTGGTAAGATATCGAACTACGTAGCATGTAATTACTCCACAACTTCATAGGAAGCAAAATGACATGTCAGGCTCTTGCAGGAAGCGCTAAGTGTAGAATCTTCCCAAGAATCATTCTAGGTAAGTAGGGAGAGAGATATACTCTCCGCAGTCCTAGGAAACAAGGAGCACTCGGGTTGCATGAGAGGCCTTGGTCTGTATGTTCCTTGGAAATAAGGTTTCTCAGATGACTCTGAATCGTATTGGAGTAGGAAGAGATCCAAAACCAAGCGTGAGACATGGCTACGAGAGGAGATCAAGACATCTCTTAGAGAGGAGCTCGCTGATTATGGCAGAGATGAGATGTGAAGATATAGAGAAAATCAGTAGGACACCGCCGTTGCTCCTGTGCTAGCCAGCCCCCCAACCGTCGGAGTAGCTGCGCGTCCAACCCTACCACGAAAAGCGAGCCCAGATTTATTGTCGATGACATCCTGGTAATAATTATTATCTCTAGAATGCTCGATCTGTTGATAGGCCTGTTGGAGTAGCTAATTTTGTATCGTTATGTAGGTGGCTACAAAGTGCAAGCTCCAAGTGAGATATGTCTCTGTTGTCTTATGCACTGCTTGGGTCCAGGCATATCCATCCAGTCCTGGGCCGGGGCCTTAGAGCACGGTGCACCTTTAGCGCTAGGCTTCGGAAGAGTCAATGTGGACGGTGTTCACGCCTTGATCTCCTATCGGAATTATAGTTTGTATTTAGTATTTAGCCTATGTTACTGATCAACCAATGATGAAAAAGGCTAAAATAAGTGTATAAAAATGTATAGGAGTGATAAACACAAGATAATTCAATAGAATGCAATCTGTAATTTGCTATCCACTACACAGCACATTGGTATTTTTACCATAATTTTTTGTCTGATCCCTCTTTTTCAATCATTCTTTTTTATTTTCTAATGGCTGATTGTACAAATTTTCTTTTGGGGCCACTTTCTGAAGACTGACAGAAAAATTGGCACAAAAATCACAAGTGAAGACAGTTTCAGATTCAAACGAAAAACTGGGTCAACTTTCACCGCATATAACTTTTGATTGACTAGCTGGATTGAAGTGAAAATTTATAGACAGATGGATAATGAAATTCTTGATCTAATGGTGGTTGTTTCACTGAAAAAAGGATAACATAATTGAACTTTTTTCGGCAAAAAGGAGAGTTTTGTAGCCAAAATTGGGACTTAAGGTTTGGGGGTGTTCTAGATGGATTTTGACGTGAGATTTTTTTGGAGCTTATAGGACCAAAGATATGACCAGCAACTAGATGGTGCTAAAATAGACACCAATTTAATTTAGCAAACAAAAACTAACAGATTGAAAGCACAATCGGCTAGGAACAAAGAAACTTTTGTGGGCTTTCTGGTTTAAAGGACAAACAAGATTCAATCTAATAAAAACATGGGTAAATAAGTTCCTACCAACAATGAAAGCTCTCATACCAACTGATGTGAAGGTAGGTCCTAATCTTCGAAAAGGGTGATAGTTTGATTTGTGGATATGACTTTTACAAAGGGGCTACTGACCGAAACATGATCATATCGTTCAACAATTGCTAAACCACACTCTGAATCATTATCATCCATGCTAAGAACATGGTTGAGCTGAACATGAGGTTTGTTTCCTGCAAGAAATCAAAGAACAAGCAAGACCAAGATAAAAAACAATATGAATATTGCAAATATTAATTAGGAACACGAATGAGTTGAGGCTTGCAATCGCATTTGTTGATCTAGTCAGTACAAGAATGCACGATGAAGTTTCATGGTGGAAAACTAATCTGAGCAAGCCTAAACCTAAAAGTGGTGCACACATGGGTATATATGAGAGAAAGGCACTACTACAAACAAACTATACTGGACGCCTCATCATAGATGGTTCATGGGGAACCGTTTGTACTATAATTATCACAGATTATTTTGCAAGCGTGACGGTCTACCTTCTGTGATACGCAACTATTACAGATGGTTCTTGGTAATAACCATCTGTGATAGTTCACAGACGGTTATTACCAAGAACCGTCTATGATAATTTTAGATGTCACAGACGGTTTTTAATTAGAATTGTCTATGGTAGTTCACTAACAGTTATTACCAAGAATCGTCTGTGATAATTTCAGACGTCACAGGTTTTTAATTAGAACCGTCTGGGATAGTTCATAGACAGTTTGTGGTTGGAAGTGTCTGTGATATGTTGGTGCTTCATCTCCCTGATGCACCATGCACTAAAGATGGATTATTTTGGCTCTTCGATGCGTCTCTTCATCTCACACATCGAATTTATTTCTTGTATAAAAATCATCGTCCACCATGCACTAAAGATGGATCCCCACATCACTGATACACATATACTCTCAAGCACAAACAAATGGATCTGGCCTCTCCCTTGTCACCAGCATTGATGGCCTACCTGGCCATCTTGTACGAGCACCTCATCGGCTATACGCTGGTGAATGATGTGGAAGGACACTAAGCACCTCGCCAGTTGTACGCTAGTGGATGCTGTGGAAGGGCACTGTGCCAACAATGTCCTCCCTATGTCTGAGGATTTGCCAGAGAAGGTGATGATTACCTTCCGCCATCTTGATATCCTCCTCCACTACATCTTTTGATTGGTCTCCCGCTTCTTGCAAGTTAACCTCGCCATCGACGTGATCCTCCACAACGATGTTGCACATCTCCAGGAGGCTTGGCATCACTTCGACTGCTTAATCGAGGCAGCGAGCGACTGAGTCAACCTTGCTGAGACCCCTCAAGCAAGGGAAGATAGCCTATAGGCTCTATTCGACTTGATTGTTTAGTCGAAGGGTCTTTAGGTGACACTGAAACGAGTGTGTCAGCGGGTGGACACATTTTGGGCTTCGTTCGCTGGTGATCTTGAATCGTCTAATGTTGACCACATCGCCTACAAAGTTTTGAAGATGGAGAGTTAGGTTTCTACTTTTTTTTAATCTTTGTAAGAAGCGACTGGCCACGCTGTTTGACCATATGTAAATACAAAAATCTTCTATATACGTAAACGATCTTGGTATAATGACATGATGGTATTACTGACTGGTAAAAAATAATTAAGTAATACATATTTACTCCTGAGGCATTACTGAATTTGCATTTATATATATGAGAATGTGTCATACATATGTGAATTTGCATTTATGTATATAAGAATGCATTTAGGACCATCTATAAGTGTATTTATCCTAGATGATTCTACTTTAGAACCATCTGTGATGTGTATTCATAGACAGTTATTAATATGAACCGTTCGTATTAATTACTTATCATAGACGGTTCATATTAATAACCATCTGGGAAGTCTCCTGTTATCACAGACGATTCTTATTAAGAATCGTCTATGATAATTCATAAATGGTTCTTAAATAGAACCATCTGTTATAATTATGTATCATAGACGATTCGTGGTTGGACGTGTCTATGAAACATTGCGTTATTAAATATTGTCGGACTTGGATTCGAAATCCAGAATCCTCTATGATTCCACTACACTATTCTCTGGATCAGTAGATAGTACTCATGGTACATTGCTGTTATCATCTCATACATCGTATGATATTCATAAAGCCATAATATATTTACATACATCAAAGTTTAAAATACGCCATGTCAGGTGACTATTTTACATAATGGGCCTCCCAGGCCAAATATTACAGACCAAAAGTATAGTAGCAAAAAACGATAACATCAGTGGGGCCAATAGCCACAAGTAAGCGACTGGGGGATAAATGTATGCCTCTATATTGCCTAACCCTAGGTAATATAGGCGCACACCCTTGCGGCAAGTATACATGCTTAAGACTAGACATTTTAAAATTTGCCTTAGTTGCAGTCGTCAGCTCCCTGGCTTGGTGCATCCTCGTAGGCATAATGGTCTTGTTCTCCTGCTTCTGGATATGATGATGCGAGAGTGAGCACACTATCCACCGTGCTCTGCGAGCCAATACACAAAATGCAATTATTTAACATGCATGGCTTGTCAAGGGATGGCTCGGGTTGTTTTATTTGCCAGAAATTGCCTTTTCAAATATAATACATAAGAAATTTTCTAAGACCTAACCATTTGGACACAAAATCATAGTGTTTGAAAAGAAATGTGATGATAATATTTGTACAGATTACATCCACCTTTACATGTCACCTGCACCGTATAATAACCTTTCAGCGTTATAGCCGCTTACATTATCACTGGGGCGACACCCAGGGCAACAAAACCAGGATTGTCCATCGTCCTTCATTTTCCTTCCCATGTACCTTCCACAAAATTCATTTTTCAAATAGAACTATATCAGAGTTCCCATGTCTGCCCTTGACCGTGGGCATGACTATTCAAATAGTTTTGACTCTGCAGAGTTTGTATACTTTCACCATAAGAGACAATCCGCTCGTTACCCCACATGATTCCTTTGTCATGCAGTTGAGTAGACCATCACAATAACCTTTCAAACTACCTAGCCTCTTGTTCTCATCTCACCCTATGGGCTACTCCCACTTGCGGTGGGTCCTATACGTTGCGTGGGATGTTAATCACTATTACTAGTGCTGTCGGGCTCCTCTCCCCATAACGCTAGTAAGACTGAGAAACAGGTCACCCTCCACCCGGTGTCCCTCTAGCCACAACAAGCCCTGGCATTACCACACTTCTCCCCTCCCTACCTGTGAGATGAGTCCGAGGTTCGATAGGTTTACTTAGGCAAGTTGCACTTTGTACACTTGTGGTTGTACTATTTTGCAATGGGAGGTCATGACCCGATTCAGTCCTTGGGTTATCTAGGCGGTTCTACCACAAACCACACACTCGTGCACTCCGATGCACCATACTCCCGAACCATCTGCCCAGACGTATAAGCAATTGAGGATTTTGGGGAATAAAATAATGATCATTTAAAAAGTACACGACCATTTTCATCCACAACTTTCCCAAAATCACTCTTGAAATTTTATGTAATGTTTGGGGCATTTAGGCACCCCTGGTAACTAAGCAGTGCTAAGTCGTAAATATAAGCGTAACTGATTTTTGAAACAATTATATTTATAATTTCCCCTAGGGATAGACAAGGTTCATTGTTTAATGTGCTAGAAAGGTATAATAGTAGCACTTAAGTAAAGGGTAGCTAGCTAAAGTACTAAAACAGACATAAGATAGCACATAAAATAACTGCATGAGGTTATTAATTTAAATGTAAATAATTTACAGAATGGGTATGCAAAATGATCAAAGTATTGACTCTCCTGGGTCACAGGGGCCTTGGTCTTGTTGTTCTTGGCTTGTGTCGGCCTCAGATTCTTCCTCTTGAGCCTCGTACGCTAATTTTGCAATAATCGCAAATTTAAAAATAATAATCACAACCAACTAAACTATCACAAAAATTCAAACAAGCTCAAAAATTCATGATTTTGGTTCCATTGTAAAAAGGGTGAATTTAGATGAATTTAACAATTTTCCTCACTTTATTTGGAGTTAAAATGAATTAGTTATGAATTTTTGAATTCTCAGCCGAATTAATTCAAAAATAAAAATCAGAAAATCATTAAATAATATGAAAGAGGGTATGTGTGACTGATATGTGGGGCCCACAGGTTATATTATTTTTATTTTGATCTCTCTAACAGGTGGGACCCACTGGGTTTTTATTTTCTTTACTCTTTGACAAGTGGGACCCACTGGCTTTATTTAATTCTTAATGCACCAGAGAGTGACACGTGGGGTCCACTGCGGGGGTTATTAACTTCCTTGGTTTCACTGACAGGTGAGGCCACAGGGATTAACGTTTTTATCTTATGCTGACAGGTGGGACCAGATAACGGTTTAACGTTTTTATCTTACGCTGACAGGTGGGACCAGATAATGGTTTAAATTAAACCGGGCCCACCTACAAGAGACTCATTACCACATATCACTATCATTAGCATTAATTAAGCATAGGAATAATCAAATGGCATGGATGAACAGTGCTTCTTCCTCCTCCCGACGACGGCGAGGCTCATCGCTGGCGGCAGAGGCGGTGGCTGGACACGAGCATAAGCAAAATGGGTTGCTCGTGCCCACACCCACCTCTGGGTGAAGTCTCGTCGGCCAATTTGGCTGGAGCCATGGTCGGTGGCAAGCTCAGGCGGTGGCGGAATAGGACAGTGGGGGCTATGGCGATCTACGGCATTAGAGCTCAATTAAATGTTGCTGGAGCATCAGGGAGGCGTCATGAGGCTACCTCGGGGAGCGCTGAGGTGTTCTGTCGGCGTGCGGCGGCGGTGGTCCGAGGAGGGTGCATGAAGAGGGAGAAGCTCGGGCTATGGGAGCATCAGTCGATGCTTGGGGTGGCTTCATCGGGCTCTGTGGAAGCTTCTGGCGAATGGAATCGATTGGAGATCGTTGGGGGAGACAAGGTCGCCGGCGGGCTACAGGGCACGAGGGCTCGATTGCTTGCAGTGGGAGGTAGAGGAGAGTGTGGGGAGCTGGTTGAAGGTCTCGACGGGCTTTTATAGCCGAAGGAGCACGATGTCCGCACGGGGGTGAGGGTGACGGCTATGGTTGGTGACGAAGGCGGCGGTGGGGCTACAGAACGCTCGGTTGTAGTCGCGATGTGAGCGAACTTTGACAGGAGAGGGTAGTAGTTGGCGAAGCTTGGCATCATCGGTCCTGTGGCGACGTAGTGCGGCTGTGGCTGACGAAGAGGGATGGCGTGGCGACGTGGGTCGGGGTCCGACCGCGCATGGAGGAGGACAAGGAGTTGGCGGCGTGCTACGGCTGGCAGGCAGTGGTATGGAGTGAAGAGGCGCATGGGCGTTTGCCGGTCTGAAGGGAGAGTTGAGGTGGGGGTGGCCGTAGCGCGAATTCGGGGGAGAGGGGGCCGAGCGGGCGCAGGCGCGTGTGAGGCAGAGCGAATGGGCAGAGAGAGGAGGGGCGAAGGAGAAGGGGATCTGTGGGCCGGGCCGGCCAGATCTCCCTTCTCCTTTTTATTTTTTTCTTTTTGATTTACTTTCCAATTCCCTTTTTATTTGATTTCCATTTGGATTTTTGAGGCATACATGTGTACATATATTTTTGCATCAAATCTTAAAACATTGTTTCAATGTTTTCAAATTTTCTTGTCATACTCCCTACATTTTTCATGTCTCTTTTTGAATTTAAATGATTTTTGGAATTTTGGAAGTGTGGAGGATTTTCACATATAATGCTAATTCCTTTTATGAATTTTTGGACAAAGATTTGGATCATCTTTTCAGATTCGTAATTTCATTTAGAATTTACTTTATAAAGCGTATTCTTTCTTTTTGGGTGTTCTTATTTAAGACTTTAACATTATATTTTCTTATGCTTTTGGAATCCTCAACCAAAAACCATAGAGAATCCAGAAATTTTAAAATGTCAAGAAATACCAAAAATTCAAAATACCACAATTTACACACATGTACTATTTCCAATTTTGGAATGTTACAAGTCTACCCCCTTAAATGGAATCGCGACCCCGAGATTTGACCTAATCCAAGAATAAGTAGGGGTAATCCTTCCGCAACTGGTCTTCACGTTGCCAAGTGGCTTCCTTTTTCGTATGGTGGTTCCATTGTACTCTGCACATTTGAATTGTTTGATTTCTCATTTTCTTTTCCACCACATCAAGGATTTTAATGGGACGCTCTTGGTAAGTTAGGTCACCCTCGATCTCGATCTCTTTTAAAGGAGTTTGGTCTTCTGGCACCCGAAGACACTTCTTGAGCAGGGATACATGAAAGACATCATGTATATCTGCTAAGTTTGCAGGGAGCTCTAACTGGTAGGCTACCTCTCCTTTCTTGGCCTTGATTGGAAATGGTCTAACGTAACGTGGAGCCAGCTTGCCTTTAACTTTAAATCTTCTAACTCCTCTCAAGGGTGACATATTTAAGTATACATAGTCTCTGACCTCTAATTGCAATGGTCTGCATCTCTTTTTCGCATAGCTCTTTTGTCGGGATTGAGCAGCTTGCAATTGATCCCTAATCAGGCAGACTTTTTCTTCAGCTTGTTGTAGGGTTTCTGGTCCGAAGACAGAGCCTTCCCTTACTTTTGACCAATGTAGAGGGGTCTAGCATTTTCTTTCATACAAGGCTTCGAATGGAGACATCCTCAGACTAGATTGATGGCTATTGTTATAGGCAAACTTAGCATAGGGCAAGCATTTATCCCAATCCATAGTAAAATCTAGGACACAAACCCGAAGCATATCTTCTAATATTTGATTCACTATTTCTATTTGGCCATCTGTTTGGGGGTGATAGGTAGTACTGAAATCGAGATGGGTGCCATGGGCTTCATGAAGGCTGGCCCAAAAATGCGAGGTAAACTGAGTACCTCGGTCTAAGACTATCCTCTTGGGCACACCGTGTAAACACACGATGCGAGACATGTATAATTCTGCCAGCTTGTCTCCCTTGTAAGTGGTTTGACGGGAATGAAGTGGGCGACCTTGGTTAGTCTATCCACTATGACTCATATGGAGTCATACCCTGCTTTAGTTCGTGGAAACCCTGTGATAAAATCCATCCCTACTTCTTCCCACTTCCATTGAGGTACTTGTAAGGGCTGCAATAATCCTGCTGGTCGTTGATGTTCAGCCTTTACTCTTTGACATACATCACAGCAGGCAACATACTCAGCAATGTCTCTTTTCATTCTTGGCCACCAGTACCATTGTTTCATGTATTGATACATCTTAGTGCTCCCTGGGTGAAGGGAATATGCAGAACAGTGTGCTTCTCTCAGTATCAAGTTCTTAAGATCCTCTTGGTGGGGGACAAAAAGACGTGTCCCATATCTCAAAACTCCTTGTGGGTCTTCAGTTATCTTCAGAGCCTTTCCCTTGGGCATTTGGCTTTTCATCCTTAGGGCTGTTGAGTTCTCCTTCTGAGCAGCTATAATTAACTCTTCTATGCTTAGTTGGATCTCCATAGCTGCTATGGTGCCTTCCTCTATTATCTCTAAGTTGAGGGCCACTAGTTCTTTATGATGTTTCGGTTGCTGCTCTTGAACCATGAAGTTATTGCAATAAGCCTTACAACTTAGGGCATAAGCTACCACGTTTGCTTTACCAGGCTGGTAGTGAATACCTAGGTCGTAGTCCTTAATTAGCTCTAACTATCTTCTTTGCCTTAAATCGAGGTCCGCTTGTGTGAAAAAAGTACTTAAGGCTCTTATGATCGGTATATATATCACAATGGTTACTGATCAGGTAATGCCGCCAAATCTTCAAGGCATGAATTACTGAGGCTAATTCCAAATCATGGGTTGGATATTTTGCTTCATGAGGACGAAGTTGTCATGATGCATACGTCACAACTTTACCTCCTTGCATTAGCACACATCCAAGGCCTTGATGGGAGGCATCACAATACACCTCAAAGTCCTTGCGTGGGTGTCTGCCGATCCGAAGGGAGAGCTGAGGTGGGGGTGACTGTAGCGCGAATTTGGGGGAGAGGGGGCCGAGTGGGCACGGGCGCGCGTGAGACAGAGCTAACAGGCAGAGAGAGGAGGGGCGAAGGAGAAGGAGGGGGCTGTGGGCCGGCCGGATCTCCCTCCTCCTTTTTATTTTTTTCTTTTTGATTTACTTTCCAATTCCCTTTTTATTTGATTTCCATTTGGATTTTTGAGGCATACATGTGTACTTAAGGTAGGCAGCTTTGGAGAGTTTGGCGAAAGCATGGCGCTCATAGATCGACTAATTTGTTCTTGGTGATTTGAGGTTAGTACGTATTTGCTTCTAAATATATGCTTTGTAATAAAGAGAAATGACAGCTACGTTTAGATCTAGCTTGGTAGTTTTCTCTAATTTAAGAATGGGTCACTACTAGTTTACTTCAATATATTCTTACTTAATATATATATTGCTTCATGAATAGCACTTAGCTAGTGACTTTAGATGGACAATTATTAAGGTGAATGACAATGATGTGCAAGTATTATGCTAGCTAGCTATAGTAGCATTAATCTAATTTGCACTAATTTGTTACATGCATACGTAGATGGATCGAAGTTGGATGTACACTGATAACCATGTGAGTGAAGAGTGTAACACCCCAGGACCCACATTACCCTGGGATGCCACTAAACCACTCCACAACTAGCCAGATTACATGGTAGAATGAACTAGCAACATCTTATAAAACATGATAAGCTAAGCGGAAGCATAACAATATAGTAGTACTGGAAAGGTACTAGATAAGAAACAACCTCTAACAATTTTAACCAAATAAAGCAAACCACAGTTTAGCATTATTAATTAAAAATGATCAACAATGAGGGGAAAAGATAAACGACTACAGACTCATAATTATTATAGCCTAAACCATGAAATATGTGTAATAGTGTTGTGCCGCTCTACCCTTCCCATGCATGCTCAAGGATCACCTGGAAGGGGGGAAAAACAAGAGTGATATAAAAATCTTAGCAATTAAACTACAATAGTTTAAGCATCACCATTTATTTTTCACAATGACCACAATTATAGTCTTAACCACAATTACTACCAACCACAACAAAACACTAGCAATTAGGTCTCGATTACCTACTTTTTAATCACAACCTCCACTAGTATCAACATCAGTAAAGCATTAACATATTTTCCTCACTAATCTTATTCTTTTCCACAACCACAACCGCTAACAATAGTTACCACAAGAGAAATACCTCCTACCACAGCCACATCCCCTACCATACCACAAGGGGGTGAACCCCACTCCACGACCATAGCCACATCCCTCATACCATAAGGGACTCTCATGAGCCAATTCCGCTAAAACAGCTAAGAAGTTGCATTTGCTAGCAAATAATTCATCCACCACATATTGCATAAGTATGCAAATGATCTATCCACTATGATAAAGCATATGAATGCGTATGATCCACTACACCCTTACCCAACAAGGTAGGAGTGTACATCGTACTACAGCAATGTACGATGCTGTACCGGTACAGTCACAGTGATGAGCGGCGACATCCATATTGCAAAATGACATGTCATGATATGAATTACATGATTCACAAGAATTTACCCACATAGACCTCAATTGATTCATAAAGAATACTATCCCATAACCACACTTGTTTCATTAAGATTAACACCACTTAAACCACATTCGATCCAACAAGATCATAAATAATCGACTCATAAAAGAAATATTCTATCACATAGACCACAACATCTTCGTAAAAAATACTACCCCACAACCACGTTTGTTTCATTAATGATACTACCACTTAACCACAAGTAATCCATCAAGGGCATAAACAAATGATTCTTAAATTGCTATCACATAGATCACATTAAGAAAACATGTGGCAGTGGCAAAGCATCTCAGATTAAGAGAATTATCTAATGTGAAGGTAGTATGATTAATAAGTTAAATACTAGCACATCTACTATGTTTACTTGCCTCTACCAAGAAGCGAATCACTTCAAACACAGTCAGGAGCGAAGCCACTGTCGGGACCTGGAACAACAACTCTAGGACCCTCTGTGTAAATCATACTATCCCAGGAAAAGCTAGTGCACATAGGGTTAACAGTGATATATATTATGCCAAACAACCACACTTTATTATTAAAGCAAAGGTACGGGCTTTATGGCCAAGTTTTACAATAAAAGGGCTTATGGCCAACTTAAATAAAAACAGCGGAAATAAACAGCAGAAGACCAGCCCATCCGCTTGCCTATAGGCGAATGATTGTAAGACGCAGCCTACTCATCAAAGTTTTCACCGAAGTCGTCGACGTTGTACTATGGCAATAGATTTAAGCAAGGTGAGCACTTTAAAGTACTCCACAAGTTACATTAGGGAATATAACAGAATGAATGCATGCATAAGGAATTTCAAAGGAAGGCTTAATAGGGTTAATTGTGCAGAAAAGCAATACTGAATTTAAATACAACAACATAAGTACAAAAGCTGAATTTTAATACTTCATAAGAGACAGTATTTTAACAAAGTATTATCATTAGTGTAGGCTCCAACCTACACTAACCTAACCACGGGTATCCAACCCGGACTATTATCAAAACCAATGTTGTTTGTCCGAAAACAAAGTTTTATGAAAACCAAGTCTAATATGTGAAAACTCTACTCAGCATATCTGTGACTGTGGACACAGCTATCTAGGATAGATTAAAACTCTGCAGAGGTGTACAATTTTACCCACAAAACGTGTTCTCCCACTTGAGCCACGGGATTAACACACTACCTTAGATGTGCGACGAGGAGTTCACGACAAGGCCGTTACAATGCTCCATAGCCAAAATAGTTATGTCGCCACTAAGGTTTCACCACAACATGAATCTACAAGTTGGAGCCCCCTTTTGTGCCATGTGAGACTTCTCGCGGCCTACGCCACGCTCACATTCAGCCTATAGCGTACCTATGTTTGGAATGTTACAAATTACTTAGCTAGGTCCATCCCTGTAACAGCCCAGCTATTTATTTCAAAATATTTGATTTAATTTAAAACAAAAATATTTACTTTTGGTTTCTTAAGTTTTTAAAAATTTAATTGCCTGGTTTTCTGCTTTAAAAAAAAGAGGATATGAAAAATAATTTAAGTAAAAAATAAAATAAATAAAATAATAATGAACTTAGTTTAAAATAAAAATCAAAGTTATTTGGTTGCTTGCAATTTTAAAAATTTTAGCTAACCTGATTTTCTGTTAAAGAAATTAGCCTTTCTGTTAAACAAAAAAATATTTTATAAAGAAAAATATCTAAATTTTAGTTGAAAATATTTTTATCAGTTAAAATAGCTTTAGAAACTTTCATGAATTTTTCTAAGATTTCTAGGTTTTTTTGTTATTTATTGTATTATTTAAAGCTAGAAAAAGAAAAACAAATTTAAAAATTCAAATAAAGTTCAACAAATTCCAAAATTATTTTTTTAATCTTTTCAGGTTCCAAGGATCTTTAAAAAAGTTTCTTAAAATTTTTCTAATTTTTCTTTTTCTTTTCTTTTTTTTTCTTTTCCCTTTTTACTCTCTCCTCCTTTTTCCTTTCTTCTTCCTTCCTAATTTTTCTCCAGTGACCGTTCGTACAGCACGCAGGAAGCCTCCATGAACGTGTTTTGAAGCTTTTCTTCAAACCTTCATAACTCGTGATTTACTCAACAGCTTTTCATGAAATAAATTGCATTCAACTCCTCTCATCAAGCTCTTTCTTTCCCCCACTGTTTCCCCACTCATTGATGACCATTTTTGCGGGATTTAAACCATACCATTCAAAGATATGGTCCTTTGATCTCTGTCCTCAGACCTCCTCAACCCCTATAAAAAGGACCTCCTCATCCTCACTCAACCCTAAAAATCTCAAGTCCCCTCTTCCACTTGTTTGGCCGCAATCGCAGTTTTACTTTTGTCGTTCAAGCGGCGTTTTTTGGCTTATTGTGCCTTGTCTAGTGAAGCCCCGCCACGTTTGACCACACTGTTGGCTTTGCCTCGTCGCATTCTACGCAGTGCTTACCTCCCATTCGTTGGAACATCGCCGAGCATCGTCTCCACTGTGGGCCAAATCGGGTCGCCGTTTCTCGCATCGCCAACGGCCGACCGTGCATGCCCGACCATAACCAAGGTGAGCATCACGTTCCCCACACTCTCCTCTTCGATTCGCCATAACTCTCGCATGTTAACTCTTCACTGTTTGCCTGAAATGTCGATGTCAGCCTGTAGGCTGCATAAAGTCTTGTGCACTGTGTTTCGTTAGTCCGTTGGCCGAACCGTCTACGCTGTTGAGTTCGTCTCAACATGTTCTATGCCGTGCTCTCCTCCGTATCCCCAAAAACCATTCCTAAAATTATGACCCCGACACCTCGCCGTGGTCGCAAATGGCACTTCGCGTCCCCGTCTGTCCAGGAATGCTTTCAACATCCATTAGCGTCAAAACGTGCCAAACTATCCCCGGAGGCTACATTTCAGACGGTTTGGATTCGCCGCACCGAGCACCAAGATATTTAGTTTTTCATGTTTCGGTACTGACGTCGTTCAAACGACGAGTGCGTCGCCTCCGGTGAGTTTTCGGCTTAGCCGATATTTTTCCTAGCCTTGCCTCGCCGCGTTCTAGGCCATGCTCACCTTACTTCTCCATGTTCCATGCCCAAAAATTATTCTATTTCTCCACACCCTATGTCGTTGTCACCGTACACGTCGTCACCGCGCTCCGTTTGACGTGCCGTCACTTCCTACATGTGCCTCGGGTCCTTAGCAACCCATTTTGCTAGTTGGCTTCACCTCCTATGCCTTTTCTCACCGGTGACACGGCCAAAAACAGCGAAAGAAGCTACTGTCTGTTACTATTCATAAGAATATTCCTTCGGAATATTCCTGATTTTTCCTTTTTTAGCATTTTCTCATCCGACAATTTTCCAATCGCTCGTTCTCCTTCGTCTCGAACTCCGAATCAAGTGATTCAAGTTTCTAAATTCATAATCTATTTTTAGTATATATTTCATAATTTTTGGATTTTCTCGACCGCTCTTGGCTGAGTCTCTTCACCGCCGGAACACTGTCGCCACCGCTGCCCGGGTTGTGCAACCACTTCACCGCGCCGCCGACCACCTTCTAGCCACTTCCGGTAATATACTTGAGCCCACAACAATCCCCTCCCTCTCTTTTCTTCACCTCGCCATCCCTTCGCCAAGCAATCCCGCCGCCGGAGTGTCTCTTCCGCCGACGCCGACGCCGCCACCGCCAAATCTTCGATGGGACCGCGCACACCTCCTTCACCCTTTTTCCCGAGCCAGAGCATGACCGGAGTACCCCGTCACCGGTAACCTTCCTCAGGCCCACGTGAACCTTCGATGCCCCTTCTCCGAGCAAGCCATCGTCAGAGTGTCTCCGTCATCGATAATCGTGTCCCACCTCCGCTACACCATCGCTGCTAGCCAACTCTGTGTACCCTGAACGTTGCGCCAAGGTAAAATAGGACCCATACTCTTCTCCCTCTTTTGTACATCTCCCTGGTCTTCACCCCCGTGGATCACTCGGATCTCGTCACGTGAAGCCGTCTGACTTCTCCTAGCCGTCCGATTCTTAGACTCCGACATTCGGAGGCTCATAAGACTCCGATGTCTGGAGGCTCTTAAGACTCCGATGTTCAGAGGTTCTTTATACTCTGACCGTTCGGAGGTTCCTTAGACACCGACGGTTCGGAGACTTCCTTAGACTCCACTGATTCGGTGGCTTCTTAGTCTCCGACTGCTCGGAGCCTTCGACTTCGACTTCAATCTCTATCCTCAGAGACATTGACCTTCGGAGACTTCGACTCCAGCCTTCGACCTTCGACCTCGAAGACTTCGACTTCGGTCTTCAATCTCGGAGCCTTCGACTTCGACCGCCGTCTTCGAATCGACCATGGTTGTTTGACCATTTTAACCTCTGCACCCTTCGACCTCTCTAAACCCTTCGATCTCTCCGACTACTCGAAGCCGTCCAATCTCTCCAAGATGTTCGATTCTTTCAACCACTCTGCATAATCATAATCCAATTCTCCGACCACGGTGTAACCTTCAATCCTTTCAACCACAATTGATTTTTCGACTACGGTCGCTCACGACCACAGTCACTCCCAACCATTGCCGTCTCCATCTACCTCCGACCATTGTCGCTTCCAACCACTGTCGTTCATAGTCATCCCGACCACACACAGAACTCCTTCTACGACCGCTCAACTCCGACTACCCTTTGTTCTCGACTGCTATAATGTTCTTCGACCACTGTGCAGTTTCGACTGGGTCTTCGACTAAATCTTCGACTTTGCCTTCACCCATACTTGGAGTCTTTGTCTTCGACTTAGACCTCCGCATCTTCAACCGTTGTTTCGACTATGGTTTTGACCATGTCTTCGACTATGCCTTCGATCATGGTTTCAACCATACACAAATATTGTAACTTCTGACTACTTTTCCTTCACAACGAAAAGAATTCCAATAATTCCTGTCATTCATTTATTGGAATTCAAACTTCCAGAAGCCGTTCTCCTTCATCCTAATTTCAATTGGAACCATCCAAATTCCTAAATTTATATTCTATCTTCCAGCATTTATTTTATAATTTTTGGATTTTATTTGGATTTTGTTTGAGTTTAGTTTGTTTTGGCTTTTCGCGTGTAGACTACGACTAATTCGGAGAGTATAACTCTAGCGAACCTCAGCAAACTTCGAAGTAAGGCAAGTTACACCTTTGATCATGTTGCTCCCAGTAATTTAAATTATTTATATTATTTTTAAAATTATTATGCATGCGTACTTTTATTCAAATCTAGTTTAAATTAAATTTAAATTCTAGTTATACCTAAATCCTTTGTGTATGGCCAAATTTGATATTGAACTTCTTTATGCCTTGTCATCTTAGATGAAAACCTAGTTAGTACAATAGTATTGACTAGAAATTTTATAGAACTGCTTAACCATGCTTAGAATGATTTAAGTGGGAATATTTGTTCACTTTAGAACAATGATTTTCTAAAATGTATTCTTGACATCGGTGAGTCAAGAAGATACATGAAGTATTTTAAAATAAAATATAAAACTTGGTTTGGACCAAGGCTAATGGTTAGGTGGTGGGTGCTAGCATGCATTGTTGTTCGGTGACATAATGTTGATTGTCAGGCACAAGGGGTATGTGGTTTGAGCCTAAGTCAAGTTAAGGACCGGTCTGTTAGCTACTGTTGCAAAGACATATCGTACTATCACAAGTCTGGTATGGGACAGACCTGGCTAAGTAATTTGTGAAGTTCCAAATATAGTTTCGCTATAGGCTAAATGTGAGCGTGGCGTAGGCCGCGAGAAGTCTCACATGGTATAAGAGGGGGCTCCAACTTGTGGATTCGAGTTGTGGTGAAACCTTAGTGGCGGCGTAACTATTTTGGCTACGAAACATTGTAACAACCTTGTCATGATATCCTCGCTGCACACCAAAGGAAGTGTGTTTATCTGGTGGCAATATGGGATGATCATGTCTTGTGGGTAAAGTTGTACAACCTCTGTAGAGTGTATAATCTATCCTGAATAGCCGTGCCCACGGTTATGGACAAGCTGAGTAAAGTTTTTCATGGATTAGACTTTGGTTTTTAAAGTGATTTCTGAAAAGGCCTATGGATGGATGGAATCCATGGGAGATGAAAAAGCATTTGGACGGATGGAATCTGTATGAGATCTTTTGGAAAAAATGGACCAGGTGGGATACCTGTGAATAGGTTAGTATTTGGTCGGAGCTTGCACTAGCGATATTATTTGGTTAAATTACTCTTTCTATCTATTGTATCAAATTTAGCCTTTGAATCTATTTACTGTATTTACCTCAATTCTACTTTTACACACAAATAACCTACTATGCCTTCTATTGTCAATCCTTATGTATGCATGAACTCTGTTAAACCTCCTGGTGTAGCTTGTGGAGTACTTTATGTACTCATGTTACTTCGTTCACCATTTTCAGAGAAGGACTTCATCAACTTTGGTGAGAATAACATCGAGTAGGCCACGTCTTACAGTCATTCGCCTGTGGGCAGGCAGGATGGGCTGCTGCTTTATAGTTCTTTTCCCGCTGCTTATATTTATTTTTGGTTTATGAACTATTGATGTAAACTTTGGCCATCAGGACCATATTTAGTTAATGAATAAATTGCATTGTGCATAATATGAATCTTTGTTATCCACTGTGTGCACTAGCTTGATCCTGGACTAATGCGATTTACACAGAGGATCCTGGAGTCGTTGCTCCGGATATGTGGTAGTACGAGGTGACTTTGTAAAATAATTCACAGAAATGGTCCTTAATCTGACTTAGGCTCAACCACAACCCACATGCTAGACAATCCACCATGTGTCACCAAACACGAAGTATGCCAGCACCTCACCACCTAACGAATAGTCTAAGTCCAAACCATAGTTTTCTATTTTCATTTTTAAACCATAACATTCTTGACTTACTGAAGTCAAGAAAAAATCGTCATTTCATGTAAAACAATTTATCCCACCTAAATTCTCCTAAGAATGGCTAAGCAATTTACTAAAATTTGCTAGTTAATACTACTGTACCAACTAGTTTTCAGCTAGGTTGACAAGGTATGTGAAATTAAGATCAAATTGGCTATACACAAAGGATCATGGGAATAACTATAGTTTAAATCATCTTTAAACTACATTTGAATAAAAGTACGCATGCATATACAGTAAAATAACATAAATAATTTAAAATAATAGGAACAATATAGTCAATGGTGTAACTTGCCTTGCTCGAAGTCCTGCTGCTGAGAATCATCGAATTCAAATTCTCCCGAATCGTCGAAATCTATATGCGAAGAACCAAATAAAATTCAAAAACAAAATTCAAATAAAATTCAAAAATAGTCCAAAAATGCATAGTTCATGATTTTAGAAAAATTTAGAAATTTGAACGGGTCCAATCGGAGTTAAAATGAAGAAATATGGGCTTTCGGAAGTTTAAATACAAAAAAAAGAAAAATACTAATTTCTGGAATTAATTTTGTACTAAAAAGGAAATTATGACGTCAGTAGTCAATTAAATGAATAAATTTTCTAAATGAAAACTAGGATTATGACGTCAGCAACCTAATTAAATTTCAGCTCAATTAATTTTAAAGGAAAAATCGGGCTTATGACGTCAGCCCTGGCATTTTAAAATTCGAACCCGAGACTGACATGTGGGCCCAGTTCTTGGTGGACCGAGTCTATGCAAAAGAGGGTGGCTGAGGTGGCGCGGGCTTTGACAGGGCGCGAGGTGGTGCTGGCTTGGCACGGCTAGGGCGCACATGGCGTACATTTGGCGGCCACGTCAGCTACCACATCACCTCAGCCTGTCGACGCGGCTGGGCCGATGACGGTGGCGGCTCGGGGTCCAATGGTCGCCGGAGATCCAGTGGGCGGCGGTGCTAACCAAATGGCTCAGGGGTAAGAGGGGACTGAGGGGAGTCTTACGGTACCTTGTGTGGATCCCAAGGATGGCCGGAGAAGCTTGGTAGCGGCAAGGAGTAGTGGCGGAGGGAGGTCATCGGTGGCGAGGGAGCTCTGGCAGCGGAAGGGCTCAGGGAATTAGTGGTCGACGATCGCCGAAGCACAGGGAAGGTGAAGGCGAGGTAGACGGGGTGCGAGGAGGCCCGAGGCGGCGGCACCGGAGTCTTCACCAACGAAAAGGGGAGAGTTGCGTGGGGCGGCGGTGCTACGAACGATCCCGAGTGCAATTGGAGTGGGGAAGAGGTGCGGTGTGACGAGGGGATGCTCGGGGAGGGGTTTATATAGGCCGAGAGGGGTGGCAACGATCACTCACGGCACGCCGGAGTGAAACGCCGAGGATGCTCGGGGAGGGGTTTATATAGGCCGAGGGGCATAAAGGGGAAGGTAACACCCGAATCGGGTGCGGTGGAAAGAGGGATTTCATTTCCCATTAGTGTGGGAGGGCAATCAGGAAGGAAACCGAAGCTTTAAAAGCTTCGGTTTCGGGCGCTAATGGCAGTGGTGCTAGCGCGGGGAGGAAGGAAGGTGGCAGGGAAGACAGATCCAACAGGTGGGTCCCACCTATCGGCGAGAGAGAAAGAAAGGAAAGAGGGGAGGCAGTGGCTCGGATTGCGACAGGTGGCAAGAGGGAGAGATCACGGCCGTCAGATCTCGCGTGAACTGGTAAATGAATGGGTGCATCCGAGATCGATCGGGCGAAACGAGGTTAGATCAGGACCACTCATTAGAGGGGCGAAGGGGTAAGTTGCTGCGAGCGGCTGTGATCAATCGGATGGGGTGGGATTTGACCTGCGAGTGACAAGTGTCAGCCCGATGTGCAACACGTGTCGCCTGAGGGAGGTTTTGGTTTTAATTTCTTTTTAAAGTTTTATAGAAATGCTAGGAGGCTTAAAAATACTTGGAAAATTACAAAATAAATTTCAAAAATTCTAGAAAAATTTAGAGAATTATCTAGAACTATTTTAGACTTAATAAAAATATTTTTAACCTATAATAGCATTTAGATTTCTATAAAAACACAAATTGACTTTAAAAAGGGAGTTTTTAATTTCTAGAAAATTCTAAAAAAATATTAAAAATATGTGGAGGCTTAGAAAAATAAAATAAACTTATTTTGGCTTCATTAAAATAGAAAATTTTAATTTTCTTACCTCAAGGCTTGAGATAAAATCCAGAAAATCCAATGAAATGCTAGTAAAGCACTAAAAAGGGAAAAGAAATTTTTGGGATGTTACAGCCACCTATCCAAAACCGCCTCTCATTACAGGACTACAGCAAGGCATCCATAACTTAAGAAAATAAAATGCCGCTAAACCCAAAACCTGACAATACCCTCTTAGCTCGACGATCCTACGCCCAACCCACTGCAGCAGCGTTGATTGTTTTTATTGTGTCTTTAAAACTACCAAGACAGTTATAGCAAATGATATATTTCTGGAAACTACAGAGAAAAACCTACAATTATCAAGTAGACATCTTATTTTTAATTTGCTACTAAAGGGGTGTAAAATACTTTGGAAACAGAGGACAGACTTTGCTTCAGCAATCTGGCCAACAAATTTCGAATGAATCCCACCTTCTATATAAAGCCCTAAAATTCATGATTTTTGTACAGAAGCTAGTTTACAAGATTTCCTACAACTTTTGTTATTGCGGATAAAATTTTAAAATTCATCTACCCCTCTGAAACTACACCTGAACAACAACTAATTTAAGACTACTTCTCTGCCACACAGCAAAATTCCTGACTCTTCTGTGCCCAAACCCTACGTCCACAAAATGTAAAAAAATTACAAAAGCTAGGTCTTGTCATCCTCTACAACTTTTATGTTGGCCAGATCTGCATGAAAATTCGTCTTAATACTCTAATCTATACGAACAGTTGCGCTGGATGAATCAGCCTATGCGTAGATAGCAGAAAAATCGGCTAATTACCTTGCTAGAACCCTACTAATCCCATGCCATGAACCCTACTAATCTAAAACAAAGAAACTTCGCGATTCTGCTAATCATTCCCAAGGACGCCATAAAGATGTTCAGGGCATTACAAAGAGTACATTGATGGCATATCTGCTTATAGAAGAGTGGCCAAGCATGATATGTTGAAGAAGGGGATGGAATATATATATATATATATATATATATATATATATATATATATATATATATATATATATATGTATATATACTACTCATGCAATGATTGCGATAAACTAATGATGTTTACCAACTCAACACAGATCAAAACTCACTTGTCATGGTGAAGAGAAGATTATACAGGAAAGTAGTTATAACATCGTCAAGGGAGACAACAATATGTCAGTTGTGGACTGTGCTTTCGATGAGGATAGATCATATGATGACAATCTGGATTAGATGCTACACGATGCAGAAGGGAACTATAGTGAGAGAGTTTGGTAAATTCGAGGGCTTGATGGAGGACTCAGAGAAACCTTTGTTCCTAGGCTACAAGCCATAATACACAAGGTTGTCATCCGTTCTTAAACTGCTGAAATTGAAAGCAAGCAATGGTTGGTCCCACAAGAGTTTCACTGTGTTCTTTGGTCTCCTAGCGAACATCCTTCTAGAGAGAAATGTGTTGCCGAGAACCACCTATCAAGCCAAGAAGGTTCTTTGTCCAAGAGGAATGGAAGTAGAAATAGTACATGCATGTCTGAACGATTGTATCATCTACCATAAATAGTATACAAACTTACATGTTTGTCCAGTGTGCAAAGCATCCTGATACAAGCATAAGAATGACTCTGATGACAGTGAAGGCATCGAGGTGAAGTAAGGACCTCCTACTAAGATGTTATGGTATCTGCCTATAATTTCTCGTTTAAAGTGTTTATTTGTGAACCGAAAGGATACAAGATTGCTGCATTGGCACTCGAAAGAGCGTAAGAAAGATGGAATATTAAGACACGCTGCTGATTCTGCCTAGTGGAGAAACATCGATAGGATGTTTGTAGACTTCAGTGTGGAACTAAGGAATGTAAGGTTTGGGTTGAGTACAGATGGAATGAATCATTTCAGTAATATGAGCAGCCGACATAGCACCTGACTCGTAAATGTACGTATGTACAACCTTCGTCATTGGCTCTGTATGAAGTGAAAGTATATTTTGATGTCACTACTTATCAAAGGGCCGAAGTAATCTGAGAACAATATTGATGTGTACCTAACACTATTGGTGGAAGATCTTGTGACACTGTGAAATGAAGGGGTATAGGTATGGGATGCGGACAAAAAAGAGAATTTCACTCTACGTGCCATGTTGTTCTATGACATCAATGATTTTTTAGCCCTTGTTAACCTATCGGGGTTGAGTACAAAAGGAGTCAAAACATATCCACACTACTTAGATTATACCAAAAGTGTATGGTTGAACAACTCATGCAAAAATTGTGTATATGCGTCATCATAGGTTCCTTCCAAGGTATCACTCATACAGCAAGATGAAGAAATAATTTGATGGAAAAAAGAGGATGACTCAGTACAAAGGCCTTTTAATGGAAAAGAGGTCTACGATATGGTCAAGGATATCGATATTGTGCTTGTATAGGGACGTAAGTTGAGGACCCATCAAAAGAACATGTGCAAGAAGAGTTGAATATTTTGGGACTTTTCTTATTGGGAGCACTTAGAAGTTCACAATTCCATCGATGTCATGTACGTAGAGAAGAATATATGTGATAGCATGATTGGTCTCTTACTGAATATTCATGACAAAACAAAGGATGATATCAATGCACAGTATGACTTGGTCGCTATGAATATCAGGACTGAGTTTGCATCGATAGAGACCGATAAAAGCCGGATGTACCTTTCCCGAGTGTGCTACACTCTACCTAAGTTCGAGAGAACTGAATTGTGCCAATGCTTGCATGGTATGAAAGTTTCGTCTAGTCACTCTACTAGTATGAAGAAACTTATTTTCGTGGAAGATTTAAAATTAATTGGTATAAAGTCTCATGACTGTCATTTGCTAATGACACAATTGCTTCCTGTTGCAATTAGAAATATTTTGCCGAACAAGGTTCAAGTGACAATCATGAGGCTGTGTTATTTCTTGAACGCAATTGCTTAAAAGGTTATCAATCCCGATAAACTAGATGCTTTGCAGGCTGCAGTGGTGACGACTCTATGTCATCATTGTCCATCTCATTGTCCACCTTATGAAAGAGATAAAGATATGCAGCCCATGTTTTTATGTCATATATACCTGTTCGAGAGGTACTTGAGAATTCTCAAGCTCTATCTATGGAATTGAAAATGGCCGGAGGGCGGCATCATGGAAGGTTATGTTACCGAAGAGCTCATTGAATTCTACGTTGATTACATGCCCGGGGCTAACCGATAGGTGTGCCTTTATCTCATCACAAGGGAAGGCTAGAGGGTATTGGGACCATCGGAAGGAAAGCATTAACTCTTGATCTAGATATGTATGCTCAAGCCCATTTCAAGGCTTTGCAACACATGACTGAAGTGTCTCTATATATTGAAGAGCACAAGGACGTGCTACGCCAAGAGAATCCAAACTAGTCAGAGGTTTGGATCATGAAACAACACAACCGTCGGTTCAACGAATGGTTGAAAGTGCGATTCACTAGGAGGTCATCAAGTAAAACACTATAATGCTTGGCAAAAGGGCCAAAATTTACAATTGTGACATGGTAAGGATATGACCTTAATAGGTACACATTTTATACAATAGATCCGGATAGAAAGGGCATAATCTAGAACTCAGGTGTTCGCATAGATGCATTCCGTGAGCAAACCAGTATCGCTAGCCCAAGCTTCTACTACGGGCTTATAGAGGAGATTTGGGAGCTCGACTACGTAATTTTTAAGATCCCTCTATTTCGGTGCCGTTGGGTCTAACTCCCAAAGGGTGTAAAGGTCGACAAATACAGCATCATTACTATGGACCTCGAATGTGTAGGATACAAAGATGAACCATTCGTACTCACGGGACAAGTTGTTATATTTTTTATGTGACTGACCTAGCAAATAAGAAGCACCATATAGTTCTTCATGGAAAAAGAAGGATTGTTAAAGTTGAGAATGTCATGGATGAGAAAGTGCACAATCAATTTGATGAGTTGCCTCCATTCGGAGACGGCATCAGGCTCGAGGAAGAAGCAAGCAATGAAGCAATTTGACGAGTTGCCTCCATTCGGAGACGGCAAAAGGCTTTATTTAAAAGGAAATAACCAAATGGAATGATCCCGCAAAGCAAACACCTATTTAAAAATTATTCGATTATAATTAAGAAACTCGACATGTAATTAATGAATTATTCCATTGTAAGTGATTCAATAACTAAGAAATAATTACATCTGTGTTTGTATCTGCTTGCTTATTTTCGGAGGGCATGGCTAGCATTTCCTAAGACTAGCCGAAAAACAAAATATGTTGTAGCTACAGAAGGAACTATCATAGGTGGTTTAGTGGCACAAACCATCTATGATATATGTGTCACAGACGGTTCGATAATAAAACCGCCATATCACAGACGGTTCCCATGATAGAACTAATTGTGATGTGCTTCCACATCACAAACAGTTTCATAATAGAATTGTCTGTGATATGCTACCACATCATAGATGGTTCCATAATACAACCGTCTGTGATGTAGTAAGTAGGTGAAGGACCAAAATGGCAACAGAGGGCGGGTGAATGTTGCCCTCAATTCACCCCAAATATTCACTCACCTTTTTAACTGCACCCTAAAATAGCACTAAGAACTGCAGAACACTGCACTTTAAAACAGCACTGCTGGTTGAAAATAGAGCGGAGAAAATAACAACTGAAAGTAATATAAATTGCTGTCCAAAACAGCCTGAAAAGCACAAAGTAAAAGCTGAAAAACACAAAGTAAAAGAAGCACAAAGTAAAACCTGAAAAGCACAAAGTTGCTGAAAACTGAGGCAAAAATCAGCAACTAGCAGCAGCCAAACAACCACAAATACATAGCAGAAAACAGCAGCAACTGAACACAGAAAATGCTCTCAGAAACCTGGCCGAAACAACAAGAAAAAGAGAGGTAGAGCAAGCCGAAAGAACTGGAAGAAAATCAGAACAAAACAGCAAACAGGGAACACACAAACTTATAGGGGCTAAGGAGGTTCGAGGAGGGAGATCAACCATCCATGTCTTTGAATGGCATGAGTTAAATTCTCGTGAAACGGCTCATGAATGAGGGGGGAAAAGGTGGGAATGAAGGAGTCTTGATGAGAGGAATTGATTGCAATTTATTTCGTGGAAAATGGTTGAGAAAATTAAAAGATATGGGGGATTGAAGAAGCTCCAAAAATGTGCAGCCATCGCACTGCTCCCTGCATGCACACGCATGGGAGGTCAGTTGGAGAAGAAGAGAAAAAAGGAGGAGAGAGAAAAAAGAGAAAAGAAAAAAAAGAAAAAGAAGAAGAAAATTCAGAAAAATTTCAAAAAAATTTTCTAAAGATTCTTGGAACCTGAAAAGACCAAAAAAATAATTTTGGAATTTTGTGACGTTTATTTTAATTTTTAAAAATATTTTTCTTTTTCTAGCTTTAAATAATATAATAATTTACAAATAAAGCTTAAAAATCTTAGAAAAATTCATAGAAGTTTCTAAAGCTATTGTGAACTTATAAAAATATTTTCAACTGAAATTTAGATATTTTTTATAAAATATTTTTTATTTAACAGAAAGGCTATTTTCTGTAAGGCAGAAAATCAGGTCAACTCAATTTTTAAAAATTCAAGCGACCAAATAACTTTGATTGTTATTTTAAACTAAATTAATTATTGTTTTACTTTATATATTTTTATTTTTATTTTTATTTTGATTTTTTTAAATGAACAGCTAAGCTGTTACAGAGAACCAATGGGAGGTCTCCGGTCATGTATCGAGAACAACCGGAGTCAACAAGCCAAACCTCTCCCTTCCCTACTCGGTGAACTTGAGTCAACAAGAGAGAGATGGCTCAGTACTGGGATAAATCAAAAGTGATTTTGGCACCCAATACTGAGTCACACGACGAGCAAAAGAAGTAGTCACACACGACTAACCTCTAACTACCCTACACTCTCCGTCGCTCAAAAAGCCAGAAGGTCCATGTGCAGACCTGAAGCTGTTGTTGGGCTTGACTGCTATGGAGGAGCGAGTCAAAGCACCAATAACATGCTGATCTCGCCGCGGGTAGCTATCTCGATGGGAAAAATGAGATCTACCTCAGGACAGCGGATACCACGATCAGAGGCAAACCAAGGACAAAAATCAGAAAAACCAGAAAAACCAAGTCCTCGATGCTGCCCAAACACATCAACATGATCAACTCTAGACCTCATGTTGGTCTTAGGTGCACTCAAGGTCTGGGGCTAATCTTGAATATGCCTAAGAGCCTGAACACGGTCTCTCCGCGCGATCTTGGCACGCCTGAAGCATCTCTCGATGAAGTGTCTATCTTTCTGACAAAAGGTACAATGATACTTCACCTTCTGAGAGGTAGAAGTAGCATGTTGGGGCTTTGCCTTCTGAGAGGTCGAAGCAACAGGTGAAACCACCTTACTGTCAGACATCTCTTGGACAAAGCCCGCAGATTTGAACTCAACTTTTTTGGTTTTGGGCTTGACCTCGATCACACCTGCTGCTATGGGTTTGAGAATAGCAGGTGGATGTTTCCTAATATCCTCAAGAAAATCATATCCTAGACCTTGATTGAATTTGCAAATCTTAGACTGGTCTAGAATAAGATTTAGCTTCTTCTTGCCTCCAACAAATCTCTCAAGAGTGTTCATAAGATACTGACACTCCCGAAAGAGAGAGATGCAAGAAGAGCAGGGGGAAGAAGAGCCAGCAGAAGGTAAGAGTGAAGAAGAAGAACCAACAGTAGAAGAAGGAATGGCATGTGCACGCACAACCACCTCAACTTTGAGGTCTTCGCAAAGAGCAGGAGGGACAGTCCTACTTTTAGCCGTTTGGTCCTCGAGCCTAAACATCTCTACCACTTCCTTAGACTTCTCACCCACCAAAGCACTCACAACACAATCAGATTGTGACTTCTCTAGTAGATCCTTAGTTAGCTTCACACATTTATCATTCAAAGCAACGAGTTCAAATTTTAGTTTTTCACAATTATTGCATGATGGGCTAATAGGGTCCTTAGACACATATTGAGCCATTTTCTTATTATGATCAATCATTTCTTGGAATTGCTTTGAGACAGATTCAAGTTCAGCAGTTAATTTAGGACAATTCATACATGAAAGAAGCATACAATTCAGCAATTTTATGATCTGCCTTCTTTAAGTTCATCTTCAAGTTATTACAGTTTTCACAATTTTCAGGCAGATCAAGAAGCATAGTATAAAGACCTCTAAAAGCATTGTCCTTATCATCACATGAGGTACAAGAAGTAGTCTCAACAGTAGATGAAATAGAAGCTATCCGACTCATCTCTAGTTCAGCAAGCAGACTAACATTCTCCACCTTAAGTATATCAAGCTCAGAAGTCAAACTATCATGAGAGGTCCTTAGCTTCTCCATATCTCCAAGCAAAGAAGAACATACATCACATTCGTCACGAGAGGGAGTAGATATAAGTGAAGTGAGCTCCCGTGACAATCTCTCTACTTCATTCTCAAGATCACCAACCCTAGCTCTAGATCTAGCATAAAACTTTCCTAGCTTAAGAAATGCATCATTGAGCTGGTCGTAGGAGGGACCTACCTCATCGGAGTCACTGTAGAGCTCGTTGTCGTTGACGTCGATCTCGTTGGTCATGAAGCACATGCCGATGAAGTCGTCGCCGTCCTTGGGATCTTGATCATCCTTGCCGTCATCGTCACTCCACCCCTCCACGTCGCTGAAGTCGATGTCGTCGAAGGCGGTGAGGACACGGTGGAAGTGCTTCTTGTCTTTGCCAAAGTTGCGGAACTTCTCTTTGCCTTGGGTATGAACTGAGGGCTTCTTGTTGCGGTTCTTGTTGATGTAGTCGTTCTTGCTCACACTGCTGTAGTCGTTCTCGCCCTTCTCTAGCTTGGGGCAATTTGCTCGAATGTGGTTGGGGCCACCACACTCGAAGCAGATTATCAGTCCACTCTCTTTCTATCTCTCACTCTCTTGTAGGCATGGGAAAATTTTCTGGCAAAATTTTCTAGCAAGAAGGGCTAACTGGTCCTCTGGTAGCTGCTCTAATTGATCATCGGTTACTTCAGAAAGAGCAGCTAGAGAAAAACCATTAGCATTTTCAGAGAAAACACCAGATGCAGGACTGGGATCGGTGACCAAAACTATCGACTGAGACTTCGACTTGCGAAAGACAATGTCAATCTCGTGAGTCTTGAGATGTGAGTACAACGCATGAAGAGTCAATGTCGACAGGTCAGTGGTGTCCTTGATGGTGGTCTCCTTCATCTTCCAAACACGCATATCCAAAGCCGCAAGCATTTGTCGAGCATTGTCCGAGTCGGGGTATGTGAGACCGACCGCTCGGAGATTGCTCAAAATCTTGTGAAACCTTGCAAAGCACTCATCAAGGGATTCTTCAGCTAGCATTTCAAACTTGTTGTAATCTCACTTGAATTGGTCCTGTCATACGGTCTTTATCTAGGTGGTGCCCTCATGGTATGCATTGAGGGTCACCCAGATGTTATAGCCTAACGAAAGATGAGAAATACGATCAAATTCGCTCCAGCTCAGACCCTGGATTATGATGTTCCTTGCCTTAGCATTTGCCTCAACATCAGGCAAGTTATTCACATTGATGTTCTCATCGGCAGGAACAATAAAACGAGTTTCTACTTTTCGCCAGATCGTATAGCCCTGAGCCTGTATGTAAGACTCCATTCTACTCTTCCAGAAGGGATAGTCAACCCCATCGAAGATAGGAGGCTTGATGGAATACTTGTCTGTCGCCATGGCTCTCAAACCAGTTAAGATCTATCAACGAGAGCTAACTGGCTCTGATACCAATTGAAGGACCGAAATGGCAACAGACGGGGGGGGGGGGGTGAATGTTGCCCTCAATCCACCCCAAATATTCACTCACCTTTTTAACTGCACTCTAAAACAGCACTAAGAACTGTAGAACACTGCACTTTAAAATAGCACTGCTGGCTGAAAATAGAACGGAGAAAACAGCAACTGAAAGTAATATAAATTGCTGTCCAAAACAGCCTGAAAAGCACAAAGTAAAAGCTGAAAAGTACAAAGTAAAGAAGCACAAAGTAAAAGCTGAAAAGCACAAAGTTGCTGAAACTTGAGGCAAAAAATCAACAACTAGTAGCAGCCGAACAACCACCAATAGATAGCAGAAAATAGCAGCAACTGAACACAAACAATGCTCCCAGAAACCTAGCCGAAACAACAAGAAAAAGAGAGGCAAAGCAAGCCGAAAGAACTGGAAGAAAATTCAGAACAAAACAGCAAACAGGGAACACACAAACTTATCTCTTGTTACTTCCTGACTGCAAGAATCAAATACTTTGCTCTCGGAAATACTAGCCAACAGGCCTTGTGAATATATCCAGTTCTAAGCCAAGAAAATATGCAATTTAACAAAAATTTCAGAGTGCCAACAAAGATTGGAATGCTTGCTTTCGGGATGAACTAGCCAAGAGGCCTTAAGATGTTTCGCAATTCAAAGCAAAGAAGGAGCAGTCAAAAGATCAACTCAAAACCAGAGAAAGCCGATTTGCTCATGGAAATTAACTGACCAAATGGTCTTGAGACAGATTTCCACCACAAGCACGAACAAGGTTTACTCTCTCAAGAACTGAAAAAACAAACACAAGAGCCAAACATCTCAAGCAAAAAGATTTCTTAGATTGAGACAAAGAGAGATGAATAATTATAACAGAGGAATATTTACATCAACTCATCTCAACACACAACTCAAGAACACTTAAAAAGAAAGAGCACAAGTGCTGCCCTAAACCCCCATACAACTCAAGTCACATGGAGAGATAACAAATAAAACCCTAATTCTCACACCACACTCTCTCATCTCATTTCACTAGAGAGCACCCTCTATTTATAGCCTCCACTAATGGGTTTACAACACACTTTACCCATTAGCTCTTAACTACTTTTAGCACTTTACCCATTAGCTCTCAACTACTTTTAGCACTTTACCCATTAGCTCTCAACAACTCATAACTTTACCCATTCTCTCTTAACCAAATCCGCTTCCTTTATGCAGCTTTGCGCATTTACCAAAATGCCACCCCTGCACCTTCCTAGAAGCTTCCTCATTTCTTGTCGTCTAAGCCTCGCAACCACTTCGAGTCCTCGCCATCTTCGACACATCCGACTGCTCTGACCTCAGTACCACCTGTGCCTAGTCTGGTCACCTTGTGCCTCGCCACGACTCAGCTCCAAAGTCCTGCAGTCATCACAGACAAGAAAACACATCACATAGCACCGCATAAAATATTATAATTAAACATTAGCACCAGTAAATAGCACAAAATGCCCGAGATAAACTCAAACTTTCTAGATCATGTGTCAATTACTCATCACACACACGGGGTTACCTCCACATGGTCTCTCAGTAGGGCCTCGCTAGGATTTGCGACCTTAGTCCTCACTCGCGCGCCCCTCCGTCTCCTTGTGCCCCCTCCGCCACCGCCGCTACCACAGAACCCGATGTCTTTGTCCTCTGTTTCCTCACCTGACGTGGTGGCCCCATCGCCTCTCTTCCCGACGCCGCCTCTCCTTCCCATCGCCTCTCCTACCAACGCCACTTCTCCACCCTATCACCTCTCTTCTCGAAGTTATGGATCTCAAATCCCACTTCTTTACCTCATGTGTGATAGATCTATCCATATTTGTTAATGTGTGTTGGAACCGAATTTCAATGTGTTCACGAGTTCTCTCCTCCCTGTCACCTCTCCTCTCAAAGGTATGAATCCCAAATCCCACTTATTTACCTCATGTGTGTTAGATCCATCCATATCTATTAATGTGTGTTGGAACTAAAGTTCATTGTATTCATGAACATCTCTCCTCCCCGTAGCCTCTCCTCCCAAAGGTACGGATCCCAAATCCCACTTCTTTACCCCCACCATGTCAGATCCCTCGGAATGGATAGGGAATTTGGGGAATAATAGATAGGACAGTTGCGAACTCTAGAAGCTAAGGCTAGGAATTTAGGGCATAATGGCTGAATGCCTTCTCATTCCTTAGGATATATATAGGCACCGCCAGCTCCCCTGCTCCCCCTTTGTTTAGTTGAACACACCCCCTTCTATGTCTCTCTCTCATGGGTAGTTTGTCTATGTGCTTGTTAGCCGTGAGTAGTTTGTCTATGTCTTAGGATTATGATCTAGGGTTTGGACCAATGGAAGGAACCCTACAAATTATCTCATTAGTCAAGTAAAAAAGGGCATGAAGCACTATGAGTCAGAGTAGTTATATAAGAGGAACATTATAGCACTATACACTTGGGTTTCAAAGGGCATGAAGCAAATTTGCTTCATACCTTTTGAAGCCCAATTGTATGGTGCTTTAATGTTTATCTTATAGTTGTTGAGAAATATCAACATGAGCAGCCCGACTACTTTCTAGAAGAATTTGTGCAGTTGCTACAAGATCTATTTGGAAGGGCATGTTAGTATTCCAAAGAGATCTTGTAACAATAATATATGCCAAAGAGACCTCAAACGGGTATGAAGCAAATCACATACTCCAATGTGTCAGGTTCTATGAAGTAAGTTATGGCTATTGTTTCTTTCTCCTCATTATGCTACGTGTTGGGCTTGGTTGCTGCCTTATGCACAAAAGAACATTTGGGCTATCGCACCATTCATTTGTAAATGAAGGGCACAATAGCCCAAAGGTTTTTTTACGCCTAAGATAGCAACCAAGCCTAACACGCAACATTATGAGCAAAAAAAAGACTCTAGCCATAATTTACTTCGTAGAACCTAAGATACTAGATTGTGTGATTTGACATGTTAGTGTTGCAAAGAGACCTTATAGCAATAATATACATCGCCAAATATTCTTTTTTAACAACTACATTAAGAATATTAAAGTATGTAAAATCAACCATGTGCCAATGTTTATGCTCACAGCTCATTGTAATTAGTTTTTTCTTGTAAGAGAGATGGTTTCCACACAGTTATCGTCATCACGTCACCGAATGGATCTGATACTCCGAAGACCAGGGTAACTAAGTGTGGCAGAGGAATATCAAAAATGCCTAAGGGACGAATGACTGTCCCAGAGGTCTCTCCATATGGGTCCCTCTGCAACAAAGAAAGCAGCGGCAACCTGTCAGGACCTGGAACAACAACTCCAAATCCCTCTGTGTAAATCGCACTATCCCAGGAAAAGCTAGTGCACACAGGGTCAACAGCGATCATAACAACCTCAAATATTAATTGGCAAAGGTACGGGCCTTATGGCGAAGTTTTACAATAAAAGGGCACATGGCCAACTGAAATAAAAATAGCGGAAGAAAATAAACTACAGAAGCACAGCCCATCCTGCCTGCCCACAAGTGAATGACTGTAAGACGCGGCCTACTCATCGAAGTTCTCACCGTAGTCGTTGGAGTTGTACTATGGCAACAGATTTAAGCAAGATGAGTACTTTAAAGTACTCCAGAAGTTACACCAAGAAGTATAACAGAATGAATGCATGCATAAGGGATTTCAAAGGAAGGCTTATTAGGGTAATTGTGCATAAAAGCAATACTGAAATTGAAATACAATAATGTAAGTACAAAAGCTAAATTTTAATACATCATATGAAACAATGTTTTAACAAAATATTATCATTAGTGTAGGCTCCGACTTACACTAAGCTAACCACGGGTATCCCACCCGGACCATTGTCAAAACCAAAGTTGTTTATCCAAAACCAAGTTTTATAAAACCAAGTCTAATCTGTAAAAACTCTACTCAGCATGTCCACGACCGTGGATATGGCTATCCAGGATAGATTAAAACTCTACAGAGGTGTACAATTTTACCCACAAGACAATCCCTCTTACTTGAGCCACGCGATTAACACACTGCCTTAGGTGTGCGGTGGAGAGTTTATGACAAGGCTGTTACAATGCTCCATAGCCAAAATAGTCACGCCACCACTAAGGTTTCACCACAACTCAAATCCACGAGTTGGAGCCCCCTCTTGTGCAATGTGAGACTTCTCACGGCCTACGCCACGCTCACATTCAGCCTATAGTGAAAGTATGTTTGAAATGTTACAAATTACTTAACCAGATCTGTCCCATACCAGACTTGTGGTAGTACGAAATGACTTTATAAAATGATTCACAAAAATGGTCCTTAACTTGACTTAGGCTCAACCACAACCCCCGTACTCGACAGTCCACTACGTGTCACCAAACACGAAGCATGCCAGCACCTCACCACCTAACCAATAGCCTAAGTCCAAATCAAGTTTTCTATTTTATTTTAAATCATTTCATAAACTATTCTTGACTCACCAAAGTCAAGAATGCATTTTCAAAACCATCATTTTATGTGAAACAGTTGATCCCACCTAAATCATTCTAAGCCAGGCTAAGCAATTTGCTAAAAATTTGCTAGTTAATACTACAATACTAACTAGTTTTCAGCTAGGTTGATAATGTATGTGAAATTGAGATCAAATTGGCTATACACAAAGGATCATGGGAATAACTATAGTTTAAATCATCTTTAAACTACACTTGAATAAAAATTTCGCATGCATATATAGTAAAATAACATAAATAATTTGAAATATTAGGAACAATATGATCAAGGGTGTAACTTGCCTTGCTCGAAGTCTTGCTGTTGAGAATCGTCGAATTCAAATTCTCCCGAATCGTCGAAATCTAAACGTGAAAAACCAAACAAAAGAATTCAAAAGAAAATTCAAATAAATTTCAAAAAGAGCACAGAAATGGAAAGATCATGATTTTAGAAAAATTTAGAAATTTAAACGGGTCAATTTGGAGTTAAAATGAAGAAGTTATGGCCTTCTAAAGATTAATTCAAAGAAAAAGAAAAAGACTATTTTCTAGAATTATTTTTAAATGGTTTTATTCATCATATACCCTCCCTTTAGATTGAAATTCAGGATTTACCCTCCGGCCCACGTGTCAGTGACTCATCCCGACCCCACATGTCATTGAGTGGAGAGGGTAAATCCTGAAACTCTCAAATGTGGGGAGGGTATATGATGAAGTTCCCCTTTCTAAATTGAAAAGACATTTATGACGTTAGCATAAATTATTTTACCGAAGGAAATAAAAGATTATGGCATCAGCAACTTAATTACATTTCGGTTTGATTTATTTTTATACTAAAAAATCGGCTTATGACGTCAGCATGATGTCAACCCTGGGATTATTAAATTCGGGGGAGAGGCTGACAGGTGGGCCCGGTGCACGGTGGACCGAGCTCACGGACCGGAGTGCGGGTGAGGTGGCGCGCGGCTGTCGGGACGCTGAGGTCGCATTAGCATGGCACGGCCGAGGCTACATGGCGTCTATTTGGCGGCCACGTCGGCTGCCACCTCGGCCTGATGTGCTGGCGCGGCGTGGCCGACGGCGGGCGGGCTCGGGGACCAATGGTCGCCGGAGCTCCGACGATCGGCGAGTGAACCAAAAGATAGAGGAGGGCATGAGGAGGGGATTGGTACTGTGCACGGATCCCGAGGGCGGCCGAAGCGGGCTGGCGGCGGAGAAAGGCGACGGTCGGAGAAGGCTTGCGGCGGCGGGGCTGTTCCGACGGTAGAGGAGCTCGGGGAAGCGGTGGAGGAGTCGCCTCACTAAGGCTCGGAGTGGCGGCGGCGTAGCACAAGGATGCCTGAGGCAGTAGGAATTCCTCGCCAGAGTTCCGTTGGTGATGGAGAGGGAGGTTGCACAGGGCGGCAGTGCTACAAATGAGCTCGACTAAAATTGAAGGAGGGGATGGGTGTGGTGTGTCAAGGGGATGCTCGGGGAGGATTTATATAGGCGAGGGGGGTGGTAACGGGTGTGCTGTCGGGACCCAGAACAACACTCCAAGTCCCTCTATGTAAATTGCACTATCCTAGAAAAAGCTAGTGCACACAGGGTAAACAGTAATGTATATCACGCAAAATGACCACAATTATATTAAGCAAATTTACGGCCATATGGCCAAGTCTTACAATGAAATGGCACAAGGCCAACTGAAAATAAAAGCAGTGGAAATTATAAAGGTAGCAGTTCAGCACATCCAGCCTCCCACAGGCGAATGACTGTAAGACGCGTCCTATTCGCTGAAGTAGTCCTCACCGTCGAAGTCGCCGTCAAAGTCTGGCAACGGATTTAAGCAAGGTGAGCACTTTAAGTACTCCACAAGTTACACCGGGAATATAACAAATTGAATGCATCCATAAAAGATTTCAAAGGAAGGCTTAATTAAGGTAATTTGCGGAAAAGCAGTACTTGAATTTAAATACAATACTGTAAGTATGAAAAGCTTAATTTTAATACATCATATGAAACAATACTTTAACAAAGTATTATCGTTAGTGTAGGCTCCGACCTACACTAACCTAACCACGGGCATCCCACCCGGACCATTTCAAGAATTCTGCTGTTTGCCAAAACCAAGTTTTTATAAAATCAAGTCTAATCTGTGAAGACTCTACTCAGCATGTCCATAACCGCGGACACGGCTATCTAGGACACAAGACGTGTACAACTTTACCCACAAGACGTGTCCTCCCGCTTGAGCCATGTGATCAACACACTGCCTTAGGTGTGCGGCGGGCATTCCACAACAAGGCTTTTACAAAGATCCATAGCTAAAACAGTTACGCCGCCACTAAGGTTTCAGCACAACTTGAATCCATGAGTTGGAACCCCCTCTGGTGCCATGTGAGACTTCTCGCGGCCTACGCCACGCTTACATTCAGCCTATAGCAAAACTATATTTGGAACTTCACAATTTACTTAACCAAGTCCGTCCCATACCGGACTTGTGGTAGTACGAGGTGACTTCATAAAATAGTTCACAGAAACGGTCCTTAACTAACTTAGGCTCAATCCACCTAACACGAGGCATGTCGGCACCCACCACCTAACCATTAGCCTAAGTCCAAATCATAAGTTTCTATTTTTATTTTTTTAAACCATTTCATAAACTATCCTTGACTCACTGAAGTCAAGAATTCATTTTCAAAGTCTGACATTTCATGTGGAAGAGTTAATCCCACCTAAAATTATACTAAGCTAGGCTAAGCAATTCTATAAATTTTCTAGTTAATACTACGGTACTAACTAGTTTTCAGCTGGGGTGACAAGGTATATGGGTTCGAGATTCAAATTGGCCATATACAAAGGATCATGGGTATATCTAAGATTTAAATCGAATTTGAACTAGATTTGAATAAAGATAAGCATGCATATACAATAAAATAATATAAATAAATTTGAAATAATAGGGTCAACATGGTCAAAGGTGTAACTTGCCTTGCTCAAAGTCCTGCTGCGAATCGTCGAAATTGAACTCTCCGGAATCTTCATGATTTTAGAAAAATTTAGAAATTTGAACGTGTCAATTTGGAGTTAAAATGAAGAAGTTATAGACTTCCAAAGTTTTAATACAATTAAAAAGAAAATACCCAATTTCTGAAATTATTTTTAAACCAAAAAACATTTATGATGTCAGCAAGAATTATCTTCCTAAAGGAAATAATAGATTATGACGTCAGTAGGGTAATTCTTTTTCGGCCAAATTTTTTTTGTATTGAAAATTCGGGATTATGACGTAGGCATGACGTCAGCCCTGAATTAAAATAATCGGTTAGCGACTGACAGGTGGGCCCGGGTTGGTGGATTGAGTCCATGGACCCGAGAGAGGGGTGAGGTGGCACGCGGGACACGGGGGAGGGAGGTGGCGCTGGCGTGGCTGTTTGGGGCGGACGTGGCGCCTGTGTGGCAGCCACGTCGGCTACCACGTCAGCGTGGCCAGCTGACGTGGCTCGGCCGGCGGTGGCGGCACTCGGGGACCGAGGGTCGCCGACGATCCGGTGGGCGGCGGTGCCGGCCAAGGGGTGCAAATGTAGAGGAGAGTACGGGGAGTAGATTGGTACCGTGTGCGGTTCTCGAGGGTGGCTGGAGAGGATGAACGGCGGAGAGGGGCGGCGGTCGGAGGGGAGTTCACGGCGGCGAAGGTGCTCCGGTGACGCAGACGCTCGGGGCAGGGGGCTTCTAGCCGCCGAGGCACGTGCAAGGCATTGGTGTCGTCGGCGAGGAGCGGGAAGGCCTGGTGTCGCCGGAATCGCTCGCCGGAGTGGGGAGTGGCCGGCGGAAGAGATTGAGTTCGGGAAGGGCTCTGATGCTCGGATGCTCCAATTGAGAGGCGAGGGAGAGGCGGTGTGTCGAGGAGGAGCTCGGGGTGCGGCTTTTATAGGCCGAGGTGGGGGTAATGGGCGCGCGCATTCACCTCAGCTTGAAACGGCCAAGACCTTCAATGCGGCGGCGATCAGGGGCTTAATTGGGGAGGTAACGGCGGAAACGGGCACGGTGTAATGGAAGGTTTAATCTGCCGTTGGCGCGGGGGATCAATCGAGAAGGAAACCGAAACATTAAAAGCTTCGGTTTTGGCATCAATGGCGGCAGTGGGGCGGTGATTGTGTGGGGGAGAAAGGAAAGCAGCGGGGGAGACGGATCTGATAGGCAGGGCCCACCGGTCAGCGAGAGAGAACAAAAGGAAAGGAGAGAGGCAACGGTCGGATTTGCGACTCGTGGCAAGGAGGGAAGATCGGGGCCGTAGGGTGCTGTGCGAAGGGGTAAGTGAACGGGGACAATCAGGATCCGATCTGACAATAGTGGTTGAATCCGAGCCGATCGAGCGCTTTAAGTGACACGGGACAACTGAGATTTAACTCGGCAACGGGGAACAGTGCAGATTAGGCCACGCGTCGATCGGAGGGAAGAAAGGAGCGGTGAAGCAGTAAGTCGGCGCGGGCGGATGCGATTTGATTGGCGGGGAAGGGCGGCGGTTGGATGCAAGACATGCGTCGGCCAGGGAGGAAGGGAAGGCGGGGGAGAGAATTTAAATGACATCGAACGGCTGAGGTTAGATCCGGCGGCGGGGATCGACCCGATGGGTTTTGGGATTTAATTTTCTTTTTGATTTTCCAAAATGATAATAAGCTTTAGAAATTCCAGAAAAATTCAGGGAATCATCTGGAACTAAATTAGACTTAATAAAAATATTTTCAACCTATTTTGATATTTATATTTTGCAAAAACACAATTTGCCTTTGAAAGGAGAGTTTTAAATCTTCATAAATTCCTAAAAATTAATAAATTATAGATTTGACTTAAGGAAAATGAAATGCATTTATTTTGACTTTTATAAAATGGAAATTTTAGTTTTCTCAATTCAAGGCTTGGAATTAAAATCCAGAAAATCCAATAAATTCCAGAAAACACTTTAACAAAGAAATAAAAATTTTGGGATGTTACATGCACGCACCATCACCGGAGTGACATGGCCGCGGCAGCTTAATGCGCTAGCGTAGGGGGTGTAAAGGGGCAATTAATGCTTGAAACGGGTGCGGAGGAGCGGGGATTTGAATTCGCGTTAGTACGGGAGGGCAATTGGAAAGGAAACCGAAGCTTTTAAAGCTTCAGTTTTCAGTGCCAATGGCAGCAGCGGCAGCGGTGATCGTGTGGGAAAGAAGGAAAGGGGACGGTGAAGGATGATCTGACAGGCGGGCCCCTTGTGTCAGCGGGAGAGAGATAACGGAAAGAAGAGGGGCGGCGGTTCGATGCTTGACAAGTGGCAAGGGAAGAAGATCAGGGTCGCCAAAACCGGAGCAAAGCGGTTAGTGATCATAGAGGGCTACGATTGATCGAGGGTAAAATGAAGAGATCTGATCTGCCGGGTGCATTAAGTGACTGCGGGTGGCTGCGATCGAACCAGTGGGCGGCTTTTAATCCGGCCGCTCCACGTATCGATCTGAGGGAAAAGAGGGTGGGTGAAAGGGTAAGTGGGAGCAGGCGGTAGAGATTAGGTCCGGCGGCGGTGGGTTGGCCCGATGTGTGACACGTGTCGCCCACGGGGAGGTTTGGGATTTAAATCTTTTTAAAGATTTTTCAGAAATGCTAATAAGCTTTAAAATGCTCTGAAAAATACCAAATAAATTTCAAAAATTCCAGAAAAATTCAGAGAGCCTTCTGGAACTATTCTAGACTTAAGAAAAATATTTTTAACTCATAATAGCATTTAGATTTTTGCAAAACTATAATTAAGTTCTAAAAAGTGAGTTTTTAATTTTTATAAATTCCTGAAAACCTTTATAAATTCAGAAATGACTTAGGAAAAATGAAATGCACTTATTTTGACTTTTATAAAATGAAATAATTTTCTTTTATTACTTCTAGGCTTGAAATCAAAACCAAAAAAACCAATTAAATTCCAGTAAATAACTTAAAGCAGAAAATAAATTTTTGGGATGTTACACAACCTATGGGACACTTGGAAGGGAAAAAGTCCCCATCACCAGAATAAACTAGAAGTGTTTGACAGATGTAGAGAAAAAGCAGCTATGGAGGGAAATTTCAAATTCATTTGAGATCCCAGCAGAAATCCAAGGACTCGTGCGATGGTAGGCATTCCTCGCGATGGGAAAAGCATGGAAGATCTTCAAGAGCATGCTTGTTACACAGTACGTGACCAAGGATCACATGCCCTTCATGAGGTGTCCATTCATGTCACTAGAAACATGGGAAATCATTGTGTGGATGAAGATGACGATCGTATTTCAATAGCAAAGTGTGGTGCACAAGGCTCTCCAGCCACAAAACACCTACCCCCAAAGACTCGGCATCGCTGGGTACGTGGGTGAAATCTTATAATGAAGGATGGACGACGAGGTCGCAATTCAATCGGAGGCTGCATGTCCGAAACTGGTTAAGAGTGAGGTCGTCAACCAAGTCTTTGGGCATTTCCTCTTTCAAAACCCCCATAGATGAGTAAGTATCAACGCCTAGTAAGATATGTTAAATTACCTAGTTGTTAATAGGTCCATAACTTCATGGGGTCTAAAATAACATAATTGCCTCTTGCAGCAAACATTGACTACCGAATCTTCCTAAGGCTCCTTTAAATAAGTCAAAGAGAGGGATATACTATCCACGTTCCTAGGAAATAAGGAGCACCCAGCTCGCACAAGAGATCTAGGGGTTTATGTATCTTCGAGGCATGGATTCCCAAACGACCCCAAGACATATAGGAGTAGGAAGAGATTCAAGGCCGAGCATAAGGAACAGTTGAAACAAGAGTTGCATGAGGAACTTCAGGAAGAGCTATCTGTCTCACTTCAAGATAAGATAACTACCTCACTTTGAGGAGAGATAGATTCATTGGGGGAGAACTAAAATAAGTCTGCAACTAGTCGTAAGCCACCCCCATTATTGTGGTAGCCAGTCCTCCTCAACATTGAAGTAGTTGCACGTCCATGCCACTTTCTAAACATTTCAATGTCCACTTACCTATCGATGAGATCCAAGTAATGTACCTCTCTAGAATGCTACATAGATAAACCTAGTGGACACTTTAGATCATCGTGTATCATTATGTAGGAGCCTACGCTGTACATCTTTAGAGTTAGGCTTGTTGGCTCCATTCTAGTTGACACTAGGTAGGGGTTAGAGTATTCACGCCTGCCAGGGATGCTGGTGTACAGTGTCCAGCTAGGGACCGGTTTCGTGAAGGTCTAAGTGGACAAGATTAATGACGTTTTCAGGGTTGTCCCGCTAGAGAAGCCCCCAAACGAAGAGATCATGACACTAGGAGATACCATCCATACATTCAACCAGTGGCCCAAGAGGGACATCGCCTTGGACCCTTTCAACACGCGATCTCCACACAACCATGCCTGTCAAATAGAACTCTCTATAACTCTACCTCAAGCTCCACTTTAGAAGGCCACCACATCGGCTCTTGTGAAGACAACGCCGAAGATGTATCTCAAGCAAGACACTAAGGCCCCATCAAAAAAGATTAAGGTGCCTCCCGTGTTTTGGAAGTACAACCTTGGAATGTCGTTGGTCCCTGATTAACAATTACCTGGCCTTGGACTGGCTTGCAGTCCTTTGCATGCTTGGTACATGCAAAGGTCCAACAACTAAAAAAATCAGCAGAGTGGAATCACCATCAAAAACACAGAGGTGCATTCCCGCAACGGCATGGGCTACTTCGTGGGTTTCCAAGACTTATTTGAACTATCCAACCTCAACGCCCTCGATGCCTCACTTCTATAATGCTGGACACTAAATGTGTACAATCAAATTCTAGATTACGTAATACCGATAAATGTTGTAACTCATTGTTTATATATAGATACATAATTCAAGAAGCCTAGAACCACCAAGAACTGGTGGGTTTCCTCGACCTAAACTTGATCTCTGAGCAATGCATCGACGATGACACATCCTTCATCGAAAATTATATAAGGGATTGCTTGCTCATAGCGATAAGGACTACATTCTGGCACCCTACAATTAGCGGTAAGTGCTTCACTAGTTACTATACAAGTTTCATTTATACTTTATATGCAATATGAACTTAGGTTTAATGACTATGTCGACATACATGAGTAGGTGGCACTGGATTCTGATTGTGATTGTACCAAAGTGGAGCAAGATAATATACTTGATTCTCTACTCAGGAACAACCACGACTTCACCTTTGTGGAAGAAACACTCAACAGGTATGCTCCATACAAAAATCTGTTGTAGTCTTCTCTTCGGTTGCAATGGCCGAGGCTAACTTTTTAGAATAATATAAGTCGTTCAGCGCTTACGTTGCCAAGAGAGAGAGACATAAGAAATCTCGTGCTATACTATAACACAGGACGCGATTCTTAGTATCTGCTACAACACAATAATTCTATATCACACTTCATAATAATGCCTCTAGAACTGACTATACATTTGTACGTAATTCTATTTTTACAGTGCCACCTGCAACTATAGGGCAACGTATGTGCATTCTACGTTTGCTGTCATATGCAGGAAATCATGGGTGCTAAGAAGAATAATTCAGAGGTTTGTCAATCTAGTAATAATTATTTCATGATTATGATATATATATATATATATATGTATATATGCTTATGACTTTCCTCCTAGCAATAGGGCATCAAAATTGACAAGTGCATTTGATCTTGACGAACTCGCCGAAGTTTGAGGACTGTTGTACAGCTTCTTGATGGCGGAGATCATTCAACTGAACGGAGAGTTAAACTGCGATAAGAATTAATAGATGTTCAAACATTTGATTCAATTGTACTTCATCAAAAAATTTATTCAGTCTATTTGTGATATATTTGTCTATTTGTGACTGATATCTGTGTATTGTGTGATATATCTTTGATATCTGTGTATTGTGTGATATGTCTATGATATCTATGTATTTGCTTATTTTCAAAGAGCATAGCTAGTATTTCCTAAGGCTAGCAAAAAATAGAAAAAATTTAGATATACAATGAACTATCATAAATGGTTTGCAGTATAAACCATCTGCAAAGGTCGACTATCACAGACGGTTGGAACCAAAACCTGTCTGTGATATGTAATACATCACAGACAGTTTCATGTATGAATCGTCTATGGTACGTATACTATTACAAACGGCTGCGACCAAAATCGGTCTGTGATGTAATACATTACAGACGATTCAATGTACGAACCGTCTGTGATATGTATACTATCATAGACGGTAGCAACCAAAACTCGTCTGTGATATGTAATACATCACAGACGGTTCTATGTACAAACTGTCTTTGATATGCATACTAGTGATGTATTACATATCACAGACAGATTTTGGTCACAGCCGTCTATGATAGTTGACCTTTACAGATGGTACATAAATCGTAAGTGATAACCGCCTGTTATCACAGACACATAAAATCAAATGGTTCATAAACTATCTGTGATGATGGTTTAGAACCATCTGTAATGACCCTTTGTGTGGTAGTGAGAGGTAGGGAATGGCGTCTAGAGGGTGGACACACACCCCTAGAAGGTACAAGGCCCATGGGCCCAAGTGAAGGTAGCGCAACACCTTTGGACTCAGATTCAGAATTAGCCCCAAATTGTTTTGGCGAGTACAACACGTACAAAAGGAGTTTAGAGGTGGATCTAGATCCGTTGAAAAGAGGACAAGATAAGCTTTCTATCAAGTACTTATACATCTTAAACGGAGTCCGTATGCGACTTCTATGCATGTTTGAAGTCGGTGCTATCTCTGAAGGCCAATTAGATTCCAGAACGTATCACACTAGAACTCTTACTTGAATTAGAACCAAAATGACTTTGAGACCTTTCTTGTATCATGCTTGCACATGCTTCTCTTCATGTTGTACTCCTAGTACTTGAATTCCTATGTTCCTGAGTAAAAGGATAACATATGCATTAGGTAACGGTCTATTCTCTATTGCACAATTATGCATTCCTAGAAACAAATTCACCTGATAATTTATTGTCGTGAACGTGCCCTTGTATTTGGCCTTTGTATTGCATTTAGTTGAGGAGTAGCATTTGTAGTAGTAGCAGGAAGAGTGATGTTTATATATGTAGAATTGATATCGTCATCGTCCATTTAGTAAAGACCGGGCGCCAACCCGTGCATCTGCAAGGGCTACATATATTTTACTTTTATAAGAATTTTAATTTCGATTAATGCGCAGGCTAAAAAGAACGGCAGTAGTGTACATGCATGCAAAAGCAACAAGTCGACTCCAATTCGCTATTTAATTTTTTGAGAAGTTCCGACCATGAAACAAAGAGAGGAAATTTCCGTGTGTGCAATTCTCTTCATCAAATAGGGCAACTAATGTGCTTCAAGAGGGAAAGCAACCAAATTCTGGAAGAAACATAAAGATACAACACACTAGCACCGAAAGCAACCAAATTCTGGCTAATAAAGCTAATCAAAGAGAGGATTTAAAAAAAAAACTAATCAAAGGGAGTTAACCAACTAATAGCTCTTGCATACTTACTAACGTATTGGCCGGTTCAACTAGTAATATGCCCGAGCTAAAGGCCACAGCAGTAACCAGCAACACGTTGTAGACTTTGCGAAACATTGCCACGGCGGACAACATGCTGTCAGTGCGAGCTGCCCTGCGCTGAAGCGCCATTTGGCTTAGGCTGCCGATGAGCAATGAAGCAGCCATGGTGACACAAGCCTTCTTCCTCCAGCTCAAGGCGTAGTGCTGCTCACTGGCAAAACGTGCGTAGTAGGACGCCATTAGCACCATGAACGCCAACGAGTTGACGACGAGCAGCACCACGCCCGGCGGCGACCCGGAGCTGAGGTGATGCTTGATATCATGCTCCCCGCGGTGGTCGGGCTCGTCCTCATGCTCCCTCGCGAAGATGGCGCATGCTGCGACGATGACCGTCGCGAAGGCCAGGATGACGAACCCTCCTGCGGCCTCCACGGCGGCCGCCAGCCCGGCAAGACCGACCAGTCCAAGCTGCACGTCAGCGAGGACTCCGAGAAACGTGTTCACAACTACCGCCCTCGTCTGACGGAAGTACAGCGCCGGCGGCGAGGAAGTGAGTAGCATCAGCACGAGGCCGGCGACCACCGCGTAGAGCAGCAGGCACTCGACGGCGTTGATACCCTCCTGTGGTTGAGCCGTTATTCTGACCAACTTACTGAGTGAAAGGACAAGCAGCCCGGCGTAAGCCGGGATGGTTATCCCAGCCGCGATCTGGAACAAGCAGCGGAGGTCGCCGTCATGCGGCCCGTACTGCGCCGCGCCCCAGGAGAAACCGAGCACAGCTCCTTTGCGTAGGAGAAGGAAAATGTCCACACCAACCGGCAACAAAGGGATCGTAACGGCAGCGTATTCCATGTCCAATTGGATGAGTAGAGTGATTGGCGCAAGCATGAGTACAGCAGTGGACGCATAAACTGCAATGCAGAATCTTTCCAGATGGTTTTGGCCAATGACTTGCGCGGCCAAGGTCATCTTCGTCAACCTGGAGGTGCGCACCATAAAGATAGCAGCCATGGCGAAGCATAGTGCTGCGACGGTGCCATGGACAACGACATGGAGTCGTGTCAAATCTGGAGCCCAATGCAGGTTGCATGCGACCACCACTGAGCTCAGAATGGTTACTATGAGAAAGTATTGTGCAAACCGACGTTGTTGTGGTTCATAGTCCTCATCATCGGCGAACGCCTCATCAACTGAAGTCTAGAGATGCTCAAGTGAAATTTCAAGATGTTAGTTTCATGATGCAGTCCATTTCTGCACAGCTTGTACGAGAAACAGACCTACCTCATGTTTTGGGCAGAAGATGAGAAAACCAAGCTCATTCTTTGCTGGATATTCCGCCTGCGAATTCAATCGTCTTAACATGAGTGGCCTTCAAAGATATTGGGTATATGTGTTTGGCTCATTGTTCTACATATCTTTGCACACACACACAAAAGTCTAAATAAATGGTTAATTTTCGGTCTGCTTCCAATTTCCCGTGTTAATTTTTGGTTCACAGTTGTTACCATTGTTTGGATGACAAGAAAATTTTGGCAAAAACTTCGGCGGAAAAAGTTGGCCAAATTTTGGTATGTTTTATAACTCTCAAAAAAGACCTGCAGTGCATGATCTTACTCTCGAAATGATAACATTTACACACATTGAGTCCCTCAAATACATTTGAATTGCAGAACCTGATCGATCCACACTGACGAAGAGAGAATTAAGCCATGTATGCCCACGTGTACATATTTGACCTGCACATATGTAAGTAAATACTATTTGCAGGGAGCGAGTATCCGTATACGTACTGTGCGAGCTACCTTGCAAGGATCTGTTGCGGTCGGTAGATACAAGTGATGCATGCTGGCGCCGACGGCCGGCCGGCCGGTCATCGAAGATGGAAACTGACGACCAACAGATAGATAGTTGTGTATGTTTGTATCCTGGCAGGCTCTAGCTAGAACTGCATGAAGCCTAGTTTGCTTTGCTCGTGTACAGAGTGTACCGAATAGTAGACAGATAATGTTATGGATATATTGGCTCTAGTGTTCTGTGTGTACCCCATATAAAACCAATTGGATGCTCACATGCAACGAGCACATTGACTAGATGGACCACAAGACTTTCAGACAGACTCAGACTGAGGTCTAGTTTGATTGCTTCGACGATAAAAACCTAAACTAAACTAGTTGGATTCGATTTATATAACCACTGCATCGAATCAATTAATTGAAACGAAACAGCAAAGCACATGGTACAAAATTTAATAACTAAAACCAAAGTACCAACCACCATGTTAATTACCAACGCCCTTTCAAAGTTGCGAGTATATTTTTTAGAAATGTTGTTTCACATTGTAAATCCAATAAACGTATCGAGAGTAGTGTAGCTCTACCACAAAATTTCCACCTTCTACTCTCAAGCAGACACAGAGGCAGAGGCCGAGGTAGAGTTGGAGGAACAATTCAAAGTTGGTTTTGAAACTCGCACCAATATTCGAGTTACGATCTAGAAACTTAACCGTATAGTTTTGAACAAAAATGGAACGCGGTCAAAATTCCCTTTGGGGGAGGGGGAGACAGAGTGATCCAGGATGCAGGCTCAGCTTTTGGAGCCTTGGACTAGTAAGGCAGGCCGACATAGGTCATGTTGCTATAGTGATCACGTGCAGGTATATATACCCTCTGGCAATCATCAGATCAATACTTTAATGGTTCAAATTTAAAAGCTAAATGAACTGAGCAAAGTTTTAAACCTACATACCTAGTTTCTTGAATTTTCTTTTACAACAGGTATTTTTTCATAAACAAGTATTTTGAGACACCAAATAGGAAAATTCTACAAGAGGAAATGATTGAGTACCTCCCTCCATTAAGGTCCGTTGGAAATATGAATTTTTGTACGAGTTTCGTAGGGAAAAGTGCATACATTTTCACTTATGTGGGGTTTGTTACGGAAATTTTTGGTGAATGGTTTGTTTAAAATAGGCCCTAAGTATTTTAAAAAGACAAAAGATGATGGTGTGTCCACGTGGACTTGTATAAATGCTTAGGAGTAAGGAAAGAGAACGGAGTAAATTAGTTCAAAACATTTTTTAAGTAGTAACATCAAAATCTTACTGGAATTAGTAAAGATTTCCCGAACCAATTATATTCCACGGTGGTGAGCTGAGGCGGCACGTTGTCCATGGCGAGATTCCTGGGTACACTGGAAAGTGACGGAGGCAAGGGCAAGCAAGCAGAGCAACTCTACGCGGACGGGCAGGCATGGCCATGGTGGCGAGCTGGGCGGGCGTGAGGTGGAAGAAAGGCTCTGGCAAGTGGAATCAGGTTGTCAGTGACACGAAGAGGTGGGGCAAGGTGGACACGGAGATGGGTCATGGCTAGGTTGCAACGAGGTGAGCAGTGGCGGATCTAGAACGAAAATGATCGGGTGTCACCATATATAACATCATATATATAATTACCAGGAAAAGGTTGAATAGTCCATAGATGCCACGATTCTCACCTGGAGTTCGATCATGTATCATGAGGTAAGAGGAGAATATGTAAATAGGTCATTTAATCCGACCAGATACGAATTGGTCGTGGAGCTTAACTATCGCTAGAGGATGACCGACTTCCGAGGATCGCTAGATGCCATGTTTGGACCGTCCGAAGCGCTCATCCACAGATGCGCCGTCTGATTCCGATCGAACAGTCGAAAGCGGGTGGTGGCGTTCGGACCTCCGAAAGCTTGTCGGTTTAAACTTTCGCACATCTGTTGAAAGCTTGTCGGTTTAAACTTTCGCACATTTGTTGAAAGCTTCACTTAAATCCTTTTGATCCTTTGAGTGTCTTTGATAATTGCATTTGGGTTGATCCAAAATATTTTGTTCGACTGAATATTTATTTTAGAGACATACTTCACCCTTTCAGCTGTCAAAAAAGAGAGAGAGATTGTGACTCATATACCTCATTAGACTCAGAATAAGAATTTGAATCTTTTGAGTCTCTTGCGGGTTGCACAAAAAGAGAGAGAGAGAGAGAAAGAAAAAGAGGCCGAACTCGGGTGAGTGTTTTGTGATATAATTTCAGTTGGAGTTTTTAATTTCTTTGAGCAATCTGGTGCCTTTAAATTCATATTATTGCAATTGGCTAGCGTCTATCCGTGTACTTGGTGCAAAACGAGCTAAATTTTTTCGATTGTTTCTTTTAGCTCAGTCCTTGTTTGCATCAAGTCAAATTGATCATTGCGTGTGTGTGCAAACACATCTCTTAGTAGGATTTTACTTGGCAAGTTTTGATTATGCTAGGATCAGCAACTTTGACTAGTACTTTGAATAAATTTTCAACTTGCACTACTGATCTGATTATTGCTGACCCTTGCTACCATATTGAAGCCTTCTAAGCTCTACTTACTCTTGATCAGAATAGGTTCCTCCTTGCAATCGTACCCACGCTCGACATGTTATCACGAACCAGCCACCGGTTGTACCAACTACTGTTTGCTTTGGTAAGAACACTTGTAAGAGTGTGGTAAGACGCTTGAGAGTGAGTGATTCCACTTTTTATCACCTAGTAGTTTATAGGGGTAATACCTTGGTATGTCTATTGTTTCCTACTAACCATGACAGGTGATTCGTCTACTACGGATGAGTGTGTACTAAAGGGAGAACTTAGAATGCTTTTGGAAGAACAACTCACTATCATTAATGAGGACATCAATAGAAAGCTAGAGGTTACTATGACTACATTGCAACGTTCAATCGATGACAATATTGCAGAGCTCACTACACGCATTGAAAGAATGACAAATCAACCACCAAACAATGGATGCGAGTATGAACATAATGCAGCCCCAGATCTTGAAGATAATGAAAAGCGAAATCATGATGATTAAGATGCACGTCTACGACACCGCCTACAATGCAACCGTCATGGTATGGAAGGTCATAATTTTTAGCACAACAATGCTCGTGCTAATGATGACCCATTTGCTAAAGTTAAATTCACCATACCATCTTGTGTAGGTGTTTATGATGCTGACATTTATCTAGATTGGGAGATGATAGTTGAACAAAAGTTTAATGCCCATCTAGTTTCTGAAGTGCATAGGGTCAGACAAGCTACTAGTGAATTTAAAGATGTTGCTATCATTTTGTGGAATCAAGTAGTTAATTCTGGTTTAACACATGATACTTGGGATAGATTGAAGGTAGACATGTGTGCTAGATTTGTTCCTTCTTCTTTCAAACGTGATATGCTTAAGAAATTACAGCGCTTCGACCAGGGTAATCAATCCGTCGAAGAGTATTATCAAGCGTTACAAATAGGCATGCTGCGTTGCAATATTGTTGAGGATGAGGAGGATAAAATGACTCATTTTTATGGGGGCTTAAGGCGTGAAATTCAAGATATAGTTGATTACAAAGAGTATAACGATATCAATAGATTGTTCCAGCTTGCTTGTTTGGTAGAAAAGGAATTATAGGGAAGGCAACAAAGAACTAGAAACAACTTTGGAAGTACGTCTACATCGAGATCGACACCGGGGCAATTCAAGACAGCCCTACCTACTACTTTTCGGTCTGCTGCCCCCCTCTGCGAGTAGGGTGCGTTCAATAGCACCACCACCATCAACACGTGCATCCGAGATGAGCAAAGCCACTAATGTGCAAGCACCAACACGGAGCTCTACATCGGTTGCTTCCACTGGCTGTACGACGGGAATTGTGTGCCACCGTTGTAAAGGGATGGGCCACTTCATGAGAGATTGTCCAAATCAGCGAGCGTATATTGCGACAGCAGATGGTGGATATGTAAGTACTAGTGATGTTGAGGAATAATATGCTCTTGCCGCTAACCTTGCAAGTAATGATGATGATCCGGAGGAACATAGTAAAGGGGAGAAAATTTTAGGCACCACTGCCACGAAGAATTATAGGGCCATAATTGTGCAACGAGTGTTGAGCACTTAACAGGATCAAACGAATAAGTTACAATGCCATAATTTGTTTCAGATGTTTCTCATCGTCAAAGAATACCATGTTCATGTCATAATTAATGGTGGAAGTTGTAATAACTTGATGAGTTTAGAGTTAGTCAAGAAGCTTGGTTTGACCACATGTGCACATCCTCATCCATACCACAATCAATGGTTCAACAACAACGTTAAGGTGAATGTAACACAATCTACAAGAGTGCATTTTTCCATTGGCTCCTATCATAATGTAACTGACTTCGACGTAGTGCCTATGCAAGCTTATTCACTTTTATTAAGTCATCCATGGGAATTTGATACCGACGCAACTCATCATGGTAGAAGTAATAAGTACTCTATTATGCACAAAGGAAAGAAAATAATTTTTCTACCTTTGTCACCTGCTAAGAATGTGCAATGTGAAAATGAGATAGCTACAACTGAGAAGAATGAACATGAACATGCATCTGAAAATCAGCAAATAGTGAAGAATATTTTTCCACATAAGAAAGAGAAGTTGGCACCTAGTTCTAGGACTGAGTGAATTAAATTAATGGGTTGTGTTATGCTTGCAACCAAATCTGATCTTGCTAAAATTGGTCATAATGTTATGCTTTGATATGCAAAGATGCTTTATTTTCACTTGATGATCTATCTAGCTCTTTGCCGAATGCTGTCACTAACCTTTTACAGGAATATGAGAATGTGTTTTCAGCTGAACTACCCCTGGGACTGCCACCTATTAGAAGGATTGAACACCAAATTGACTTAATTCCGGGTGCGACTTTGCCAAACTGTGCGGCGTATGGAACCAATCCGGAAGAGACTAAGGAAATTCAACAACAAGTCCAAGATCTTTTGGACCGAAGATATGTACGAGGAAGCATGAGTTCTTGTGCTGCTCCTGTTCTTTTGGTTCCTAAGAAAGACGGTAGTTGGTGTATGTGTGTTGATTGTAGAGCCATTAATAATATCATAATATGGTATCGTCATCCTATTCTTAGGTTGGATGACATGCTAGATGAGTTAAGTGGTTCTATTACTTTCTCAAAGATTGACTTGTGTAGCGGGTACCATCAGATTAGAATGAAATTATGAGATAAATGGAAAACGATGTTTAAAACTAAATTCGGACTATATGAGTGGTTGCTGATGCCTTTTGGTTTAACTAATGCACCTATCACTTTCATACGTTTGATGAACGAAGTTTTATGTGCCTTCATTGGAAAATTTGTGGTGGTTTATTTTGATGATATTCTGATATATAGCAAGTCATATGAAGAACACACGAATCATTTACGTGCTGTTTTTTTAATACCTTGCGAGAGGTACATTTGTTTGCTAACCTTAAGTGCACCTTTTGCATCGATTGAGTATCGTTTCTTAGCTATGTTGTTACTCCATAGGGCATTGAAGTTGATCAGGCCAAGATTGTCGCTATCCAGAGTTGGCCACCTCCTAAAAAGGTCACACAAGTGCAGAGTTTTATCGGTCTCACTGGTTTTTATTGGCATTGTTCGAGATTTCAGCACCATCGCTGCACCGTTGAATGAGCTTACAAAGAAAGGTGTTCCTTTTACTTGGGGCACCATGCAGCAACAAGCTTTCGACACTCTCAAAGATAAGTTGACACATGCCCCCTGCTTCAACTCCCTGATTTTTGCAAGAATTTTGAATTAGAATCTGATGCTAGTGGTATAGGTCTTGATGGTGTGTTAATTCAAGAAGGAAAACCTGTTGCTTACTTTAGTGAAAAATTGAGTGGGCCTAGTTTGAACTATTCTACCTATGATAAAGAATTATATGCCCTAGTTCGAACTTTGGAAATATGGCAACATTATTTATGGCCCAAAGAGTTCATCATGTATTCTGATCATGAATCTTTGAAGCATATTAGAAGTCAAACCAATCTGAACCGCAGACATGCTAAGTGGGTTGAGTTCATTGAGTCCTTTCCTTATGTCATTAAACATAAAAAGGGCAAGAAAAATGTAATAGCTAATGCATTGTTTAGGAGATATACCATGCTTTCACAACTTGACTTCAAAATCTTTAGATTAGAGACAATAAAGGAGCAATATGTGCATGATGCTGATTTTAAAGATGTGTTGCTCAATTGTAAGGAGGAAAAGGGTTCGAATAAATTTATGGTGCATGATGGGTTCTTATACCGAGCTAACAAGCTATGCATTTCAGCTAGCTCTGTTCGTCTTTTATTGTTACAGGAGGTGCATGGAGGAGGATTAATGGGGCACTTCGGTGTGAAGAAGACCGACGACATTTTGACCCACCACTTTTGTTGGCCCAAGATGAGGCGCGATGTCAAACGCTTCATTACTCGCTGCACCATGTGCCAAAAAGGTAAGTCACGACTTAATCCTCATGGTTTATATATGCCTCTTCCTGTGACAAGCACACATTGAGAAGATATTTCTATGGACTTTGTTTTAAGTTTGCCTAGAACAAATAAGGGGAGGGATAATATTTTTGTTGTCGTGGATAGATTTTCTAAGATGGCTTATTTTATACCATGTCATAAAAGTAATGATGCTACAAATGTTGCTGATTTGTTCTTTAAGGAAATTGTTCACTTGCATGGTATTCCAAATACGATAGTTTCCGACTGTGATGCTAAATTTCTTAGTCATTTTTGGAGAACTTTGTGGGGTAAGTTGAGAACTAAGCTATTATTTTCTACTACTTGTCATCCCTAAACCGATGGACAAACTGAGGTAGTCAATAAAACATTATCTACTATACTTAGGGCTGTGCTTAAAAAGAACTTACAAATATGGGAGGAATGTTTGTTTCATGTAGAATTTGCTTATAATCATTCACTGCATTCTATCACAAAGAAATGCCCTTTTGAGATTGTTTATGGTTTCATCTCTCGTGCACCTATCGACTTGCTGCCTCTTCCTGCTTCGGAGAAGGTAAATCTTGATGCTCAACAACGTGTTGATTTGATACTTAAGATGCATGAGACAACTAAGGAGAACATTGAACTTATGAATGCTAAATATAAAGTTGCTGGTAGTCAGGGCCGCAAGCATGTTACTTTTGAGCCTGGTGATCTTGTGTGGTTACACTTGCATAAAGAGTGATTCTCTGAATTGAGAAAGTCTAAACTCATGCCTCGAACAGATGGTCCTTTCAATGTGCTTGATCGTATTAATGATAATGCATATAAGTTAGACTTGCCTGCAGATTTTAGGGTTGGCCCCATCTTTAACATTGTAGATCTACGACCGTTCTTCAGCATGGAGGATAAGCCTGAGTCGAGGATGACTCCAGTTTAAGAAGGGGAGGATGATGAGGACATCCCATCGACTGATATGCACATTCCTCTTGCTACTACCTTGAATGATGTCCAAGGTCCAATAACTCGGACACGTGCTCGTCAACTAAATTATCAGGTAAATTCATTTCTAGGGCTGAGTATATCACTTAAGAACTCTATGATGCTGCCTAATGGAGATTATTTGCTTGTGCTTAGGAATCTAGGATGGGACAGCAAAGAGTTGACGATATGCATTAAGGAAAGGGACGACAATAAAAACGACAATAACAACATTCAAAGGAGATAAGGAATTGTGACCTTTAACTCAAAGAGCTTCGGCCATCCCTTATTTGGTGCTGCGTCACCTTATCTTGGCCTACACAGCTTGTAACCGAGTCCTACTAGGTTTCTATCTTTTTGGATGTCCTCCTCATAAAAGGAGCTGTCACCCTTTAGTTTTTGGCTTGGGTTTTTCTTAAGAGATTATTCTGCTTAGCAGTTTCACCGTTTGTCGGTTTGAGGAACCCCAACTTGTGAGCTTCATCAATATTCGCAATATAGTTTCAGATTGCATCTTTCCTCTCTTGCTCGTGTTCTCGATTCGCTTGCAGGAGATAGCCTTCTTGGTGAGGTCAACCGCGTTGGCACAGTTGATAACCAACGGAGCAGTGGTGTAGTGATTGCAAGGGGTTCAATCTGTTTGATCGGAGCCTTTGGATCATCAACGTCGAGACCTCTACAATCGACTTATCAGTACTTTTCGGAAGATCGGGCCAACATTGTCACATCAGAACCCAATTGTGACACCCATTTGACTTTCATCTAAGACAGAGTACAAGGGTTGTCTCTTCCTTCCTACTTTCCATAGCATATTACTGAGGAACCTAGGCCAACCTTCTTTGGTCACAAAAGATTCGGCTATCTAAAGTTTGAAAGAGGAAAGGATTAGCAACCATTTTGTAACCAAGTGAAAAGTGAGGTATGAAAAGAGGCTAAGTAAGGAGAGAATTACCGCAGTAAGTATAACTTATATTTCTCGTAACCATTTGGTAAGTCTGCAAATAAAATTTTAAAACTACAAATCCTTAAACTAACAACCAATTCTATCTAAGGGTCAGTATGGCTCTGATACCAATACTGTGGGATCTAAAATTTGCATTCCAAATTCACATGTATTTACTATACTAGTATCGGTGGCTAGCACACACATACAATAATGTTCATATCACATCCATACATATAGGTAACAACCAAATATGTGCCTGCACGGTGAGGTTTACGACACATCAGTTGACCGACCAAATAGAGCATTACATCATAAATGGTTCAGTGGACGAAGATAAAAGAGGCATAAAAAACCAGTGAGTATGCCTCAACCCATCCACAGACAACTAATTGGGGTAAGACCCTAGTAACCGGTGTCCTCATCGTCAAAATCAATTGTGTAAAAGTAACCACAAGACACACCTTTTTCCACATCCTCTGAATATGTTCAACAAGCAATCATGAATACAAAAATCATACTCTGCAAGACTTTATACAAAAATTATATAGCATGCAAGTTGAGACAAAGGTAGATGTCTAAACTAGTTTAATTTGTAAAAACTTACTTTCATTTGCAAAAATGAATAATAGATTGCAACTGGAATTGGTAAGAGCATTTGACAATGATAATAAAATAATAGTAAAGTAAAATTAACAAGTAAATAAGAGGCTTGCTACCCCAAAATGATAAACAGCAGCAAACCCTTTTTGCTGAGACCAATTGTGCATGGAACCATATCCATACATCACCCAAACCAAGGTACCGAACATAAAACTACTAGGGTAGAGGATTCACGAAGTCGTCCTTGAATGGGGACACAGCTATTAGAATAGTTTTATACTCTGTAGAGATTGTACACTTTACTCACGCGACATAAACACCCCACCATGTTTTACATGTTATACAATACCATTGGTACCTAATTTGAGAGTTCATGATGAGGCTTTTACATTCCCGATCCTAACAACCACCATGCTATGATACATTCTTAAGATGAGGATAGCCTTCCAATGTCCCATGACTCATAGATGTGTTGGTAATCCTTATCTACCTGATAAGGTTCCTCCGAACATGAATACCCTCCATGCCCGCACTAGCCCAAATCACGTACAATCTACCACCTGCGATTGAGTTGCTAGAACATGGTAACTTATAATGCCGAGACCTTCCCATAAAGACACATGTGTGTACATTGTATCTTGGATCTAATTACACCATAGATTGGTCCTTAATGACCCTGGCGTGACAACCACAAACCATGTCTCTTGCTAACCACACCGGTCTTTTCTACCACTCGCCCAAATCTAAAATATGTTTTCATTTTATTTTCTAACCAAAACAACAGAGACAACGCCTCTGGACCATTTCACAAGTGTGTCCCATTTTTGAACAATTTGACCAACTTCCAACCTAGTATAACTAGTACCGATATGAGCATGGCTAAGCATTAACTACTTCATTTAATCTACAAGTTCCACATTTTACCAATAGTTTATAATAATGTGTTAGACCATGTGGATGGTTGTGAATAAAGTAATGATGAATAATTGACTTTTGGACTGCTTTGGATTTTACGTTTGTGAAAGTTTCGATCGATAGCAGTCAAAGGTTTCAAGATCGAGTGGATTTGTTTTGTTACAAGTGGTTTTGGGTCCGAGCAATTTTTGACTGTGTCAAGTAGTGATGGACATCGGACAATGCTCTACTTCCAGGATGGACCAATCTAATCGGCTAAGTGACATCGGATGGCTTTCGAGTAACATCAAAGCATTGGACAATTTTCGAGTGACATCAGAGGATCTAATGATCTTGACCATGTTCAACTTCGACCACGTTCTAATTTGACCACGTTCAACTTTGACAACATATGTATAGTACTTTTCATGGTCGTAGATTTTATTGGTTGATGGTCACAGACTTCTTTCTCAAAGTCATAGTTTTCGTAGATTGCTTTTAGAAGTTGTAGACTCAGCAGACTGCCTTCTCAAAATCGTGGACTTCATAGACTTGTTTCTCGAAGTTGTAGTTTTCGCAGATTACCTTCTCGAAGTCGTAGATTTCGTAGACTACTTTCTACTTGTAGTCTTTGCAGACTAGTACTCAAAGTCGTAGGCTTCACTGACTGATTTTGAAGTCGTAGACTTCACAGTCTTGTTTTTCATAGACATAGACCTTGTAGTCTGCTGTCGTTGTCTTCGGTAGTCGAAGGCTTTATGATCGGTACTCGTAGATTTTATGGTTGGGCTCATGTTGGAGTACATGGAGATCGAAGGTGGATGGTCCGTGAAGGCGTGGAGACGGTCATGGTCGGTGACGAGGAGGATTCGGACTAGGATAGGGAAATCTAAGGTCCAGGCAGTCAGGATGTCATGCGAGGTGATCGAGCTCATGCTAGAGCACGAGATGACGCGTGGAAAAGATACGGGAGGTGTGGTCTCGGAGGCTTCGATACGTGAAGGTGATGGTCATGATGAAGATACAGGAGGTGTGTCCTGGAGGCTTAGTCATGTGGTGAGATTGGAGTTGTGGATGGAGTCCATAACTTATAAGAGATAAAACCAGTGTTAGGAAGGGTTTCGGGTCTATCGGTTTAAGGAAAGATAGGGTTGCGTGTCCAGGTTGTTATAGATACGGTTTGAATTGTTCGTGTTTGAGGTGAACACGATTTAGGACTCTAGCATATAAAAGCAGGACAAGACTCCGTGGATGACGGACTAAGGGAGCGGGGCCGTGAGAATTTTTGTGCTAGGTTTTTTAGGGTGCCGTATGTGTGCTTTGTAACTAGATACATCTACAGAAATAATAGATCAGATCAATTCCAACAGAAGTTAGTCAATTTCGACGATGTGTACCTGAGCATTGTTCTTCTTGTGTTCTTATCGATGGCGTGCCAACACTTCTTAGTTTTGTGCGACGGTCGTATTTCAAGTCGGTGAGTTAGATTGTTTTTCTGTTAGTTTAAGATTTGATTTCAGGAGCTGATAAGCGATGACAATCATTCACCCCCTCTCTGATTGCTGTCATCGATCCTACATAATGTTAAGGTGACAACAGCAAGGGTATCAAGTTATCAAGGTAGGGTTAATGCACAATTGGATATATCTATCAATCTTACCAATATAGTGATTTTTATCGAAATTACAAGTATGCATAATAGTTTCGAACACAACATACATTATAGTGAAATATAGGATTAACATAGTCAAAGAGGGTGCTTTCCTTGCTCGTTGGATGGTTGGTCCTGCACTAAAACAAATAAGTGAACTTCCAGGATGTCGATATCTATTTGAAAAAAGCCAAATAACTCAACTAAGAGCCAAATAAATTAAAACAAAGAGCAAATTCAAATATTTTTTGCATAATATGTAAGAGCATAATTTTATAAAATTTTAGAGATAACAATCATTCAATTTAGAGTTCGTATGCAAAGTTATAAGAATTTGAATTGGGTTCAGTTGGAAAATGCTAAAATGGAAAATTTTTATTAGCTTTTAGTTTCTCTTGAAAATTCGCTTTGTTGTTATCTTGATAAAGAAAAATAACTGGTGAGATTCAAGACACGCTCTTCATTTTGAGGCCAAGAAAATCCCACCATAATCCTAAAAATAAAAAATCCTAGAAATTCATATATTAATTGAGAAAAAAAGATAAGTATCTCTATCGCTTATTTTAGTAGGGCCAAATTATAACAGTGCAGATTAATCGTATATATATATTAGAGTTGTATAGCAAATACAATTGTATTTTAATTGTAAACAGTAGAGTGGGTAAATCTGCTAGTTTCAATTTAAAATAAACCATAATCATTTTCCAAATCATGCAATAAAACTTTAAAATACATGCTAAAATATTTTCATGCATTTTTCAATAGGGAACACAATTTTGGGCCATTATATGCAATCAACATAAAACCCTAAAAAAATTGTATATATATGTACTTCTCTCTACGTATGAATTTACACATTAAATTTAGTTATGATGAGAGGTATGGAAAAGCTAAATTACTGGCAAATGATATATTAAATTAGAAATGGCAAATGATTTTTCACATAGTTTCAGTTTGAATTTGATATTTTAAGGCGTGCTATAACACGATATATACCACCTCGTCAATTTTTTTAATATTGTTTTAGTAAATTACACAACTACATGTATATTGGCATATCTATCAAGGAACTACAGACTTGGTGTCGAACGTTACAAAACGTGGCAGTTGGCCTACCAACGGGAAAAATAAAGGTGGTCTGTCCAACTCCGAGGCAAGGCCATGCGCCGCAACGCGCGGTCGTCAGTACAGCGATTCCACGCTCAGTAGTTGACCTTGACGAGACCACCATGTGTACCACTGTCTCTCGGCTGGTGCAGTGTTTATTTTCTTCCTCGGTTGGTAAAAACAGGTCTTTTTAACGATGACGTGGTCCTCAAAATATAATTTTATTACTCTTTTTGTTCTAATATATTAATAAAATCTTATAAAATTATAATATTATGAAAGTATTTTTCATAACAAATATATATACACATTTTTCATACGTTCAATCTAAAACTACTAACAATATTAATAGCCGAAGTTTAAAATATTTAACTGCATGGATTCTAGAATAGCTTATTTTTAACCAAAGAAAGTAGTTCAAAATAATGTGTATGTTTTATCATAAACAAAGCTTCAATTTGCAGTACTGTTCGTTGAATCTGGTCCCGTGGTCCTCTCTGAATTTTTATAGACAGCTCATTGTAAATCCTGTCAAATTACGAGGCAAAAGCTACACTACATATTTTTTTTACTTTTCAAAACATATATATCTTGTCATACAACTAGTTCTAGTTGATATTAATTAATTAATATTCACTTACAGATTCGTGGTATCAATGTGTCAGAGTTTTAGTTTCGAGGAACTTGTTTTGTCGCGTATAGGATGGTCCAAACACAGCTCAAGAAGAGGAGCGTCGTGGGAGAGAGGACGATGGCGGCAGCGAAGTGTGGTGAAGTGAAGAATCGTCCAGTTATGGCCTAGGCCAGAGTTTGGCCTAGATCAGACTTGGGTGATAGCAGTTATGGACCTAGATTGGATCAAGCTTTTATTAATTAAATTTTGATTCGGAGTGGATTTAAAGAAGGCCTTGGTCCATTAGCAGTTCTAGCCCATGTGTAACAGACTGCCGTATGTTGCTACTGGCTTGGGCAACGTGATGGCCGTGGCCCATTATGGTCAGGTATTTGTGCCATGAAAGGAGGCAGTAGGTTCATGTCGAAGGGGACGAACAGAATGATTGAAGAATCCTCTCCATCCTCGGACTCGTCTTCCTCCTGTCTAAGTGCTACAAATTTTGCATTCAGCAAAACTGGGCTTAAGATTGTGAGGGAAAGTATAGTAAAATTTGTAGTGTATGGCCAGAAAATTTTGAATTCCCTAAACTCTTTGTTGTCGGTCGGTTAAGATTGTGATGGAGAGTTTAGTAAAATCTTGCAAGATGAAGTCTGATTGGTGAATTGCAAGAACGTTAGGAATTGCTGACCTTGTGTGGTGATATAAATCTAGTTGTCCCTCTATTCCAGAGAAATTCATATGAAGTATAATGACCACTTCCCTATATGTCAAACAAATTGACATGAAGTATGTAGGAGCACTGACAAACCGGTAAGTAAATAAAACCTTGCAAATTGCGCTAGTTCATTGACCCATTTTTCAATTACTGCTCTTTGCAATGCAACCACTTTGAAAATAATCTCTTAAATAGTATTAGATATTGCATTATTCATAGAAGGATTGTAAAAAAGAAAAAGGCGTATAAAAAATTATTGAAAACAAAAAGAAACAAGAAACAGGAAAATTTTTAGAATCTTCATCTCGAAATGTATAAGATTTTCATACCCCAAATTTTACAATCTGAAGTCCTCTATGATTCCACCGCACTATTCCCTAGATTAGTAGATAGTACTCACAGATACATTACTGAATTAACTCTTACATCACATAAACCAACATTAATATTACATAACCAGGTCTAAATAACCCATAATAGGTAGAGATTACATAACGAACCAATCAAGCCAAATGTTTACATTACATAGGCAGAAGCAGAAACGAACAGCAAGAGGTGAGACCACTTCTTGCCACAAGCAAGTGACTGGGGGCAAAAGGGTGTCTTACCACTTTCCAAGAATTTAGACAAAAGATATACACAATCATCATCAAAATCTGCCTAACCAAGGTATAGTAGGCGTGTGGTCTTGATCCACAATCTCCACTGTCTTCTTCCCCGTCTAATCTTGGCGTGGTATAGTAGGCGTGTGGTCTTGATCCACAGGTTCTGCGTTATTTTAGTGAGCGAAGGTTAGCACAAACCACCGTGCTCTATGAGCCAATGCATAGAATGCAATAATATAGATGCATGGCTTAACAAAGGGAGGCTTGATATTCATTTATTTGCGAAATGCCATAATTAAATTGCAGTAAATAGAAATCTTAAGACTTATCATTTTTAACCAAACCATATTTGTAAAGTTTGACAAAGTGTGCAATAATAATTGAGGTGCAAGTTTCATCCATCTGTCACATGGTTCCATCCACCATATGCCATTTTGTTACTAAGGTTCTAATCACCTATTATAATCACTGGGTTCTATCCACCCAGGGGAAATCATATCAGGGTTCTATCCACCCATCATGTTTTTCATCCTACCCACAATGTTCATTTTATAAATAGACACTAACATGAGTAAGTTCCCATGCCTACCCATGATCATGGGTATGACTGTTCGAATAGTTTTTACTCTATAGAGATTGTACATTTTACCCACAAGAGATAACCAACTTGTTATATTCTGCATATTTCCTTAGACATGCACATCAAGAAGATCATCATGAGGCCTTTACAATGTATCTCCCTAGCAAGGCTACACCCACTATGGTTTCTACCAACTGTGAGGTCCTACTCACCCTCTCCAAATGCTCTTGCGCCACATGATGACTTCTATTCAGCGTCATGACCCGTGTTCCACTGCATGACGCAACCTACGCCGGGTTGATCCAGATTAATTAGCCAGGTCATATCCATTATAGACTTATGGTTGCACTAATTTACATTGGAAAGGGGTTATTAGATTTAAAGGAAAACGCGTATGCTACGAAAGCAGAAAACAAAAATTTTCTACCGCGTACACCAGGACATCATGCTAAGGAAGGATCATGGATCATTACCACTTAGACGCGCAGCGCAACGGAAGAAGAGTTGGAAACCAATCCAATCACGCGCGTCGAGGTAGTAGTGGAAGTAGCCGATCGTCCCGAATAGATCGTCTCCTCCACGCACGCTGATCAACACTGCAACGAGCAGCGCCTCCACCGGTATCCACACGTCCGGGGCTGGAACGCCGATCGCGAGTGTACTAGCACTCGCGAGCGGCTAGGGTTTGGCTCGGGAGGTGGCGGCTAGGGTTTTGCTAGATGTTAACAGTGACGAATCCCCTCTGCCCCTCGCCTCCATATATATAGACCTCCTCACGTGGGCCTTGTGGACCGAGGCCCAATAGGAGTCTATTCGGATCTCTATCCGAATTGAGCCCATATCCGAATCATATTCGAATTAGTGTTCCAACCCGTTAAGCGTGCGACCCTGTAGGTTCACGTATACTTGGTTGTGACCCGGAAACGCCTTTCCGGTCACCATGTTAATAGCGGCCTCTAGTAAGACATATTAACCCCAAAGTATATGTAAAGATCACATCGGCTGAACCTGTAATGTTCTCTCATGTACGAATCCCTTTGTCTCACGATATAGATTGAGCTCAAGGCGAGACCTGTGTCATCCTCTTAATAGCTCAATCACTCTCTCGATTCCGTGATGGATTATAAATTTATGATTGACTCCTCAATCACCTTGGCATGGCTATGCACTTTCATAATCCATTACATCGAGAGGCCCAGAGATATCTCTCCCATAAGGAGGGGAAAATTCTATCTTGATCATTCACATCCCACTACATGTTTCATGGCAACCCCGAAGACTACTTTTATGACTACCCAGTTACGGAGTAGTGTTTAGTAGTCCCAAAATAAGCTACTACTCATGTTGGGAACCATGATGATCTCAAGTCTAAGGATTCTACATAAACACTACTTGAGACCAACTGATGACACATGGAATCTCTGTAGTGTCTCATGGCAGGTCTATCCAACATATGTTCACTAACACATGTCCATATTATTGATTTGATATCACCATACCATGATCCATGAGACATGATCATCAATCAATACATATGCTGATCTTTGTCCTTGAATCATATTTGTTCCTCATATGATATATGATCAGGGATTATTTAGAAATAGCAACATTTTAGTATTTAAGAGTCTCATGAATAAGTCACGTACTCATTGATCAATAATGATGATGTCTATTCCAAGGAACAAAGTAATGTATCATAAATATAGTATGTAATATATACAACATCTCCATGTTGCCTCTAGGGCATATCACTAACAGTCTCCCACTTGCACTAGAGTCAACCATGTAGGTATCTAATACCCATTGCCCTAGTGTGAGCCTGATGCTTTGGCTGGGGAAGCGGCTTTGTCAACGGATTTTCAATGTTCAAATCCGTTTGTACTTTGCATATCTTCACATCGCCTCTCTCCACTATCTCGCGGATGAGATGAAATCGTCGTAAAATGTGCTTGGACTTCTGGTGCGATCTAGGCTCCTTGGCTTGTGCAATGGCCCCACTATTGTCACAAAGACAGTCCATTGGGTGGAGGCACTAGCCATCACACCAAGCTCGTAAATAAATTTCTTGATCCAAACGACCTCTTTGGCGCTTCGTGAAGCTGCTATGTACTCGGCTTCATTGTAGAATCAGCAACCGCTTGTCGCTTGGAACTCTTCCACTACCGCACCGCCATTCAGGCAGAACACAAATCCAGATTGCGATCTAAAATCATCTTTGTCAGTTTGGAAGCTAGCATCGGTGTAACCATTTACAACGAGCTCTTCCTCACCTCCGTAGACGAGGAGCACATCTTTAGTTCTTCTCAAGTACTTCAAGATGTTCTTTACGGCAATCCAGTGACTTTCACCTGGATCTGACTGGTATCTACTCGTAGCACTTAAAGCATACAAAACATCTGGACGTGTACAAAGCATGGCATACATAATGGACCCAATAGCCGAAGCATATGGAATCACATTCATTTTATCCCGCTCATCAGGTGTACTAGGACACTGATTCTTGTTAAGATTTATACCATGTAACATAGGTAGAAAACCTTTCTTGGAATCATGCATGTTGAACCTTTTCAACACCTTGTGAATGTACGTATCTTGGCTTAATCCAATTAGCCTTTTTGATCTATCTCTATAGATCTTGATGCCTAGAATATATGCCGCCTCTCCTAAGTCTTTCATAGAGAAACTATTTTTAATGAAGACTTAACAGATTCGAGCATAGGAATGTCATTTCCGATCAATAATATGTCATCCACATATAAGACCAGAAATACAAGTGCGCTCCCACTAGCCTTTTTGTAAACACAAAGCTCTTCTTCGTTCTTGATGAAACCAAACCCTTTGATTACTTCATCAAAACGAATGTTCCAACTCCGAGATGCCTGCTTTAATCCATAAATGGATCTTTGCAGCTTGCATATCTTTCCAACTGATTGCGGATCGACAAAACCCGTGGGCTATGTCATGTACACATCCTCACTCAGATTTCCATTAAGGAAAGCTGTTTTGACATCCATTTGCCATATTTCATAGTCGAAGTATGCAGCAATCGCTAGAATGATCCGAATAGACTTTAGCATTGCGACGGGCGAAAAAGTTTCATCATAATCAACACCCTGAATTTGTTTGAAACCTTTGGCCAGCAAATCGCGCTTTATAGATGTGAATATTTCCATCAATGTCTATCTTTTTCTTGAAAACCCATTTGCACTCAATGGTTTTAACACCATCAGGTGGATCAACCAAGTTCCAAACTTGATTACTGTGCATGGATTCAATTTCGGATCTCATGGCTTCAAGCCATTTCTCAGAGTCTGGTCCCACCATCGCTTCTTCATAGGTCTTAGGCTCATCATTGTCTAATAACAATATGTCCCGTTGTTGAGTAGTCAAGAACATGTACCTCTCAGGTGCACGACGTGACCTCTCTAACCTACGTGGTGTCATTGTGTCCACAACAGGTTCATCAACAGTTTGTTCATTCTGTTGTGGTTCTGTAGGGGCTGAAATGTTTTCAGGTGTTTCTCGAATTTCTTCAAGTTGCACTGTGCTCCCACTATCCATTCTTGAGAGAAACTCTTTCTCTAAGAAAACACCATGACGGGTGACAAACACTTTGCCTTCTTCTTTATTATAGAAGTAATATCCTTTTGTTTCCTTAGGATACTCGATAAAAAAGCATTTATCAGATTTAGGAGTGAGCTTATCAGATTGTAAACGTTTTACATAGGCCTCACATCCCCAAATCTTAAGAAAAGACAAGCTAAGACGTTGTCCTATCCACATCTCGTATGGTGTCTTTTCTACTGATTTTGATGGACCCCTGTTTAGTGTGAACGCGGCTGTTTCAAGAGCGTACCCCCAAAAAGACAATGGAAGATCACTTTGGCTCATCATGGAGCGCACCATGTCTAATAAGGTGCGATTTCTCCATTCAGATACCCCATTCCATTGAGGTGTTCCTGGTGGAGTCAATTGTGGAATAATTCCACAATCCTTCAGATGATTACCAAACTCATGGCTCGAATACTCGCCTCCACGATCAGATCGTAGAAACTTGATTGTCTTGCCTAAATGATTTTGCACTTCATTTTGGAATTCTTTGAACTTTTCAAAGGATTCAGACTTATGATTCATCAGGTAGATATACCCATATCTACTAAAGTCATCAGTAAAAGTTATGAAGTATTGAAAACCACCTCTGACTGTTAAGCTCATTGGTCCACATACATCAGTATGTACGAGTGCCAATAAGTCATTTGCCCGTTCACCTTGACCGGTGAAAGGTGCCTTTGTCATCTTGCCAAGTAAACAAGATTCGCATGTCTCAAATGATTCAAAATCAAATGAGTGCAGAATACCATCTCTATGGAGCTTCTCCATGCGTTTCTCATTTATGTGACCTAAGCGACAGTGCCAAATAAACGTGGGATTCAAATCATTCGGACGTTGCCTCTTTGCATTAATGTTATAGACCGGTGACCCTTCAAGAGTAAGAACGTATAACCCATTCACCAATGGAGTATGACAATAGAACATATCTTTGAAATAAAGAGAACAACCATTGTCCATAGATCTAAAGTCATAACCTTTTGCTTGCAAACATGAAGCAGAAATAATGTTCTTGGAAAGGGATGGAACACAATAACAATTATTCAATTCCAAAACTAATCCTGAAGGTAAGATAATGGCATGGTGCCAACAGCTACTGCAGCAACTTTTGCTCCATTGCCAACGTGAAGATCCACTTCGCTCCTCCTCAAACTTCTACTTCTTTTTAGCCCCTACAACAATTTGCAAATGTGAGCAACCGATCCAGTATCAAATACCCAAGAATCAGTTGATGAAGTAGCAAGATTGATCTCTATAACATTTATACCTGGAGTGGAAGTCGTACTTCCCTTCTTCTTCTCAAGATCCTCCAAGTACTTTGGGCAGTTCCTTTTCCAATGTCCTGATTGCTTACAGTAGAAACAATCTGCATCAGGATGGGTAGCGCCCTTCTTGTCTTTCTTGGCCTTAGAACTGCTCGCGATCGCATCAGGAGCTATCTTTCTTTTGACCGCGCTTCTCTTGACATAGGGTTTGCCCTTGCCTTTCTGCATCATCATCACATGATTGCTGCTTTTCTTAATGCTTTCCTCGGTAGATTTTAGCATCCCATGCAACTCAGCCAGGGTCTTGTCCAGGTTGTTCATGTGATAGTTCATTATGAATGGCTCAAAGCTCGGGGGAAGCGACTGGAGAATCACATCAGTAGCCAACTCTTGGCTAAGGGGAAAACCAAGCTTTTCCAGACTCTCAATGTAGCCAATCATCTTAATCACATGAGGGCTGACGGGATTCCCTTCTGCAAGCCTGCACGCAAACAAGGACTTTGAAGTGTTGAACCTCTCGGCCCTTGCTTGGTTCTCAAACATACCACGTAACCCCACAATGATATTGTAGGCATCTGTGTTCTCGTATTGCTTCTGAAGCTCAGAGGACATTGTTGCAAGCATGAGACAGCTCACATCAATGTAATCATTTGTTTGCTTCTCATAAGTTCTCCGTGCAGCCACAGTAGCATTATCAGGCAAGTCTTCGGGGTAAGGAGACTCAAGGACATACACCTTGCGCTCTTGCTTGAGAACAATTCTCAAGTTGCGATACCAATCCAAAAAGTTTGTTCCATTGAGTTTTTCTTTCTCAAGAACAGATCGCAAATTCAAAGTACTGGATGCGGCGTTAGCTGACATGATCTACAACACAAGAATATGCAAAGTTTAGCACTATGTTTATGTTCATCTTTTATTAAACTATTTAACAAAAGACTCCCACTATGAGTTTTGCAACAAAAACTCCCTCTAAGTTACATAGTGGGTCAAGATCCTCATTTCACTAATTCCTAGTGAGCTTTGGCATCACAGCTAGAAAACTAGTGACATGGGTAAGAAACACCTTGCTAATCACATCCCTATGTGACTCTATTTTGGGTGACATCAGTATGCCCCGGCCCCAAACTATGCCCCAAGGTCCAAAACTATTTTGATAACCTTGTTAAGTAAACCAAATGTTTCCGCATGTAGATGTCCGACATCTACCCCAAATAATGATGATAACAGACGGCACTCTACTTTGGTAGACCTACCATACGGTGATCATTATCTTTTGATGCAACATATGGAAGGGCATAAACACCTAATTTTAAGAGGGATTCTATCCTACCAAAACAACATATCACATATATCATTGCATAAGAATAAGATAGATAATATCATAGATAAACACATTTAAGCTGTGAAGTAGTATGGCCCAAAAATGGTGATATCCATCTCCATGTAGGTGTAGACGATCTCCATCCTCCACATCACTCCTTTAGGCCACCATGCTTGAAAGCTTGTAACCTCAAAACTAGGTTACTACCAATAATTGAAGATTATGAAGATAGATTCAAGCATTAAGGTTGACACGCAGGTCGTTAAATACAATATATACAGCTAACAATAGCTGAAATAGTCATGACACGCAGGCCATGAATGAATGTTACATGCATCACATACATCTCATACATTCCAATAAGCTATAGGGCCATACTATTTTCACACCATTCCCTGCAAAAACAAGTTAGACGTAGAATCGCATTCTACCTAACGATGTGAATCCATGACGCTATACAAGGGGGGATACACACGGCGGTCCCGCTATACAAGGGTTTCAGGGCAGCGCCCTCAAAACCTCACAGAATTACATAGATCGCATCTATGAAATCACTATGAAAATCTTATCGAGCCGATCAAATCAACCCAAATCCGAGCCATTCAAAATGTCTCAATTTTCATTAGATCAATCATATTGATCATCGCGATCGGTATACTTGAGGAGACCACAACACAAGACCTCGATCTGTTGGCTCGATTTACAGATTGTGTGCTCAGTTAGCCCCGATGGTGATTCCAGCCAGTAGGGGCAAGTCGCACGTACATCAAAGAAGGAGCACGAACTAATCTTATTGGTCATATGATGCTATCAACTCATACCTATTTCAACCCCTTATGACCGATTGATCTCATCAACCCGTGCTACCACCGATTCATCACATGAACCACCTGATCCAGATTACAAACTAAGCAAGATGGCTCTGATACCACTAAAGGAAAACGCGTAGGCTACGAAAGCAGAAAACAAAATTTTTCTACCGCGCACACCAGGACATCATGCTAAGGAAGGATCATGGATCATTACCACTTAGACGCGCAGCGCAACGGAAGAAGAGTTGGAAACCGATCCAATCACGCGCGTCGAGGTAGTAGTGGAAGTAGCCGATCATCCCGAACAGATCGTCTCCTCCACACACGCCGATCAACACCGCAACGAGCAGCGCCTCCACCGGTATCCACACGTCCGGGGCTGAAATGCCGATCGCGAGTGTACTAGCACTCGCGAGCGCCTAGGGTTTGGCTCGGGAGGTGGCGGCTAGGGTTTTGCTAGATGTTAACAGTGACGAATCCCCTCTGCCCCTCGCCTCCATATATATAGACCTCCTCACGTGGGCCTTGTGGACCGAGGCCCAATAGGAGTCTATTCGGATCTCTATCCGAATTGAGCCCATATCCAAATCATACTCGAATTAGTGTTCCAACCCGTTAAGCGTGCGACTCTGTAGGTTCACGTATACTTGGTCGTGACCCGGAAACGCCTTTCCGGTCACCATGTTAATAGCGGCCTCTAGTAAGACATATTAACCCCAAAGTATATGTAAAGATCATATCGGCTGAACCTGTAATGTTCTCTCATGTACGAATCCCTTTGTCTCACAATATAGATTGAGCTCAAGGCGAGACCTGTGTCATCCTCTTAATAGCTCAATCACTCTCTCGATTCCGTGATGGATTATAAACTTATGATTGACTCCTCAATCACCTTGGCATGGCCATGCACTTTCATAATCCATTACATCAAGGGGCCCAGAGATATCTCTCCCATAAGGAGGGGCAAATTCTATCTTGATCATTCACATCCCACTACATGTTTCATGGCAAACCCGAAGACTACTTTTATGACTACCCAGTTACGGAGTAGTGTTTAGTAGTCCCAAAATAAGCTACTACTCATGTTGGGAACCATGATGATCTCAAGTCTAAGGATTCTACATAAACACTACTTGAGACCAACTGATGACACATGGAATCTCTACAGTGTCTCATGGCAGGTCTATCCAACATATGTTCACTAACACATGTCCATATTATTGATTTGGTATCACCATACCATGATCCATGAGACATGATCATCAATCAATACATATGCTGATCTTTGTCTTTGAATCATATTTGTTCCTCATATGATATATGATCAGGGATTATTTAGAAATAGCAACATTTTAGTATTTAAGAGTCTCATGAATAAGTCACATACTCATTGATCAATAATGATGATGTCTATTCCAAGGAACAAAGTAATGTATCATAAACATAGTATGTGATATATACAACATCTCCATGTTGCCTCTAGGGCATATTGAAGGACTACGGGTAGGCTATACTAGCGCATATTAAAAATTTCTACCCGTAAACCAAGATCACTGCAGTTATAGATCACGGTCTAACCACTAGATGCGCAGGTGCGGAAGATGATACAGCACGTCGGGGCAGAGTAGTCGTACTACTTCCTCGTTTGCGGTTCGTCCAAACGCTACAGATGCAGCGCCGCCAAAGGTATCCACACGTACGGGAGGAAGCGACGCATGCCGGATTACTAGATCCGCGCGAGCGACAAGGGCATGGGAGGGGTGGCGGCCATGGTTTGAGGATGTCACGAAAAACTCATCCCTAACCCTGTGCACCCCTGCCCTCCTTTTATAGACGTCCTTACAATGGGCTTTTACGAATAGAGGCCCATTAGGACTCAATGCCCAGTCCAACTCGGATCCAATCCGAATTAGGCTTCAGCCCTTAAGTGTGTGACCCTATAGGTTCACGTATGTTTAGACATGACACGAGTACACCTACTCGGTCAATAGTTGGTAGCGGCCTCTAGCAAGACGTACCAACTCCTAAACGCATATAAAGATCATATCGGACGAACCATCACAACGTTATGTACATGCCAATCCTTTTGTCTCACGATATTCGGTCGAGCTCCAAGCTGACCACTCTTTCTCGATCCTGTGATTCGAAATCCCTTACTAGGTTAACTCTTAACCTTAAGTAGCATGGCCATGCATTTCTGGATCCGATCACTCGAGGGGCCCAGAGATATCTCTCTCAGGTAGAGAGGGGCAAATCCCATCTCGACTGACCATGCCTTGCAGCATGCTTCATGACAAACCCGAAAGCTACCTTTATAACTACCCAGTTACGGAGTAGCGTTTGATAGCCCCTAAGTAGGACGATTCACATCCCAATTACATGCGGCAATCTCAGGTCTGAGGACAAGGCGTACACATTGTGTAGAGAGAATCATAAGTATAATAGCTATGTCTCATGTTGGGTCGGTCCAACCCCATGTCTTAAACATGTGTCCACATTATTGGTTTGACATCTCCATGTCTATGACCTGTGAAACATGGTCATCAACCGATACATGTGCTAATCCATCATTCATGTGTGTCCTTACATGAACTCCGACTAGGGACAACTTTAGAATAACCATACAAGTAAAGAGTTTCACAAACAAGTCACATACTTGTTAATCAATACAAAGGTAATATTCAAGGAATATTTATTAAATCATGGATACAACGAAATATCATCATCTCTATGATTGCCTCTAGGGCATATTTCCAACACATATCACTAACAAGATTAAGTCCTTCGGGTTATCTAGGTGGTTCTATCACAAACCACGCTCTCGTGCTCCATCCGCACCAGCCTCTCTTACCATTTGCCCAAATATTTAAGCAAGTTTAGGGTTTTAGGGAATTGAAAATATCCTTACAATTCAAATACCATTCATTTCTATCCAATAACTGCTCAAATATAAGTTTTTATGTTGAAAATGATGTTAGGGCAATTTAATGCCCCCAAGTATCTAAGCAGGACGATACATGGTGCTTAGGTATGGACTTGTCACTAGTATATTTACCATTAATTCTAGGGTCACAAGGTTTTGTGTCCAAGGTAAATGGGTGGGGTGTAACAACATAATTATTAATTGGGATGTAACTATGATTTGACATGAATATAATTTGCATAGTAAACTAGAGCATGCAATTTAATAATTCAAGTCAACATAACTTACATTCAAAAAGAAGGTACAAAATGATCAAAGTATTGACTCACCTTACTCACAAGCTTATTGGTCTTGAGGGTCCTAGTTGGGCTTGAACTGTTGCTCCTCTTGTTCTTCATAGTCTAAACTAGCGATTACAATGAGAATTGAATAAACACCAGCGATGGCAAATAAATCCAAATGAAAATATAAATGAACTCCAAAATTCATGAGTTTCCCCCAATAGAGGTATCATGATTTTAGATGAATTTAGGAACACATTTCGTTGATTTGGATTTAAAACGAGTAAGAACGGGCCCTCCAAATTTTAAATTTTGAAAAATCCAAAAAATAAATAGAGGAAAGAGATTGTTGCACTGACAGCTACGTCCATGGTTTTAAATTATATTCTAATTTATTTTCATATTTGAAATCATGACAGAGGCTGACATTCGGGGCCAGCTGGATTTTAATTTAGTTTTTGAATTATTTTTCTTAAGAAAATCTAACAGTGGCTAAGATGTGGGACCTGAGGGGTTTTATTTTCTTTTCAAATTATCTTGTTTAAGGAAAAAGGGAAGAGTGACTAACAGGTGGGGCTAGCATAGTGAAGATGGCCCACATGTCGGTGACTCAAAACTAGAATATGGTTTTAATTAGAATTCTTAATGAGTTGGGCCCTCGCGTTAGTGACTGATCAATACTAATTAATGAATGTCATTAACAGTAACTTAATTATGACTTAAGACATCATTAATACTAATTATGCTACTACAGTGCTTCTCCCTTATGCTCGAGTAGGGCATGGCCTTGCCGTGCTTGTCACTAGCATGGGATGTGGCGGTGGCTAGGGGCAAGGCCCAAAATGGGTTGCCATGGTCGCACCGCACCCGTAGGTGGCGATGGCGTTGCCAGCGCCAAGCCATAGCGGTGGAGCGGTGGCACGTAGCGGCTGCTGTGGTTTGCCACCATGGCGGTCATGGTGTCGGTGGCGAAGAGAGCAATGGAGAACTCACCAGAGTGAATGGCAAGGCTAGAGAGGTGGCATAGAGGTATGGCGATGGTGGCCCAATGCAGAGCAATGGAGGACCATGGCACAGGAGAGCTGGAGGCATTGCCTGCTAAAATTGGGCGATAGTGAACTGAGGGGGGGTAAGAGGGTGCTCGAAGCATGAGGAATTGACTAGAGACTCACCAGAACGACCGAGGCGATGGGCCATCAAAGTTGGAGTCGATGGCAGCACTGGCAAGTTACAAGGGGAGAAAATGTGATTGCGTGAGGGAGCATGAAGAGGAGGGTGTGGGAAGCGATGTGAAGCTTGGGGGCAGCTTTTATAGCCATGCGGTGAGCTCAGCCGTGGGGCATGGCAATGGAGCATAGGCACACACGATGAGGCGGTATGATAAGGCAGAGCAAGCACATCAAGGTAGGTGCGGAGCTGGGCTAGCATGGCATTGATGTTGGTGCCCTACTCTGCGATGGGACGGGTGCGCATGAGCTTGTCGGTGATGCATGATGATGGCAATGCAAGTGTGACCTTGGCTACAGTGTGGGCGACGCGATAGGGCTTGTTGTGGGCACATGTGGGTGGACACATGGGCATGATCTAGGGTGACTGGTTGGGCTGGCGAGCAAGCGCTTGCGTGAGATTTGGGCGCATGAGCCTGGTGTGGCCATTGTGGCAAGGCAGCACACGGCATGGCCTACTCAGGCGCAACCAAAGCACAGTGAGAAAGAGAGAGGGAAAGGGCGCTAGGTCCGGTTGCGCCGAGCTAGAGAAGAAGCACGCCAGTTAGGTTGGCTGGCTGTTGGGCCGAAGGAAGGAAAAGAAGTGAAGGGCCACCCAACACTATTTTCCATATTTTCTTATTTTCATTTCCATTTTGGATTTAAATTTGAATTTTAGTTGTTTTGTTTTGCAATTGAATTTGGATTCTAAATTTTGAATTGAACTCATATTTGATTTTAATTTGGACTTGATTTGAAAATGGTTTATAATTTAAAAAATTTATTACATTTTGATTTTCAATCCAATTTTTCATTAAAATTTCTTTCTTTCAATTTTTATTTTAATTCATGTTTTGCTTTAACGAAATAAACTTGAATTCAAATTTTGGCTTTGCTTCCAAGTTGTAACATCCCAAAAATTTGCTGTCTTTAAAAAATTTAATTCCAAATTAATTATTTAAAATTTAGAGGGTTTTAATTGGATTTTATTTGAATTATTGGTAATGCTGAAAGAAAATCTCAAATTCTAATTCCATCCTAAAATTTCAAAATTTGAATTCAAAATTTGAAAATTCAAATTCAAATCCCCAAAAAAATTTGAAATCTATAGAAAAATGTCTGTTTTATTTTCTTGGGCCCAATCTAATTTTTTTCTTAGCCTATTCTTCTCTTTTCTTTCTTTTCTCTCTCCTCCTTTTCTTCTTCTTCATCCAGAGTTCATACAGAGAACTCCCATGCATGCACAGCCGCCATGGGTGCCTCCTTGGAGCTCTTGAAACAAATTATTTCCTCAATGGTTTTTTGTGCAATCAAGTGCATTCAACTCCCCTTGTCACCACTCTTCCATTCCCGGCCGTTTCCCCCTCCTTCAAGAGCATTTTCGCGAAAATGAAAGGTTGCCATGAATTGAAGCAATTGGTTGATCTTCCACTCCCATCCTCCTCAGCCCCTATAAAAGGGAGCACCGTATGCCCCTTCTCTTGCTCATCCATCCCCAAAAATCTCAAGTTCCCACTCTCTTTCTCTTGGCCGTAATCTGTATTTTTGTTTCGTCATTCAAACATCGTTCCTCGTCCTTTTGCGCCTCCTACAGTGGAGCTCCGCTACCATTGACCACATCATCACTTCATCTTCACACGTTCTACGAGGTGCTCTCCTTGCCTTCGCCGGAGCTTTGTTGTAGTATTGTTGCCACCGTGGGCCAAATTACGTCACCGTATCTCTCCTTGCGACCGGCCAACCATGCATGTTCGACCACTACCAAGGTGAGCATCATGTTCCCCACGTTCTCCTCTTTGTTTTGCGACCAACCTCACCTGCTTTCTCTTCTCCGTTTGCCCGGAACACCGATGTCAGCCCACCGGCTACCTAAAGGCTTCTCTACCGTGTTCCACTAATCCGTTGGCCGAGCCGCCTGCACCGTTGAGTTCATCTCAACACGTTCTATGTCGTGCTTCTGTCATCCATCACTTGAAGATTACTGAATCCTCGTCGATCTTGTCAAACCATGTTAGTAAAATCGTTTCTATGTGTATCATGTTTTTTCGTAAGTTTCCTAATTTTTGTTCGCATCATATCATGTGCTAGCCTCTAAGCAATTCATCCATTATTTTTATTGAATTTTTCATGGAGCCAATCGTCAGAAATTAAGCTTATCGTGGAAATAACCATTTTTTACTTCCCAACATCAATTCATTGCCTCCGATGAGTTTTAGCCTATGCTACCACCTCTGTAAGACTTGCCTCATCGCGTTCTATGTTATGCTTCCCTTCATTCCTCCAAAAACCTTCCACAATTTTTCTCCTCCAACGCCTAGCCATGGCCATCAATGGCACTTCGTGTTCCCATTTATCCAGTGATGTTTTCAACAATCCTTTCATGTCAAAATATGCTAAACCATCCCAGGTGGTCACCACGCCGCGTTCTAGGCCGTGCTCACCTTACTTCTTTATATTCCATGCCCGAAAATTATTTCTCTCTCCAACCCCATGTCGTTATCACTATCCTTGTCGTCACCGTGCTCCGTTTGATGTGCTGTCACCTCCTACGTGTTCCTTGAGTCCCTAGCAACCTATTTTGCTAATTGGATTACCTCCCGTATCTTTCTTCACTGGCGCCACGCTCAAAATAATGGAGGAGCTACTCTATTTTTACAGTTCACAAAGGAATATTTCGAAGGAATATTCCTGATTTTTCCCTTTTCAATATTTATGCATCCGCCAATTTTCCGATCACTCTTTCTCCCTCATACGAACTCCGAATCCGTTGATTCTTTTTCCTAAATTCATATAAATTCAATATATTACTTCCAGTATATATTTTGTATTTTTTGTGATTTTATTTATATTTATTTGTTTTATTGTTTCACGCGTAAAACCCGACGTCGCTGAAGACCTTTCCGAGCAGCAGCCCGAAGGTCCAGATAGCGTGCAAGAAGGCAAGTCTCCTTTGCTCATCTTGTACCTATGTTTACTAATATCATTTTATTATTTTAAATTTAAATGCATTGCTATATTACGTAAAATGATAACTTCTGTCTTAAGGTTATTAGTTAATCCAATAGTTGTTATACCCTCCTTTGATGTTGACTACCATGTATCGTTGTCACCCTAGGTTTTTCTTGTCTCGGTACTGTGATTATTTTTTTTTAATTTTAGAATAGTAGTAACTGCTTAGACATGCTAGTCGGTCATTATAACCCCTGGAAAAAATATTATCATATGCTTTAATCATCTTGTTCAATAACTTAGTAGCAATAGGTATTACTGCTGCTTTTAAAATAAAATAAAATGGTGAAAATGATTTTTGACTTGGGCGGATGGTAAGATTGGATTGGTGCAGATTTAGCACGAGAACTTGTATTATGAATGTTCCGCCCTAGTCAATTAAAGACCAATGCTTGTGATTGTCCAAACTGAGCACTACCGTACAACCACAAGTCTATATGGTACGACCTAGCTGAATAACTCACAAAGATTTAGTTTAGATATCACCAGTGGTAAGTGGGTACCAGGGTTACTGGAGTTACTCATAGTGAGGCACAGGGATTTACTGTACTCATACGGCGCAAGAGAGGGCTTCTGATTTTGGTGGATTTAATTCTTCAATGGTGAAATCTCAGCGGGTGGTGTCTAGCTAGACTGGAGTGAGGTAAAGGCTTTGTGATAAATTATCTAGATCTCATGCCTAAGGGAGCATGTTGGTTATTAAGATGACTTATCTCTTGTGGGTAAAGCTATACAAACTCTGCAAAGTGTAAAACTATTCGAATAGCCGTGCCCACAGTCAAGGGCGGGCAAGGTGCGCTTTCGCATGGTAGATTTTTTGTTTTGATTTTTAAAGTAAAAGTTTTGGGAACTCGGGAGTGGATGGAACTCTCGGGAGTGTGTCCTGGCAGATGAAGCCAGTGAGGGTGGATGGAACCTGAATTCTTGAACCTTGGTGGCTAGAGATTGTCTACTAGTGTTGATGGTTGGAACCTTCACTAGAAAATTTATCTAGATTCTATTATTGCAATTACTTTGATAAATTGATACTTTCAAAACTATATAATGGTATTTGAACTAAAATATTGTTTTGTGCAAAAAAACATGTTAACTTTTCTTTGTTAAGCCCTGCATCTACTGCATTTTTCCCAAGACTTGCGGAGTACTTTATGTACTCACATGCTACACTAAAAAATAACTCTCAGAGGATTATGAAGCCCAAGAAGGAGATTACAACTACTTCACATGTGGATTCGATGAAGGCTTTCCGGAGTATTAGGTTGCGCTTCTCTAGTCAATTGCCTATAGCGTATTGATGGGCCATCATCAAAGTTTATTTTGCTTCCGCTGTGTTTTTGTTTGAGAGGTCTTATAACCTCAGTTGTAATAAAGTGGCCATAAGGCTTGCACTCTCTATTATTGTAATAAAGCGTCGTTGGTTATGTAATCATCACTTTTTAACTGTGCACACTAGTTTTGATCTGGGACTAGTGCGATAATACACAGAGGGCTCGAATTCAGAAATCCGGTCCCGACAAAGATGGTATCAGAACTAGGTTGACTATAGGATGTGACCTAGATTAAAATGGCAAAACCTTAAGGACTCATATTTATTAAAAATGTATATTAAAAAAAATCTAAGCTTCCTTGCTCTTGTTCTTTTCCTACTTAGTATCCTGTTCTTGTCTTTATCTTCACTTTCTAAAATTTTTACTAATCTTTCCTACTATTTCAACCTTGTAGATGGTCGGGTCGTCCTCCATAGGTCCGTGGGATTACTTCTCTCATGGCGAGAATGATAGAGCATTTGTTAGCCTCCTTCGACAGCTTATGCAGTACCTGGAGTAAAATCAACCGCCTATCTTCAGGGGCTGAAAGATTTGGATCATGAACTAGGATTCATGGACGATGGAGGTATTCTTGTATGCACAGGAAAGGAAATTTGACTCCCACAAGTACCCGATAGAGCACCCTCGGACTCGCTGCTCCGACGCCATTCAGTATGCAGCTCATTTGGCTATAGCTGATCTTTGCCGAATTCACAAGGACATCCTACAATAGTCACCTTTCTACTTCTATTTGACCACTCATGCAGGACAGCGCTACCCGGAGCCCTTCGAGATCATAGTGGATGACCCTCGGCTGATGCATCAAGTCCAACTTACCCAGGCGATGGCAACCACCTACCCGAGCGCCTTGCAGGAGATCAGCTAGCTTCGAAAGCTCCTTACCTCCAGCTACTAGCACTCTGACACCCTTCGTGCTCAACTCATCAAGTGCCAGATAGCTCTCTTAGTGGTTGACCAAGAGAGGACCACAACAGAGGCCGAGCTGGAGCGTCTTACGGCTGCAGCCACCTACATGCCGTCTTCACTTGCACCCGCCATCATCCCCAACCACTCGGTGCTGACTCGACCTTTCGGACCCCGCACCAGGCTTACAGCACGTAAGAGCGTGTATGCCCTAGTCTACCACCTGACATCAACATCAGACGTTCCAGCAGAGGACGTAGTCCTTCCTGTTCCCGTTCCTACTCCCGGTCACCTACCTTTAGTCGTAGCCGTTCCCGTTCTCATTTGCCGGGCAATTGCACCAGGTGTGGTGATGGTCAGCACCACATGGACGAGTCTGAAGAGGACCCTGAGGAGTGCATCACCTTGGGGGATGAGTAGTTCGTTGAGTCAGTAGTATGCAAATAAATGCTCACATCCTTATAACGTTCGATACTATTTGCTGGTGTACTAGATGGACTGTACCAAGCCTTTGTGCACTTGTGGTATAGCTATCCTTAAACTATTTTGATTTTAAGATAAGTTTCTTCTAAGTTTGTGCTTGCTTTTCTCTCATGTGTTTGTTTGGGATGTTGTTTAGTTGTTCCCCAACCTCTTATCTATGCTACTTCCCTCTTACCTTTTGTCAACCCTGGTTAACCAAGTATAAAGAGTAGATAAATTGTGCCAATTGTGCCATTACTCTTACCAATTCTGAAGGAATTCGAGTAGAGTATAAGTCTAATGCACCTTAAAAGAGTTGATGTGTGTTGAACAACTTGAAGGGAATAACTTTGGAAAATGTGCCCATAGTAAGGGAATACCCAGATGTATTTCCTAAAGATTTGCCAGGAATGCCACCGGACAGAGAGATTGAATTTGTTATTAACTTGGCACCTGGTATAGCTCCGATTTCTAAGAAACCATATCATATGTCAACAAATGATATAGCCGAAGTTAAGAAGCAGATTTAGGAGTTGCAAGAGAAATGTTTTATTAGACCAAGTTCTTCACCTTGGGGGCACTAGTACTTCTAGTGAAGAAGAAAGACAACAGTCTTCGCATGTGTGTGGACTATAGATCCTTTACCCAGGATTGATGATTTATTTGATTAGTTGAAGGGATCATGTGTTTTCTCCAAGATTGATCTTCGATAAGGTTACCATCAAGTGAAGATTAGACCAGAGGATATACCAAAAACAACATTCTCTACTCAGTATGGACTGTACGAGTTTACATTGATGTCTTTTGGCTTGACAAATGCCCCAGCATATTTTATGAATCTAATGAATAAGGTGTTTATGGAATATCTGGATAAGTTTGTTGTTGTATTCATAGACGATATTCTTATGTACTCTAAGAATGACGAAGAACATGAAGAACATCTGATGATAGTTTTGAAAAAACTCAGAGAAAACCGTTTGTATGCCAAGTTTAGCAAGTGTGAATTTTGGTTGAAGGAAGTAGCATTCTTAGGACATGTGATTTCTGCAGGAGGAGTGTCTGTAGATCCAGGAAAAGTGAAAGATGTGCTCAATTGGGCACAACCCAAATCAATATCAAAGATCAAAAGTTTTCTGGGTTTAGCAGGTTCTTATCATCACTTCATTGAAGGTTTTTCCAAGCTTGTGAGACCTCTCACCCAGTTGCTAAAGAAGGAAAAGAAGTTTGAATAGACTAAAACTTGTGATGATAGCTTTCAAGAACTGAAGAAAAAGTTAACTTCTGCACCAGTCCTAATACTTCCAGATATTAGGAAGGATTTTGAAGTTTTCTATGGTGCATCAAGACAAGGTCTTGGCTGTGTATTGATGCAAGAAGGAAAAGTGGTAGCCTATGAATCAAGACAATTGCACCCACATGAGGAAAACTATCCAACCCATGATTTAGAGCTAGCCGCCGTTGTGCATGCTCCAAAATTATGGAGGCATTATTTGATCAGTAATCGTTGTGAGATCTACACGGACCACAAGAGTCTAAAGTATATATTTACTCAACCTGATCACAATCTGAGACAAAGAAGATGGCTTGAGTAAATAAAGGATTATGATGTGGGAATACATTATCATCCAGGGAAGGCTAATGTAGTTGCCGATGCCTTGAGCAGGAAGAGCTACTGTAATAATCTGATGATTCAAGATGGTCAGCCTGCACTTCATGAAGAATTTTGACGACTCAATTTGGAAGTAGTAGCGAAAGAATTTCTAACTACTTTGGAGGTTCAACCAACTTTAGAAGACTAGATCAAGACAGCTCAAAGAGTGTAATACCTCAGGACCCATATTACCCTAGGATGCCACTAAACCTCTCTACAACTAGCCAAAGTATAAGATAAAATAAACTGGCAACATTTTAAAACATGGTAAACTAAGCGGAAGCATAACAAAACAAAGGTAAAGTCTAATTGAGGACAACCACCATCAATTTAATCAAATAAAACAGTTCACCAACTAGCATTATTAAATTTGAAGTAACCATCAATGAGGTATGTAGATAATTGGCTAAAGTCTCCTCATTTTATTACAGCATGAATCACAGAATGAAGTGCATTTGTGTTGTGCCGCTCTACCCTTCCCATGCATGTTCAAGGACCACCTATAGGGGGGAAACAAGAGTGAGATAAAATCTCAGCAAGCAAACTGTTTAGCAAGCTAATTAAACTACAAATGTTTAACCATCAACATTTAATTATCACAAAGCCCACAACTAAATCCTCTACTTCAATTATTAAACCACCGATGACTCCCACGAGTCAAACCTCAAAGATTTAAGCAGATAACATATGTATGCAGTTAATCTATCCACAAGAAAATGCATATGCATGCATATGATCCACTGCACCCTTACTCAACAAGGTAATACTGTGCATCGTACTACGGCAATGTACGATGTTGTACTGGTATGGTCGCGGCGATGTGCGGCGACATCCACAATGCAAAATGACATGTCATGATATGAATAATATGATTCACATGATTCACAATAATATAATTGGAAAGATCAGCAATGTATTCAACAAGTATTCTATCTCCTCTTCCACACATATTTTATCAAGAACACCACCGCTTAACCACAAGTAATTCATCAAGGTATAATCAAATGATTCTTAAATTGCTATCACATAGATCGCATTAAGAAAACATGTAGCAATGGCAAAGCATCTCAGATTAAGAGAAATATTTAATGTGAAGGTAGAATGATTAACGAGTTAAACTATAGCACATCCGCTACGTTTAGTTGCCTCTACCGATGAAGTAAAGCGATCACGCACGGTCAGGAGCGAAGCCACCTGTCCAAAATTATCTCTCAGCACAAGACTACTGCAAGGCAATCCTCAACTTAAGAAAATAAAAATGCTGCTATAGCCCAAACCCGACATTACCCTCTCCGCTCAATGATCCTACGCCTAGCCCACTGTAGCAACGCTGCTTATTATTTTTATATCTTTAAAACTACTAGGGTAATCACATAAAAAGAGATATTTCTGGAAACTATAGTGAAATACCTACAATTTTCAAGTAGATAACTTATTTTTATTTTTTGCTTAAAGGGTACAAATTATTGCGCAAAACAGAGGACATACTCTGTTCTGGCAATCTGGCCAGTCATCTTCTAACTAACACCACCTTCTGTAAACTACTCTAAAATTCATGATTTTTCTACAGTATCTAGATTACAAGATTTCCTACAACTTTTGTTATTATGGCCAAAATTATAAAAAATCATCTACTCTTCTGAAACTACACCCGAACAGCAATCTGTCGCAAACTACCCCTCTGCTATACAACGAAGTTCCCAACTCTATTGCACCCAAACCCCATGTCTAAAAAATCTAGAAAAAATACATGAGATAGGTATCGTCGTCCTCTACAACTTTCCTTTTGTCAAGACCCAAAGAAAAAATCGTTTCGATACTTTAATCTATGCAAACAGTCGCACTGCACGAATCAGCCTACGCGCAGACAGCAGAAAACCCTAATCGGTTAATTCCTCCATTAGAACCCTACTAATCCCGTGCTAAGAACCCTAATTACACCTAAAACAGAGAGAATTGAGATGGAGAAAAGTTACCTATGTGATCCCTCAAGATCATCCCTCTTCTCTTCTCCTCTTCCTCTTCCTCCCTTCCTTCTCTTCTCCTTCCTCTTCCTTGCTTTCTCCTTTGCAGCAAATGGCAGGGCAGCACCTTGGGGGAGAGCTGGAGGCGCAGGGGAGAGAAAGGGGTGGTGACCAGGGGGAAAAAGGGGGAGGGTTTCAGCCATGGCGGGTTTTATGGGGAGGGAATAGGGTTAAGGGGGGGTGCGGCCACCACTTGGGCTGGTTGGCCCAAGTGGCAAGCCCACCCCTCTAGGCAGCCCAAGAAGTGGATTTTTATTTATTTAATTCATTTTTTTATTTTAGACTATTCCACAATTTTATTTTCCCTTCCCATGATTTACTGAAACACCCGGAACCTCTGCGTTTGTACTAAACCTTCCCAGGGACGCCGAAACGACGTTCAGGGCATTACATTCTCCCCACCTAAAAAGGATTCATCCTCGAATCTAACTTTTCAAACCACAAGCAAGAGAACCACAAAGAAAATAGCAAACAAAGGAAACCCACAACTCCGAGTACTCACCAGCCTCGAAGAGCTCAGGTACTTCTTTCGCATTTGGTCCTAAGTTCCCACGTTGCCTCCTTCTCGGACTGGTTCATCCAGAGGACCTTCACATACTTGATGATCATTCTCCTCAAGACCCGCTCTGAGGTATCCAATATACACACTGGCCGACTCTCCAGAGTGAGGTCTTGATCCACCGTGACCTGCTCTAGGTCGATCTTGTGTTCGAGATCCCGCAGATATTTCCTCAGCATAGACACATGGAAGACATTGTGCACTCCACTCAACGAGCTTAGCAACTCCAAACGGTAAGCCAAGCTACCTACACGAGCAACCACTAGAAAAGGGCCGATATGCCGTGGGCTAAGCTTCCCGGTGGTACTAAATCGAACAATGCCCTTGGTTGGTGACACCCGAAGGAGCACAAGGTCACCAACCACAAATTCCAACTCTCGGCGTCGAACATCCGCATAACTCTTTTATCAACTCTGAGCGGCCAATAGGTTTTAACGAACCACCCACACCTTCTCTGCAGTCTGCTGAACAAAGTCTAGGCCAAGCAAAGACCTCTCAACCACCGCATCCCAACAAAGAGGGAAAATACACCTCTGACCATACAAAGCCTCAAAAGGAGCCATCTTGATACTCGTCTGATAACTTATCGGAACCCGGAACAACAACTCTGAGTCCCTCTGTGTACATCGCACTATCCCAGGAAAAGCTAGTGCATACATGTTTAACAGCAATGTATATCATGCAGAAATAACCACGAAATATTATTAAACGAGAATACAGCCTTAAGGCCAAGTCTTACAATAAGGGCACAAGGCCAACAAAATAAACAAAAACAGCGGAAAGATAGTAAAGGTGGCAGCACAGCCCATCCAGCCTCCCACAGGCGAATGACTGTAAGACGCGTCCTACTCGCTGAAGTGGTCCTCACCGTCGTAGTCGCCGTCGAAGTCTGGCAACGGGTTAAGCAAGGTGAGTACGAGAGTACTCCTAAGGTAAGCAAGTAATTTCTTACGCAAGTTACACCAGGAATTAAACAGAGTTGATGTATGCATAATGGATATCAAAGGGAAGCTTAATAGGGCAATGTGCGGAAAGCAATACTTGAACTTAAATACAATAACGTAAATACGAAAAGCTGAATTTTAATACAGTATCTGAAACATTGTTTTTAACAAGTATTATCGTTAGTGTAGGCTCCAACCCACACTAACCTATCCGCGGGAATCCACTCGGACCAGAACCAAGATTGCCATTTGTTTGCTCAAAAACCAAGTTTATAAAATCCAAGTCTAATCTGTGATGATTTTACTCAGCATGTCCATGACCGTGGACACGGCTATCTAGATAGGTCTTAACTCTGCAGAGGTGTACAACTTTACCCACAAGACATTCCCTCTCACTTGAGCCACGCGATAAACACACTACCTTAGGTGTGCGGCGGAGAGTTCATGACAAGGCTGTTCCGCTGATCCATTGCCAAAATAATCACACCGCCACTAAAGTTTCACCACAACTCGAATCCACGAGTTGGAGCCCCCCTGGTGCCATGTGAGACTTCCCACAGCCTACGCCGCGCTCACATTCAGCCTATAGCGAGACTATAATTGAAACTTCACAAATTTCTTAGCCAGGTCCGTCCCATTCAGACTATAGCGAGACTATAATTGAAACTTGTGGTAGTACGAAGTGACTTCATAAAATGAATCACAGATACGGTCCTTATGTTGGTTTAGGCCCATCCCCATTCCCCCGTACACGACAATCAACCAGGTGTCACCAAACATGAGGCATGCCGGTACCCACGACCTAACCATTAGCCTAAGTCCAAAACATAAGTTTCTATTTTTATTTTTAAACAATTTTCATAAACCATCCTTGACTCACCGAAGTCAAGATATCAATTTTCAAAGTCTGTCATTTCATGCGAAAGATTGATCCCACCTAAAATTATACTAAGCCAGGCTAAGCATTTCTATAAAATTTTCTAGTCAATACTATGGTACTAACTAGTTTTCAGCTAGGATGACAAGGTATAGGAATTTGAGATTCAAATTGGGCTATAATCAAAGGATTATGGGTATAACTAGCTTTAAAACAAATTTGAATTATAGTTGAATAAAGATACGCATGCATATACAGTAAAACAATATAAATTCATTTGAAATATTAGGTTTAACATGGTCAAAGGTGTAACTTGCCTTGATCGAAGCCCTACGGGGAATCGTCGAACTCAGCGTCTCCGGAATCGCCGAAATCTAACGTAAAGAGCCAATTCAACGAAAATTCAAAACAAATTCAAATGAAATCCAAACAACTTCCAAAAATTATAAAATAAACTGGGAGACAGAATTTTGAATTTTGGATGTAGACTAACAATTCTTGGAAAGGGATTGAGGCTTTTAAAAGAAATTGGAAATTTTAATTTAAAATTTAAATCTTGGAATTACAAAATATATTCAAAGAAAATTTAAATAAATTTTAAAATTATTCCAGAAATGGATAGATCATGATTTTAGAAAAATTTAGAAATTTGAATGGGTCAATTTGGAGTTAAAATGCAAAAGTTATAGCCTTCCAAAGTTTTAATTCAAATTAAAAGAAAAAGGGGTATTCTCTGGATTATTTTTAAACCGAAAAAGGATTTATGACGTCAGCACGAATTATTTTCCTAAAGGAAAATACAGATTATGACGTCAGCAAGAGAATTTGATTTTCGGCCGAATTATTTTCATACTGAAAAATCAGGTTTAATGCGTCAGCATGACGTCAGCCCTGGGGTTTTAAAAATCGGACAGAGGCTGACATGTGGGGCCCGGATCTGGTGGACTGAGTTCATGGACCCGAGAGGGAGGTGGGGTGGCAGACGGGCGCGCGGAGGCGGGGGTGGCGCTGATGTTGCGCCACGTGGCTGCCACTTGGCGCCACGTGGTCGCTACGCGGCTGCACGCCGCGCAACGCGTCGACGTGGCGGCGCGCGCGAGGTGGCGTGAGGCGCCGGTGGCGGCGGCGTGGCGCCCGGTGGCGGCCACGCCGCTGCCACTCGGCCGGCGGCCGACGGGCAGCGACAGCGGTGGCGCACGGGGACCGAGGGTCGCCGGCGCTCCGGCGGGTGGCGGCGCTGGCCGAGGGTACCAAAGTGAAGAGGAGGACGCGGGGAGTTCACCGGTACCTTGCGCGGAGGCCGAGGGTGACCGGAGGGGAGAATCGGCGGAGAGGGGCGGCGGTCGGAGAGGGGCCTCACGGCGGCGGGGGAGCTCCGGTGGCGCAGCAGCTCGGGGAAGTGGTCGCCGAGGATCGCCTGGGCACCAGCAAGGTCGGGGAGGCACCGGCGAGGAGCGGGGAAGCCTGAGGTGGCTGCGATTGCTCGCCGGAGTTGCTGGTGGCCGGCGGGGCAAATCGAGCGCAGGGAGGGCTCCGAGGCTTGGTTTTGCGATCTAAAGGCACGAGGGGTGGCGGTGTGGGTTGGGGAACCTCGGGGTACCCCTTTTATAGGCCGAGGAGGGAGGTAACGGTCGCGCCCATCTCGCCGGAGTTGCAACGGCTCGGAGGTTTAACGCGACGGTGGTAACAGCTGCAATTACGCGCGATTATGCCTGCAATGGACGCGGTGGAGGTGCAATGGCTATTTACTGTCGGCGCGGGGCATCAATTCGGAAGGAAATCGAAGCTTTAAAAGCTTCGGTTCGCGGCTTCAATGACGGCAGCGGGCGGGGATCGCGCGAGGAAGAAAGGAAAGGGGCGGGGAAGACGGAGCTGACACGGAGGGCCCACCAGTCAGCGAGAGAGAAAAACGGGAAAGAAATGAGGCGGCGGATGGATTGGTGACGCGTGGCAGGAGGAGGAGATCGGGGCCGTCGGGTGCCGCGCGAAGGGGGTAAGTAAGGAGGTGCGGCTGAGATCCCATCCGGCAAGGGAGACTTGATCTGAGCCGTTGGGGTTTCGGGTGGAGGGTTAAGTTGCTACGGACGGGCGGGATGAGATCTGAAAATGGCGAATGGTCCCGATCACTCCACGTGGCGGCAGGAGCGGAGGGGGAGGCGGCCGAAGCGGTAAGTGACAGCGGGTGGAGGGGATTGAGTCGAGCGGGGAAACGAACGGCCCGATACGCGACATGCGTCACGAGCGGAGAGAGGGGTGGCGGGGAGAGGGTTTAAGTCAGATTGGACGGCTGAGGGGGAATCCGGTGGCGCGGGGCGGCCTGATGGCTAACATGCGGCAGCCCGAGGGAGTGTTAGGATTTTAATTTCCTTTTTGATTTCCAGAAATGCTATTTAGCTTTAGAAAACTCAAAAAAATACCAAATAAATTTTGAAAAATCCAGAGAACCTTCTGGAACTCATTGGGACTTAATAAAAATATTTTCCACCCAATTTGATAAGTATATTTTGAAAAAGCACAGTTTGACTTAAAAGGGAAGTTTTAAATTCTTTATAAAATCTCGAAAATTAATGTAATCTCATATTTGACTTTAGGAAGCTGAATTACATTTGTTTTAACTTTCAGTAAGGTAATAAATTCATTTTTAGCTTTTATAAATTAAAGTTTTTAATTTTTGTCAAACCAGGACTGACATAACTCCAGAAAAATCCAATAAATTCCAGAATTGATTTTTAATAAAGGAACAAAATTTTGGGATGTTACAAACCTACCCCCCTTAAAGGAAATCTTGCCCTCGAGATTTGCACTGGCTAGCAAAAGAGATGGGGATGGCTGGTCTTTAAATCTTCTTCTCGCTCCCAAGTGGCTTCGTCTTCGGTGTGGTTGCTCCACTGAACCTTGCGTAATCTGATGGTCTTCCTTCTGGTCTGACGTTCTGCTGTCTCGAGAATCTTGATTGGTTGCTCCTGGTAGGTGAGGTCATCATGAAGGTCCAGAGTTTCTAATGCTGCTTGCTCTGTGGGTACTCGGAGGCACTTCTTCAATTGGGAGACATGGAAGACATTGTGCACTCCTGACATGCTTGGCGGTAAGTCCAACTGATACGCGACTTCACCTCTTCGGTTTAGGATCTTGAAGGGTCCCACATAACGCGGTGCTAGCTTTCCTCTAACTTGGAATCTTTTTACGCCTCTGAGTGGGGATACTCGAAGATAGACGTGGTCCCCGACCTCAAAGGTCAAATCTCGGCGACGGTTGTCCGCATAACTCTTCTGCCGAGATTAGGCTATCTTCAGTCGGTCTCTGATCTTCTTAACCTTATCTTCTGCGTCTTGTAGTAGGTTCGGCCCAGTTTCTTGAGGTTCTCCTTGCTGATCCCGAGGTAAGGGTGTCCTGCACTTTCGGCCGTATAAGGCTTCGAAAGGTGCCATTTGCAGACTGGCTTGATAGCTATTATTGTACGAGAACTCTGCATAGGGCAATAATCGGTCCCAGCTGTTTCCAAAGTCCAGAGTACAAGCTCTCAGCATATCCTCGAGCACTTGATTAACTCTCTCTGTTTGACCATCTGTCTAGGGGTGGTAAGCGGTACTGAAACTGAGCTTACTCCCTAATTCTTCGTGCAACTTCTGCTAGAATCGAGAAGTGAACTGACTTCCTCGATCTGACACTATCTTCTTGGGAACGCCATACAGGCACACAATCCGGGACATGTATAGCTCGGCTAACTTACTCCCGGAGTAAGTGGTCTTGACTGGTATAAAGTGAGCCACTTTAGTTAACCGGTCTATGATCACCCAGATTGAATCATAACCCGATTGTGTCCTTGGGAGTCCGGTTATGAAATCCATACCGATTTCTTCCCACTTCCAATCTGTATAGGCAGGGGTTGCAAGAGTCCGGTGGCCTTTGATGTTCGGCTTGACTCATTGATGTGTATCGCAGGCTTCAATAAACTCTGCTATTTCTCTCTTCATACTAACCCACCAATATTTTTCCCTTAGGTCCTGGTACATCTTGGTACGACCCGGGTGGATTGAGTATGGGGTGTCATGGGCCTCCTTCAGAATCAGGGTTTTGATTTCCTGATTATTCGGCACACAGATGCGGTTCTCGAACCAAACCGTGCCATGCTCATCTTCGCTGAATCCTGGTGCTTTGCCTCTTCTCATATTCTTTCTGATTTCCTGGATATCCTCGTCAACCTTCTGGGCTTCCATAATTTGATCAGGCAAGCCAGGTTGTATCTCCAGGGTGGTGAGGATGCTTGGTCCCATCGGATTTAGACTTAGACGGGTGACTCCCTCCTGAAGTCGGGTCTGGTCTTCTTCCGATATAACCACGTTTGCATAAGACTTTCTGCTTAAGGCATCGGCTACAACGTTCGCTTTTCCCGGGTGGTAATGTATACCGATGTCGTAGTCCTTTATCAACTCCAACCATCTTCGCTGCCTCAAAGTTGAGTTACTGCACAGGTGAAGATATACTTCAAACTCTTATGGTCCGTGTATACTTCACAACGGTTACCGATAAGATAGTGGCGCCAGATTTTTAAGGCGTGCACTACTGCGGCTAACTCTAAGTCATGAGTAGGGTAATTACACTCATGAGGCTTGAGTTGGTGCGACGCGTAGGCTACCACTTTACCCTCTTGCATCAGGACACAGCCTAAGCCTAGGCGAGAGGCGTCGCAGAACACCTCGAAGCCTTTGTGTACGTCCGGCAAAACCAGCACGGGTGCTGAGACTAGTCTTTTCTTAAGGGTTTGAAAACTTTGCTCACAAGCCTTCGTCCATTCGAACTTCTTTTCCTTTTTCAACAACTGAGTCATTGGCTTGGCTAGTTCAGAGAATCCTGCTATGAACCGGCGGTAATAACCCGCGAGTCCAAGGAAGCTCCTGACTTCAGTTACGGACTTCGGTTGCTTCCATTCCATTACTGCTTCTATCTTGGAAGGATCTACAGCAATTCCTTCGGCTATCACAATATGTCCGAGGAAGGCAACCTCTTTTAGCCAGAATTCACATTTACTGAACTTGGCAAAGAGTTGATGCTCTCGAAGTTTCTCCAAGGTGATTCTGAGATGCTGCTCATGCTCTTCTTAATTCTTGGAATAGATGAGGATGTCGTCGATGAAGATCACTACAAACTTGTCCAAGTATTTCATGAATACACTGTTCATCATACTCATGAAATAGGCTGGTGCATTGGTCAGTCCAAACGACATGACCGTGAACTCATAATGTCCATATTTGGTGGAGAAGGCAGTCTTGGGGATGTCTTCTTCACGAATCTTCAGCTGATGATATCCTGATCGCAGGTCAATTTTGGAGAAGACACCGGCTCCTTTCAATTGATCGAACAAGTCATCGATCCTGGGGAGGGGGTATTTATTCTTGATCGTGACATCGTTGAGTGCTCTGTAGTCCACACATAGCCTCAAACTTTCATCCTTTTTCTTGACGAACAAGACGGGTGCTCCCCAAGGTGACGAACTTGGTCGGATGTATCCCTTGTCTTCTAGTTCCTTGAGCTGATTCTTCAGTTCTGCCAACTCATTAGCGGGCATCCGATATGGCCTTTTAGAAATTGGGGCGGTGCCTGGGACTAGGTTAATCACAAACTCGATTTTCCTATCCAGCGGCATTCCTGGCAGTTCCTCGGGAAAAACATCTGGGTATTCCCGCACTATCGGTACTTCTTCCAAGACTTGGAGGTGGAAGAGGGCACATTCTTCTACTTTCGGGATCTGGGGAGAGAAGATCACTTCTACGCCTTGGTCATTGGTGAGGGTGATGGATCTGGTAGCGCAATCGATTCGTGCTCGATTCTTGGCTAACTAGTTCATTCCGAGAATGACATCTAATCCTTGCGATTCCAAAACCAAAAGATCGGCTAGGAATCGGATCCTATCTATGAGCAATTCCACTTTGGGGCACAAGGTCCCTGCTCTCATTTCTGCTCCAGGGGAGTGAACTATCATAGGGTTGCTAAGGGTTACCCTGCCCAACCCATACTTATCCACAAAAGTCTTTGACACAAAGGAATGCGATGCTCTGGAATCGAAAAGAACTGATGCTGGTACTGAATTGACAAGGAACATACCCAGCACAACGTCCGGTGCAGCCTGAGCTTCTTCAGCTGTCACTTGAACTTCTGGACGTACTCATTGACGGTACGATTTCCTTGACACAGGGCTCTGAACTCTTTCTTCTTTAAAGCCAAGGTGCCCGAGGGAATGTGAGCTTTGCGAAACCTTTGCTCGAACTCGTTCCACGTCACCGTCTGCGGGTTGGCATGCGAGGTAGTGAAAGTGTCCCACCACTGAGATGCTAGTCCATTTAGCTAGTGAGAGGCGAACAGGACTCGCTCTCAGTCAGTGCACTGCAAAATATCTAGCTTCTTACCAATCGACCTGAGCCAGTCGTCGGCGTCCATTGGTTTAGCACTGCCGTCGAAGGTCGGTGGCTTGATCCTTAGGAATTCCGAAAGCCGATTTGGAGGTGCTTGGGCCGGTTGATGATGAGCTTGAGGATTGTTGATAGTCTGAGCTAGCAACTGGATCAACTGATTCTGATTAGCCATTAACTGAGCCCAATCTGGTCCTGCTGCTGGCGGAGGCGGTGGAATGGGGGCTGACTGGCTTCCTTGGGCTCCGGGGTTGGCATTGTCACAGGGGTTCCTCCTCGTGTTCACCATCTGCCGAAGCTTCCAGATTTAGAGGGGAGAGAGAGAACTAAAAGGAGAGGTTCCTTGTAACATCCCACCAACCGAACACACAAAAGCAAGAAAAACCACAAATAAGGGCCAAATAAAACTTCTTTTATTTTATGATAATAGTCTCGCGGCTGTTAACATGGGACTACAGCTCGCGGATAGCGCTCCAAGGCTCAAACTCAGGGTTTTCTAAACACTAGCGCTACGCTTGAGCCTCTTCGGAAGTGGCTCGGAGGTAGTGGAGTCCTCATCCTCGGCACGGAGCTCAGCCAGTTCTTCTTCTACTGCACGGAGCTTCTGGGTTGCGGTGTGTAGTTCATCCAGAGTGCCCTGGTACATGTGATCCATGGACTTGGTGAACTCCACCTGTCGTAAGAGACGGGGGTTGCTCTCGTATTCCATGGATGAGAAGTCACTAGCAGCACCAAGAGGAGTCTTCATGGGGAAGTATCGGAAGTCTGTGCGTAGCAGGTCTCGGGCGTAGATGTGCCTTAACTCGTGAATGGCCTCCCGGGCTGCATCTTGTATGCCGTCGAAGAAAGTAGCTCGAGGAAGGGGGGCGTCGAAGATGTGAATGGGCGCGTTGGCTGAAAAGTCCTTGAAGACCTTTACTTCCACCCTCCAGTGTTCCTCATCTCCGTACATGCCAATGTACCCTTGGTAGAGGGGGTACGGGCGGAAGTTGAGCTCCTGCATGAGGCTGTACAGGTCATCCGCGAAGAGTCCGGCAAGGGTTCCGTGGGAGACGCGGGTAGGTTGCTCCATCTAAAATTTGGAAGAGGAGAGAAGTTAGTAACTAGTTTTGGTAAGAGATTGAGCGAAGGAAGAGATGGTTTTAAAAGAGGTATTTCTTATCAAGACATATCCTTAAGGTTGGTCTCTAGCTAGGGTCACGTCTTAGGGTCATTGTTGCTCTGATACCATTTCTGTCGGGACCCGGAACAACAACTCCAAGTCCTCTATGTAAATCGCACTATCCTAGGAAAAGCTAGTGCACACAGAGTCAGCAGTAATGTATATCATGCAAAATAACCACAGAATATTATTAAGCGAAAATACGGCCTTAAGGCCAAGTCTTACAAAAGGGCACAAGGCCAACAAAAGAGATAAAACAGCGGAAAACAGTAAAGGTAGCAGAACAGCCCATCCAACCTTCCAGAGGCGAATGACCGTAAGACGTGTCCTACTCGCTGAAGTAGTCCTCACCGTTGCAGTCATTGTCGAAGTCTGGCAACATATTTAGCAAGGTGAGCACATAAAGTACTCCCAAGGTAAGCATATGAAATGCCTATGCAAGTTACACCGGGAATATAACAGAGTTCATGCATGCATAAGGGTAACAACGGAAGGTTTATTAAGTTCCATTTGTGCGGAAAGCAGTACTGAAATTTAAATACAGTAACGTAAGTTCAAAAGCTGAATTTTTAATATAACATATGAAACAATATTTTAACCAAAGTATTATCGTTAGTGTAGGCTCCGACCTACACTAACCTAACCACGGGCATCCTACCTGGACCATTGCCAAAACCACTATTGTTTTGTTTGAAAAATCAAGTTTTATAAAAAAAACAAGTCTAATTTGTGAAAACACTACTCAGCATGTTCATGACCGTGGACACGACTATCTAGATAGTTTGTTACTCTGCAGAGGTGTACAACTTTACCCACAAGACATTCCCTCTCACTGGTGCCACGCGATAAACATACTGCCTTAGGTGTGCGGCGGAGAGTTCATGATAAGGCTGTTCCACTGATCCATAGCCAAGATAATCACGCCGCCACTAAGGTTTCACCACAACTCGAATCCACGAGTTAGAGTCCCCTCTGGTGCCATGTGAGACTTCCTGCAGCCTACGCCACGCTCACATTCAGCCTATAGCGAGACTATATTTGGAACTTCACAAATTACTTAGCCAGGTCCGTCCCGTACCGGACTTGTGGTAGTACGAAGTGACTTCGTAAAATGAATCATAGAAACGTTCCTTAAGCTAACTTAGGCTCAACCACATACCCCTATGCACAACAATCAACCAGGTGTCACCAAACACGTGGCATGCCGGCACCCACCACCTAACCAATAGCCTAAGTCCAAATCATATGTTTCCATTTTCATTTTTAAACAATTTTCATAAACTATCCTTGACTCACCGAAGTCAAGAACTCATTTTCAAATCGTCATTTCATGTGAAAGATTGATCCCACCTAAAATTATACTAAGCCAGGCTAAGCATTTCTATACAATTTTCTCATCAATACTATGGTACTAACTAGTTTTTAGCTAGGGTGATAAGGTATATGAATTCGAGATTCAAATTGGCCATATACAAAGGATTTTGGGTATATCTAACATTTAAATTGAATTTAAATTAAATATGAATAGAAGTACGCATGCATATACAGTAAAAACAACATAAATAAATTTGAAATATTAGGTTCAATATGGTCAAAGGTGTAACTTGCCTTGATCGAAGTCCTGCTAGGAATCGTCGAACTCGAATTCTCCGGAATCGTCAAAATCTAACGTAAAGAGCCAATTCAAAGAAAATTCAAAAACAAAATTCAAATAAATTCAAAATTTCAAAAAGATTCCAGAAATAGATAGATCATAATTTTAGAAAAATTTAGAAATTTGAATGGGTCAATTTGGAGTTAAAATGAGAAAGTTATAGCCTTCCAAAGTTTTAATGCAATTAAAAAGAAAAAACTCATTTTCTGGATTTATTTTTAAACCAAAAAAGCATTTGTGACGTCAGCCCGAATTATTTTTCTAAAGAAAAATCTGATTTATGACGTCAGCAAGGTAATTAATTTTTCGGCCGAATTATTTTTATACGGAAAATCAATTTATTGCGTCAGCATGACGTCAGCCTTGGAATTAAAAGAGGCTGACAGGTGGGGTCGATCTACGGTGGATCTGGTCCATGGACCGAGTGATGCTGAGGTGGCACGCGGGTGCACGGGGAGCGAGGTGGCGCTGGCGTGGCTTCCACGTGGCTCCACGTGGCTGCCGTGTGGCTGCCACGTCACAGCTTTGTGCCAACGTGGCTGTACACGCGCGGGGTGGTGGGGAGGTGCCTGGGTGGCGCTGGCGTGGCGCCCAGCTGGCTGGCACCTGGCTACCACGCCACCTCCAACTTGGCTCGTCGGGCCGACGTGGCCTGGCCGGCGGCGGCGGAGCTCGGGGCCCGATGGTCGCGCGGAGCTCCGGTGAGTGGTGGCGCCGGCCGAGGGCACTAAAACGAAGAGGGGGACGCGGGGAGTGCTCTGGTACCTTCTGCGACGCTCGAGGATGGCCGGAGCGGAAGATCGGCGGAGAGGGGCGGCGGTCGGAGAGGGCTTCACTGCGGCGGAGGGCTCCGGTGGCGCACGTGCTCGGGAAGATGGTCGCCGGGGATCGTCGAGGCACGAGCAGGGTCAGAGTGGTGCTGGCGGGGCGCGGGGAAGCCTGAGGCGGCGGCGATTGCTCGCCGGAGTTGTTGGAGGCCGGCGAAGGGAAATCGAAGTTGGGGAGGCTCCGGTGCTCGAATGCTTTGATTGAGAGGTGAGGGAGAGGCGGTGTGAGTAGAGGGTGCTCGGGGGTGCCCTTTATAGGCCGGAGGAGGGAGGACAACGGGCGCCCGAATTCACTCCGGTGGTGGAAATTGTAACATCCTAATTTCTGGGGATTTTTAAAACCTTGAATTTAAAAATAAATTTTTAGAATTCTTCTGAATTTAAATAAAGCTCAAATGGAATCTTCAAAATTTTTAAATAATTTAATGGGATTAAATTAAATCTCAACATTAGCTGAAAATATTTTAATTGAGTTCCTTGTGTCACAAGAAATTTTCTGGAATTAAATTAAGCTTCAAATGAGTTTTAGAATTTAATCTGAGTAAAATAAACATCAACATAAGTTGGAAATATTTTATTTGGATTCTTCAGGTCTCAAGGAATTTTCTGGTATTTTTGGTGAATTTTTGGGATTTATTTGCTATTTTCTAGAGCTTTTGGAAATTTATTTGAATTTCTGGAAAAGATTTAATCGGGAAATTTCTCTCGGCCTTCCGATCTTCTCTCTCCTCCACGCGTCGGCCATCCAGCCCATCCCCGCGCGCGCGCCCACCTTTTCTCGCCCGCCGCCTCGGCCGCCTGATCCCCGCCCGCGCCACGTGGCAGCCATCCCCGCGCCCTCTCCCTCTCCCGCGCCCTCGCTCGCTCCATGCCGCCAGATGCTCTCCCCGCGCCACCTGTCGCCCATCCCCGCCTCCCTCGTTCCCCGCCGTCCGATCCCTCCTCGGTGCCACACGGCAGCACCAGCTCGGCCCGGCGCCCTCGCCCGCTCGGTCGCGCGTCAGCCGCCCGATGCCGCCCATCGACACGCGTCGGCCATCCATCCTGCACCCACCCCGCTCACCCCGCAACCCTAACCCTAGCGTCGCGCCCGCGCCGCCGCCGCGCAGACGCTCCGCCGCCAGATTCGCGCCGTGGCTCGCCCGACCCGCTCGCCGTCCGACGGTTGCGTGTCGCCTCCCCGCCTTCGTCTCGGATGCGGACGCCCGCGCCGTCTCCCTCCCGACCATCCTCGGTTCGCGTGCCATATAAACCGCCGCCGCCTCGGTTCGTGCGCTCCACCCGTCGCTGCCGCCCTCGCCTCCCGTTCTTGCCTCACGCGCCGCTGCGAGACCCGCCGCGGCGCCGCCTCGCCGCAGCCGAGACTCCGCCGCTTGCCGCCCGACCGCCGGCGGTTCGCCGCCGCCCGAACCGTCGGTAAGCCACGGCGCCGGAACCCTCTTCCCCTCCTGCTCGTCGGACCCTCTCGCCGCTCGCCGTTGCCGCTGGACCCTCCGCTGTGCGCGCTGGTCGCTGGAGCCGCCGCCACCGCCTCTTGCTGCCGTTGCCGCCGCTCGCCAGACTTCGCCACGGTCGCCGCCGCGCGACCGCCTCGGTCGTGGCGCAACCCCGCGCCGCACCGCGCTTCACTCGTCCCCCGCGCTCGCGCTCCGCGCGCGTCCGCGCTGAGCAGCCAGACGGCGCGCCAGCCACACGTCGACCATCGCCCGTCTCCCGCCTCCGCGCCGCTCGATCCCACCGTCGATCTCACCCTCCCATCCGGCCGCACAGATCAAGCTGCGTGGTTTCTCCTCAGCCGTCGGATCCCGCCGCCGTCATCGCACCCGAGCCGAAGCCACGTTAGCCCTACCCTATGTGGCAGCCACGTGGCGATGCCACGTCAGCGCCACGTCAGCCCAACCCGCCCCCTCGGTGCCACGTGGCAACCATGTCAGCCGCCACGTCACCCCCGTGCCACGTGGCAGCACATGCGCGCGCCACGTCAGCACCCTCTCTCCCGCGTGCACTATTTCGTGCGCCGGGTGCACCGTGGACCGAGCCTCCCGTGGACCGGGTTCACAGCAAAGTGCGATTTCCGAATTTTTTCGATTTAATTTCTGATTTATTTTCCGAGAGCCCGTTCTCCTCCATCCTAGCTCCGATTGACCCCGTTCTTTTTTTCTAAATTCATCTAAAATCGAGCTCTAGCTTTTGGTTCTGGTTTTATGAATTTTGGAGTTCATTTGCTTATCATTTTATATGTTTCTTTGGTTTCAGTCGTTTTCTCTCTCGTTAGATTCGGATTCCGGAGGAGCAGGAGCGACGCCCGAAGACCAGGAGTACCTCGCTGAGCATAACCAAAGCAAGTCGTGACCTTTGATCATGTTGAACCCAGTTTGCAATCTATTATTTATGTATTTTATTTTAAATTACGTTGCATCGCTATTTTTATTCAAACCCTCGTATTGGTAGTTATCGTCCCAATTGAGTTTATCCCTCTTTGTTAATTTGGAACACTATGATTAGACTGCTTAGTTGGCTTATACTTTACGAATAGTCTCGTCATCACATGTTAATTATTAATTTGACTTAATGACATATAGAACTGTGGTTGGTGCCACGTTTATTAAAATTTGTGCCACGTCATTGGTGTGACGTTGGCTTGGTTATACAAAACTTGGTTTTGCACTCGGGTGAGTGATCGTGCAGTAAAGGGGGAAGTGCAGGTGCACTTTGGAGGATGTGGCAGTCTCGCCCGGGTAATGATAAGGGCTTAACTTTATGCGCCATTGATCTGAGCTTTACCGTGCAAACCACATGTTTGGTTTGGGACGGACCTGGCTGACTAATTTGGGAAGTTCGAACTTTAATCTTGCCATTGAGATGAACATGGTTGCTGATTTCCATGTGGCACAAGGGGGGGTGTGATGCGAAACCCTAGCGGGCAGATTGAGTTGTAACTGAACATTGTAAAGGCCTTGTTGTGATTTTCTTTAATGTGAGGATTATCACATCGTGTGGGTACAGTTGTGCAACCTCTGCAGAGTGTAAAACTATTCGAATAGCCGTGTCCTCGGTCATGAACAATGCTCGGTGATTTCACACGAGGGGTAGTTATTTCTGAAAACTTGTGAACTGTAGTTGGTACAGTGGATGGTTAATTCACTGTTGGTTTAACTTGTGGATGGGAGGTCCATAAGTGGTTGGTTTAGCTTGTAGATGGGAGGTCTGCAAGTGGTTATGTCAATCCCTTTGATTATTTTATTTATTATTGTTTTACTCAAAGTTCGCTTTCAATCTATTTACAGTATTTACCTTTAAATATTGTTTTATGCAAATTAACCCTTTCAGCCATCCTTTGGTAAGCCTTGCATACTATATTGCATTCATTTGTTACAAACGACTTGCTGAGTACCAATGTACTCACGGCTTTATGCCCAATGTTGCTCAGTTGAGGAAGAGGAGTATCACCAACAAGAGGTTCCAGAAGGAGGGTACTTCGACGACTTCACGGATTAGGCTTCGTTCTCCACTCGATAGCCTGTGGGCTTGTCGATTGGCCGCTACGCTTTATTTTGGATTTCCACTGGTATTTGTTAAAGCCCTTCCAGCTAGAGATATTGTAAGCTTGGCCATAAGGCCGTACCTTTAAGATTTTATCGATATTTTGAGTTTTCCCTTTATTTATATCGTGTGTATGGTTGTGATTACATCTATGTTTGACTGTGTGTACTAGCGAATTTGTATATTCGGGTCTCGACAGAAATGAACGCGACGGCGAGGAGAGGTGTAACGCGCGACTTTATGCCAGAAACGGACGCGGTGCATGCGGGGAGTAATTGGGCACCGGTGCGGGGAAGAGAGAGGGATGGAAACTGAACCTTTCAAATTTTTGGTTTCGGGCGTTAATGGCGGTGGGGACGACGCGAGGAAGAAGGAAGGTGGCGGGGACGAAGGTTCCGGAGGGGGGCCCATGTGTCTGCGAGAGAAGAAAACGGGAAGGGAATCGGGCGGTGGTTGGATCGGTGACGTGTGGTAGGAGGAGGAGATCGGGGCCGTCGGGTGCTGCGCGAAGGGGTAAGTGAACGGGGACGGTCGCGATCCGATCCGACAACCGGGACTGAATCCAAGCCGTTGGGGTTTCAGGTAGGGGTTAAGTGATAGTGAGCGGTGGAGATTTAATCCGGCAAAGGTCGATGGTCCTGATTGAGCCACGCGTCGGGCGGAGGAGAGCGGGGAGCGGCAAAGCGGTAAGTTGGCGCGGGCGGCCGAGATTGGATCGGGTGGGGAAGCGGACGGCCTAATGCGTGACACGCGCCACTCGGGAGGAGGGAAAGGCGGGATGAACCGGTAAGTGGTATCGGACGGCTGAAAATAGATCCGACGGGTGGAGGAGATCCGATGGCTGACACGCGGCAACCCGAGGGGATTTTAGGATTTTTATTTTCTTTTGAATTTCAGAAATGACTAGGAGGCTTTAAAATACTCAGAAAAATACCAAATAAATTTTGAAAATTCTAGAAAAATTCAGAGAACCTTCTGGGACTATTCTAGACTTAAAAAAAATATTGTTCACCCATTTTGATAATTATATTTTGCAACAGCATGAATTGACTTAAAAGGCAAAGTTTTAAATCTTTATAAAATTCTGAGAATTAATATGATTACAGATTTGACTTTAGGAAGATGAAATACATTTATTTTGACTTTCATGAAATGCAGCAAAAATCAATTTGGCCTTTATAAATTAAAGTTTTTAATTTTCTTAAATCAGGGCTTGGAAGGAAATTCAGGAAAAAACCAATAAATACTTTAATAAAAGGGATAAAAATTTTGGGATGTTACACATAAGTACATAAAGTACTCCACAAGCTACACCAGGAGGTTTAACAGAGTTCATATATGCATAAGGATTTACAATGGAAGACATAATAAGTTATGTAGGACCGAAATGGTAATAGAGGGGGTGAATGGTGCCTTTAATCCGCCCCAAAGTATTTTCACACCTCTTCTTCTCCTATAGCTATTGAGCTATGAAGACAGAATGTGATTGCTTACTGGAAACCAAGACTTAGCTGACAATAGCCTGACTGACAACAGAGAAATGCAGCTCGGATTAAGATAGCACAAAAGGATGCGATCGATCGCCAGAATAAGAACACATGAAACTTTTGATCCTCAGCTCTAACGATCACAAAACTCAAACCACAAGATAACAGTCACTGTATGAGAAATTACATGACTAAAGAAAGCTTGTTGCTGTGATTGAAGAGAGAAGTATGGTCGAATGTGGAATAGAGGAAGTGAGCACAAACTCTCTGCTGAGGCCCAAAGAGACTGTGAAGTCGAAATCGGAACAGGGGAACTCGGAGGCACACGACCGCTTGGGCCAAGAACTGATCAAAAAGATTGCTATCGGGAAGAACTGGCCAAGATAGCCTTGAGGATGAATCCCAGTTCAGAGCAGAGGAAAACCGAGGCTTCTCGAACCAAGAACTCCACTCAGAATAGAAAAGAACGGATCAACCAGAGTACCCAAGAACACAAGACAAAAAGAAGGAACAAATACAGAAATCAATACATCTAAGGTAGAATAAAGCTTAGATGGATACAGAGAGATGAATGATTACATATGAAGGTTTCTACAGCCACTCCATAAACATTCTCGTTCCCAGAGCAACGCACACCAAAACAGAGAGAAAAACCCGAGCAACTTTCGAAAAACCTCATGCAGCACTTGAGCTCTACCTCTCTATTTGTAGCATTCAGTAACCGGGGGGAGAACCCGTTAACTCCACCTAACACCGAGTTCTACCATTGCTTTATCCACCAGCGAAAACGGAGTCCAGTGCTTTACCCGCTAACACCAACGGCTTCACTGCTTTGCCCATTAGCGCCAACCACTCTGGTGCTTTTGTCGAGACCCGAATATGCAAATCCGGACTCCCTGTGTATACCGCACTAGTCCCAGGATCACGTTGGTGCACACAGTCAAACATAGATGTAATCACAACCATATACACGATAAAATAAAGGAAAAGCTCTAATATCAATAAATTTCAAAAGGTACGACCTTATGGTCAAGCTTACAATAGACTGGCCCGAAGGGCTTATCAAACTAGCAGCATAAATCCAAAATAAAGCGTAGTGGCCAATCGACAAGCCCATAGGCTATCGAGTGGAGAACGAAGCCTAATACGCGAAGTCGTCGAAGTACCCTCCTTCTGGAACCTCCTGCTGGTGATACTCCTCTTCCTCAACTGAGCAACATTGGGCATAAAACCGTGAGTACATTGGTACTCAGCAAGTCATTTGTAACAAATGAATGCAATATAGTATGCAAGGCTTACCAAAGAAAGGCTGAAAGGTTAATTTGCATAAATGACAGTTGAAATACAATAATTAGATTGAAGGCGAACTTTAAATAAAACAGTAATAAATATATAATCAAAGGAATTGATATAACCACTTGCGGACCACCCATCCACAAGCTAAAACAACCACTTATGGACCTCCCATCCATAAGCTAAACCAACAGCGAATTAACCATCCATTGTCCAACCACAATCCACAAGTTTTCAGAAATAACTACCCCTCGTGTGAAATCACCGAGCATTGTCCATGACCGAGGACGCGGCTATTTGAATAGTTTTACACTCTGCAGAGGTTGCACAACTGTACCCACACGATGTGATTAGCCTTGCGCTAAGGAAATCACAGCAAGGCCTTTACAATGCTCTACCTCAACCCAATCCTGCCCGCTAGGGTTTCGCATCACACCCCCCCTTGCGCCACATGGAAGTTAGCAACCATGTTCATCACAATGGCAGGATTGAAATCGAAATATTACAAATTAATCAGCCAGGTCTATCCCATACTAGACATATGGTTTGCACGGTAAAGCTCAGATCAATGGCGCACAAAGTTAAGTCCTTAATTCTACCCAGGCGAGACTACCTCATCCCTCGAAGTGCTCCAACACTTCCCCCCTTTACTGCACGATCACTCGCCCGAGTGCAAAATCAGGTTTGTATAACCACCGCCGATGACGCACCAACGTCATGACCCAAATTTTAATAAACATGGCACCAACCACAGTTCCATATCTTATTAAGTCAAATTTATAATTCACATGTGATGATAAACCCATTCGGAACTATAAGTGAAGCTAAGCAGTCTATCGTACCAACCCATGTGACAAATAATCTAGCATCACTAGTATGTTCCCCAACCTAAGGTGACAATGGCATCATGATGTTCAAAGTTATCGAGGAGGGATGAATCAATTGGACAATAACTACCAATACAACGGTTTATAAAATAGCGATGCAATGTAATTCAAAACAGAATAATTAAATAATAGATTGCAAACTGGGTTCAACATGATCAAAGGACACGACTTGCCTTGGTTATGCTCAGCGAGGTACTCCTGGTCTTCGGGCGTAGAACCTGCTCCTCCGGAATCCGAATCTAACAAGAGAGAAAACGACCAAAACAAAAGAAACATATAAAATGATAAGCAGATGAACTCCAAAAATCATGAAACTAGAACCAAAAGCTAGAGCTCAATTTTAGATGAATTTAGAAAAAAGAACGGGGTCAATCGGAGCTAGAACGGAGGAGAACGGGCTCTCGGAAAATAAACCCTAAACTTAAATCGGGAAAATCAAAAAAGCTAATGTGCTGTGAACCCGGTCCACGGGAGGCTCGGTCTACGGTGGATGCGGCGCACGGAATAGTGCAAGCAGGAGAGGCGGTGCTGATGCGGCCGAATAGGGCTGACGTGGAAGCTGCTGGTGCTGCCACGTGTCACCCTGCTGACGTAGCACCTGGGGGCCCAGTTTTACTGATGTGGCAGGACACGTGGCCCGCCACATGGCGCTAGGGTTGACGTGGCATGCTATGTGGCTAGGGCTGACGTGGCTCGGGTGCGGGGCGGCGACGGCGGCTGGATTGAACGGCTTAGAAGGCGACACGTGGGCGCATCTAGGCCGGAGGATTGTGTCGAGACCCGAATATGCAAATCCGAACTCCCTGTGTATTCTGCACTAGTCCCAGGATCATCCTAGTGCACACAGTTAAACATAGATGTCATCACAACCATATACACGATATAATAAAGGAAAAGCTCAAATATCGATAAATCTCAAAAGGTACAACCTTATGGTCAAGCTTACATTAAACTGGCCCGAAGGCTTAACAAAAGTAGCAGCGGATCGCCCAATTTGTCGACATGACGGCAACCCCAGTGTCGGAGAAGAGCACACGCCAGGCATGCAGTCACGTAGGAACACTGATTGCCAAAGGACGTCGCGGCGGCCTGAGCAAGATCGGCCGCTTGCGCAATCCGTCGAAGTGTCCGTGAAAGCTCTTCGGGCCCGAATGAGCGGGGCAGCACCTCAGCAACAAGATTTTCAAGAATACCCTCCAGGGCCAGCATAGCCTCCCATGCTGTCACCGAGAAGGCACCCAGCGCCTCATCCCGCTCCCTCAGAGACGTAGCAAGGTGGCCGTTCTCTTCCTCCAGTACGGCAACCTGCTGGAGCAGCCCGTCCCACTCCTCCACTACTGCTTGTCGAGTCGATGCCACAAGCTCCGTGGCATAGGAGATGGCCCCCACGCGTTCCACTTCCAGGAACCGCATGCGGTCATCCTTAGCGGAATGCGCCTCCTCCGACGTGCGAAGAGCTCCTTCAACGACGCGCAGCCGGTCCTCCAAGGCCTCCCATTCCCGGATATGGGCCGCCTGCAATGCCCAGCTGAGGGCGAAGGTCTACGCGATAAAGTAATCAGTACACCCCCAATGGCCGCGTGCTGCTTAGGGTCAGTCACTTACTCTTAGTTCGGAGACCTCTAGCACCCCCTCAAGCAGTCCAGGCCCGCAAAGCTGTAGCGCATCACGGTCTAGGCTTGCGGTCGCGCTATCCGCGGCCCCCCGCCACGCTGCCAGCACCTCCGCTCGAGGGATGATGTCCGCTAGACGTCAGGCGGCATCCGCAGCGATAGCCTCGCCGGCGCTGGACACCCCTTCCAAGCGACCATCCTCGGGCTCCGAGGGCTGGTCGCATTCCAGGAACCATGTTGCTGCAAAGGGATATGGCGGTCAGCCCTACGAAGGTGTAGCGGGTCATACCAACCAATGTAAGTTTACCTTCAACCCCTCCCAAATCTGCAAGGATCTCGGCATCCCCAGCCCCCCGTCAGGAGGGGGCCTCTGTGTTGGAGCTTAGCACCACCAAGCCCTTGCCCCTGGCAGCTCCAGACCTGATCAGGGCCGTGGGAACACCGAGGCACTCGGTGTCTGAGTCGGAATCCCATAGGGCTCCGTCTCTGCTCGCTACAATGAACCCCGCCGAGCGAAGGGGCGATTGTATGCGGGGCCGCTTCGCCTTCGGGGAGCAAGAGGGCGGCCCCGCCTCAGAAACCGCCGCAGGAGGAAGTTCCACCATGGCAGGGACGGACTCCGCCCCAACACCCTCCGCGAGCGACGCCTCCGCCTCAACGACGATCGGCCGCAAAGCAGCACCCGCACTTGCCTCCAAGTCGACATGCTTCGCCAAGTCGGAACCCGCACCCGCTGGTACTCCCTCCTCCGCGGAACCATGGAGAGGTGGATTGGGGGCCGGAACAGCGCGCTCTAGCACCCTAATGCCCAAGGCTTCGCACACGTGATTTAGCCGCCCCAGACCAGCCTCCGTGGTCGCAGCCACACGGAGCGTGTGTTCCCTGGCCGTGTACGATCCGAGGAACGTGCCCACCGCACGCTCCACATCTTCCAGGGAAGCACCTACGAGGGGCACGAGGGCACGTTGTAAAAACAACAGCCCCGAGGAATTATAATACCCTGAACATCGTTTCGGTGTTGGATTTAAATTAATCGCAGAGTCGCCCGAGTTTTCGGTAAAGCGCGGGAAGGGAAGAAATAAAATTTTATGGAATAGCATAAAGTGAAAAATATGTGGGAAAGGTATTTTAAAAAAACCCTGTTAACGGGTCGGTGGAAGGGTGGGCCTACCACCTTGGGCCAGAAGGCCCAAGGTGGCAGAAACCCCTCCCCCTCCTAACCCTAGCCCCTCTAATACCTTGGCCGCACCCCCCCTCCCCCTTTCCCCTTCCCAGCCGCCACCCCCTCTTCCTCCATGCGCCACCACCCTTTCCCCCCCCCATTGGTGCAACCCTTGAAGCAAAGAAAAAGAAGGAGAAGAAGGAGAAGGGAAGGAAGAGAGGAGGAGGAAAAGGTGTGATTCCAAGGGCTAGGTAATTTTTCCTCATCCCAAATCCCTCTTAATTTTGCTGTATTAGGGTTGTTAGCCCAAGGATTGGTGGAAATTAGCAATTAGATTATCCAATTAGAGAATCCTGATTGACTGTCTGTAGATCCAATCGCGCGGTGTTACTGTTTGATGGAGACGGGGTGCCCGATCTTTCGATGAGATTGATAACTATCGATTTTGGTGGAGGTGACTCTCGCGATCCGACTACAACTGTACGACGACGCTTGCGCCTTAGCAATCATTGAACCAACTCCAAGATGTTATTGACCAAACCAGAAGCACGATCAACCTGAACACGAAGTTCAATCCCTGCGAGCAATCGAAGAACTAGCAAGAATAAGATGTAGGCAACTGATATTGCGAATAAGATCGATGGTATTGAAAAACAAAAGTGGGATCCCGAAGGTAGTCTTGACAGGTGGTTGTCCGACACAACTGAAGAACAAAAGTTTGCGCAAAGACTAAACCTAAACTCAATGAAATCCAAAATCCTAGCAGGGGCGGTGGCTCCTATATATAGAGAACGACCAGGGGTGGCACCCTAGGGTTACAAGGCCCATGGGCCCAAGTGGTGGTGGCGCAGCACCGTTTGACTCGGATTCAAAAATCAACATGGATTGTTTTGATGATTGCGGCCAGCTCGGATAGAATTTGAAGATAAGGTTGGATCCATTGAAAAGTAGACTTCATAAGCTTTCCATGAAGTACAAGAACGCCCCAAACGGAGTCCGTATGAGGAAGTTATGCCCATTTGAATGTGGCACCACCGTAGCAGTCCGACTCTGATTCCAGAACTTGTCCAACTCGGATTCTTTATCCCAAAGTGACGTGGTGACCTCCATGATTCCTTCCTTGCATGTCCATGACTCCATGTCCCTTTCCTTCATCCTTTCCCAGGTTTCTAACCACGATTAAATCACTTGCATTAGGTAGCGGTCTATTCTTAGTAATATATGAATCTAGGAATGAATTCACCTGGTAATTAAGTTGACGAGCACGAGCTCTAGTAAGTGATCCTTGTTGTGGATGAGTTATATCCATGGAAGGGATGTCCTCATCATCCTCCCCTTCTTGCATTTGAGTCGTCCTCAACTCAAGTTCATCATCTTCTCCCAAATATGGCTTCAAATCTGCAATATTAAATGTGAGGCTAACCCCGAATTCTACAGGCAGATCAAGCTTATATGCATTATCATTAATCTTAGCTAACACCTTGAATGGACCATCAGCTCTAGGCATCAACTTAGACTTTCGCAAATCAGGAAATCTATCTTTACGCAAATGCAACCAGACTAAATCACCAGGTTCAAATGTTAAACTCTTTCTACCTTGACTACCAGTAAGCTTATACTTAGCATTCATGCGCTCTATGTTTTCTTGTCGGGACCCGAACAACAACTCCGAGCCCCTCTGTGTAAATCGCACTATCCCAGGAAAAGCTAGTGCACACAGGTTTAACAGCAATGTATATCATGCAAAAATAACCACGAGATATTATTAAACGAGAATACAGCCTTAAGGCCAAGTCTTACAATAAGGGCACAAGGCCAACAAAATAAACAAAAACAATGAAAGATAGTAAAGGTGGCAAAGATAGCCCATCCAGCCTCCCACAGCGAACGATCAGAAGACGGTCCTACTACCAAGTAGTCCTCACCGTCGTAGTCGCCTCAAGTCCGGCAACAGATTTAGCAAGGTGAGTACTGTATACTCCCAAGGTAAGCAAGTAAATGCTTACGCAAGTTACACCAGGAATTATAACAGAGTTGATGCATGCATAAGGGATTTCAAAGGAAAGCTTAGTAGGGCAATGTGCGGAAAGCAATACTTGAATTTAAATACAATAACGTAAATACGAAAAGCTGAATTTTAATACAGTGTATGAAACATTGTTTTTAACAAATATTATCGTTAGTGTAGGCTCCAACCTGCACTAACCTATCCACGGGAATCCACCCGGACCAAATCCAAGACTGCTATTTGTTTGCTCAAAAATCAAGTTTATAAAATCCAAGTCTAATCTGTGACAACTTTACTCAGCATGTCCATGACCGTGGACACGGCTACCCGGATAGATTTAAACTCTGCAGAGGTGTACAACTTTACCCATAAGACATTCCCTCTCACTTGAGCCACGCGATCAACACACTGCCTTAGGTGTGCGGCGAAGAGTTCATGACAAGGCTGTTCCGATGATCCATAGCCAAAATAATCACGCCGCCACTAAGGTTTCACCACAACTCGAATCCACGAGTTGGAGCCCCCTCTGGTGCCATGTGAGACTTCCCACAGCCTACGCCGCGCTCACATTCAGCCTATAGCGAGACTATGTTTGGAACTTCACAAATTACTTAGCCAGGTCCGTCCCATACCGGACTTGTGGTAGTACGAAGTGACTTCGTATAATGAATCACAGAAACGGTCCTTATGTTGGTTTAGGCCCAACCACATTCCCCCGTACACGACAATCAACCAAGTGTCACCAAACACGAGGCATGCCGGTACCCACCACCTAACCATTAGCCTAAGTCCAAAACATAAGTTTCTATTTTCATTTTTAAACAATTTTCATAATCCATCCTTGACTCACCGAAGTCAAGAACTCAATTTTAAATCGTCATTTCCTGTGAAAGACATTGATCCCACCTAAAATTATACTAAGCCAGGCTAAGCATTCTATAAAATTTCTAGTCAATACTATGGTACTAACTAGTTTTCAGCTAGGGTGACAAGGTATAGGAATCCGAGATTCAAATTGGGCTATAATGAAAGGATTATGAGTATAACTAAATTTAAAACAAATTTGAATTATATTTGAGTAAAGATACGCATGCATATACAGTAAAACAACATAAATATATTTACAATACTGGGTCCAATATGGTCAAAGGTGCAACTTGCCTTGATCGAAGTCCTGCTGCGATTCGTCGAATTCAAACTCTCCGGAATCGTCAATATCTAACGAAAGAATCAATTCAAAGCAAATTCAAAACAAAATTTCAAATAAAATCCAAATAACTTCCAAAAATTATAAAATAAACTGGGAGACAGAATTTTGAATTTTGGATGTGGGTCAACAATTTTTTTTAAAAAGGAATTGAGGTTTTTAAAAGAAATTGGAAGTTTTAAATTTAAATTTAAACCTAGGACTTACAAAATATATTCAAATAAAATTTAAATAAATTTCAAAATTTCACAATTATTCCAGAAATGGATAGATCATGATTTTAGAAAAAATTAGAAATTTGAATGGGTCAATTTGGAGTTAAAATGCAAAAGTTATAGCCTTCCAAAGTTTGAATTCAAAATAAAAGAAAAATGGTATTTTCTGGATTTATTTTTAAACCAAAAAGGATTTATGACGTCAGCATGAATTAATTTATGACGTCACGGCTTTATGCCGACGTGGCGGCACGCGCGCGAGGTGGCGAGGGAGCGTGCGGGTGGCGCTGGTGTGGCGCCGATCTGGCCGCCACCTGGCTACCACGCCGCTTCCAACTCGGCCCGACGGCCGACGATTCGCCGGCAGCGGGCGGGCGGGGTTCCGATGGTCGCCGAGCTCGCGAGCGGCGGCGTCGGCCGAGGGTATCAAAATGACGAGGAGAACGCGGGGAGTGCATCGGTACCTTGCGCGGAGGCCGAGGATAACCGGAGAGGGAAATCGGCGGAGAGGGGCGGCGGTCGGAGAAGGGTTCACGGCGGCGGAGAGGCTCCGATGACGCAGCAGCTCGGGGGAGTGGTCGCCGAGGATCGCCTGGGCACCAGCAAGGTCGGGGAGGTGTCGGTGAGGGGCGAGGGGGCTTGAGCCGGCCGGAATCGCTCGCCGGAGTAGCTGGAGCCGGCGGAGGGAAATCGGGCGCAGGGGGGCTCCGGGGCTCAATGTTGTGAATTGGAGGCACGGGGAGCGGCGGTGTGGGTAGAAGGTGCTCGGGGAGGTCCTTTTATAGGCGGGGAGAGGCGGTAACCATCGCGCGCAACTCGCCGGATTTGGGGAATTAACGCGACGGTGAAGGAGGGCGTAATTGGGGGAATTAATGCCTGCAACGGACGCGGTGGAGGATCAATTGCGATCGGCAGTTGGCGCGGGGCATCAATTCGGAAGGAAACCGAAGCTTTAAAAGTTTCGGTTTGCGGCAGCAATGGTGGCAGCGGGCGGAGATCGCGCGAGGAAGAAAGGAAAGGGGGCGGGGAAGACGGAGCTGACACGGAGGGCCCACCGGTCAGCGAGAGAGAAAAACGGGAAAGAAATCGGGCGGTGGTCCGATTAGCGACGCGTGGCGTGAGGGGGAATCGGGTCGTCGGGTGATGCGCGAAGGGGTAAGTGAGGAGGTGCGGCTGAGATCCCATCCGGCAAGGGAGACTTGATCTGAGCCGTTGGGGTTTCGGGCGGAGGGTTAAGTGAACACGGATGGCCGGGATAGAATCCGACAACGACGAACAGTCCCGACCGAACCACGTGGCGGCAGGAGCGGAGAGGGGAGCGGTCAAGCGGTAAGTTGGTGCGGGCGGCGAGGATTAAATCCGGCGCGGGAGTGGACGGTCCGATGCGCGACACGCGTCGCACGCGGAGGGAGGGAAGGCGGGGAGAGGGTTTAAATGTGATCGAACGGCTGAGGGGGAATCCGGCGGGCGGAGGGGCTCCGATGCTTGACACCTGGCGGCCGGGAGGGGTTTTTAGGATTTTCTTTCTTTTTGATTTTCCAGAAATGCTATTAAGCTTTAGAAAGCTCAGAAAAATACCAAATAAATTTTGAAAAATTCAGAAAAATTCAGAGAACTATCTGGAGCTATTCTAGACTTAATAAAAATATTTCCCACTCATTTTAACAAGTATAATTTGCAAGGGTACAATTTGATTTTAAAAGGGAAGGTTTTAATTCTTTCTAAAATCTGGAAAAATTAATATAATCTCATGTTTGACTTTAGGAAGCTAAAATACATTTGTTTTAACTTTTAGTAATGCAATAAATTCATTTTTGACTTTTATAAATTAAAGTTTATAATTTTTCTCAATTCAGGACTTTAACATAACTCCAGAAAATCCAATAAATTCCAGATTTGATTTTCAATAAAGGAACAAAATTTTGGGATGTTACAAACCTACCCCCCTTAAAGGAAATCTCGCCCTTGAGATTTGCATTGGCTAGCAAAAGAGATGGGGATGGCTGGTCTTTAAATCTTCTTCTCGCTCCCAGGTGGCTTCGTCTTCGGTGTGGTTGCTCCACTGAACTTTGCAGAATCTGATGGTCTTCCTTCCGTCCGACGCTCATTGTCTCGAGAATCTTGATTGGTTGCTCCTGATAGGTTTGGTCATCCTGGAGGTCCAAGATTTCCAGTGCGGCTTGCTCTGTGGGTACTCGGAGGCACTTCTTTAACTGTGAGACATGAAAGACATTGTGTACCCCTGACATGCTTGGCGGCAAGTCTAACTGATATGCAACTGCACCTCTTCGGTCCAGAATCTTGAAAGGGCCCACATATCGTGGTGCTAGCTTCCCTCTAACTTGAAACCTTTTCACACCTCTGAGTGGGGATACTCTAAGATAGACGTAGTCGCCGACTCAAGGTCGTCTCGACAACGGTTATCCGCGTAGCTCTTCCGTCGAGACCGGGCTATTTTTAGTCCTGCTCTCGATCTTCTTCACTTGATCTTCTGCGCCTTGCAGCAGTTTGGTCCAGCTTGGGGTTCACCTTGCGATCCCAAAGCAGGGGGTCCTGCACTTTCGACCATACAAGGCTTCAAGGGTGCCATCCGCAGATCGGCTTGGTAGTCAGTATTGTACGAGAATTCCGCATAGGCGTTGAACGGTCCCAACTGCTCTCAAATCTAGCGCACAAGCCCTTAGCATATCCTCAAGTATCGATTAACTCTTTCTCGCTTGACCGTCTGTCTGGGATGGTAAGCGGTACTAAACCGAGCTTACTACCCAATTCTTCATGCACCTTTGCCAAAATCGAAGTAAATCGACTACCTCGATCCGACACTATCTTCTTGGGCACGCCATACAGCACACAATTCGAGACGATGTACACTCACCAACTTGCTTCCGAATAGGTGGTCTTGACCGTATGAAGTGAGCCACCTTCGTTAATCTGCTCTCGATTACCAGCATTGAATTGTAGCCCGATTGCGTTCTCGAAGTCCGGTTATGAAATCCATACCGATTTCTTCCCACTTCCATTCCGAATCGGCAATGGTTGCAAGAGTCCCGCCGGCCTCGATGTTCACTTTGACCCGTTGATGTGTCGCAGCTTCAATGAACTCGCGATTTCTTTTCATACTAACCCACCAATATCTTTCCTCGATCTGGTACATCTTGGTGCGACTGGTGGATTGAGTATGGAGTGTCATGAGCCTCCTTCGTAATCGTGGTTTTGATTTCGATTGTTTGGTACACGATGCGTTCTCGAACCAAACCGCGCCATGCTCATCTTCGCTGAACTCGGTGCTTTACCTCTTCTCATATTCTTTCTGATTTCTTGAATATCCTCGTCCACGTTCTGAGCTTCCTTAATTTGTTCAGGCAAGCCAGGTTGTATTTCCAGTGTGGCGAGAGTGCTTGGTCCCATCGGGTTTAGACTTAGACGGGCGACTCCCTCCTGAAGTCGGGTCTGGTCTTCTTCCGATATCACCATGTTTGCATAAGATTTCCTGCTTAAGGCATCGGCTACCACATTCGCTTTTCCGGGGTGGTAATGTATACCGATGTCGTAGTCCTTTATCAAGTCCAACCATCTTCGCTGCCTCAGGTTGAGTTCTGCCTGGGTGAAGATATACTTCAAACTCTTATGGTCCGTGTATACTTCACAACAGTTACCAATAAGATAGTGGCGCCAGATTTTTAAGGCGTGCACTACTGCGGCTAACTCCAAGTCATGAGTAGGATAATTGCACTCATGAGGCTTGAGTTGACGCGATGCATACGCTACCACTTTGCCTTCTTGCATCAGAACACACCTAAGCCTAGGTGAGAGGTGTCACAGAAAACCTCAAAGCCTTTATGCACGTCCGGCAAAACAAGCACGGGTGCTGAGACTAGTCTCTTCTTAAGGGTTTGAAAACTTTGCTCACAAGCCTTCGTCCATACGAATTTCTTTTCCTTTTTCAACAGCTGAGTCATCGGCTTGGCTGTCTCGGAGAATCCTGCTATGAACCGACGGTAATAACCCGCAAGTCCAAGAAAGCTCCTGACTTTAGTTACGGACTTTGGTGGCTTCCACTCCATTATCGCTTCTACCTTGAAGGATCTACACGATTCCTTGGTACATTACGATATGTCCGAGGAAGGCAACCTCTTTAGCCGTAATTCACACTTATCGAATTTGGCGAAAAGCTGATGCTCTCTAAGCTTTTCCAGGGTGATCCTAAGGTGCTGCTCGTGCTCTTCTTCATTCTTGGAGTAGATGAGGATGTCGTCGATGAAGATTACTACGAACTTGTCCAAGTATTTCATGAACACACCGCTCATCATGCTCATGAAGTAGGTCGTGCATTGGTCACCCAAATGACATGACCGTGAACTCATAATGTCCATATCCGTGGAGAAGGCGTCTTGGGAATGTCTTCTTCACGGATCTTCAGCTAATGGTATCCTGATCGCAGATCAATCTTGGAGAAGATACCGGCTCCTTTCAACTGATCGAACAGGTCATCGATCCTAGGAAGGGGATATTTATTCTTGATGGTTACGTCATTGAGTGCTCTGTAGTCCACACATAACCTCAAACTCGCCCTTTTCTTGACGAATAGGACGGGTGCTCCCAAGGTGATGAACTGGGTTGGATATACCCTTTGTCTTCTAATTCCTTGAGTTGATTCTTCAATTCTGCTAACTCGTTAGCAGGCATCCGATATGGTCTCTTGGAAATCGGGGCGGTGCCTGGGACTAGGTCAATCACAAACTCGATCTCCCTATCCGGTGGCATCCTGGCGTTCCTCGGGAAAACATCCGGTATTCCGTGCACGATCGGCACTTCCTCCAAGACTTGAAGATGGAAAAGGGCACATTCCTCCGCCTTCGGATTTGAGGAGAGAAGATCACTTCTATGCCCCGGTCATTGGTGAGGTGATGGATCCGTAGCACAATCGATCATCCCTGGTTCTTGGCTAACCAATTCATTCCGAGAATGACATCTAATCCTTGTGATTCCAAGACCAAAAGGTCGGCTAGGAATCGGGTTCTATCTATGAGCAGTTCTACTTTTGGGCACAAGGTCCCTGATCTCATTTCTGCTCCCGGGGAGTGAATTATCATGGGGTTACTAAGAGTTACCATGCCCAACCCATGTTTATCCACAAAAGTTTTTGACACAAATGAATGCGATGCTCTGGAATCGAAAAGAACTGATGCGGGTACTGAATTGACAAGTAACATACCCAGCACGACATCCGGGGCAGCCTGGGCCTCTTCCGCTGTCACGTGGTTCACTCGCCCCTTGATGAAGGTCCGCGCTCGCTGGCCCCGGTTACGACTTCCGAGGCTCTCGGTTGCTGCCGCTTGAATCTTCTTGGGGCACGCCTTGGCAAAGTGCCCTGGTTCCTTGCAGTAGTAGCAGGTCAATCCGTCAGACGGTGGACTGCTCTTCTGCGTCTGGCCACCGGTTACTGGGGTGCGGTTGCTTTGGAACTGCTGGCGGTTGGCCTGAAACGGCGGGCGGCTGGTTGAGGACTTGAACCTGCTGGACTGGTTCTTGAAGTTGCTGCCCTGGGGTCTGAACTTGTTTGAGTGTGGAGGAGTATTGCGATTCTTGAAAGAACTTCCAGAGTTGTTTTTCTGGTCCGTCATCCTTTTCTTCCGAGTCTCCATTTCCATGTGTTTGCCCTCCTGGCGGATGTCCTTACTGACTAGCTGGTGGAAGTCAGTATAGTCACCCGATATCAGTTGTAGTGATATGTTGTCATTCAGGCCCTCCATGAACCTTTCTTGCTTGGCTTCATCGGAAGCCACATCCTCTGGCGCATAGCGGGCCAGTTGGTTAAACTTCTGCACGTACTCATTAACAGTACGACTTCCTTGGCGCAGAGATCTGAACTCCTTCTTCTTCAAGGCCATGGTGCCGGTGGGGATATGAGCTTTGCGAAAGCTTTGCTCGAACTCGTTCCACGTCACCGTCTGCGGGTTGGCGTGCGAAGCGGTGAAAGTGTCCCACCATTGAGACGCGGGCCCGTTTAGTTGATGGGAGGCGAACAGGACTCGCTCCCGATCGTGCCTGCGCATGTCCAGCCTCTTGCCAATCGACCTGAGCTAGTCGTCGGCGTCCATTGGTTCAACACTGCCGGCGAAGGTGGGTGGCTTGATCCTCAGGAACTCAGAAAGACGATTGGGAGGTACTTGGGCAGGTTGATGATGAGCCTGAGGGTTGTTGATCGTCTGGGCTAATAGCTGGATCAACTGGTTTTGATTGGCCATCAATTGTGCCCAATCCGGTCCTGCTGCTGGCGGGGGTGGTGGAATCGGAGCGGACTGGCTTCCTTGTGCTCCGGGGTTGGCGTTGTCCATGCTGGAGTTCCTTCTTGTGTTCACCATCTATTGAGCCTTTCAGATTTAGAGAGAGAACTAAAGGAAAGGTTCTAGTAACAATCCCACCAAAACAACACACAAGAGCAAGGAAAACACGAATAAGAGCCAAACAAAACTTTTTATTTTATTATAATAGTCTCGTGGCTGTTTACAAAGGACTACAGCTCACGGATAGCGTTCTAAGATTCGGGGTTGTCTACACACTAGCGCTGCGCTCAAGTCTCCTTGGAAAAGGCCCGGAATCAGTGGAACCTGCATCTTCTGCACGGAGCTCGGCAAGTTCCTCTTCGCGTGCGCGGAGCTTCTGCTGTGCGGTGTGCAGCTCGTCCAGGGTGGTCGGTACATGTGATCCATGGACTTAGTGTACTCCACCAGTCGTATGAGGCGGGGGTTGCTCTCATACTCTGTAGATGAGAAGTCGCTGGCAGCCCATAGGGGAGTCTTCATGGGGAAGTAGCGGAAATCGGTGCGCAGCAAGTCTCGAGCGTAGATGTTCCGCAGCTGGCGAATGGCCTCTCGGGCTGCATCCTGTACTCCGTCGAAGAAGGTGGCTCGAGGTAGGGGTGCGTCGAACACGTAAATGGCTCCGTTTGCTCCGAAATCTCTGAAGATCTTCACTTCTACCCTCCAGCGTTCCTCGTCTCCATACATGCCAACATACCCTTGGTAGAGGGGGTACGGGCGGAAGTTGAGCTCTTGCATGAGGTTGTACAGATCATCGGCGAAGAGTCCGGCAAGGGTTCCATGGGAGACGCAGGTGGGTTGCTCCATCTAAAATTTGGAAGGGGAGAGGAGTTAGTAATCGGTTTTGGTAAAGAGATTGAGAAAAGGAAGGGATAATTTAAAAGGGGCATTTCTTATTAAAATATATCCTTAAGGTTGGTCTCTAGCTAAGGTCACGTCTTAGAGTCATTGTTGCTCTGATACCATTTCTGTCGGGACCCGGAACAACAACTCCGAGCCCCTCTGTGTAAATCGCACTATCCTGTGAAAAGCTAGTGCACACAAAGTTTAACAAAGAATGTATATCATGCAAAAATAACCACTTAGATATTATTAAACGAGAATACACCTTAAGGCCAAGTCTTACAATAAGGGCACAAGGCCAACAAAATAAACAAAAACAGCGGAAAGATAGTAAAGGTGGCAAGACAGCCCATCCACCTCCCACAGCGAACGATCAGAAGACGATCCTACTCACCAAGTAGTCCTCACCGTCGTAGTCGCCCTCAAGTCTAGCAACAGATTTAGCAAGGTGAGTACAGAAGTACTGCCAAGGTAAGCAAGTAAATGCTTACGCAAGTTACACCAGGAATTATAACAGAGTTGATGCATGCATAAGGGATTTCAAAGGAAAGCTTAGTAGGGCAATGTGCGGAAAGCAATACTTGAATTTAAATACAATAACGTAAAGACGAAAAGCTGAATTTTAATACAGTATATGAAACATTGTTTTTAACAAGTATTATCGTTAGTGTAGGCTCCAACCTGCACTAACCTATCCACGGGAATCCACCCGGACCAAATCCAAAACTGCTATTTGTTTGCTCAAAAACCAAGTTTATAAAATCCAAGTCTAATCTGTGACAACTTTACTCAGCATGTCCATGACCATGGACACGGCTACCCGGATAGATTTAAAATCTACAGAGGTGTACAATTTTACCCACAAGACATTCCCTCTCACTTGAGCCACGCGATCAACACACTGCCTTAGGTGTGCGGCAGAGAGTTCATGACAAGGCTGTTCCGATGATCCATAGCCAAAATAATCACGCCGCCACTAAGGTTTCACCACAACTCGAATCCACGAGTTGGAGCCCCCTCTGGTGCCATGTGAGACTTCCCACAGCCTACGCCGCGCTCACATTCAGCCTATAGCGAGACTATGTTTGGAACTTCACAAATTACTTAGCCAGGTCCGTCCCATACCGGACTTGTGGTAGTACGAAGTGACTTCGTAAAATGAATCACAGAAATGGTCCTTATGTTGGTTTAGGCCCAACCACATTCCCCCGTACACGACAATCAACCAGGTGTCACCAAACACGAGGCATGCCGGTACCCACCACCTAACCATTAGCCTAAGTCCAAAACATAAGTTTCTATTTTCATTTTTAAACAATTTTCATAATCCATCCTTGACTCACCGAAGTCAAGAACTCAATTTTAAATCGTCATTTCCTGTGAAAGACATTGATCCCACCTAAAATTATACTAAGCAAGGCTAAGCATTCTATAAAATTTCTAGTCAATACTATGGTACTAACTAGTTTTCAGCTAGGGTGAAAGGATTATGGGTATAACTAAATTTAAAACAAATTTGAATTATATTTGAGTAAAGATACGCATGCATATACAGTAAAACAACATAAATATATTTAAAATACTGGGTCCAATATGGTCAAAGGTGCAACTTGCCTTGATCGAAGTCCTGCTGCGATTCGTCGAATTCAAACTCTCCGGAATCGTCAATATCTAACGAAAGAATCAATTCAAAGGAAATTCAAAACAAAATTTCAAATGAAATCCAAATAACTTCCAAAAATTATAAAATAAACTGGGAGACAGAATTTTGAATTTTGGATGTGGGTCAACAATTTTTAAAAAAAAGGAATTGAGTTTTTTAAAAGAAATTGGAAGTTTTAAATTTAAATTTAAACCTGGGACTTACAAAATATATTCAAATAAAATTTAAATAAATTTCAAAATTTCAAAATTATTCCAGAAATGGATAGATCATGATTTTAGAAAAATTTAGAAATTTGAATGGGTCAATTTGGAGTTAAAATGCAAAAGTTATAGCCTTCCAAAGTTTGAATTCAAAATAAAAGAAAAAGGGTATTTTCTGGATTTATTTTTAAACCAAAAAGGATTTATGACGTCAGCACAAATTAATTTTCTAAAGGAAAACATAGATTATGACGTCAGCCCTAGGGTTAATATAATCGGGCAGAGGCTGACAGGTGGGGCCCGGGTGTTGTGGACCGAGTCCACGGACCCGAGGGAGGGGTGAGGTGGCAGGCGGGCGCGCGGGGAGCGGGGTGGCGCTGATGTGGCGCCACGGGGCTGCCACGTCACGGCTTTATGCCGACGTGGCGGCACGCGCGCGAGGTGGCGAGGGGGCGTGCGGGTGGCACTGGCGTGGCGCCGATCTGGCCGCCACCTTGCTACCACGCCACTGCCAACTCGGCCCGACGGCTGACGTGGCCTAGTCGGCAGCGGCGGCGCTCGGGGCCCGATGGTCGCGCGGAGCTCCGGTGAGCGGCGGCGCCGGCCGAGGGTATCAAAATGACGAGGAGAACGCGGGGAGTGCATCGGTACCTTGCGCGGAGGCCGAGGATGACCGGAGAGGGAAATCGGCGGAGAGGGGCGGCGGTCGGAGAAGGGTTCACGGCGGCGGAGAGGTTCCGGTGACGCAGCAGCTCGGGGGAGTGGTCGCCGAGGATCGCCTGGGCACCAGCAAGGTCGGGGAGGTGTCGGTGAGGGGCGAGGGGGCTTGAGCCGGCCGGAATCGCTCGCCGGAGTAGCTGGAGCCGGCGGAGGGAAATCGGGCGCAGGGGGGCTCCGGGGCTCAATGTTATGAATTGGAGGCACGGGGAGCGGCGGTGTGGGTAGAAGGTGCTCGGGGAGGTCCTTTTATAGGCGGGGAGAGGCGGTAACCGTCGCGCGCAACTCGCCGGATTTCGGAATTAACGCGACGGTGAAGGAGGGCGAATTGGGGAATTAATGCCCGCAACGGACGCGTGGAGGATCAATTGCGATCGGCGTTGCGCGGGCATCAGTCGGAAGGAAACGAAGCTTTAAAGCTTCGGTTTGCGGCAAAGAATGGCGGCGGCGGCGGAGATCGCGCGAGGAAGAAAGGAAAGGGGCGGAAGACGGAGCCGACACGGAGGGCCCACCGGTCGGAGAGAGAAAACGGAAAGAAATCGGGCGGTGGTCCGATTAGCGACGCGTGGCGTGAGGGGGAATCGGGTCGCCGGGTGATGCGCGAAGGGGTAAGTCGAGGTGCGGTGAGATCCCATCCGCAAGGGAGACTTGATCCGAGCCGCTGGGGTTTCGGCGGAGGGTTATGAACACGGACGGCGGGATAGAATCCGACAACGACGAACGGTCCCGACCGAACCACGTGGCGGCAGGAGCGGAGAGGGGAGCGGTCAAGCGGTAAGTTGGTGCGGGCGGCGAGGATTAAATCCGGCGCGGGAGTGGACGGTCCGATGCGCGACACGCGTCACACGCGGAGGGAGGGAAGGCGGGGAGTGGGTTTAAATGTGATCGAACGGCTGAGGGGGAATCCAGCGGGCGGAGGGGCTCCGATGCTTGACGCCTGGCGGCCGGGAGGGGTTTTTAGGATTTTCTTTCTTTTTGATTTTCCAGAAATGCTATTAAGCTTTAGAAAGCTCAGAAAATACCAAATAAATTTTAAAAAATCCAGAAAAATTCAGAGAACTATCTGGAGCTATTCTAGAATTAATAAAAATATTTCCCACTCATTTTAACAAGTATAATTTACAAGGGTACAATTGGATTTTAAAAGGGAAGGTTTTAATTCTTTCTAAAATCTGGAAAAATTAATATAATCTCATGTTTGACTTTAGGAAGCTGAAATACATTTGTTTTAACTTTCAGTAATGCAATAAATTCATTTTTGACTTTCAATAAATTCCAGATTTGATTCAGGACTTTAATTTTTCTCAATTCAGGACTTTAACATAACTCCAGAAAATCCAATAAATTCCAGATTTGATTTTCAATAAAGGAACAAAATTTTGGGATGTTACATTTCTTTAGTTGTTTCATGCAATTTAAGGACAAATTCAGCACGCTTCTTAGCATATAAATTCACTTTTTCAGAGATGGGGATACGCAATAAATCAATAGGAGCATGAGGATTAAAGCCATATACTACCTGAAAAGGGCTCATCTTTGTGGTAGAGTGCAGTGATCTATTGTAAGTAAATTCTACATGAGGTAGACATTCTTCCCACGCCTTCAAGTTTTTCTTCAAGATAGCCCTCAACATAGTTGATAGCGTGCGGTTGATAACTTCAGTTTGTCCATTTGTTTGGGGGTGACAAGTAGTAGAAAACAGCAGCTTGGTACCCAATTTAGCCCATAATGTGCGCCAAAAGTGACTCAAAAACTTCGCATCTCGATCTGAAACAATGGTATTAGGCACTCCATGTAGTCGAACAATCTCTCTGAAAAATAAATCAGCAACATTTGTAGCATCATCGCTCTTATGGCAAGGTATAAAATGTGTCATTTTAAAAAATCTATCGACCACCACAAAAACACTATCTCTCCCCTTCTTTGTGCGAGGTAATTCCAAAACAAAGTCCATTGAAATATCCTCCTAAGGAATGCTAGGTACAGGAAGAGGCATATATAAACCATGTGGATTAAGTCGGGACTTAGCTTTATTGCAGGTAGTGCAGCGAGATACATAGCGCTCAACGTCGCGCCTCATCCTTGGCCAATAGAAGTGTTCAGCGAGAATGTCCTCCGTCTTTTTGACACCAAAATGACCCATTAGTCCTCCCCCATGTGCCTCCTGTAACAACAAAAGACGAATAGAGCTGGCTGAAATGCATAGTTTGTTAGCTCTAAATAAAAATCCATTATTGAAAGAAAATTTATTCCAGCATCTACCATTTTTGCAATTGGACAGGGCATCTTTAAACTCATCATCAAAAGTGTATAGTTCTTTTATTGTCTCCAAGCCAAAAATTCTACAATCAAGTTGAGACAACATTGTATACCATCTAGACAAGGCATCAACAATCACATTTTCCTTCCCTTTCTTGTGTTTTATAACATAAGGAAAAGATTCAATGAATTCAACCCAACGAGCATGTCTACGGTTCAGTTTAGTTTGACTTCTAATATGTTTCAATGATTCATGATCAGAATGTATAACAAATTCTTAGGACCATAAATAATGTTGCCATGTTTCTAAAGTTTGAATAAGGGCAAGTAATTCCTTATTATAAGTAGAATAGTTCAAACTAGGCCCACTCAATTTCTCACTAAAATAAGCAACAGGTTTACCTTCTTGTATCAACACACCACCAATTCCAATTCCGCTAGCATCACACTCAAGTTCAAAAGTCTTACCGAAGTCAGGAAGTTGGAGCAATGGTGCATTTGTGAGCTTTTCTTTGAGAAGGTTGAAAGCTTCTTCTTGTGCTTTTCCCCATTTAAATGAAACACCTTTCTTTGTTAATTCATTAAGTGGTGCAGCGATAGTGCTGAAATCCTTCATAAAGCGGTGATAGAATCCCGCAAGTCCATGAAAACTCCGCACTTGTGTGACCGTTTGTGGTGTTGGCCAACTTTTTATAGCTTCAATCTTGGCTTCATCTACTTCAATTCCCTGCAGAGTAACAACATAGCCAAGAAAACAAACTCGATCGGTGCAAAAGGTGCACTTTTCGAGGTTACCAAACAAACGTGCATCCCTCAAAGCATTGAAAACAGCACGTAAGTGTTCAAGATGTTCATCTAGTGACTTGCTGTAAATCAATATATCATCAAAGTAAACTACCACAAATTTACCAATGAAAGCACGTAAAACTTCGTTCATTAACCTCGTGAAAGTGCTAGAGGCATTAGTTAATCCAAAAGGCATCACTAGCCACTCACATAATCCGAACTTAGTTTTAAATGCTATCTTCCATTCATCTTCAAGTTTTATTCTAATTTGATGGTATCCACTACGAAAGTCAAATTTAGAAAACATTATAGAGCCACTTAATTCGTCAAGCATATCGTCTAACCTAGGAATAGGATGACGGTATCTAATGGTAATATTATTGATAGCTCAACAATCAACACACATACGCCATGATCCATTTTTCTTAGGCACTAAAATGACTGGAACAGCACAAGGACTAAGCGATTCACTTACATACCCTTTATCAAGCAATTCTTGAACTTGGCGCCGAATTTCTTTAGTTTCTTCTGGGTTTGTCCTGTATGGTGCGCGGTTGGGTAGTGATGCACTAGGAATTAAATCAATTTGATGCTCAATCTCTCGAAGCGGTGGCAATCCCGGTGGTATTTCCTTCGGAAAGACATCTTTGTACTCCTGCAAAATGTTAGTGACAGCAAGAGGCAAAGAAGATGGTATCTCCTCAAATGAAAACAAAGTGGCTTTGCAAACTAATGCATAGTAAACAGAATTACTAGCAACCAATTCAGTCATATCAGATTTAGAAGCAAGAAAATTAGCACCTTTCAGTTGTATTTCTTTTTTGTTCACATGAGCAGATTTCAGTTCTTTCTTCTTAAGTTGCGCAAGCTCTTTTGCTACAATCTAATTTTCGCTTTTAGATTTCTCTAAACTCTTCTCTCTACTAGCTCTAGCAAGTTCATCTTTAACAATTTGTTCTGGAGTTATAGGATGCAGCACAATTTTCTTTCCTTTGAACATGAGAGAGTATTGATTATTTCTACCATGATGCACACAATCAGTATCGTATTGCCAAGGTCTTCCTAATAACAATGAAAAAGCTTGCATAGGTACAACATCGCAGTCAACATAATCATGGTAGGAACCAATAGAAAAGTGTACTTTCACCATTCGTGTGTCGAGACCCGAATATGCAAATTCGGTCTCTCTGTGTAAATTGTACTAGTCCAGGATCACGCTAGTACACACAGTCAAACATAGATGTAATCACAACCATACACACGATATAATAAAGGTAAGACTCAAAATATCGATAAAACCTCAAAGGTACGACCTTATGGCCAAGCTTACAATATCTCTAGCCGAAAGGGCTTAAACAAATAGCAGCGAAATCCAAAAAAAAATAAAGAGTACCAGCCAATCGACAAGCCCACAGGCTATCGAGTGGAGAACGAAGCCTAATCCGTGAAGTCGTCTTAGTACTCTCCTTCTGGAATCTCCTGCTGAAAGTACTCCTCTCCCTCAACTAAGCAACATAGGCGTAAAGCCGTGAGTACATTGGTACTCAGCAAGTCGTTTGTAACAAATGAGTGCAATATAATATGCAAGGCTTACCAATGGAAGGCTGAAAGGTTAATTTGCATAAAAGGCATTTCAAAGTAAACATAATAAATAAATTGAAAGCGAAATTTAAAGAAAAACTATGATAATAAATAATCCAGGGAATAAACAAGAATCACTTGTGAACACCAATTCACAAGCTAAACCAACAGTGAACTACCTGTCCACCTCCAACATAAACCACCAAGTTATAAATGAAAACACTACCCCTTGTGTGAAATCACCGAGCATTGTCTATGACTGAGGATGCGGCTATTCGAATAGTTTTACACTCTGCAGAGGTTGCACAACTGTACCCACACGATGTGATTAGCCTCGATCTTAGGAAATCACAACAAGGCCTTTACAATGCTCTACCTCAACCCAATCCTGCCCGCTAGGTTTCGCATCACACCCCCCTTGCGCCACATGGAAATCAGCAACCATGTCCATCACAATGGCAGAATTGAACTGAAATATTACAAATTAATCAGTCAGGTCTATCCCATACTAGACATGTGGTTTGCACGATTAAGCTCAGATCAATGGCGCACAAAGTTAAGTCCTTAGCAATACCCGGACGACACTACCACATTCCCCGAAGTGCAACTGCACCTCCCCCTTTACTGCACGATCACTCGCCCAAGTGCAAAACCAAGTTTTGTATAACCCAAGCCAACGTCACACCAATGACGTGGCACAAATTTTAATAAACGTGGCACCAACCACAGTTCCATATGTCATTAAGTCAAATTAATAATTAACATGTGATGATGAGATCAATCGTAAGTATAAGCCAGCTAAGCAGTCTAATCGTACCAACCCATGTGATAAATAATCTAGCATCACTAGTAAATTTCCCTAACCTATGGTGACAATGGCATTCCAAAATATCAAGGATGGATAAACTCAATTGGGACGATAACTACCAGTTACAACGGTTGAATAAAAATAGCGATGCAATGTAATTTAAAACAAAATAAATAAATAATAGATTGCAACTGGGTTCAACATGATCAAGGGACATGACTTGCCTTGGTTATGCTCAGTGAGGTACTCCTGGTCTTCGGGCGTAGAACCTGCTCCTCCGGAATCCGAATCTAACGAGGGAGAAAACGACCGAAACAAAACAAACACATAAAATGATAAGCAAATGAACTCCAAAAATCACGAAACTAGAACCAACAGCTAGAGCTCGATTTTAGATGAATTTAGAAAAAAGAACGGGGTCAATCGGAGCTAGGACGGAGGAGAACAGGCTCTCGGAAAATTTAATCTAAAGAAAATCGAAAAAATCAGAAAAGTCACTGTGCTGTGGACCCGGCGCACGAGATTCCGAGTCCACCATGAACTCGGCTCACGGAACAGTGCAAGCGCGGGCGGCGGCGCTGACGCGGCACGCTAGGGCTGATGTGGCAGCAGCATATGCTGCCACGTGGCATGGGGGTGACGTGGCAGCTGACGTGGCTGCCATGTGGCTCGGGGCGGCGGGTTTTGCTGACATGGCGCTGACGTGGCATGTCCACGTGGCATGCCACGTCAGCTAGGGCTGACGTGGCCTACGGCTGACGCGGCACGGGCGCGGCGCGGGCAGGATCCGACGGTCGCGGAGGTGACACGCGGCGCGATCTGGACCTTCGGTCCAGATCTAGATGGGCGGCGAGGATGGCGCGGGCGGAAGGCGGGCGCGGGCGGGAGCGAGGAGATGGCGATGCGTGGCCGGCGCGGGGAACGGATCGGCGACGCGTGGTGGGCGCGCGGCGCGAGGCGTCACAAGCGCGGGCGCGCGGGCGCGTGCGCGGCCGAGGCGAGGGGAGCGGGCGCGGAGAAGTTTTCTTTTTCTTTTTCTTTTTTAAAAATTCAAATAAACTTCAAAGAGCTCTAGAAAATAGCAAATAAATCTCAAAAATTCACCAAAAATACCAGAAAATTCCTTGAGACCTGAAGATTCCAAATAAAATATTCCCAACTTATGTTAATGTTTATTTTAATCACATTAAATCATTTAAAACTTTAAAAATTCATTTGAAGCTTGAATTAAATTCAGAAAATTCCAGAAAATTCATTTTTAAAATCCTGGATCTAAAATTATCAGAAAAACAGGGTGTTACATTGTGTTACCTTCAACTTACCTCTATTGTTGAACCATTGAATATGGTATGGGTGGGGATGAGGTTTGGTTGGCAAAGCAAGCTTCTCCACCATATCCATACTCGTCAAATTGTTGCAACTCCCACCATCAACAATTATGCGAACCGAACGTTCCTTGACAACGCCCTTGATTTGGAATAAATTATGGCGCTGATTTTGCTCGGCCGGAGAAACTTGAGCACTTAGTACGCGTTGCACTATAATGCTTAAATACTTGTTGGCATCTTCGGCGTCAACATATTCCTCATGATCCGATTCTTCTTCATGTCCTATAGGGTCAGTTGCAAGTATAGTATATATTTCGTCATCAAAATCACTAGCAGAGGAATACCCACCATCATCGCGTATAATCAATACACGCTTGCTTGGACAGTCCCGCATCATGTGTCCATAACCTTTGCAATGATGGCATTGAACTTCGCTTGTTCGTCCGGTCGAAGCAACTGAAGAGGAGGTTTTGGCAGAAAGTTGTGGTGCTGATTTGTGTGCTTCAGAAACTCGTGGCGCTGAAATTGATGTAGTAGGGTGCTGCTTGTTGTTGGAGTGTGATGGCGCCACAATGGACGAGGGAGCAGGGGTGCGCGGAGTCTATGAATTTGTGCGACCTGCAGAAGAATTAGATCGCATTCTCATCTGGCGTCCCTGCAACTCACGTTCAGCTTTGCAAGCAAGATGAAACAATCTAGTAATGGAGTTGTAATATTTGTAATCAAGGATGTTTTGAATTTCTCGATTCAACCCTCCCAAAAACCTAGCCATGGATGCCTCCTCATTCTCAACTAACCCACATCGCAACATACTAATTTGTAATTCCTGATAATATTCTTCCACAGATTTTGCACCCTGTTGTAGACGTTGCAGTTTATTTAACAGATCACGAGCATAATATGAGGGAACAAATCAATGGCGCATAAGCAATTTTAAAGCCTCCCAAGTGTTAGGTATGTTGTTGGGTTGTTGACGGCAATGTTCTATCCACCAAATAGAAGCAAAGTCGGTAAATTCACTAGTAGCAGCCCTAACTCGTCTATTCTCAGGAAATTCATGGTATGCAAATTTTTGATCAACAGCTAGTTCCCAATTAAGATAGCCATCAGGATCATATTTACCATTAAAAGAAGGCATAGTGAATTTAACCTTAGCAAAAGAATCATCGTGGTCACGTACCTCACGCCGTGGGGGTTCTCGTCGCATACCTTAGCAAAAGAATGCAACTGTCGATGAGCTCGATCATTGTTGGGGTTACGGCGGTCATCGCCCTCGGAATCAGCCACGCCGTCTATGTCATCTTGTTGTCCATGTACCAGCACAGCAGGGGGCACAGCAGAGGATGCTTGGGCAATCTCCTCAAGGCGCGCCATAATGCCCGCTAAAGAAGTGTTAGTGATGCCTTGCGCTTTCTCCATCGCAGGGAGCGTGGCATTTGTCTCAATCTGGCGCCCTCAAGTTGAGCAAGTCGCTCATTCATCACTATGACATCCTCCTCAAGACCCTTTGCACGAAGGTTCATAAGGTGTAGAAAATGTTGTACGATTACCTTAGTACGAGGAGTATGAGATGGATCCTCATCCGTTGTAGGACCTGCCATTGTTAGCAAAGCACAAGAATATGTCCCTAACAACAACTACTAAAATGAGGTGGTTCAAATTTCGCTCACAGTCCAGCCTTCTATCGAACTCTTACCAATTCTTACCAAGCAAACATGGGTGATCGGCTTCCAGCGATGCCAACGTATCTCTAAAGATTGGTGGAGCGATTGCCAGGTGAAGCTCAGTCTGTACGGTGTAGAGAGGTGTAGCTGGGAAGGCTCAAGTATGGTAGCAAGGAGTAGCAATAATCAAATCAGATAATGCAAGCTGAAAAATCGTTCAACGTCGGTTAGTGCTGTTCCTAGGCTAAACCGTACTAGAGACGCGAGCCTAGAGCACAAACGAGTACACTGCATAGAAAGAATCTAGATGATGTTGCCCACGGAGTTCAAAGGCTCAGAAAAGGATGCCGTCTTCACGGGACACCTTAGAATCACTTGTAGAAGGTCCCTGTAAATTTTGAGCGAATTCTGAGAAAGTTGACTTTTTTTTGACTTTGCGGGCCCGTTTTGAGGCCCTAAACGACCTTTTTTGGGGGTCGAAGCCGCTGCGCGTATGCGTGGAGGCTTATGCGGATCTAAAATCTTCAAATTTCCCAGACTTTCGAGGTGGCAGTTCGAAACCATCCGCAATGGTGATACCAAGACGTGAACAGAACTCGAAACTCTAGAGGAACTAGGCACTAAGACCAGCAAAGGACACGACGATGCAACCGAAAGTTCAATAATGCAATGTACTGAAAAGAAAAATTGCGAGGCTAAGATTGGTTTGGACAGGATGATCTACTACTATTTTTTTGGTTTTGTTTTGTGTGCTGTAGGTAATGAAAAGCAATCTAATTTATGGATAATTGGAAATTCTCACCGAGCAACCTTGAGCTTTGATACCACTTGATGGAGATGGGGTGCCCGATCTTTCAATGAGATTGCTAACTATCGATTTTGGTGGAGGTGACTCTCGCGATCCGACTACAACCGTACGACGGCGCTTGCGCCTTAACAATCGTTGAACCAACTCCAAGATGTTATTGACCAAACCGGAAGCACGATCAACCTGAACACGAAGTTCAATCCCTGCGAGCAATCAAAGAACTAGCAAGAATAAGATGTAGGCAACTGATATTGCAAATAAGATCAATGGTATTGAAAAACAAAAGTGGGATCCCGAAGGTAGTCTTGACAGGTGGTCGTCTGACACAACTGAAGAACAAAAGTTTGCGCAAGGGCTAAACCTAAACTCAATGAAATCCAAAATCCTAGCAGGGGCGGTGGCTCCTATATATAGAGAACGACCAGGGGCGGCGCCCTAGGGTTACAAGGCCCATGGGCCCAAGTGGCGGTGGCGCAGCACCATTTTTTACTCAAATTCAGAAACCAATGTGGATTATTTTGATGATTGCGGCCAGCTCGGATGGAATTTGAAGATGAGGTTAGATCCGTTGGAAAAGTAGACTTCATGAGATTTCCATGAAGTACAAGAACGCCCCAAACGGAGTCTGTATGAGGAAGTTATGCCCATTTGAATGTGGCACCATCGCAGTAGTCCGACTCCTATTCCAGAACGTGTGCAACTCGGATTCTTGCTTAACTTGATCCCAAAGTGACGTGGTGACCTCCATGATTCCTTCCTTGCATGTCCATGACTCCATGTCCCTTTCCTTCATCCTTTCCCAGGTTCCTAACCACGATTAAATCACTTGCATTAGGTAGCGGTCTATTATCAGTAATATATGAACCTAGGAATGAATTCACTTGGTAATTAAGTTGACGAGCACGAGCTCTAGTAAGTGGTCCTTGTTGTGGATGAGTTATATCCATGGAAGGTAGTGGGAAGATTGTAGAACCGTTACGCGGGGAAGGATGTTGTGGGATTTTGGGGTTTAGCAATATCTTTTCTTCGAGAGTTGTGTTTTTATTGTTGTATTGTGTGCTGAGAGGTACCTTTTTGGACAGGTGGTTTTGCTTCTGAATGCGCGTGATTTCGTCGCTTCACCGGTAGAGGCAAGTAAACGTAGCAGATGTGCTACCGTTTAACCCGTTATTCTTACTACTTGCAATATGCGTGATTTTTTGTATTGATAAACGATATGCCATGATTACTTGCAATGTGCTACCGTTTAACATGTTTGGATGAGTTTTGGTAGTATTGTGGTAATTTGCTTAATGAGCTAATTGTGGTATATAAAAGTAAATGCATGGTGGTTATGATGATATTTTCTTATTGTTAAATTCATGATAATCATATTGATGCCCTTGAAGTTGGTATTATTGTGGCTTTAGTGGTAGTATTCTTAGTGAATACTTGTGGTTGTGGTGGTAGCAATCTTGTTGGATATATTGTGGTCTTTGTGGTAAGATACACTATAGATCGATTGATTATGATCTTGGTGAACCGAATGTGGATTATGTGGCTGACCTTCATGGTTAAATTCTTGTGGTTTATGATTATCATATCATTCATAACATGTCATGATATTGTATTGTGGATGTCGCCGCTTATAGACGCGATCAGATGCAAGACAAAGATCGTGCATTGTCAGAGCACGATGCACACTTTTACCTTGTTGGGTAAAGGTGCAGTGGAGCATAGCATGCATATGCATTGCATTTGTGGAAAGATCATTTGCATTCTTATGCAATATATTGTGGTGAAGTTATTTTACAAACAACTACAACTTCATAGTTGTAAGGTGGAATTGGCTCATGAGGGCCACTTGTGGTATGAGGAATGTGGCTGTGGTCGTGGATTGGGGTTCACCCCTTGTGGTATGGTTGGGGTTGTGATTGTGGTATAAGATTCTTTTCTCTTGTGGTAATTGTTGATAGCAGTTGTGGATGCGAGAAATAATAAAGTTAGTGTGGTAAAACATGCTAATATTTTATTATCATTGGTAGTGGTAGTGGTAGATGATATGAAGTACTTAATCCAGATTTATATGCTAATGTTTTATTACTGTTGGTAGTAAACATGGTTGAGGCTATAATTATGGTCATTATGGGAAATGGATATTGATGTTTAATATCATTGTAGTTTAATTAGCTTGTTAATGAATGTGGATGTACATTATAGATGTAGACATGTGGATACTTTAATGATGTTGTATATTTGCTTGTAGTCTGAATAGCCTGTTAAACAGTTTGCTTGCTGAGATTTTTGTCTCACCCTTGTTTCCCCCTACAGGTGATTCTTGAGCATTCATGGGATGGGTAGAGCGGCACCACAATAATGCACTTGGTTCATCAATTCATGTTGTAATAAAGTCGATGGAATTCGAGCCAAATGCTTAGCTATTCGTGGATGATTATTTTATTTAAGAAAGATGAACTTGTGAACAATTCGTTGTTGTTTATACTTCCGCTTAATGCTTCATGTATAGAAAATATTGCCGGAATAAATTATCTTGAAATTTTGGCTAGCTGTAGAGTGGTTTGGTGGCATTCCAGGGTAATGTGGGTCCTGGGGTGTTATAGTTGGTGTCACAATATGACTGCTATGAGTGAGGATAGTCAATGATAAGAGGTAGGGTTTGCAGCTGTTGCCTTGGGCATTGCCAGTTTATACCATCGTTCGTGGTATGGGGATAGTGATGCAGTTACCTCGGGTAACTTAGTTGCGGATGTCGTGGGTAAGTTTCTTAGAAAGGAGTTATCCTTCTTGAGATGATTTTGGTTGATTCTTGGCTTATTGCGGTTAATGAATTTCTCTTGGGTTAGCGATTTATTGCAGTTGTTGGGTGCCAATAGGCCTCCAATTGTTCTTGAGACCAAATATTGTTTCTTCCTGATTGATGGGTTGTTTTACTGCTCGTGAGCAGTGCTTTTGGATAGACTGGTATTTTTTTGTGTTTGTTCCATCTTTCCTACTGGAAAACATGACTCTTTTATTCGTTTGATATTTTGAAAAAGAATCAGAGATTTATGTTGTAAGTTCGTTAACTGGTGGAAGCCTTGGCTCTATGCATTTCTTTCGAATTATTTCGACCAATGAAGTTTGATTCCTCTCTTTTTCTGAAAGGTTGTGTTAAAACCATTTGTTGTGGTGTTTAAGTGGAAGGTGGCAATCATATAAATCATTGATAAGTTATGAATTATCAAGTTCAGATGCTAGCGTGGTACATGATTAATTTCTACCAATATCCTTAGAAGTGAGGTTGATTAATATGATGTTGTCCTGTTGTAGTTTCTTGAAGAATTGTAGTTAAGAACTTATCGATTCATGTGTAGAACTCATGCAGTTGTTAAGGAATATGAAAAACAATTGTTTTGATTATTGTAGTTGCTTAAATTTTCCAACTTGTTGGACAGGTTGGATTGATTGATCTTAAGTAATTAATCTTTCCATTCGGGATGGTCAAGTAAGGAGATATTGGAAAATTGCCTTAATAAGATTGACCTTTAATATGTCCTCTCTTTACGTACTTGATGAGCATATACAACTGCTAAATTTATGTAACTTTTGCCATGCTAAATTGTTGAAACATGTATAAAGAAATGGAAGAAGGTTGATGTATTGACTTGTGGAATCTTGTATTATAAATCTGTTATTATTAAGGTTTAAAGTTATTTTGTTCTAATTTTTGAACATAAGGTGGAATATTGAATCTGTGCTCATAATTATTTTTGTGATTGCAAAACAGAGATAGGATCATTAATTCTATGATGATGAAAAATAATAAGCAATTATTGACAGTAATGGCTAGAGTGCAATCAATTGTGCTAAATTCGAGTTGAGCATCAATAAGAATTGAGTGTATAAAATCTAATAAGAGATTTATACTAGCATGTTTTGTGAGGTTGTCATGTCCTAGTATTATCTTGTTAAAGAGTTTGTTTTCAATATTGTGGCTTGTGCTCTAGGTTTTTCCTAGGTTAAGTAGTTGGAATCTTATTTAGATAATATGAACATGATGAAGTTATTTATGGGGTTCCTTTTGGAAAATATGGAGTAAGACGATATGATGATTCTTGCAAAGAATGTTTAATCTTGTTGTTAATACAATTGATAGCATATAGTTGTGGATACGGTGTTGAATGCTTTACAAATGAAGGAATTTGTTAGATCCATGTTACTAATTGAATTAAAGGATTTGAGTTTTGCGGTTGGGGTCTTCTTTTTGGACCTTACGACTTATGTGGTAGTCAAAAAAATTATTTTGAGCAAAGTGGCGTAATGAATGCTTTTATTGGTTTTAATTAAACCTTGTGTCGTGGTCTTCAAGTCTCTTTTGTTGGAATTGGCGGGATGCTATTATCAAAGAAAAATTGTTTCTTATTGAAAGAAAAAGTTGTACTAGAAGTATTTGAGGTACAGATGATCTCATCTTGTGTTTTCCAACCTTATTGCTATTTGTTTTTCTCTTGGTTTGTTGGCTACTGTGAATGATAGCGATTTCTGTATGCTGGAATTTATTTCTTCTTACCTCTTTTTCTAAGAACATGGTAATTGTTGTGGGTTGCGAAGCCTTTTGTTGCGTGATAGCAACTGGTTAGTGGTGGTCTAGTAGACATTTTTTTGGGGACCCTTAAACATTACGATGTTTGAGACCCATTAGATGATATATTGTTTTCGTGGAATAATCCTTGGGAAGGATATGTTTTAAATAGAATGTTTGTCTTGGAGCCAAGTGATTTGTTGATGTTAAGAATTGAGTGTATGTTAATTGTAGTATAGTAGGGTTTTCACCTGAAGATTTCCCTATCTTATACGGGAGGTTGGTTGTAGGAACCTGAAAGCTGAGCTTGGGCTTTACCTTTTGTTATGCTAGAACCTCAGAGGCCCTGTGTTGCTATGTAGGAATAGTGGATCAGAATGGATCCCAAATAATGTGATGATCGTGGATAGCATCTTTGAGGTGCAGTAAATGAGATGGTGTGTTAGGCGATGATTTGGAAATCCTTGGTTCAAGGAAGTTAAATTATTCAAAGAAATAGAGTGGGAAATATTTGTTACCTCGAGTAGTGAAATGATTGCTTGATTCTTGTTTATGTTGTGTGTTTTGGCAGAGGTCATCTGCAAATCGAATTGTTTGATATTGAGGTGTAGTCTTTTCCAGCTAGGAAAAGACAATGATTGTTTTGGTCTGTCGAGTGATTTTCACTCTTGGCTTATGTGGTGTGGTTTCTCCAATTGTCTACTTGGAGAGTGGAAAATATTTTGTGGTGAATCCTTTGATTTGGATTATGGTCCTTGAAAGGAAAGTTAGTTGCTAGTGCGTCACTTGAGAACCCTTTATTTTTCTTTTATTGGGTTATATTTGTAAAAGATATTGTTTGTGCTTCGAGTAGAATGTTGTAAATGGAATCTGTGGTCAAATTCTTTTAAAGGGGTACAATGTATTATCCTGATTATAATAAATAGAGAAAAAAAGTTCTAAGAAGGAGGGTGGTATTAGAAAGTGGTTTAATAGTCGTCGTAGAAAAATTTTGCGAAAATGGCAGGACCTGTTGGCCGCTCAGAGCTGGCCTAAGTGTTATGCGGATGTTTGGCTTAGACCAACGTGAATCGTGGACTTGTCGGAACTGGCCGTGAGGAAGAGGGCCATCAAGCATGTGAAGGCCCTCTGGACGAACCAGTCCGAGTGGGAGGCGACGTGGAAGCTTGAAGACCGGATGCATAAGAAAAGCCCAAACTCTTCGAGGTGAAAGAGTACCCGTAGTTGTGGTTCCCTTGGGATTTTCTATCCTTTGGTTGTTCTTTCCTTGATTGTTCTTCTGTCTCGTGGGTTGAGGAGTTAGATTCGAAGACGAATCCTTTTTAGGTGGGGAGAATGTAATACCCTGAACGTTGTTTCGGCGTCGGATTTAAATTAATCGCAGAGTCGCCTGAGTTTTCGGTAAAGTGCAGGAAGGGAAGAAATAAAATTTTATGGAATAGCATAAAGTGAAAAATATGTGGGAAAGATATTTTAAAAAACCCTTTAACGGGTCGACGGAAGGGTGGGCCTGCCACCTTGGGCCAGAAGGCCCAAGGGGTGGTCGAAACCCCTCCCCCTCCTAACCCTAGCCCCTCTAATACCTTGGCCGCACCCCCTCCCCCTTTCCCCTTCCCAGCCGCCACCCCCTCTTCCTCCATGCGCCACCACCCTTTCCCCCCCCCATTGGTGCAACCCTTGAAGCAAAGAAAAAGAAGGAGAAGAAGGAGAAGGGAAGGAAGAGAAGGAAGAGAGGTGGAGGAGGAGGAAAAGGTGTGATTCCAAGGGCTAGGTAATTTTTCCTCATCCCAAATCCCTCTTAATTTTGTTGTATTACAGTTCTTAGCCCAAGGATTGGTGGAAATTAGCAATTAGATTATCCAATTAGAGAATCCTGATTGACTGTCTGTAGATCCAATCGCGCGGTGTTACTGTTCGTGCGGTTTAGACTCCCAAGACGATTTTTTCCGAGGGTCTCCCCAAAAGTAAAAACATAGGGGACGACGATACGCATCTACTGTATTTTTTTCATATTTTTTTGGCCACGTAATTTAGGTATACCAGGGTCTAGAATCTCGCTGTCCGTCAGGGGTATAGACAGGGACAGACCGCTGTTCAGATGGGAATTAGGGATAGAAGATGAATTATATATTTTTGGTCACCATTGAAAAAGTTTTAGGGAATTTAGTAAGCTAGCTGCTGTATAAAAATCAAAATTTGTAGAGCCCTACTCTGTTGTTGGGAAGCATTTGAACCTGACTGTCCTGACTGACAGAATAGAGGATGTTCTCTATTTTGAGTATTTAGTTACACTATGCAAAGAACAAAATAAAAATATGTGATCTACTTGAAAATTGTGGGTAATTAAGTAAGGAATCCATATATATACTACTTGCAATATGCGTGATTTTTTGTATTGATAAATGATATGCCATGATTACTTGCAATGTGCTACCGTTTAACATGTTTGGATGAGTTTTAGTAATATTGTGGTAATTTGCTTAATGAGCTAATTGTGGTACAAGAAAGTAAATGCATGGTGGTTATGATGATATTTTCTTATTATTAAATTCATGATAATCATATTGATGCCCTTGAAGTTGGTATTATTGTGGCTTTAGTGGTAGTATTCTTAGTGAATACTTGTTGTCGTGGTGGTAGCAATCTTGATGGATATATTGTGGTCTTTGTGGTAGGATACACTATAGATCGATTGATTATGATCTTAGTGAACCGAATGTGGATTATGTGGTTGACCTTCGTGGTTAAATTGTTGTGGTTTACGATTATCATATCATTCATAACATGTCATGACATTGTATTATGGATGTCGCCGCTTATAGTCGCGACCGTACCAGTACAGCATCATGCATTGCCGTAGCACGATGCACACTTTTACCTTGTTGGGTAAAGGTGCAGTGGAGTATAGCATGCATATGCATTGCATTTGTGGAAAGATCATTTGCATTCTTATGCAATATATTGTGGTGAAGTTATTTTACAAACAACTACAACTTCATAGTTCTAAGGTGGAATTGGCTCATGAGGGCCACTTGTGGTATGAGGAATGTGGCTGTAGTCGTGGATTGGGGTTCACCCCTTGTGGTATGGTTGGGGTTGTGATTGTAGTATGAGATTCTTTTCTCTTGTGGTAATTGTTGATAGCAGTTGTGGATGCGAGAAATAATAAAGTTAGTGAGGTAAAATATGCTAATGTTTTATTGTCATTGGTAGTGGTAGTGGTGGATGATATGAAGTAGTTAATCCAGATTTATATGCTAATGTTTTATTACTGTTGGTAGTAAACATGGTTGAGGCTATAATTGTGGTCATTATGGGAAATGGATATTGATGTTTAATATCATTGTAGTTTAATTAGCTTGTTATGAATATGGATGTACATTGTGGATGTGGACATGTGGATACTTTAATGATGTTGTATATTTGCTTGTAGTCTGAATAGCCTGTTAAACAGTTTGCTTGCTGAGATTTTTATTTCACCCTTGTTTCCCCCCTACAGGTGATTCTTGAGCATTCATGGGATGGGTAGAGCGGCACCACAATAATGCACTTGGTTCATCAATTCATGTTGTAATAAAGTTGATGGAATTCTAGCCAAATGCTTAGCTATTCATGGATGATTATTTTATTTAAGAAAGATGAACTTGTGAACAATTCGTTGTTGTTTAAGCTTCCGCTTAATGCTTCATGTATAGAAAATATTGTCAGAATAAATTATCTTGAAATTTTGGCTAGCTGTAGAGTGGTTTGGTGGCATTCCAGGGTAATGTGGGTCCTAGGGTGTTACAAGAATAGCATACGAAACCAAGCTCCAGCACAACTTACGCGGACCAGAGGGTCCCAGCAGCGAAGACACGGACGGGCAGACATTGTCACGCCGAAGCTTCCCAGGAGTAACACGCCACTCCGCGGCAAGTGGCGCCGCGCCGTACATGATGAACTCCTCAGCGAGGTCGCGCATGTTGAAGCGGGCGGTGATCCCCATAAGCCTTCGCGCTATTCGCTCATCCTCATCATCTATTGGCGTGCTCGGCGCGGTGTTAACCGCCACCGGCCACCCCGAACACTCAAGGCCGCTACCGCCTGCCACACGGTGGTAGAACCACCGCCTCATCCAGTTCGGCTCCCACTCCGCCCAACTCGACTCCGCGGGAAAAATCTTCTCGCACTGCGGGCGCAACACGAGGTCGATGCTGCCAAAGCCGGGCGATGCCCCATCCCCCTGCTCCTCCGACGCGCACCGGACATCGTGGAGAAACGAGAACAATGACGCGGTCGGCCAGCACGCCGCCGTGCGTAGCGCCCAGCTGTACACGGCAAGACAGACTATCACATTCGGTGTTATCTGCGCTAGCTCAAGCCCAAAGGCCCGCAGGACGTCCCCAACAAGTTTGGCGGCCGGAATGCGTAACCCAGCCTCGAAGTAGGCGACGAACACGATTGCCTCCGATGTTTCGGGGTGCGGTTCAGTCTCGTCACCCGCGGACAGTCGCACCTCCCGGCGGTCCGACAGCTTCCCTTTGCGCAAAAGGCCACGAATCGTCTCTTCCATCACCAGCGTCAAGCCCAGGACGCGGGAGCACAGACCCCCTACTCTCTCCGCCACCGTCCAGCATTTGTCCACATGCGCGGAGCCGCACCCCTTGAGTGTGTACCCCACCTCGAGTGGTGACGGCCGCCGGAAGACGGCGCTGTCATCGGCCGGCTGGGCGCGTGCTCCGTCGTGTGCCATCGTCCTCCTAGAGCTCCGCGACGTAGGAGGAAGCAAGGAAGACAGGAGATTGGGGCGTGTGACTGGGAGCTAGAAGGCAAGGCGATGAAAGTGCAAGTGGCGTAACGCAAGGGGTATTTAAAACCCCTGTGTCTTTCCACGCCATCGATGAGCATAACTGCTGGGAGGCGAACCACCCACCTTCCCACGATCACCACCGTAGTGGCACACCTACCAGTGCGCGCCACACCCGGTCAAGTGGCGGTCGCACCAAGGGGCCTGACAGCACACGGCGTGCCAATAGCGCCCCGCCACGTGTCCACTCAGGAATCTATGCAAAACAACACAGCTCGCCGGCGCATCTTCGCCGCCGCAAAGCGCCCCGGTCTCGCCCGACCCGACACGCACCCGCGCGCCGAAGAGGCACACCAGAAGACGCCCCCACCTCGAGGAGCGCTCGCGGAGCAGTCCGTTCAGCGGAGTCTGCGCCGATCAACGCAGAGCCAGCCAGTGCTGCGCGCCCAAGACGCGCCGGTCAGCCGGATCATCGTGCGGCCGGCGCGCTTGTATCCGGCGCAAAGCAGAGCTCAACCGCTCACAGCGCAACAGCCTCCTTCCCCCGTGGGCGCGCGGTGGCCGGCAGTCGTCGGAATATTGCGCTCGAAAATAGACCTCCCTCAGTTCATCAACACAGCAATATTCCTCTGCATGTTCGTGAACTGAAGAAGGCATATTTTCGAAATCAAAAACCATCTCAACTACGCCCGGAAGACACTACGGCCCTCCTGGTATGTATATATATAGCTATCCCCCGCGTGGAGAAGCGTAATTGGTGGAAGTCGAAGCGACGCGGTCGTCCATGCGCGGAGAGGCGCAACCGGCAGAAGCTGAAGCGGCACGGCCGCTCATACGCATGCGACATCTCAGCTTGATTGCACTTGCGCACATTGCCGCGTCGACGAAGTCTCGCCGCGCAGCGGATCTGACTCCGCCAAGGAACCCGGCTCCGCCGCCGGCTCGCCTTCGCGAGGCTTCGCCTCGCTGAGCGACTCGCCCGCCCTCAACGAGATCTTCACTCCCACAGGGCAACCCCGCATCCGCCCTTGGTTCTGGCACTTCAACAAGCAGCCGCGCATTCGCACACCGCGCTAGAAGGCGCCCATTCCACTCCGATGGCTCGGGACAACCCCGGCACTTGCTGCACATCATACCTCTTCACTCTTAGCACAACCATTTTCGCACCCTAATGTGTCCCATGCCTTTCCATGGATGCTAGGTTGCAGAGAGCACCGCGCGATGGGTCGATCGGAGGAGTCCGCACGACGGCCGTGCGGGCCACCACCACAAAGGCGCGCGCACTCACGGCTGTCCCAGCAGTACTTCGTCACGCCGCTACGGCCACATATATAGCCGCTCTCGGGAAGCGCAACTGGCAGAGGCTCAACCGTCACGGCCGACCACACGCGTCCAACCAGCGGGAGTCGAACCGATGCGGTCGCTCACGCGCATGAGATGCCCCAACCTCCCACGCCTGCCTGCTCCTCCCGCATCGACGAGGTCTTCGCCTCCGTAGCGCAATCGACGAGGTCTTTGCCTCCGCAGCGCAAGCGCGACTCCGCTGCGACCACCCAGCGCAAGACTTCGACAACGGCTCCGCTGCGGACCCCCGGCTTCAACTCCGTGGAGCCACGAGGACCTACATGCGCCAAATCATCTTCGCCCACAATCACACAACGTCACAGGCCGCAGGGACGGAGGGGGCCAAAGGGCTCGGCAACATGGCTTCAGCCTGCGAAACCCTTCACCATGAGAGGCTCCTGTTGTAGGGGTGGCCCCCACCTAAACCCGGCTAGCCTGTTGAGAAGGTTATAAACCATGTACTAAGGAGGTAGCTGCCCTCGGTCGGAGGCTTCGATGTAAGGTTACGATTGTAAAGACGCTCCTTACGAGGGAACACATATATATGTCATACAGAGCCCTTGGGAAAGACCAAGAGGACATTTGCTTATCTAACTCTCCACTACCATACCTCTCTCTCTGTTTGGTCTGTAGCCACAACACCTGTGAATGCAGATGCCTCCAAGAATAGCCAACCAAGCGCGAGGTCGCGGCAGAGGCCGTGGCCAAGGTTTACCACCACCTCCACCCGCACCTCCAACAACAACTCAGATCCTAGCTCAGCAGACCCAGATCCTTCATGCTATCCAAGCTAACCAACACTCGGTATCAGATAATAGGAGTTCAAAGTTGGCAGACTTCCTCCGAACCTGACCCCAAACCTTTGCTTATGCCAATGAACCCTTAGAGGCGGATGATTGGCTGAGGGACACTGAAAGGAAGCTTCGTCTAGCAAGATGTTCGGACGAGGACAAGGTAGACTTTGCATCCTATCAACTCAGAGGTGCTGCCGCCGCTTGGTGGGAAAACTACCTTGAAACTTGCAACCAAGTGGAGTCCTCTGAAGAAGAAGAAGAAGATGTAGAAGTAGCCAAGACCCCTACGGCAGAGACCCAGCAATTTGGCCAGCAAGACCAAGTTGAGGCTGAAGCGGATGAAGAGGAGGAAACAGAAGTAAGTGACAGTATAGCAAGATGACCCAAAGCCATTATTTCTTGGGGAGAATTCAAGGCTGTATTCCGACAGAATTTTGTGCCTACTGGCATCATGAGGCTGAAAAAGAATGAATTTCACAACTTAAAGCAAGGAAATATGACCATAAGTGAGTACCTCACAAAGTTCAACCAGCTTGCTCGTTATGCTCCTAAGGATATTGCAGACAAGGAGGAGAAGAGTGATCGATTTCTGGAGGGCATGAATGAAGAAATGAGATCCCAGCTGATTCTCCATGATCATCCCACCTTCCATCATCTAGTCAACAAGGCTCTCATTTGTGAGAATGAGAGGAAGCAACTGGAAGCCAGTCGCAAGAGAAAGTGGGCTGCACACCGAGCTCAGAATAGCTCCCATCCTCGAACCTCATACCAGAACAAGCCATCTTTTAAGCAAGGAACCACTTCAGGTTTTTCAGGCTCTAGCACCCTCCTAGCAGTCTAGTGGCAGTACCCCCCGAATGCTCCGTCCGGTTGGGCAAGCTCCTACAACAAATCTAGGTGCCAATCTGCATTGCTTTAACTGTGGGGCAAAAAGACATTTTGCCAATAAGTGTCCAGATCGCCAATCCGCTCCAGCTAGGACTAATACCAGTACTGCCCCAGCCAAAGGATCGTCTACAGCACTCAGTAGGGGAGGTCAAGCGTCTCAAGGTTCCAGGACCGCCCCGTCTCATCATCAAGGTCACGTCAACCACATGACGGCCGAAGGAGCCCAAGATGCACCCGAAGTTCTAATGGGTATGTTTTCAATTAAATCCATACCTGCTCAAGTTTTGTTTGATTATGGGGCTTCACATTCTTTTATCTCGGGGAATTTTGCTGCCAAGGCAAATCTGCCAACTTTTAAGCTAGTAAAGCCAGTGTTACTTAGTTCCCCAAGAGGGTCCTTGTTCACCACCTTAGTGTGTCCAAAGTGGAAATCACCCTGGAAGATTTTGGATTTTTGGCAAATCTCTTAGTTCTGACATCTCAGACCCTAGATATCATCCTTGGGATGGATTGGTTAGCCAAGCATCAACGAATGATAGATTGTGCAAATAGAAGGGTGGTACTAACCAAAGGACCAGGGGAAGAAATCCAGATTCAAGATAACCATGTCCCTTCTAAACCTTTGCTCCATCATCTCGAAGCAGTACCTCTAGAAAACATGGCAGTAGTACAAGACTATCCTGATATTTTTTCAGAAGAATTACCAGGAATGCCCCCAGATAGAGATATCGAGTTTATCATCAACCTAAAGCCAGGTACAGCCCCAATTGCCAAGAGGCCCTACAGAATGCCAGTAGATGAACTAGAAGAATTAAAAGTACAGCTTGGGGAACTACAAGAGAAGGGGTACATCCGACCCAGCTCGTCACCTTGGGGTTCACCTGTACTCTTCGTTAAGAAAAAGGATGGTACAGCTAGATTATGTGTGGACTACCGTGCTCTTAACGAGGTGACTATCAAAAATAAATATCCCCTATCGAGGATAGATGATTTATTTGATCAACTCACAGGAGCCACCATATTCTCCAAGATAGACCTAAAGTTCGGGTATCATCAACTTAAAATCAGAACATGAAGGATCGGAAATGGCAACAGAGGGGGGTGAATGGTGCCTTTTAAAAATTCTCCCCAAGTATCCACTCACTAAACATTATCTCCAATAGATATGAAAACTATGAAAACAGAAGACAGACCAAAAAAAAACACTGAAAGGGAAACAATAGCAGAAAAACTGACTTCAAACTAGCTGCTTAAAACCACCAAAAGAAAACGCTGCTTAAAACTACTACGATATTAGCTGAAACTAGGCTGAAAAGAGACCAAAAGATTACAGCTAAAAAGGAGGCTAAAAGCAGGTTGAAACAGCTACTTTACTTGCTACCTATACTGAGCGTACGCAGCCACAAAACAGCAGCACATGCTGCACACAAACCAGCCGAAACCTGCAGAAAACAGACCAAGAAAAGTGCAGAAATTTCAACCCAAACTGCAGACCAAAATCAACAAAGAAAACAGCACAAGAACATACAACTGAAAGCTGATTTTGCTGCCACAAAAACTGAACTAAAGTCTGCAAAAAGAAGAACAACTTGCTGATTTGAATACAGGAATACGCGTAGGCTACGGAAGCAGAAAACAAAACTTTTCTACCGCGCACCCAAGAACATCATGCTAAGGAAGGATCATGGATCGTTACCACTTAGACGCGCAGCGCAGCGGAAGAAGAATTGGAAACCGATCCAATCATGCGCGTCGAGGTAGTAGTGGAAGTAGCCAATCGTCCCGAACAGATCGTCTCCTCCACGCACGCCGATCAACACTGCAACGAGCAGTGCCTCCATCGGTATCCACACGTCCGGGGCTGGAACGCCGATCGCGAGTGTACTAGCACTCGTGAGCAGCTAGGGTTTGGCTCGGGAGGTGGCGGCTAGGGTTTTGCTAGATGTTAATAGGGACGAATCCCCTCTGCCCCTCGCCTCCATATATATAGACCTCCTCACGTGGGCCTCGTAGACCGAGGCCCAATAGGAGTCTATTCGGATCTCTATCCGAATTGAGCCCATATTCGAATCATATTCGAATTAGTGTTCCAACCCGTTAAGCGTGTGACCCTGTAGGTTCACGTATACTTGGTCGTGACCCGGAAACGCCTTTCCAGTCACCATGTTAATAGTGGCCTCTAGTAAGACATATTAACCCCAAAGTATATGTAAAGATCATATCGGCTGAACCTGTAATGTTCTCTCATGTACGAATCACTTTGCCTCACGATATAGATTGAGCTCAAGGCGAGACCTGTGTCATCCTCTTAATAGCTCAATCACTCTCTCGATTCCGTGATGGATTATAAACTCGTGATTGACTCCTCAATCACCTTGGCTTGGCCATGCACTTTCATAATCCATTACATCGAGGGGCCCAGAGATATCTCTCCCATAAGGAGGGGCAAATTCTATCTTGATCATTCACATCCCACTACATGTTTCATGGCAAACCCGAAGACTACTTTTATGACTACCCGATTCACGGAGTAGTGTTTAGTAATCCCAAAATAAGCTACTACTCATGTTGGGAACCATGATGATCTCAAGTCTAAGGATTCTACATAAACACTACTTGAGACCAACCGATGACACATGGAATCTCTGCGGTGTCTCATGGCAGTCTATCAACATATGTTCACTAACACATGTCCATATTATTGATTTGGTATCACCATACCATGATCCATGAGACATGATCATCAATCAATACATATGCTGATCTTTGTCTTTAAATCATATTTGTTCCTCATATGATATACGATCAGGGATCATTTAGAAATAGCAACTTCTTAGTATTTAAGAGTCTCATGAATAAGTCACATACTCATTGATCAATAATGATGATGTCTATTCCAAGGAACAAAGTAATGTAGCATAAACATAGTATGTGATATATACAATATCTCCATGTTGCCTCTAGGGCGTATCACTAACAGTCTCCCACTTGCACTAGAGTCAACCATGTAGGTATATAATACCCATTGCCCTAGTGTGAGCCTAATGCTTTGGCTGGGGAAGCGGCTTTGTCAACGGATCTGCAATGTTCAAATTCGTTTGTACTTTGCATATCTTCACATCGCATCTCTCCACTATCTCGTGGATGAGATGAAATCACCGTAAAATGTGCTTGGACTTCTGGTGCGATCTAGGCTCCTTGGCTTGTGCAATGGCTCCACTATTGTCACAGTAGAGGTCCATTGGGCTGGAGGCACTAGCCATCACACCAAGCTCGAAATAAATTTCTTGATCCAAAGCGACCTCTTTGGCGGCTTGAAGCGCTATGTACTCGGCTTCTGTTGAAGAATCAGCAACCGTCTGCTGCTTGGAACTCTTCCAGCTTACTGCACCGCCATTCAGGCAGAACACAAATCCATATTGTGATCTAAAATCATCTTTGTTAGTTTGGAAGCTAGCATCGGTGTAACCATTTACAACGAGCTCTTCCTCACCTCCATAGACAAGGAACACATCTTTAGTTCTTCTCAAGTACTTCAAGATGTTCTTTACGGCAATCCAGTGACTTTCACTGGATCTCGATAGTATCTACTCGTAGCACTTAAAGCATACGAAATATTTGGGCGTGTACAAAGCATGGCATACATAATGGACCCAATAGCGAAGCATATGGAATCGCATTCATTTTATCCCGCTCATCGGTGTACTAGGACACGATTCTTGCTAAGATTTATACCATGTGACATAGGTAGAAAACCTTTCTTGGAATCATGCATGTTGAACCTTTTCAACACCTTGTCAATGTCACGTATCTTGGCTTAATCCAATTAGCCTTTTGATCTATCTCTATAGATCTTGATGCCCAGAATATATCTTGCCTCTCCTAAGTCTTTCATAGAGAAACTATTTTTAATGAAGACTTAATGATTCGAGCAAAGGAATGTCATTTCCGATCGGTAATATGTCATCCACATATAAGACCAGAAATACGAGTGCGCTCCCACTAGCCTTTTTGTAAACACAAGGCTCTTCTTCGTTCTTGATGAAACCAAACCCTTTGATTACTTCATCAAAATGAATGTTCCAACTCCGAGATACTGCTTTAATCCATAAATGGATCTTTGGAGCTTGCATATCTTTCCAACTGATTGCGGATCGACAAAACCCGTGGGTTGTGTCATGTACACATCCTCACTCAGATTTCCATTAAGGAAAGCTGTTTTGACATCCATTTGCCATATTTCATAGTTGAAATATGCAGCAATCGCTAGAATGATCGAATAGACTTTAGCATTGCGACAGGCGTAAAAGTTTCATCATAATCAACACCTTGAATTTGTTTGAAACCTTTGGCCACCTGTCGCGCTTTATAGATGTGAACATTTTCATCAATGTCTATCTTTTCTTGAAAACCCATTTGCACTCAATGGTTTTAACACCATCAGTGGATCAACCAAGTTCCAAACTTGATTCTGTGCATGGATTCAATTTGGATCTCATGGCTTCAAGCCATTTCTCAGAGTCTGGTCCCACCATCGCTTCTTCATAGGTCTTAGGCTCATCGTTGTCTAACAACAAAATGTCCCGTTGTTGAGTAGTCAAGAACATGTACTTCTCAGGTGCACGACGTGACCTTTCTGACCTACGTGGTCTGGTGTGTCCACAACAGGTTCTTCAACGGTTTGTTCATCTGTTGTGGTTTCAGTAGGAGCTGAAACGTTATCGGTGTTTCTTGAATTTCTTCAAGTTGCTTTGTGCTCCCACTATCCCTTCTTGAGAGAAACTCTTTCTCTAAGAAGACACCATGCAGGCGACAAACACTTTGCCTTCTCCTTGATTATAAAAGTAATATCCTTTTGTTTCCTTAGGATACCCGATAAAGAAGTATTTATCAGATTTAGGAGTGAGCTTATCAGATTGTAAACGTTTTACATAAGCCTCACATCCCCAAATCTTAAGAAAAGACAAGCTAGGGCGTTGTCTGTCCACATCTCATATGGAGTCTTTTCTCACGATTTTGATGGAACCTGTTTAGTGTGAACGTGGTTGTTTCAAGAGCGTACCCCAAAAAGACAACGGAAGATCACTTTGGCTCATCATGGGCGCACCATATCTAATAAGGTGCGATTTCTCGTTCGAGATACCCCATTCCATTGAGGTGTTCTGGCGAGTCAATTGTGGAACAATTCCACAATCCTTTAGATGATTGCCAAACTCATGGCTCAAATACTTGCCTCCACGATCGATCGTAGAAACTTGATTGTCTTGCCTAAATGATTTTGCACTTCATTTTGGAATTCTTTGAACTTTTCAAAGCATTCGGACTTATGCTTCATCGGTAGATATACCCATATCTACTAAAGTCATCGATAAAAGTTATGAAATCACGAAAACCACCTCTGGCTGTTAAGCTCATTGGTCCACATACATCAGTATGTACGAGTGCCAATAAGTCATTTGCCCGTTCACCTTGACCGGTGAAAGGTGCCTTTGTCATCTTGCCATGTAAACAAGATTCGCATGTCTCTAATGATTCAAAATCAAATGAGTGCAGAATACCATCTCTATGGAGCTTCGCATGCGTTTCTCATTTATGTGACCTAGCGGCGATGCCAAATAAGCGTGTGATTCAAATCATTCGGACGTTGCCTCTTTGCATTAATGTTATAGACCGGTGATCCTTCAAGAGTAAGAACGTATAACCCATTCACCAATGGAGTATGACAATAGAACATATCTTTGAAATAAAGAGAACAACCATTGTCCATAGATTTAAAGTCATAACCTTCTTCTTGCAAACATGAATCAGAAATAATGTTCTTTGAAAGAGATGGAACACAATAACAATTATTCAATTCCAAAACTAATCCTGAAGGTAAAGACAATGGCATGGTGCCAACAGCTACCGCAGCAACTTTTGCTCCATTGCCAACGCGAAGATCCACTTCGCTCCTCCTCAAACTTCTACTTCTTATTAGCCCCTACAACGATTTGCAAATGTGAGCAACCGATCCGGTATCAAATACCCAAGAATTAGTGGAAGAAGTAGCAAGATTGATTTCTACAACATTTATACCTGGAGTGGAAGTCATACTTCCCTTCTTCTTCTCAAGATCCTCTAAGTACTTTGGGCGTTCCTTTTCCAATGTCACGATTGCTTACAGAGAAACAATCGCATCGGGATGAGCATCGCCCTTCTTGTCTTTCTTGGCCTTAGAACCGCTCGCGATCGCATCGGGAGCTTTCTTTCTTTTGACGCGCTTCTCTTGACATAGGGCTTGCCCTTGCCTTTCTGCATCATCATCACATGATTGCTGCTTTTCTTAATGCTTTCCTCGCAGATTTTAGCATCCCATGCAACTCGGCGAGGTCTTGTCCAGTTGTTCATGTGAAAGTTCATTATGAATGGCTCAAAGCTCGGGAAGCGGCGGAGAATCACATCGTAGCCAACTCTTGGCTAAGGGAAAACCAAGCTTTCCGGACTCTCAATGTAGCCAATCATCTTAATCACATGAGAGCCGACGGATTCCTTCGCAAGCTGCACGCAAATAAGGACTTTGAAGTATTGAACCTCTCGGCCCTTGCTTGGTTCTCAAACATACCACGTAACCCCACAATGATATTGTAGGCATCTGTGTTCTCATATTGCTTCTGAAGCTCAGAGGACATTGTGGCAAGCATGAGACAGCTCACATCAAGGCAATCATTCGTTTGCTTCTCATAAGCTCTCCGTGCAGCCACAGTAGCATTATCAAGGCAAGTCTTCGGGTAAGGAGACTCAAGGACATACTCCTTGCGCTCTTGCTTGAGAACAATTCTCAAGTTGCGATACCAATCCAAAAGTTTGTTCCATTGAGTTTTTTTTCTCAAGAACAGATCGCAAATTAAAAGTATCTTGGATGCGGCGTTAGCTGACATGATCTACAACACAAGAATATGCAAAGTTTAGCACTATGCTTATGTTCATCTTTTATTAAACTATTTAGCAAAAGACTCCCACTATGAGTTTTGCAACAAAAACTCACTCTAAGTTACATAGTGGGTAAAGATCCTCATTTCACTAATTCCTAGTGAGCTTTGGCATCACGGCTAGAAAACTAGTGACATGGGTAAGCAACACTTTGCTAATCACATCCCTATGTGACTCTACTTTGGGTGACATTAGTATGCCTCGGCCCCAATCTATGCCCCAAGGTCCAAAACTATTTTGATAACCTTGTTAAGTAAACCAAATGCTTCCGCATGTAGATGTCCGACATCTACCCCAAATGATGATGATAACCGATGGCACTCTACTTTGGTAGACCTACCATGCGGTGATCATTATCTTTAGTGCAGAATATGGAAGGGCATTAACACCTAATTTTAAGAGGATTCTATCCTACCAAAGCAACATATCACATATATCATTGCATAAGAATAAGATAGATAACATCATAGATAAACACATTTAAGCGTGAAGTAGTATGGCCCAAAAAATGGTGATATCCAACTCCAAGTAGGTGTAGACGATCTCCATCCTCCACATCACCCCTTCAGGCCACCATGCTTAAAAGCTTGTAACCACAAAACTAGGCTACTACCTATAACAGCTAGAAATTGAAGATTACAAAGATAGATTCAAGCATTAAGGTCGACACGCAGGTTGTTAAATACAATATATATATCTGACTAACAATAGCTGTAATAATCATGACACGAGCCATGAGCAGAATGTTACATGCATCATATACATCTCATACATTCAAATAAGCTATAGGGCCATACTATTCACATCATTCCCTGCAAAAACAAGTTAGACGTAGAATCGCATTCTACCTAACGATGTGAACCTACGACGCTATACAAGGGGGGATACACACGGCGGTCCCGCTATACAAGGGTTTCAGGGCAGCGCCCTCAAAACCTCACAGAATTACATAGATCGCATCTATGAAATCGCTATGAAAATCTTATCGAGCCGATCAAATCAACCCAAATCCAAGCCATTCAAAATGTCTCAATTTTCATTAGATCAATCATATTGATCATCGCGATCGGTATACTTGAGGAGACCACAACACAAGACCTCGATCTGTTGGCTCGATCTATTGATTGTGCGCGGTTAGCCTCGATGGTGATTCCAGCCGGTAGGGGCAAGTCGCGCGTACATCAAAGAAGGAGCACAAACTAATCCTTTTGGCCTTATGATGCTATCAACTCATACCTATTTCAACCCCTTATGACCGATTGATCTCATCAACCCGTGCTACCACCGATTCATCATATGAACCACCTGATCTAGACTGTAATAGATCCAATCTACTACTACCGCATATCTACATATGCGCTAATCCAGATTCCAAACTAAGCAAGATGGTTCTGATACCACTACAGGAATATGCGTAGGATACGGAAGCAGAAAACAAAACTTTTCTACCGCGCACCCAAGAACATCATGTTAAGGAAGGATCATGGATCGTTACCACTTAGACGCCTTGCGTGCGTGAAGAAGAATTGGAAACCAATCCAATCACGCGTGTCGAGGTAGTAGTGGAAGTAGCCGATCGTCCGAACAGATCGTCTCCTCCACGCACGCCGATCAACACCGCAACGGCGGTGCCTCCACCGGTATCCACACGTGCAGGGTGGGCGCCGATCGCGAGTGTACTAGCACTCGTGAGCGCTAGGGTTTGGCTCGGGAGGTGGCGGCTAGGGTTTTGCTAGATGTTAACAGGACGAATCCCTCGCGCCTCGCCTCCATATATATAGACCTCCTCACGTGGGCCTCGTGGACCGAGGCCCAATAGGAGTCTATTCGGATCTCTATCCGAATTGAGCCCATATCGAATCATATTCAAATTAGTGTTCCAACCCGTTAAGCGTGCGACCACAGCAGGTTCACGTATACTTGGTCGTGACCGGAAACGCCTTTCCGGTCACCATGTTAATAGCGGCCTCTAGTAAGACATATTAACCCCAAAGTATATGTAAAGATCATATCAGTGAAACTGTAATGTTCTCTCATGTACGAATCACTTTGTCTCACGATATAGATTGAGCTCAAGGCGAGACCTGTGTCATCCTCTTAATAGCTCAATCACTCTCTCGATTCCGTGATGGATTATAAACTCGTGATTGACTCCTCAATCACCTTGGCATGGCCATGCACTTTCACAATCCATTACATCGAGGGCCAGAGATATCTCTCCCATAAGGAGGGGCAAATTCTATCTTGATCATTCACATCCCACTACATGTTTCATGGCAAACCCAAGACTACTTTTATGACTACCCGATTCTGAGTATTGTTTAGTAGTCCCAAAATAAGCTACTACTCATGTTGGGAACCATGATGATCTCAAGTCTAAGGATTGTACATAAACACTACTTGAGACCAGCGATGACACATGGAATCTCTGCGGTGTCTCATGGCGAGTCTATCAACATATGTTCACTAACACATGTCCATATTATTGATTTGGTATCACCATACCATGATCCATGAGACATGATCATCAATCAATACATATGCTGATCTTTGTCTTTAAATCATATTTGTTCCTCATATGATATACGATCAGGGATCATTTAGAAATAGCAACTTCTTAGTATTTAAGAGTCTCATGAATAAGTCACATACTCATTGATCAATAATGATGATGTCTATTCCAAGGAACAAAGTAATGTATCATAAACATAGTATGTGATATATACAACATCTCCATGTTGCCTCTAGGGCATATCACTAACAATGAAAACTGAAAGAAAGAAGCTGCCGAACACAGAACATGGACTACAAAAAAACAGATTGTAGCTGCTGAAAAACAATGGTAGAACTGCTGCAGAAAATTGAGAGGGACAGCTATTTGAAGAGAAGCAAACTGCTGCCCAAAAACAGTAATTAGGCTAACCAAAAAATACTACACGCTGCTGCAAGTAAACACGTAACAGCTGCAAGAAAGTACAGCAGCAACCGAGCCAACTGTAAAAGAAAAACAGAGACTACTGTCAACCAAAAAGAAAAGATGTAACCTGCTGTTGCTACTATAGACTGAACGGATTCACGGGAGAAGAAGCACTTGCGATCGAGTCACAAGCAGCGACAAGCAACGACCAAACATCTGCGGACAACAAGAACCGAAAAAGCGAAGAAATGATTGCAAATTTCTGTGCTTCTTTGGAACATACAACCAGCACTCCAACCAAGACATTAAACTAGTCACAGAGAGAAGAAAATTGATACCAGAAGACTAATGATTTGCCCCTCTCCTTGGATAAAATAAATGGGACTACAAGCAGATGCTTGGCTGCTGCTCTCAAGAAACTGCACAGGGGGAACGTATCACTAATAAATAACAGAACAAAAGAGAAATTACCCTTGGGATTTTAACAGACCAACAAGGTCTTTGAGGCCACCTCCCATCACAGAGTAGCAAGAAAATTAATAAGTTGAAGCTAGAGACTTTGCTTTCGGAATGAACTAGCCAAAGAGCTTTGAGATGAATCCCCGTTCAAAGCAAATATATATATATATAGTAGTAATTAGAACAAGAACATTAATCCAAAAAGAAAACAAGCAAATAGCACGAGATATAAAACAAGAACTTTCATATTGAGATGAAGAGAGATGAATGATTAATAGATGAATGTTTACATCAACTCTTCCATGTCTCCCTCAAAGACACACACAAAGAGAGAAGCAAAATAAAACCCTAACTCTTGCACATCACACTCTTTCCTAGAGCACAAGCATAAGGAAACCCTAACACTCACACCCATCTCTCTCTCTCAATTTCTCAAGTGCACTTCTCCCACTAGAGAGCATCTCTATTTATAGCCTCCACTAATGCGTTTACAAACACTTTACCCATTAGGTCACAACAATTCTCCACTAATGGGTTTACACACCATTTTACCCATTAGGTCACAACAACTCTCCACTAATAGATCATTTCCTAACCAAATCCACTTTGCCCATTCTTTTCTTAACCCAATCCGCTTTCTTTTGTGCAGCCTTGCGCATTTACCAAAATGCCACTCCTGCACCTTCCGGAAAGCTTCCTCGTTTCTTGTAGCGCACACCTCGCAGCCACTTCAAGTCCTCGCCGTCTTCGACATATCTCGACCGCTCTAACCTCAGCACTGCCTGTGCCTAGTCCGGTCACCTGTGCCTCGCCACAACTCCGTCTCAAAGTCCTGCAGCCAACACTGACAAGAAAACACATCACATAGCATCGCATAAAATATTATAATTAAATCGTTAGCATCCATAAATAGCACAAAATGCCCGAAACAAACTCTAACTTTCCAGAACAAGAGTCAATTACTTATCACACAACTGGGGTTACCTCTACATGGTCTCTCAATTTCCCCCTTGATGAGTATATTGACAAACACAGAAAAAGCATAAAGTTGAGTTTGTTTTGAAAGTCATACATGTTCTAAATGAGAAGCAAATAGATGCAAGACCATGTAGACAGAAGGAGCAAAACAGAAAGAGTAAGTTTTCCTCAAAAGCTCCCAGAAATTGGCTTTTTCTCCAATATTCTGCCCCTTTTGGCAATAAAATCATCAAGATGCGCAAGAGAGAATGAAATGAATGTATTTTATTTACTTTAAGCATTCAGAGCCGTGAAGACTATCCAATTTGACCATTTAAGTATTACACCAAGTCATAACACATAAGAATGCTATCAAGATCATGACGATTCATGCATAGACTAGCTAAACCAAAAAAGTCATATTCTGAGAATTTAGCCAATTTTCTTAGCATGTCAAGTTGACCAAGATGATAGTCTAACTAGAGGTATCCAAGGATGATACAAACCATGTCAAATAATCTAAGTGGAACAAAGAAGCTAATATTGAGCCAGGTTAGAGTGCTACAAGTTCAGAAATGAATCATTTGTTCAAGTACTTGGTCTTTTAGTAAATAAGCAAATTTAGCACAATTGACTTTTTCTGAAAATTATTTTTGATTTTATCTTAGCAAGGCAAGTCCTGGACTAGGAGCCATCCATAACTACCTCCTAAGCTTCAACCATTTTCACATATGTTATTTTCTTAGCCATGTGCTAGATCTCAAGCCTTATGCGATCACTCCAAGCAAGAAGCTTAAGAAGGTGATCTTGGTCAACCAAAACTCCCTCTGAGTTCATGCCTAGTGCAATGGCAAGCAGTTTCATGAGAAAGAATTGGTGAGATCAGTTTTTTCACACAAAAGAGATCTTTTTGCTTTTGCTAATTTTATTTGAAGTACAACAACTAACTCATGTTTCACAGAAGAACTAGCATAGTTCAATCTAAAGCTCAATAAAGATTCAAGAGTCAACTCAGCCTATTTGACATGGCATGAATCATAAAAGGATAACGAAAGATAGACTATTCTCAAGAGCTAACCATGACAAGATTTAATTCAAGTTAAGCATTTTTAATTAACTTATCATGGCAAAGACTAGACTACACATATAAAGTCATGATAATTCTATCAATTAAGCACAGATCATGGCAAGATGTAATGCATTGTAAACAGATCATAAAAGAATAATTAACAAGGCTCCATGTAGTTATATTACAATGCAGAATGAAATGCAAGAAAATCCAGCTCCCCCTCAACATGAGATGCACTTTTAGTTCAAGTTGAGTTATGTCAAAATTAAGATCTAGAAGCTCCCAAATGAACTCCCCCTGAACCAAAGCAATACAACGAGAAGCTGGCAACTAAATCAGAAAGGCAGTCCTTAAAGCATAGACAAGATATAGGGGATACTATGGCTCAGACTGACTCTCATCTACCCCATATGACTCTAGGACTATCAGCTGATCTTCTAACTCATTAGGGAGTAAACACGTTCCCTGTCTACCCAAGGGTGGCCTAACCCTCGCTAGACCTACAAGAAGTGAGTGAACTCAACCTAATGAGAAGAGAAACAACTAATAAGCAGCATTCTAGCGTCACAAGATGAGAGGAAGAAGACTGAGCACCTAGACGAGAGAATCACTCTAATCTATGCTGGAAGGACTAATCCCGAATACACTCTTATGCAATGCAATGAAGAAGGACAGAAGTAGTAAATATGATAATGCATAAAGCACAAAACTCCCCCTCACAACAGTCCATAAGGACAAACCACCCCAAGTTCTCCCCGCAAGGCTGAAAACCTAGAGCTATCCAAAGGCTTGGTAAAGATATCGATAGCCGGTGGTCACTCTCCTGGCCGGAGCACTATGTCACCCTTCTCCATATGGTCTCTAAGAAAATGATATCTGATATCGATGTGCTTGGTCCGAGAATGTTGCACTGGGTTCTTAGCAACGTTAATAGCAGAAGTGTTATCACAAAAGAGTGGAACACTGTCTATAACTAACCCAAAGTCCCACAGGGTCGAAGCCATCCAAAGTACCTGGCTGCAACAACTGCCAGCAGCAACATACTCGGCCTCTACGGTGCACTATGCAACACCGGACTGCTTCCTAGAAGACCAAGAAACAAGAGAAGTGCCAATGAATTGGCAGGTGCCAGAAGTGCTCTTCCTGTCTATCCTACAGCCAACAAAGTCTACATCGGAGTAGGCTCTAAGGGAAAGACAAGAAGATGAAGAGTACCAGATACCATAGTCTATGGTAGCTCGAAGGTACCAAAAGATGCGTTTCACCGCCTGACGGTGAGATACGCGATGAGAAGTCTGAAATCGAGCACATAGACACATGGAGAAGTGTATGTTCGGTCTCGAGGCAGTGAGGTATAAGAGGGAACCGATCATGCTTCTGAACTCCTTCTGATTAACTAGCTCGCCATCCTCATCTGGATCAAGTGAAATCATTGACGCCATCGGAGTAGACACAGGCTTGCCATCACTCATGTCAAAGCGCTTCAGGAGGTCTCGAGTGTACTTGCCTTGATGCAAGAAGGTACCCTCCCGAGTCTGCTTGATCTGAAATCCAAGGAAGAAGCTCAACTCGCCCATCATGCTCATCTCAAACTCGGTGCTCATGACATCCGAGAACTGTGAGACAAGAGCATGAGAAGAGCCGTCAAAGATGATGTCATCCACATAAATCTAGACGAGTAGAAGGTCATTGCCATGCCTACGAATGAACAAGGTCTTATCTACGTTACCCATCTCAAACCTATGACTCAACAGATAGGACTTAAGCCTCTCATACCAAGCTCTAGAGGCTTGATGAAGTCCATACAAGGCTTTGGAAAGCTTGTAGACATGATTTGGGTATTTGGGGTTCTCGAAACCTGGAGGCTGCCTAACATAGACCTCTTCCTCAATATACCCATTGAGGAAGGCACTCTTGACATCCATCTGGTAAAGCTTGAAGCCCTTAGACGCCGCGAAAGCAAGCAAAATTCTAATGGCTTCTAGCCTAGCTACAGGGGCAAAGGTCTCCTCAAAATCTAAACCCTCAACTTGGGAGAAATTTTGAGCTACCAATCTAGCCTTGTTTCGAATGACTATCCCATCCTCACTCTGCTTGTTTTTGAACACACACTTGGTACCTATGACATTATGACCTCTAGGGGGTTCGACAAGCGATCAGACCTTGTTCCTCTCAAAATTTTCCAACTCCTCATGCATGGCATTAACCCACGACTCATCAGAAAGAGCATGACTAACATCCTTTGGCTCAAAAGAGGCAACGAAGGCAGAGTGGAGACAGAAGTGAGACATGTCAGATTTTGAGCGTGTGACACGCTCAAAGAGATCTCCAATTATCTGCTCTGAAGGATGGTCTTTCTGGATAAGACGGGAAGGTCCTGAATGAGAAGAAGTAGTGGTCTCTACCTCATGAGCTAACGAGGTAGGAACAGAGCCACTAGCTCCTGAGGATGTGGAAGGAATGGGCTGATCTCCTTGAGGTGCGATGGAAGAAGCAAGCACCTCAAGGGGAGGAGAAACTGGATCGGGTAGACAACCCTCATCTTCGTCCTCCTCATCATCCACAAAGATGGGCTTGGACTGCTCTACTAAACCTGAGATATCGGGCCTAGTCCCCGGACTGGCCTCATCGAAAGTCACCTCGCAGGTCTCTACCATTTTGCTAGACTCGTAGTTCCAGACCCTATACGCCCGCGAAGAAGTGAGTAACCCAGAAAAATCTCATCACAAGAACGTGACTCAAACTTATCTAAGTTCCCAGACTTCAGAATAAAACACTTGCAACCAACACGTGAAAATGCGAGACGTTGGGCTTTCGCCCATATCTCAACTCATAAGAAGTGCGATGCAAGTGTGCCTTCAGAAAAACTCTATTTGAAACATGGCACGCGGTGGCTATTGCCTCAGTCCAAAACTTCCTAGGTGTAGAGTATTCATTGAGCATCGTCCTGGCCATCTCGTCCAAGGTACGGTTCTTCCTCTCCACAACGCCATTTTGCTGGGGGACGTATGGAGAAGAGAACTGGTGCTCTACACCTGTCTCATTGCAAAACCTCTCAAAGTAGGAATTCTTGAACTCCGTGCCATTGTCACTGCGAATCGCTCGTAAAGCACCTGGGAGCTCAACAGAAAGCCTACTAAAAAGACTCCGAAAGTAGGTAAATGTCTCATCCTTCGAGGCTAAGAAAAACACCTAATAGTACCTCGAGAAGTCATCGACTACGACAAGAACATATCACTTCCCTCCTGCTGACTGCACTCTAGTAGGTCCAACTGTGTCCATGTGGAGCAGCTGTCCTGGTGCATCAGTCATAGTCACTGTGACCGGAGGGTGAGAAGCGGCAACCATCTTGTCGTGCCGGCATGGAGCGCAAACAATATCTTTGACCATCTTGAGTTTCGGTAGACCACGAATAAGATCGTGGCCGCTAACTCGGGTTAAATGGTCAAATCGAATATGATCAAGTCTCCTATGCCAGAAAGTGAGATCACGGGATTCTGAAGCAACTAAACACCTGAGAGGATCGCCAGAAGACTCAACAAAATCAGCACGAAAGATCCTTCCATATCTAGAAATCCCGCAGACTAGACTCCCCGAAGAATCAAGAATTTTGCAATTGTTTTTCTTAAAGCTCAGCTCGAAACCGTCATCGGTAAGCTGGGAAACTGAAAGCAAATTGAACTGCAGCTTACTCACTAAGGCAACATCTTTTAGAATAAATGAATCATTAACGCGCACAGTACCTTTAGCGATGACGCGTCCAGATGAGGCGTCTCCGAAGGTGATCGTCTCATCACCTGGAGCTCGGGCTAAGGAAGAGAACCAACGGGATTCTCCGGTCATGTGTCGAGAACAACCGGAGTCAACAAGCCAAACATCTCCCTTCCTTGCCTGGCGAACCTGAGTCAAGCACAGAGTAAAGGCTCAGTACTGGGATAAATCAAAAGCGATTTCGGCACCCAATACTGAGTCACACGTCGAGCAGAAGAAGTAGCCACACACGACTGACCTCTAACTACCCTACGCTCTCTATCGCTCATAGAGCTAGAAAGTCTACTAGCAGACCTGAAGCTATTATTGGGTCCGACTGCTACGGGAGAGCGAGTCGGAGTACCAACAACACGCTGATCACATCGCGGGTAGCCATCTCGATAGGGAAAACGAGATCTACCCTCAGAACAACGGAAGTCACAACCAGAGGCATGTCGAGGATGAAAACCAGAAAACTAAGAAAATCCAAGTCCTCGATGATGCTCAAACCCATCAAGCTGAACAGTCCTAGACCTCGTGTTGATCTTAGGTGCACTCAAGATCTGGGGCTAACCCTGAATACGCCTAAGAGCATCAACACGGTCTCTACGCGCGATCTTAGCACACCTGAAACATCTCTCGACCGAGTATCCATCCTTCTAACAGAAGGTGCAATGAAACTTCTCCTTCTGAGAGGTCGAAGCACCAAGTGTTACCACTTTACCCTCAGAAATCCCTTGGACAAAACCTGCTGATTTGAATTGAACTTTTTTAGTTCTGGGCTTGACCTCGATCACACCTGCTGCTATGGGTCTGAGAACAGCAGGTGGATGCTTCCTAACATCCTCAAGAAAATCATATCCTAGACCTTGATTGAATTTGCAAATCTTGGACTGGTCTAGAATAAGATTTAGCTTCTTCTTACCTCCTACAAATCTCTCAAGAGTGTTCATAAGATACTGACACTCCCGAAAGAGAGAGGCGCAAGAAGAGCAGAGGGAAGGAGAGACAGCAGAAGGTAAGAAAGTAGAAGAACAACCAACAGCAGAGGAACAAATGGCATGTGCACGCACAGCTACCTCAGAAGGGACAGTCCTACTGCTAGCCATTTGGTTCACGTTGCTAGGCATCTCTACCTTACCCTTGGGCTTCTCCCCAACACCAGCACACACATTACAAGCAGATGGTTGCTTCTCTAGAAGGTCCTTAGTTAGCTTCACACATTTTTCATCCAAAGCAACGAGTTCAACTTTTAGTTTTTCACAATTATTGCATGGTTAGCTAACAGAGTCCTTAGACGCATATTGAGCCATTTTCTTATTATGATCAATCATTTCTTGAAACTGTTTTGAGACAGATTCAAGCTCAACAGTCAATTTGGGACAATTCAAGCAAGAAGCAATAGGCTCAAGCAAAGAGGCATGCAATTCAGAAATTTTATGATCTGCCTTCTTTAAGTTCATTTTCAGATTATTGCAGTTTTCACATGTTTCAGGCAGATCAAGAAGCATAGTATAAAGACCTCTAAAAGCATTGTCCTTATCCTCACATAAGGTGCAAGAAGTAGTCTGAATAGTAGAGGAAATAGAAGCTACCCTACACATTTCTAGTTCAGCAAGTACACTAATATTCTTCACCTTAACTATATCAATCTCAGAAGTCAAACTATCATGAGGTCCTTAGCTTCTCTATATCTCCAAGCAAGGAAGAACATACATCACATTCGTCACGTGAGGGAGCAGATATAAGTGAAGTAAGCTCCCGTGACAATCTCTCTACTTCCTTCTCAAGATCTACAACCCTAGCTCTAGATGTAGCATAAAACTTTCCTAGCTTCAGAAATGCATCATAGAGCTGGTCGTAGGAGGGACCTACCTCATTAGAGTCACTGTAGAGCTCGCTGTCGCTGACGTCGTTGTCGTTGGCTATAAAGCACATGCCAATGAAGTCGTCGACGTCCTTGGGATCTTGATCATCCTTGCCGTCGTCGTCGCTCCACCCCTCCACGTCGCTGAAGTCGATGTCGTTGAAGGCGGTGAGGACGCGGTGGAAGAGCTTCTTGGCTTTGCAAAGGTTGCGAAACTTCTTGCCTTGAGTGTGAGCTGGGGGCTTCTTGTTGCGGTTCTTGTCGATGTAGTCATTCTTGCTCACACCGCCGTAATCGTTCTTGCCCTTCTCCAGCTTGGGGCAATTTGCCCGAATGTGGTTGGGGCCACCACACTCGAAACAAAATTATCGGCTCAAACTAGCTGCTTAAAACCGCCAAAAAGAAACGCAAAACTACTACTGATATTAGCTGAAACTAGGCTGAAAAGAGACCAAAAGATTACAGCTAAAAAGGAGGCTAAAAGCAGGTTGAAACAGCTACTTTACTTGCTGCCTATACTGAGTGTATGCAGCCACAAAATAGCAGCACATGCTGCACACAAACCAGCCGAAACCTGCAGAAAACAAACCAAGAAAAGTGCAGAAATTTCAGCCCAAACTGCAGACCAAAATCAACAAAGAAAACAGCACAAGAACATACAACTGAAAGCTGATTTTGCTGCCACAAAAACTGAACTAAAGTCTGCAAAAAGAAGAACAACTTGCTGATTTGAAAACTGAAAGAAAGAAGCTGCCGAACACAGAACCTGGACTACAAAAAAACAAATTGTAGCTGCTGAAAAACAATGGTAGAACTGCTGCAGAAAACTGAGAGGGACAGCTATTTGAAGAGAAGCAAACTGCTGCCCAAAAACAGTAATTAAGCTGACCAAAAAGTACTACACGCTGCTGCAAGTAAACACGTAACAGCTGCAAGAAAGTACTGCAGCAACCGAGCCAACTGTAAAAGAAAAAGAGAGACTACTGTCAACCAAAAAGAAAAGATGTAACCTGCTGTTGCTACTATAGACTGAACCGGATTCATAGGAGAAGAGGCACATGCAATCAGTCACAAACAACAGCAAGCAACAGCCAAACATACTGCAGACAACAAGAACCGAAAAACAGAAGAAATGATTGCAGATTTCTGTGCTTCTTTGGAACATACAACCAGCACTCCAACCAAGACATTAAACTAGTCACAGAGAGAAGAAAATTGATACCAGAAGACTAATGATTTGCCCCTCTCCTTGGATAAAATAAATGGGACTACAAGCAGATGCTTGGCTGCTGCTCTCAAGAAACTGCACAGGGGGAACGTATCACTAGTAAATAACAGAACAAAAGAGAAATTACCCTTGGGATTTTAACAGACCAACAAGGTCTTTTAGTCCACCTCCCATCACAGAGTCGCAAGAAAATTAATAAGTTGAGCTAGAGACTTTGCTTTCGGGATGAACTAGCCAAAGAGCTTTGAGATGAATCCCCGTTCAAAGCAAATATATATATAGTAGTAATTAGAACAAGAATATTAATCCAAAAAGAAAACAAGCAAATAGCACGAGATATAAAACAAGAACTTTCATAGTGAGACGAAGAGAGATGAATGATTACTAGATGAATGTTTACATCAACTCTTCCATGTCTCCCTCAAAGACACACACAAAGAGAGAAGCAAAATGAAACCCTAACTCTTGCACATCACACTCTTTCCTAGAGCACAAGCATAAGGAAACCCTAACACACACCCATCTCTCTCTCTCAATTTCTCAAGTGCACTTCTCCCACTAGAGAGCACCTCTATTTATAGCCTCCGCTAATGGGTTTACAAACACTTTACCCATTCGGTCACAATAACTCTCCACTAATGGGTTTACACACCATTTTACCCATTAGGTCACAACAACTCTCCACTAATGGATCATTTCCTAACCAAATCCACTTTGCACATTCTTTCTTAACCCAATCTGCTTCCTTTTGTGTAGCCTTGCGCATTTACCAAAATGCCACTCCTGCACCTTCCGGAAAGCTTCCTCGTTTCTTGCCGCGCACACCTCGTAGCCACTTCAAGTCCTCGCCGTCTTCGACACATCTCGACTGCTCTGACCTTAGCACTGCCTGTGCCTAGTCCGGTCATCCGTGCCTCGCCACGACTCCGTCTCAAAGTCCTGCAGCCAACACCAATAAGAAAACGCATCGCATAGCACCGCACAAAATATTATAATTAAATCGTTAGCATCCATAAATAGCACAAAATGCCCGAAAAACCTCTAACTTTTCAGAACAAGAGTCAATTACTCATCACACAGCTGGGGTTACCTCCACATGGTCTCTCAGAACAGAAGATATTCCAAAGACAGCTTTCACCACTCGATATGGATTATTTGAGTATACAGTGATGTCTTTTGGATTAACCAATGCCCCTACATATTTTATGAACCTCATGAACAAAGTATTCATGAAATATCTGGACAAATTCGTGGTGGTGTTTATTGATGACATTTTGATCTATTCCAAGACACCAAAGGACCATGCCAACCACCTTCGAGCAGTCCTAGAGACTCTTTGAGAACACAGGCTTTACGCAAAGTATAGCAAGTGCGCCTTTTGGTTGCAAGAAATTAGTTTCTTAGGACATGTTATCTCTTCGGGAGGTGTAGCAGTTGAACCTTCCAAGGTAGACACTGTTCTAAGATGGAAGCAACCAACCTCAGTTACTGAAGTCTGTAGTTTCCTTGGGTTAGTAGGATACTACCGGCGTTTTATATCAGATTTCTCCAAGTTATCCAAGCCCATGACCCATCTTCTGAAGAAAGAAAAGAAGTTTGAATGGATAGATGACTGTGAGAAAAGTTTTCAAGGATTAAAGACAAAGCTCACCACATCCCCAGTGTTAGTCTTGCCAGATATTCATAAAGAGTTTGAAGTGTATTGCGATGCATCCCGCCAAGGTCTAGGATGTCTACTTACGCAAGATGGAAAGGTCGTAGCCTATGCATCCAGACAACTTTGACCCCATGAAGACAACTACCCCACCCATGACCTGGAATTAGCAGATGTAGTGTACGCCTTGAAGATATGGCGACACTATCTAATTGAAAATCATTGCAACATTTATACAGATCACAAAAGTCTCAAGTATATATTCACTCAGAATGACCTCAACCTTAGACAGAGAAGATGGTTGGAATTAATCAAGGATTACGATCTGGAAATTCATTATCACCCTAGCAAAGCTAATGTAGTAGCTGATGCGTTGAGTCGAAAACCCGGATGTAACCACATCCAGGCTCAGGAAATCTCATCAGAGCTAGGTAAAGAAATTGCTTCCCTCAACTTGGGGATTATAGAACAAGGTATGTTAGCCGCCCTAGAGGTGCAACCCACGTTAGAAGAGCAAATCAAAGCAGCGCAAAAGGGACACCCTGGAACTCAGAAGCTCGAGCATATGATGAAAAGAAGGAAGGCACCAAAGGTAGTGGAAGATTCACAAGGAATTCTATGGTTTGAGAAACGACTTTTCATTCCTCACCACAAGGAACTGAAGGAGCTAATATTGAAAGAAGCACATAGCTCGTCCTATGCTTTACATCCTGGTAGCACAAAGATGTACCAAGACTTAAAAACACTGTATTGGTGGCCGCGTATGAAGCGAGACATTGCAGAATATGTAGCTTGCTGTGATACATGCCAGCGTGTTAAGGCGGAACATCAGAAACCAGCTGGACTACTTCAACCTTTGCAAATTCCTTGGTGGAAATGGGAAGAAGTAGCAATGGATTTCATAACCGGCCTTCCTCGAACTAAAACAGGATATGATTCGATATGGGTTATAGTGAACAGATTGACAAAGGTGGCTCATTTTATTTCGGTAAAGACTACCTATAAAGGAGATAAGTTAGTAGAATTATATATGGCCCGCATTGTATGTTCACATGGGGTACCCAAAAAGATAGTTTCAGATCGAGGTTCTCAATTGACCTCACATTTTTGGAACAGCTTGCACAATGCCCTTGGAACCCATCTAAGTTTTAGTACTACTTATCATCCTCAAACGGATGGACAGACCGAAAGGATAAATCAAGTTCTAGAGGACATGCTTCGAGCCTGTGCCCTAGAATCAACATCAGATTGGGAGAAGAGCTTGCCATATGCAGAGTTTTCTTATAATAATAGTTACCAGTCGAGTCTTAAAATGTCACCTTTTGAGGCTTTATATGGACGAAAGTGTAGAACTCCGTTGCACTGGTCAGAGACTGGTGAAGGTCATATATTTGGACTAGATACCCTAAAACAAGCAGAAGAGAAGGTCAAGGTGATTAGAGACTGCCTGCAAGCTGCCCAGTCTAGACAAAAGAGTTACGCTGACAATCGTCGACGTGAACTCACATTTCAAGTCGGAGATCATGTTTACCTCAAGGTTTCTCCCCTTTGAGGAGTATGAAGATTTAAAGTAAAAGGGAAACTAGCCCTCGGTTTATAGGCCCTTTCCCCATCCTTGCTAGGTGCGGAGAAGTCACCTACAAGCTAGACCTGCCTGCAAGCCTGGCAGAAGTACATGATGTTTTTCATGTTTCGCAACTCAAGAAATGCCTCCGAGTTCCGGAAGAGCAAGCACCTTTGGAAACTTTGGAAATTCAGAAAGACCTCACCTACCTAGGTACCCAATCAAGGTTTTAGACACCCTGGAGAAGCAAACAAGGAGCAAGATTTTTCGTCTTTGCAAGGTACAGTGGAGCAATCATACCGAAAAAGAAGCTACATGGGAACACGAAGACCAGCTCAAGGCCGACTTTCCTCACCTTTTCTCAGCTTAGGCAAATCTCAGGGTCGAGATTTTATTTAAGGGGGTAGGGATCTTTAACATCCCAATTTTATTCTCCTGATTATTTAATTGCCTTATCTTTATTTGGATTTTAGCCCTAAAAAATTTTGTGCTCACTCCTAGTTTTATTTTAATATTTATGGTCTTGAAAGCTCACAAAAATATTATTTCTTCGTCTCTATAAAAATCACCAAAGAAATTACCCAAATCAGAAAAAATTATAAAAAGAAAATCCCCTTCTTGGGCAGGCTGACCCGGCCCAGCCGGCCCACCCGAGCGCCCTTCCTCCTCCCTCCTCTCTACTCTCTCTCTCTCTGTCGGCGATGCCAGAAAACTGCCCGCACACGCCCCCATTTTTCTTCCTCTCGCGTGTGAGCGCATTCACTGACTTTCCCCTCTACCATGTCCTTGCCTCTCCTCTACTTCGGCGCTAGCCGTCCGTGTGGCTACCTCGCCACGCATCAGTGCTCCCTCCCCGCCGGGCTAACCGTCCTTCTCCGTCCGCCTCACTACCGATGTGCTCCGCCGTACCACGGTTGCCATCGTCATCGACTTCAAGCTCCATCGCCGTCACGTCCAAAGACCTCGAGCGCCGCCCGCATTTGCTGCCTCCGAGTTGGCCCCGTGCCCCTCTCCGCCATAGCCTGGCTTCGTGGCACCACCACCACCCCGCCATAGCTGCACACATCACCTCGGCAATTCGTGCGCAGCGCAGAAGAGCATTGAAACCGGGTATCTTCAGTGCGTCGCTACCCCGCCCTCTTCTCTACCTAGCTCATAGCATACTTGAGCGCTGCCGCCTCCTTTCAATGTGAGTGAATGGCCTCAACGCCCTCCAATTCGTCCCCTTGTGCTATAAATTGCGGCACTCGGCTTCTTTGCAACTCGCACCACACAGACATTCCTTTCATTCCCTTTCCCCGAACTCTATTTATCTGTTTTTCTCATCGCCGCTCGAAGTGCCCCGGCCATCTCCGGCGCCAGGCCTCCTCGGACCTCCGCAAGCCCCAAAGACCCTCTCCTCTTGTCTATTATACCCCTCCAGTGCTTTCCTAAGGTTTAATCGAGTTTTGGTGCCCCGTAGCTCGCTGGCTTGGTCTCCTTCCCCAGCGCCGACCGATTTTCGTCGCCATCAACCCCGGCCTCCTCGGCTCAATTCCAGCCTGCTAGAGCTTCACCCTGTGCTGCCGAACTTGACCCCGGCGCCAATCGGACGTCCCCCACACTCGTCTTCTCCAGCACCAGTCGCCCTCCCTCCATCGCCGCCCTTCGCCGACGCCAGCACGACTCAGGCCGCCGCGAGCTCAATTGACCCGTCGGGTGAGCTTCTGATGACTTGTGGATGCTCCCCCGAGAGTTAATTGAATTTCTATTGCCGTCTCTGCCGTCGCCATTTCACCCCTGTTCTTCGGACCCAAGCTCGCCGCCAGCAAATCCCTCACCGTTGTCGCCACCCCGCTCAGCCGAGGGAGTGCCTGCGCTCCAGGGGGGTATGTCTTGAGGATGCACCGTTCACCCCGGTCCTCCTCTCGCCGCTGGCGATACCCCTCTGCGCCGCCGCTACTCCTCCGACCGAAGCCACCGCCCTGTCCCGGCCACTTAAATTAACAAGATCTTCATTAACCGCTAATGATTGTCATTAATCTTGAGTAATGCGTCACTAACCCGTGGGCCCCTCGGCCGATTAAATGGAATGAGAGAATGACATATGGGCCCCACCCGTTTTAATTAAAAGTTAATCGGTTTTTAAAAGCCTCAAGTCGCTGATAGGCGGGCCCCATTGAACAGTGCTTGCACCGCGGGACCCACTTGTCAGTCACTGTGGATTTATTGATTTTCCAGAAATTTATTAATCCATGGGCCCCACATGTCATGCACTCATCCAATTAAAATCAGAAAAATCAAATTTTCAAATAATAAAACCGCGGGACCCACTTGTCAATGAGAGTAAATCTCTCTCTCTTTTCAATTTTCGGATTTTCTCTGAAATTGAACTTTGAAAGGCTACACCTTTTTAACCGTAACTCCGAATTGGGTGAAACTTGTTTCTAAAATTTTCTAAATTCATAATCTTGTTATTTATCTTAGTTTGGTTCAATTTAAAGTTTATTTGAATTATGTTTTGATATTTATTATCTTTTGCCTATTGCTTTTTCCGGTTTCATCGTGCGTATAGATTACGAGGAAAATCCTGATCAGGCATTTGATGCCTCACAAGATCAACCAGATTTACCAGCACGAGACCCAGGTGAGTCAACACTTTGACCATATTGAATTCCCATGTTTTAAATTAATTATGTTGCTTGAAATTATTCAAATTGCATGCGATATTTTATGTACAATAGTTTACTGCTTTCATTAGCTATTCACCCACCTTGCTTATTGGCACTACATAGCTAAAACCATTCCTTGGGACCTTTGTTACCCTTACCATTGTCGCCCTAGCTAATAATAATAAAAAAATTACAAGATAAGCTATATTATTAACTGCCAAGATCGTCCAGTACAATCTCAGGACATTAGCATGTCTTGACATACATTCTCAACAAAGTCGTTTTGGGTAATCATGAGAGGTACATGATTGATAGATTGAATAAAGGCTATATTATGCTTCTCAAAACCCTACAAAATTTCTTACCTGTCTGGGCGGATGGTAGAAGTGGTTGGTGGATGTAACATTGGGCGGTGTACGCCCGCCTGGACAAATTAAGGACTTAATCCTGTGATGACCTCTCCATGTAAAACAGTACAACCACAAGCTGGCAAAGTGTAAGCATGACTAAATAATTTGTACTCGCAAGTAACTGAATGCATTTCGGGGGAAAGCACGATTTTTCTCGCTGAACGCAAAGCGTCCTGGAGATGGTCGTGTCACCGGATAGAGGTGGGCGCAAGAGGGGGTCTAGCTGGCGCCTAAATGGCCTTCCTATAGACGGAAACCTTAGCGAGTGCATTCTTTTACTAGATACATTGTAAAGGTCATGTGATAACTCGATTGATCTGCGTATCTAAGGCAATATGCAGAATATAACAATTGATTTATCTCTTATGGGTAAAGATGTACCAACTCTGCAGAGTCTAAATAACTATTCGAATAGCCGTGCCCACGGTCAAGAGCGGACATGGGAACTTCCTCGAGTTAGTTCTATTTACAAAAGCTTTCGTGGGTGGGAAACAAAACTTAGTAGGGAGATGTACCCTATTTTGTTGGATTTTTCCTAGGGAGACGTACTCCAGTGAATAATTAGGGTGGACGTAGCCCAGTAACCAAAACCTAGCATCAGTGGATGGAACCATGTAATTGGTGGATGGAACCATCTACAATATATTATTGCACAATCTCAACAGCTTTTTGCATTATCACAAACCTGCTAGGTCCTAGGATTTTAACTATGTATTTGAGAAACTTGCCTTACACAACTAAAATAAACCCCAGCCAATTGTTGACAAGCCATGTGTGCTATATCACTGCATTCTGTGTGTTGGCTTGCGGGGCACCGTTGCAAGTGCTCACTCTCGCTCTCATCCCCCTTCCAGAATTGGAGCAGCAGGGACACTATGAGTATTATGATGACCAGGACCAAAGAGGAGAAGAAGATCAGGGTCACGAGTAGTCCTGGTATTAGTAGTTTCTTTTTCCCCTGGGCCAGCTGACCATTCTAGATGCCAGGTGAATCCCATTTAGTAGCCTCGGCTTAGAGTTGCATTCACCTAGGGCAATCCCCAGTCGCTGCCTGTCGGGAAATGCGCCTTCCGCTTTTGTTGTTCTTCCACTATCTTTTGGGTTGTAATGGACTTTTGGATGTAATGAACTATTCGGCCTGACGGCCTACTGCCTAGAGCTACTCTACTCCAGTTATTGTAATATTAAATGACTCGTGTATGACATGATCCAGCAGTGTAACTGTGAAGCATTATCTGCTGATCCAGGGAATAATGCAGGTAAATCACAGAGATCTGGGTTTTAAAATCCGGGTCCTACAATCTTGAGGTCATAAACAGTGAACCAGGTCTCCGACCATGGCTAACGTGGTCGTAGCAGCGTTCGATCACGGCCAACGTGGTTGTAACAGTTTCGACCACGGCCAAGGAGGTTGTAAACCCTTCTGGTGTCCTCCGACCATGCCCAATGTGGTCGTAAACGCCATAACGTGGTCGTAAACAGTGCGCACGACCTTCGATGAGGGACAACGTGGTCGTAAATGGCTTCCGACCACTCTTAGGGCTACGACTTTGCAGAAAACACCCAAACCAAACTTAATCTTTCTAAACCAAGTGTCAATTACTCATCACAAACATGTGGTCACCTCCACATGGTCTCTCAATCTCCCCCTTGATGAGTATATTGACAAACTCCTAAAAGGCATGAAGATGAGTTTGGTTCTAACTTCTAGATGCTCCGGAGTTGGCACCGGCTTGGATCTTCTTGGTGCACACCTTAGCATAGTGCCCTGTTTGATTGCAGTAGAAATAGGTCACTCCATCTGGTATGGGGTTGCTCTTCTGGTTTTGATTACCGTAGGTAGGAGTGCTGTTGGCTTGAAAAGGTGGGTGGTTGACTACTGGCCTAAAGTTGTTTGACTGCGGCTTGAAATCGTTGTTTTGTGGCATGAACTTGCTTACTTGGGGAGGCCTTGGGATAACCTCCAGGGTTAACCCTTTGATCAGCCATCCTTCTTTTCCGATTCTCCATTTCCACATGCTTGCCTTCCTAGCGAATGCCTGTGCTGACTAGCTGGTGGAAATCAGCATAGTCGCCTGAGATTAGTTGCACAGAGATGCTGTCATTTAGGCCCTCCATGAACCTTTCTTACTTGGCTTCATCGGAGGCCACATCTTCTGGTGCATAACGTGCCAGCTGGTTGAACTTTTGCAGTACTCATTTACGGTGCGGCCTCCTTGATGAAGGGCTCGGAACTCCTTCTTCTTCAGAGTCATGGTGCCGATGGGGATGTGAGCTTTGCGGAAGCTCTGCACAAATTCATTCCATGTCACAGCCTGAGGGTTGAAATGTGAGGCAGTGAATGTGTCCCATCATTCAGATGCAGGTCCATTTAGCTGGTGGGTGGCGAACAAAACTCGCTCCCGCTCGGTGCACTGCAAGATGTCCAACTTCTTGCCTATTGCCTTGAGCCAGTCATCGGCGTCCATGGGCTCCGAACTGCTTGAGAAGGTCAATGGTTTGATTCTTAGACATTCGGACAGTCTATTTGGGGGAGCTTGAGCTGGCTGTTGATGAACTTGATGAGCGGGGTTGTTGATGGTCTGAGCCAGTAGCTGAATTAGCTGGTTCTGGTTGGCCATCAGTTGAGCCCAATCCGGTCCTGCTGCTGGCGGAGGCGGAGGAATGGGAATAGACTGACTTCCCTGAGCTCTGGGGTTGGCATTGTCCATACTGTTCCTCCTAGTGTTCACCATTTGTCAAAATCTTCTAGATTTAGAGGGAAGAGAGAGAACTAGAAGGAGGGGTTTTTCGCAACAATCCCACAACCAAGCACACAGAAAGCAACAGAAAACAACAAAACCAACGAATAAGAGCCAATAAAACTTCTTTATTTTATTATATTAGGTAGCAGTTACGGCTATCCACAAAAGAGAAAACCTGATAGCTCGTAATATCGTCTAATAGCTGCTTAACAACTTATCCTAGAGTGGCAAAGGTTGCCTTGGTGTCATTCTGCATGGCTCTCTGGGTACAAGGCGCGATCCTTCGATGCAAAGATTGAAATGATGGCAAAGGCGAAGAACTTCTTTATGAGCGACTTCTTGCTTGGCTCGTTCAAATGAGTAACTGCTTCCCGGAAAGCGGTAGCGAAGACTTCTGTGACCAGTTCGCTTGGTGATGAGCAAAGTGAAGTGGTGTCCCAACGTCTGATCTCCATGACTATTCCTCCGGTGTACGTAGATAGCTCGACGCTAAAATCCCAAATGACGGAGTAGTCGATGAAGGCCTACACTCCATCCACCATTTGAAGGCCAGCCATCCCCATCTCTTTTGCTAACTAGTGCAAATCTCGAGAGTGAGATTTCTTTTAAGGGGGGTAGGTTTGTAACATCTCAAAAATTTTATTTCTTTGTTAAAGTGTTTTCTGGAATTTATTGGATTTTTTGTATTTTAATTCCAAGCCCTAAATTGAGAAAACTAAAATTTCCATTTTATCAAAGTCAAAATAAATGCATTTCATTTTTCTTAAGTCAAATATGTAATTTATTAATTTTCAGGAATTTATGAAGATTTAAAACTCTCCTTTCAAAGGCAAATTGTGTTTTTGCAAAATATAAATATCAAAATAGGTTGGAAATATTTTTATTAAGTCTAATTTAGTTTCAGATGATTCCCTGAATTTTTGAAATTTTTAAAATTTATTTGGTATTTTTGTTGAGCTTTTTAAAGCTTATTATCATTTCTGGAAAATCAAAAAGAAAATTAAATCCCAAAACCCTCTCAGGCTGCCAGGTGTCGCCCATCGGGTCGATCCCCGCCGTCGGATGTAACCTCAGCCGTCCGATCTCATTTAAACTCTCTCCCCCCGCCTTCCCTTCCTCCCTGGCCGACGCGTGTCGTGCATCCAACCGCCGCCCTTCCCCACCGATCAAATCGCGTCCGCCCGCGCCGACTTACCGCTTCACCGCTCCTTTCTTCCCTCCGATCGATGCGTGGCCTAATCTGCACCGCTCCCCGTTGCTGAGTTAAATTTCAGTCGTCCCCTGTCACTTAAAGCGCTCGATCGGCTCGGATCCAACCACTGTTGTCGGATCAGATCCTGACCGTCCCCGTTCACTTACCCCTTCGCACAACACCCTACAGCCCCTATCTTCCCTCCTTGCCACCCGTCGCAAATCCGACCGTTCCCTCTCTCCTTTCCTTTTGTTCTCTCTCGCTGACCGGTGGGCCCCGCCTGTCAGATCCGTCTCCCCCGCTGCTTTCCTTTCTTCCCCGCGCAATCACTGCCTCGTTGCCGCCATTGATGCTGAAACCGAAGCTTTTAAAGCTTCGATTTCCTTCCCGATTGATCCCTCGCACCAACGGCAGATTAAACCTTCCATTACACCACGCCCGTTTCCGCCGTTACCTCCCCAATTAAGCCCCCGATCGCCGCCGCATTGAAGGTCTCGGCCGTTTCAAGCCGAGGTGAATGCGCGCGCCCGTTACCCCCTCCTCGGCCTATAAAAGCCGCACCACGAGCTCCTCCTCGACACACCACCTCTCCCTCGCCTCTCAATTGGAGCATTCGAGCATCAGAGCCCTCCCTGAGCTCAATCTCTTCCGCCGGCCACTCCCCACTCCGGCGAGCAATTCCAGTGACACCAGGCCTCCCCGCTCCTCGTTGACGACACTGACGCCTTGCACGTGCCTCGGCGGCCAGAAGCCCCCCTACCCCGAGCATCTACGTCACCGGAGCACCTCCGCCGCCGTGAAGCCTCGTCCGACCGCCACCCCACTCCGCCGTTCACCCTCTCCGGCCGTCCCTGTAAACCATGCAAGGTACCAATGAACTCCCCGTGCTCTCCTCTTTGTTTTGGCACCTTTGGCCGACGCCGCTGCTAGCTGGAACGCCGACGGCCATCGGTTCCCGAGCGCCGCCGCCGCCGGCCAAGCCACGTCAGCTGGCCGCGCTGACGTGTTAGCCGACGTGGCTGCCACACAGGTGCCACGTCCACCCCAATCAGCCACGCCAACACCACCTCCCTCCCCCGTGTCCCGCGTGCCACCTCACCCCTCTCTAGGGTCCATGGCCTCAGTCCACCAACTAGGGCCCACTTGTCAGTCGCTAACTGATTAATTTAATTCAGGGCTGACGTCATGCCTACGTCATAATTCCAACACAAAAAAATTTGGCCTAAAAAGAATTACCCTGCTGACGTCATAATCTGTTATTTCCTTTAGAAAGATAATTCTTGATGACATCATAAATGTTTTTCGGTTTGAAAATAATTCCAGAAATTGGGTATTTTCTTTTTAATTGTATTAAAACTTTGGAAGGCTATAACTTCTTCATTTTAACTCCAAATTGACCCGTTCGAATTTATAAATTTTTCTAAAATCATGAACCTTCCATTTCTGGCCTCTTTTCGAATTTTTGAATTTATTTAGATTTTGTTTGAATTTCTTTTGAATTGGCTCTCTACGTTAGATTTTGACGATTCCGGAGAGCTCGACTTCGACGATTCGCAGCAGGACTTCGAGCAAGGCAAGTTACACCTTCGACCATGTTGACCCTATTATTTCAAATTTATTTATATTGTTTTACTATATATGCATGCTTATCTTTATTCAAATCTAGTTCAAATTCGATTTAAATCTTAGATATACCCATGATCCTTTGTATATGGCCAATTTGAATCTCGAACCCATATACCTTGTCACCCTAGCTAAAAACTAGTTAGTACCTTAGTATTAACTAGAAAATTTATAGAATTGCTTACCCTGGCTTAGTATAATTTTAGGTGGGATCAACTCTTCCACATGAAATGTCAGACTTTGAAAATGAATTCTTGACTTCAGTGAGTCAAGGATAGTTTATGAAATGGTTTAAAAAATGAAAATAGAAACTTATGATTTGGACTTAGGCTATTGGTTAGGTGGTGGGTGCCGACATGCCTCGTGTTTGGTGACACCTAGTTGATAGTCGTGCATGTGGGTATGTGGATTGATCCTAAGTCAATTAAGGACCGTTTCTATGAACCATTTTATGAAGTCACCTTGTACTACCACAAGTCCAGTATGGGACGGACCTGGCTAAGTAAATTGTGAAGTTCTAAATATAGTTTCGCTATAGGCTGAATGTGAGCGTGGCGTAGGCCGCGAGAAGTCTCACATGGCACCAGAGGGGGCTCCAACTCGCGGATTCGAGTTGTGGTGAAACCTTAGTGGCGGCGTAACTGTTTTGGCTATGGATCTTTGGAAAAGCCTTGTCGTGGAATCCCCGCCGCACACCTAAGGCAGTGTGTTGATCACGTGGCTCAAGCGGGAGGACACGTCTTGTGGGTAAAGTTGTACACCTCTGTAGAGTGATAACCTATCCTGGATAGCCGTGTCTGCGGTCATGGACATGCTGAGTAGAGTCTTCACAGATTAGACTTGATTTTATAAAAACTTGGTTTTGACAAACAGCAGAATTCTTGAAATGGACCTGGTGGGATGCCCGTGGTTAGGTTAGTGTAGGTCGGAGCCTACACTAACGATAATACTTTGTGAAAGTATTGTTTCCTATGATGTATTAAAATTCAGCTTTTCATACTTACAGTATTGTATTTAAATTCAAGTACTGCTTTTTCACAAATTATCTTAATTAAGCCTTCCTTTGAAATCCTTTATGCATGCATTCAATCTGTTATTTTGCCGGTGTAACTTGTGGAGTACTCTAAAGTGCTCACCTTGCTTAAATCCGTTGCCAGACTTCGACGGTGAGGACTACTTCAGCGAATAGGACGCGTCTTACAGTCATTCGCTTATGGGAGGCTGGATGGGCTGAACAGCTACCTTTATAATTTTCACTGCTTTTCTTTTCAGTTGGCCTTGTGCCATTTCATTGTAAAACTTGGCCATATGGCCGTAAGTTTGCTTAATATAATTGTGGTGATTTTGCGTGATATACATCACTGTTTACCCTGTGTGCACTATCTTTTCCTGGGATAGTGCGATTTACACAGAGGGACTTGGAGTGTTGTTCCGGGTCCCGACAGAGATGTTATTAGAGCAAAAATGACCCTAAGACGTGACATAGATAGAGACCAACCTTAAGGATATATTTTGATAAGAAAATATTTCTAAAAACCATTTCCCCCTTTGCTCAAGCTCTTATCAAAACTATTTACTAACTTCTTCCCCTTTTCAAAATTATAGATGGAGCGACCCAACCGCGTCACCCACGAAGCCCTCACCGGAGACCTCGCGGACTGCCTCTACAGCCTCATGCAAGAGTTGGGCTTCCGACCCCGCCCCCTTTTACCAGGGCTACCTGGAACTGTTTGGAGATCGCACACGCTAGAGGGTCGAAGTAAGGATCTTCGCCAACATTGCAGACCACGCCTCCATCCACACCTTCGATGCCCCCTACCCACGAGAGACCTTCGTCGCCGGTGTTCAGGATGCAGCCCGCGAAGCTATCCGCCAGCTGAGGAACCGCTATGCACTGGATCTACAGCGGACCAACTTCCGCTACTACCCCATCAGAGTCCCGTCAACTTCGCCAGCGAGTTCGCGACCACGGAGTACGAGAGAAACCCTCGTCTCGTCCAGCAGGTGGAGTTTACCAAGGCCATGGACTCTGTGTACCAGGCCACTCTGGGCAAACTACACACCACGGTACAGAGACTCCATGCCGCGGAAGAAGAACTGGCCAATTACCGTGCCGACAATGAAGACTCTGCTACCTCAGAGCCACCCCTAAAGAGGTTTAAGCGTAGCACCAGCATTTAGGGAGCCCTGAGTCATAGTCTCAAAACGTTATCCGTGAGCTGTAGTCCTTTGTTAACAGCCGTGAGACTATTATAATAAAATAAATGAAGATTTTAGTTGCTCTTATTCGCAGTTTTCTTCGTTGCTTTTTGTGTGTTGTTGTTTGGGGGATTGTTACAAGAAAACTCTCCTTTAGTTCTCTCTCTTTCCTCTAAAATCTAGAAGCTTCGGCAGATGGTGAACACAAAGAGAAACCTTAGCACAATGCCAACCTCGGAGCTCAGGGAAGCCAGTCGGCTCCCATTCCTCCACCTCCGCCAGCAGCAGGGCCAGATTGGGCTCAATTGATGGCTAACCAGAATCAGTTGATTCAGCTGCTAGCTCAGACCATAAACAACCCTACACCTCAAGCTCATCACCAGAATGCCCAAGCTCCTCCCAACAGACTTTCAGAGTTCCTAAGGATCAAGCCACCCAGTTTTGCCGGCAGTGCTGAGCCCATGGACGCCGACGACTGGTTAAGGTCGATCAGCAAGAAGCTGGACATCCTACAGTGCACTGATCGGGAGCAAGTCCTATTCACTTCACATTAGTTAAATGGACCTGCATCTAAATGGTGGGACACCTTTGTTAGTGATATGCCCTAGAGGCAACATGGAGATGTTGTATATATCACATACTATGTTTATGATACATTACTTTGTTCCTTGGAATAGACATCATCATTATTGATCAATGAGTATGTGACTTATTCATGGATCATTTAGAAATAGCAACATCTTAGTATTTAAGAGTCTCATGAATAAGTCACATACTCATTGATCAATAATGATGATGTCTATTCCAAGGAACAAAGTAATGTATCATAAACATAGTATGTGATATATACAACATCTCCATGTTGCCTCTAGGCATATCACTAATGATCTCCCACTTGCACTAGAGTCAACCATGTAGGTATCTAATACCCATTGCCCTAGTGTGAGCCTCATGCTTTGGTGGGAAGCGGCTTTGTCAACGGATCTGCAATGTTCAAATCCGTTTGTACTTTGCATATCTTCACATCGCCTCTCTCCACTATCTCGCGGATGAGATGAAATCGCGTAAAATGTGCTTGGACTTCAGTGCGATCTAGGCTCTTTGGCTTGCGCAATGGCCCCACTATTGTCTGAGAGAGGTCCATTGGATGGAGGCACTAGCCATCACACCAAGCTCGAAATAAATTTCTTGATCCAAACGACCTCTTTGGCGCTTGAAGCTGCTATGTACTCGACTTCGTTGTAGAATCGGCAACCGTCTGCTGCTTGGAACTCTTCCGACTTACCGCACCGCCATTCAGCAGAACACAAATCCAGTTGCGATCTAAAATCATCTTTGTCGGTTTGGAAGCTAGCATCGGTGTAACCATTTACAACGAGCTCTTCCTCACCTCCATAGACAAGGAACACATCTTTAGTTCTTCTCAAGTACTTCAAGATGTTCTTTACGGCAATCCGGTGACTTTCACTGGATCGAGTGGTATCTACTCATAGCACTTAAAGCATACGAAACATCGGACGTGTACAAAGCATGGCATACATAATGGACCCAATAGCGAAGCATATGGAATCGCATTCATTTTATCCCGCTCATCGGTGTACTAGGACACGATTCTTGCTAAGATTTATACCATGTGACATAGGTAGAAAACCTTTCTTGGAATCATGCATATTGAACCTTTTCAACACCTTGTCAATGTACGTATCTTGGCTTAATCCAATTAGCCTTTTGATCTATCTCTATAGATCTTGATGCCCCAGATATATGCTGCCTCTCCTAAGTCTTTCATAGAGAAACTATTTTTAATGAAGACTTAATGATTCGAGCAAAGGAATGTCATTTCCGATCAGTAATATGTCATCCACATATAAGACCGAGAAATACGAGTGCGCTCCCACTAGCCTTTTGTAAACACAAGGCTCTTCTTCGTTCTTGATGAAACCAAACCCTTTGATTACTTCATCAAAGCGAATGTTCCAACTCCGAGATGCTCGCTTTAATCCATAAATGGATCTTTGGAGCTTGCATATCTTTCCAATCGATTGCGGATCGACAAAACACGTGGGCTGTGTCATGTACACATCCTCACTCAGATTTCCATTAAGGAAAGCTGTTTTGACATCCATTTGCCATATTTCATAGTCGAAATATGCAGCAATCGCTAGAATGATCGAATAGACTTTAGCATTGCGACGGGCTAAAAGTTTCATCATAATCAATACCTTGAATTTGTTTGAAACCTTTGGCCTGTCGCGCTTTATAGATGTGAACATTTCCATCTATGTCTATCTTTTCTTGAAAACCCATTTGCATTCAATGGTTTTAACACCATCGGTGGATCAACCAAGTTCCAAACTTGATTACCGTGTATGGATTCAATTTGGATCTCATGGCTTCAAGCCATTTCTCGAGTCTGGTCCCACCATTGCTTCTTCATAGGTCTTAGGCTCATCGTTGTCTAACAACAATATGTCCCGTTGTTGAGTAGTCAAGAACATGTACCTCTCGGTGCACGACGTGACCTTCGACCTACGTGGTGCTGGTGTGTCCACAACAGTTCTTCAACGGTTTGTTCATCCTATTGTGGTTACGTAGGAGCTGAAGCGTTATCGGTGTTTCTTGAATTTCTTCAAGTTGCCTTTGTGCTCCCACTATCCCTTCTTGAGAGAAACTCTTTCTCTAAGAAGACACCATGCCAGGCGACAAACACTTTGCCTTCTCCTCGATTATAAAAGTAATATCCTTTTGTTTCCTTAGGATACCCGATAAAGAAGCATTTATCAGATTTAGGAGTGAGCTTATCAGATTGTAAACGTTTTACATAAGCCTCACATCCCCAAATCTTAAGAAAAGACAAGCTAGGACGTTGTCTGTCCACATCTCATATGGTGTCTTTTCTACGATTTTGATGGAACCTTGTTTAGTGTGAACGCGGTTTGTTTCAAGAGCGTACCCCAAAAAGACAACGGAAGATCACTTTGGCTCATCATGGAGCGCACCATATCTAATAAGGTGCGATTTCTCCGTTCGATACCCCATTCCATTGAGGTGTTCTGGCGAGTCAATTGTGGAACAATTCCACAATCCTTTAGATGATTGCCAAACTCATGGCTCAAATACTCGCCTCCACGATCAGATCGTAGAAACTTGATTGTCTTGCCTAAATGATTTTGCACTTCATTTTGGAATTCTTTGAACTTTTCAAAGGATTCGGACTTATGCTTCATCAGGTAGATATACCCATATCTACTAAAGTCATCAGTAAAAGTTATGAAGTACTGAAAACCACCTCTGGCTGTTAAGCTCATTGGTCCACATACATCAGTATGTACGAGTGCCAATAAGTCATTTGCCCGTTCACCTTGACCGGTGAAAGGTGCCTTTGTCATCTTGCCAAGTAAACAAGATTCGCATGTCTCAAATGATTCAAAATCAAATGAGTGCAGAATACCATCTCTATGGAGCTTCTGCATGCGTTTCTCATTTATGTGACCTAAGCGACAGTGCCAAATAAACGTGGGATTCAAATCATTCGGACGTTGCCTCTTTGCATTAATGTTATAGACTGGTGACCCTTCAAGAGTAAGAAGTATAACCCATTCACCAATGGAGTATGACAATAGAACATATCTTTGAAATAAAGAGAACAACCATTGTCCATAGATTTAAAGTCATAACCTTCTGCTTGCAAACATGAAGCAGAAATAATGTTCTTTGAAAGAGATGGAACACAATAACAATTATTCAATTCCAAAACTAATCCCGAAGGTAAAGTCAATGGCATGGTGCCAACAACTACCGCAGCAACTTTTGCTCCATTGCCAACGCGAAGATCCACTTCGCTCCTCCTCAAACTTCTACTTCTTATTAGCCCCTGCAACGATTTGCAAATGTGAGCAACCGATCCGGTATCAAATACCCAAGAATCAGTTGATGAAGTAGCAAGATTGATCTCTATAACATTTATACCTGGAGTGGAAGTCGACTTCCTTCTTCTTCTCAAGATCCTCCAAGTACTTTGGGCAGTTCCTTTTCCAATGTCCTGATTGCTTACAGTAGTAACAATCTGCATCAGGATGAGCATCGCCCTTCTTGTCTTTCTTGGCCTTAGAACTGCTCGCGATCGCATCAGGAGCTTTCTTTCTTTTGACCGCGATTCTCTTGACATAGGGCTTGCCCTTGCCTTCTGCATCATCATCACATGATTGCTGCTTTTCTTAATGCTTTCCTCGGCAGATTTTAGCATCCCATGCAACTCAGCCAGGGTCTTGTCCAGGTTGTTCATGTGAAAGTTCATTATGAATGGCTCAAAGCTCGGGGGAAGCGACTGGAGAATCACATCAGTAGCCAACTCTTGGCTAAGGGGAAAACCAAGCTTTTTCAGACTCTCAATGTAGCCAATCATCTTAATCACATGAGGGTGACGGATTCCTTCGCAAGCTCGCACGCAAATAAGGACTTTGAAGTATTGAACCTCTCACCCTTGCTTGGTTCTCAAACATACCACGTAACCCCACAATTATATTGTAGGCATCTGTGTTCTCATATTGCTTCAAGCTCGAGAGGACATTGTGGCAAGCATGAGACAGCTCACATCAAGGCAATCATTTGTTTGCTTCTCATAAGCTCTCCGTGCAGCCATAGTAGCATTATCGAGGCAAGTCTTCGGGTAAGGAGACTCAAGGACATACTCCTTGCGCTCTTGCTTGAGAACAATTCTCAAGTTGCGATACCAATCCAAAAGTTTGTTCCATTGAGTTTTTCTTTCTCAAGAACAGATCGCAAATTAAAAGTCTTTGGATGCGGCGTTAATGACATGATCTACAACACAAGAATATGCAAAGTTTAGCACTATGTTTATGTTCATCTTTTATTAAACTATTTAGCAAAAGACTCACTATGAGTTTTGCAACAAAAACTCCTCTAAGTTACATAGTGGGTAAAGATCCTCATTTCACTAATTCCTAGTGAGCTTTGGCATCACGGCTAGAAAACTAGTGACATGGGTAAGCAACACTTTGCTAATCACATCCCTATGTGACTCTACTTTGGGTGACATTAGTATGCCTCGGCCCCAATCTATGCCCCAAGGTCCAAAATTATTTTGATAACCTTGTTAAGTAAACCAAATGCTTCCGCATGTAGATGTCCGACATCTACCCCAAACGATGATGATAACTGATGGCACTCTACTTTGGTAGACCTACCATGCGGTGATCATTATCTTTTGGTGCAGCATATGGAAGGGCATTAACACCTAATTTTAAGAGGAATTCTATCCTACCAAAGCAACATATCACATATATCATTGCATAAGAATAAGATAGATAACATCATAGATAAACACATTTAACTGTGAAGTAGTATGGCCCAAAAATGGTGATATCCATCTCCAAGTAGGTGTAGACGATCTCCATCCTCCACATCACTCCTTTAGGCCACCATGCTTAAAAGCTTGTAACCTCAAAACTAGGCTACTACCTATAATAGCTAGAAATCGAAGATTACAAAGATAGATTCAAGCATTAAGGTCGACACGCAGGTCGTTAAATACAATATATACAGCTAACAATAGCTGAAATAATCATGACACGCAGGCCATGAACGAATGTTACATGCATCACATACATCTCATACATTCGAATAAGCTATATGGCCATACTATTCACATCATTCTCTGCAAAAACAAGTTAGACGTAGAATCGCATTCTACCTAACGATGTGAACCCAAGACGCTATACAAGGGGGGGATACACACGGGGGCCCCTCGATGTAATGGATTATGAAAGTGCATGGCCATGCCAAGGTGATTGAGGAGTCAATCACGAGTTTATAATCCATCACGGAATCGAGAGAGTGATTGAGCTATTAAGAGGATGACACAGGTCTCGCCTTGAGCTCAATCTATATCGTGAGGCAAAGGGATTCGTACATGAGAGAACATTACGAGTTCAGCCGATATGATCTTTACATATACTTTGGGGTTAATATGTCTTACTAGAGGCCGCTATTAACATGGTAACCGGAAGGCGTTTCGGTCACGACCAAGTATACGTGAACCTCTGGTCGCACGCTTAACGGGTTGGAACACTAATTCGAATATGATTCGGATATGGGCTCAATTCGGATAAAGATCCGAATAGACTCCTATTGGGCCTCGGTCCACGAGGCCCACGTGAGGAGGTCTATATATGGAGGCGAGGGCGAGAGGATTCGTCCCGATTAACATCTAGCAAAACCCTAGCCGCCACCTCCCGAGCCAAACCCTAGCTGCTCACGAGTGCTAGTACACTCGCGATCGGTGTTCCAACCCCGGACGTGTGGATACCGGTGGAGGCGCTGCTCGTTGCAGTGCTGATCGGCGTGCGTGGAGTAGACGATCTGTTCGGGACGATCGGCTACTTCCACTACTACCTCGACGCGCAAGATTGGATCGGTTTCCAATTCTTCTTCCGCTGCGCTGCGCGTCTAAGTGGTAACGATCCATGATCCTTCCTTAGCATGATGTTCTTGGGTGCGCGGTAGAAAAGTTTTGTTTTCTGCTTCCGTAGCCTACGCGTATTCCAATAACCTTCACTGCTTCACATGCCAACCCTCAAGCTGTGACGTGGGATGAGTTTGTGCGGAGCTTCCGCAAAGCTCACATCCCCACCGGTACCATGACACTAAAGAAGAAGGAGTTCCGAGCCCTTCGTCAAGGAAGCCGTACAGTCAATGAGTACATGCAAAAGTTTAACCAGCTGGCACGTTATACGCCAGAAGATGTGGCCTCCGATGAAGCCAAACAGGAAAGGTTCATGGAGGGCCTAAATGACAACATATCAGTGCAGCTAATATCTGGTGACTACGCTAACTTCCACCAGCTAGTCAGCAAGGCCATCTGCTAGGAGGGCAAACATGTGGAGATGGAGAACCAGAAAAGAAGGATGGCAGATCAGAGAAGTAACTTTGGAGGTTCTCACAAGGTTCGCAGCACTCCCCCGCACATGAACAAGTTCAGGCCCCAAGGCAGCAGCTTCAAGACTCAGTCGGGCAAGTTCAAGCCATCAGCTAGCCGCCCGCTGTTCCAAGCCAGCCGCCGGCCAGTTCTGCACCACCCGCACTCCAAGCGCGGTGTAAGCCCGAGCGCAGTCCCCATCGGACGAGTGACCTATTTCTATTGCAAGGAAATAGGGCACTATGCCAAGGTGTGCCCCTACATGATGCAAGCGGCAGCAACTCTAGGAGCCTCGGGAAGTCAGAACCAGGGGCAACAGAAGCCGCAAAACTTAATCAAGGGGAGAATAAACCACGTGACTACAGAAGAAGCCCAGGCTGCACCAAACGTCGTGCTAGGTATGTTCCTTGTTAACTCAGTACCAGCATCAGTTCTTTTCGATTCTGGAGCTTCACATTCTTTTGTGTCAAAAGCTTTTCTGGATAAGTGTGGGTTGGGCATGGTGACCCTTAGCAACCCTGTGATAGTTCACTCTCCTGGAGCAGAAATGAGAACAGGGACTTTGTGCCCAAAATTAGAATTGCTCATAGATGGAACCCAATTCCTAGCTGACCTTTTGGTTTTGGAATTGCAAGGGCTAGATGTCATTCTCGGAATGAACTGGTTAGCCAAGAATCAAGGCCAAATCAATTGTGTTACCAGGTCCATCACCCTCACCAATGACCAAGGCATAGAAGTGATCTTCTCTCCTCAAATTCCGGAAGTAGAAGAATGTGCTCTCTATCACCTTCAAGCTTTGGAAGAAGTGCTAGTAGTGCGGGAATACCCAGATGTATTTCTTGAGGAGTTACCAGGAATGCCGCCGGATAGGGAAATCGAGTTTGTGATTGACCTAGTCCCAGGCACTGCCCTAATTTCCAAGAGACCATATCGGATGCCTGCTAACGAATTAGCAGAGTTGAAGAAGCAGCTTCAAGAATTGGAAGATAAGGGATACATCCGACCTAGTTCGTCGCCTTAGAGAGCACCTGTCCTATTCGTCAAGAAAAAGGATGAAAGTTTGAGGCTATGTGTGGATTACAGAGCACTCAATGATGTCACAATCAAGAATAAGTACCCTCTACCCAGGATCGATGAGCTGTTTGATCAGTTAAAAGGAGCTGGTATCTTCTCCAATATTGACCTGCGGTCAGGATATCACCAGTTGAAAATCCGCGAAGAGGATATTTCCAAGACTGCATTCTCCACCCGATATGGACATTATGAGTTCACTGTCATGTCATTTGGACTGACCAATACACCAGCCTATTTCATGAGCATGATGAACAGTGTGTTCATGAAGTACTTGGACAAGTTTGTGGTGATCTTCATCGATGACATTCTCATCTACTCCAAGACTGAAGAAGAGCACGAGCAGCATCTCTCGATAACTTTGGAGAAGCTTCGAGAACATCAACTTTTTGCCAAATTCAGTAAATGTGAATTTTGGCTTAAAGATGTTGCTTTCCTTAGACACATCGTGACAGCCGCAGGAATTGCTGCGGATCCTTCCAAGATAGAAGCAGTAATAGAATGGAAGCAACCAAAGTCTGACAGAAATCAGGAGCTTCCTTGGACTTGCGGGTTATTACTGTCGGTTCATAGCAGGATTCTCCGAGTTAGCCAAGCCAATGACCCAGTTGTTAAAGAAGTAAAATAAGTTTGAATGGACGAAGGCTTGTGAGCAGAGTTTTTAGACCCTCAAGAAAAGGCTAGTCTCAGCGCCCGTGCTTGTTTTGTCGGATGTGCATAAGGACTTTGAGGTTTTATATGATGCCTCTCATCTTGGCTTAGGCTGTGTCTTCATGCAAGAAAGCAAAGTGGTAGCCTATGCATCACGCCAACTAAGGCCGCATGAGTGCAACTATCCTACACATGACTTGGAATTGGCAGCCGTAGTGCATGCTTTGAAAATCTGGCGCCACTATCTTATCGGTAACCACTGTGTCTTGAAGTATATCTTCACCCAAGCAGAACTCAACCTGAGGCAGCGAAGATGGTTAGAGTTGATAAAAGACTATGATATTGGTATACATTACCTTCCTGGAAAAGCAAATGTTGTGGCCGATGCCTTGAGCAGGAAGTCTTATGCGAATGTGGTGTTATCGGAGGAAGACCAGACCCAACTTCAGGAGGGAGTCGCCCGTCTAAGTCTGAACCCAGTGAATCTGAGCATTCTAACCACTCTAGAAATACAACCTGCCTTGCCTGATCAGATCAAGGAGGCTCAGAAGGTTGATGAGGATATTCAGGAAATCAAAAAGAATATGAGAAGAGGCAAAGCACCAGGATTCAGTGAAGATGAGCATGGCACTGTTTGGTTCGAGAACCGTATCTGTGTGCCAAATAACCAAGAAATCAAGACCCTGATTCTCAAAGAAGCTCATGACACCCCATACTCCATCCACCTAGGACGTACCAAGATGTACTAGGACCTGAGGGAAAGAGAGATAGCAGAGTATATTGAAGCCTGTGACACCTGTCAACGAGTTAAAGCAGAGCATTAGAGACCAGCTGGACTTTTGCAACCATTACCGATTCCAGATTGGAAGTGGGAAGAAATCGGTATGGATTTCATAACCGGACTTCCGAGGACTCAATCGGGCTATGATTCGATCTGGGTAATCATCGATCGATTGACGAAGGTAGCTCACTTCGTACCAGTCAAGACCACCTACTCCGGAAGTAAATTAGCTGAACTGTACATGTCTCGGATTGTGTGCCTACATGGCGTTCCCAAGAAGATAGTGTCAGATCAAGGCAGCCAGTTCACTTCTCGATTCTGGCAAAAACTGCATGAAGAATTAAGAAGTAAGCTCAGTTTCAGTACAGCTTACCATTCCTAAACAGATGGCCAAACGGAACAAGTTAATCAAGTACTTGAGGACATGCTAAGAGCTTGCACTCTGGATTTTTGAAACAGTTGGGACCGTTCATTGCCCTATGCAGAGTTCTCATACAATAATAGCTACCAAGCCAGTCTGCAGATGACGCCCTTCGAAGCCTTGTATGGCAGAAAGTGCAGGACACCCTTGCTTTGGAACAACAAGGAGAACCTCAAGAAGCTGGACCGAATCTACTTCAAGACACCGAAGATAAAGTCAAAAAGATCAGAGACAGATTGAAGATAGCTCAATCTCGACAAAAGAGTTATGTGGACAACCGCCGTCGAGATTTAACCTTTGAGGTCGGGGACTACGTCTATCTCAGAGTGTCCCCACTCAGAGGAGTCAAAAGATTTCAAGTCAGAGGAAAACTTGCACCGAGATATGTGGGACCCTTCAAAATTCTGAACCAAAGATGTGAAGTTGCTTATCAGTTGGACTTGCCGCCAAGCATGTCAGGAGTGCACAATGTCTTCCATGTCTCTCAGCTGAAGAAGTGCCTCCGAGTCCCCACAGAGCAAGCTGCTTTGGAAACCTTGGATCTTCAAGATGACCTTACCTATCAGGAGCAGCCGATCAAGATCCTCGAGACCGCAGAGTGTCAGACTAGAAGGAAGACCATCAGATTCTGCAAGGTTCAGTGGAGCAACCACACTGAAAACGAAGCCACCTGGGAGCGAGAAGAGGATTTGAAGGCCAGCCATCCCTATCTCTTTTGCTAGCCAGTGCAAATCTCGAGGGCAAGATTTCTTTTAAGGGGGCTAGGTTTGTAACATCCCAAAAATTTTATTTCCTTGTTAAAGTGTTTTCTGGAATTTATTGGATTTTCTGGATTTTAATTCAGAAAACTAAAATTTCCATTCTATAAAAGTCAAAATAAATGCATTTCATTTTTCTTAAGTCAAATATGTAATTTCTTAATTTTCAGGAATTTATGAAGATTTAAAACTCTCCTTTAAAGGCAAATTGTGTTTTTGTAAAATATAAATATCAAAATAGGTTGAAAATATTTTTATTAAGTCTAATTTAGTTTCAGATGATTCCCTGAATTTTTCTGGAATTTTTAAAATTTATTTGGTATTTTTTCAAGCTTTCTAAAGCTTATTATCATTTCTGGAAAATCAAAAAGAAAATTAAATCCCAAAACCCTCTTAGGCTGCCAGGTGTCGCCCATCGGGCCGATCCCCGCCGTCGGATCTAACCTCAGCCGTCCGATCTCATTTAAACTCTCCCCCCCCCACCGCCTTCCCTTCCTCCCTGGCCGACGCGTGTCGTGCATCCAACCGCCGCCCTTCCCCGCCGATCAAATCGCGTCCGCCCACGCCGACTTACCGCTTCACTGCTCCTTTCTTCCCTCCGATCGATGCATGGCCTAATCTGCACCGCTCCCCGTTGCCGAGTTAAATCTCAGTCGTCCCCTGTCACTTAAAGCGCTCAATCGGCTCGGATTCAACCACTGTTGTCGGATCAGATCCTGACCATCCCCGTTCACTTACCCCTTCGCACAGCACCCTACGGCCCCGATCATCCCACCTTGCCACCGGTCGCAAATCCGACCGTTGCCTCTCTCCCTTCCTTTTGTTCTCTCTTGCTGACCGGTGGGCCCCGCCTGCTTTCCTTTCTTCCCCGCGCAATCACCGCCCCGCTGCCGCCAGTGATGCCGAAACCGAAGTTTTTAAAGCTTCGGTTTCCTTTTCGGTTTATGCCACGCGCCAACGGCAGATTAAACCTTCCATTACACCGTGCCCGTTTCCGCTGTTACCTCCCCAATTATGCCCCCGATCAGTGCCGCATTGAAGGTCTCGGCCGTTTCAAGCCGAGGTGAACGCGCGCGCCCGTTACCCCCCTCCTCGTCCGATAAAAGCCTCACCCCGAGCTCCTCCTCGACACACCTTCTCTCCCTCGCCTCTCAATTGGAGCATCCGAGCATCAGAGCCCTCCCTGATGTAACATCCTGATTTCTGGGGATTTTTAAAACCTTGAATTTAAAAATAAAATTTTGGAATTCTTATGAATTTAAATAAAGCTCAAATGGAATCTTCAAAAAAATTTTAAATAATTTAATGGGATTAAATTAGACCTCAACATTAGCTGGAAATATTTTAATTGAGTTCCTTGTGTCGCAAGAAATTTTCTGGAATTAAATTAAGCTTCAAACGAATTTTAGAATTTAATCTGAGTAAAATAAACATCAACATAAGTTGGAAATATTTTATTTGGATTTTTCAGGTCTCAAGGAATTTTCTGGTATTTTTGGTGAATTTTTGGAATTTATTTGCTATTTTCTAGAGCTTTTGGAAATTTATTTGAATTTCTGGAAAAGATTTAATCGGGGAATTTCTCTCGGCCTTCGATCTTCTCTCTCCTCCACGCGTCGGCCATCCGCCCATCCTGTGCGCCCGCTTTTTTCCGCGCACGCCTCGTGCCGGATCCGCGCCCTCTCCCTCTCCCGCACCCTCGCTCGCTCCCCGCCGCCAGATGCTCTCCCCGTGCCACCTGTCGCCCATCCCGTCGCCCGTTCGCCCACCCGCACGCTTCCTCCTCCCTCGTTCCCCGCCGTCCGATCCCTCCTCGGTGCCACGCGGCAGCACCAGCTCGGCCGGCGCCCTCGCCTGCTCGGTCGCGCGTCAGCCGCCCGATGCCGCCCGTCGACACGCGTCGACCATCCATCCCGCGCCCGCCCCGCTCGCCCCGCAACCCTAACCCTAGCGTCGCGCCCGCGCTCGCCCGCCGCCACATCGCCTCCGCCCGTTTGGGACGCGTGTCGAGCATCCCGCGCATCCGCGTCGTGCCTCGCCCGGACCCCGCCTCGGCCGTCAGATTCGCCACGTGTCGCCTCCCCCGCCTTCGTCTCGGATGCGGACGCCCGCGCCGTCTCCCTCCCGACCATCCTCGGTTCGCGTGCCATATAAACAGCCGCCGCCTCGGTTCGTGCGCTCCACCCGTCACCGCCGCCCTCGCCTCCGTTTCGCCTCACGCCGCCATTGCCGGAGACCCCGCCGCCGTGCGCTCGCCCTGTCGCCGCCGGAGACTCCGCCGCTTCGTCGCCTCCAACCGCCGGCGAAGTTCGTCACCGTCCCGAACCGTCGGTAAGCCGCGGCACCGAAACCCTCTTCCCCTCCTGCTCGTCGGACCCTCTCGCCGCTCGCCGTCGCCGCTGGACCCTCCGCCGTGCGCGCTAGTCGCCGGAGCCGCCGCCACCGCGTCTTGCCGCCGTCGCCGCCGCCCGGCCAGACCCCGCTCGCCGGTCGTCGCCCACGCAAGCCCGCCGCGTCAGCACCCTCTCTCCCGCGTGCACTATTCCGTGCGCCGGGTGCACCGTGGACCGAGCCTCCCGTGGACCGGGTTCACAGCACAGTGTGATTTCCGAATTTTCCCGATTTAATTTCTGATTTATTTTCCGAGAGCCCGTTCTCCTCCATCCTAGCTCCGATTGACCCCGTTCTTTTTTCTAAATTCATCTAAAATCGAGCTCTAGCTTTTGGTTCTAGTTTCATGAATTTTGGAGTTCATTTGCTTATCATTTTATGTGTTTCTTTGGTTTCGGTCGTTTTCTCTCTCGTTAGATTCGGATTCCGGAGGAGCAGGAGCGACGCCCGAAGACCAGGAGTACCTCGCTGAGCATAACCAAGGCAAGTCATGACCTTTGATCATGTTGAACCCAATTTGCAATCTATTATTTATGTATTTTGTTTTAAATTACGTTGTATCGCTATTTTTATTCAAACCCTTATATTGGTAGTTATCATCCCAATTGAGTTTATCCCTCTTTGTTAATTTGGAACACCATGATACCCTTGTCACCTTAGGTTGGGAAACATACTAGTGATGCTAGATTATTTATCACATGGGTTGTACGATTAGACTGCTTAGTTGGCTTATACTTTACGAATAGTCTCGTCATCACATGTTTATTATTAATTTAACTTAATGACATATGGAACTGTGGTTGGTGCCACGTTTATTAAAATTTGTCCCACGTCATTGGTGTGACGTTGGCTTGGTTATACAAAACTTGGTTTTGCACTCGGGCGAGTGATCGTGCAGTAAAGGGGGAAGTGCAGGTGCACTTTGGGGGATGTGGCAGTCTCGCCCGGGTAATGATAAGGACTTAACTTTGTGCGCCATTGATCTGAGCTTTACCGTGCAAACCACATATCTGGTATGGGACGGACCTGGCTGACTAATTTGGGAAGTTCCAACTTTAATATTGCCATTGAGATGAACATGATTGCTGATTTCCATGTGGCGCAAGGGGGGTGTGATGCGAAACCATAGCGGGCGGATTGAGTTGTAACTGAACTTTGTAAAGGCCTTGTTGTGATTTTCTTTAACGTGAGGATTATCACATCGTGTGGGTACAGTTGTGCAACCTCTGCAGAGTGTAAAACTATTCGAATAGCCGTGTCCTCGGTCATGGATAATGCTCAGTGATTTCACACGAGGGGTAGTTATTTCTGAAAACTTGTGAACTGTAGTTGGTACAGTGGATGGTTAATTCACTGTTGGTTTAACTTGTGGATGGGAGGTCCATAAGTGGTTGGTTTAGCTTGTAGATGGGAGGTCTGCAAGTGGTTATGTCAATCCCTTTGATAATTTTATTTATTATTGTTTTACTCAAAGTTCGCTTTCAATCTATTTACAGTATTTACCTTTAAATATTGTTTTATGCAAATTAACCCTTTCAGTCATCCTTTGGTAAGCCTTGCATACTATATTGCATTCATTTGTTACAAACGACTTGGTGAGTACCAATGTACTCACGGCTTTATGCCCAATGTTGCTCAGTTGAGGAAGAGGAGTATCACCAACAAGAGGTTCCAGAAGGAGGGTACTTCGACGACTTCACGGATTAGGCTTCGTTGTCCACTCGATAGCCTGTGGGCTTGTCGATTGGCCGCTACACTTTATTTTGGATTTTCGCTGCTATTTGTTAAAGCCCTTCCGGCTAGAGATATTGTAAGCTTGGCCATAAGGCCTACCATTAAGATTTTATCGATATTTTGAGTTTTCCCTTTATTTATATCGTGTGTATGGTTGTGATTACATCTATGTTTGACTGTGTGTACTAGCGTGATCCTGGACTAGTATAGTTTACACAGAGACCGAATTTGCATATTCGGGTCTCGACACCGAGCTCAATGTCTTCCGCCGCCACTCCCCACTCCGGTGAGCAATTCCGGCGACACCAGGCCTCCCCGCTCCTCGCCGATGACACCGACACCTTTCACGTGCCTCGGCGACCAGAAGCCCCCCTGCCCCGAGCGTCTACGTCGTCGGAGCACCTTCGCCGGCGTGAAGCCTCCTCCGACCGTCGCCCCTCTCCGCCGTTCACCCTCTCCGGCCGTCCCCGTAAACCGTGCAAGGTACCGATGAACTCCCCGTGCTCTCCTCTACGTTTTGGCACCTTCGGCCGGCGTTGCCGCTCATTGCAACGCCGACGGCCATCGGTTCCCGAGCGCCGCCGCCGCCGGCCAAGCCACGTCAGCTGGCCGCGTTGATGTGGTAGCCGACGTGGCTGCCACACAGGTGCCACGTCCGCCCCAATCTGCCACACCAGCGCCACCTCCCTCCCCGCGTCCCGCGTGCCACCTCACCCCTCTCTGGGGTCCATGGAGTCAGTCCACCAACCCGAGCCCACTTGTCAGTCGCTAACCGATTAATATAATTCAGGGCTGACGTCATGCCTACGTCGTAGTCCCGAATTTTCAATACAAAAATAATTTTGTCAAAAAAGAATTACCCTGCTAACATCATAATCTGTTATTTCCTTTAGAAAGATAATTCTTGCTGATGCTATAAATGTTTTTCGGTTTAAAAATAATTCTAGAAATTGAGTATTTTCTTTTTAATTGTATTAAAATTTTGGAAGGCTATAACTTCTTCATTTTAACTCCAAATTGACCCGTTCAAATTTCTAAATTTTTCTAAAATCATGAGCTTTCCATTTCTGGCCTCTTTTCGAATTTTTGAATTTATTCGAATTTTGTTTTTGAATTTCTTTTGAATTGGCTCTCTACGTTAGATTTTAACGATTCCGGAGAGTTCGACATCAACGATTCGCAGCAGGACTTCGAGCAAGGCAAGTTACACCTTTGATCATGTTGACCGTATTATTTCAAATTTATTTATATTATTTTACTGTATATGCATGCTTATCTTTATTCAAATCTAGTTCAAATTTGATTTAAATCTTAGATATACCCATGATCCTTTGTATATGGCCAATTTGAATCTCGAACCCATATACCTTGTCACCCTAGCTGAAAACTAGTTAGTACCTTAGTATTAACTATAAAATTTATAGAATTGCTTAGCTTGGCTTAGTATAATTTTAGGTGGGATCAACTCTTCCACATGAAATGTCAGACTTTGAAAATGAATTCTTGACTTCAGTGAGTCAAGGATAGTTTATGAAATGGTTTAAAACAATGAAAATAGAAACTTATGATTTGGACTTAGGCTAATGGTTAGGTGGTGGGTGCTGACATGGCTCGTGTTTGGTGACACCTGGTTGATTGTCGTGCATGTGGGTATGTGGATTGAGCCTAAGTCAGTTAAGGACTGTTTCTATGAACCATTTTATGAAGTCACCTCGTACTACCACAAGTCCGGTATGGGACGGACCTAGCTAAGTAAATTGTGAAGTTCTAAATATAGTTTCGCTATAGGCTGAATGTGAGCGTGGCGTAGGCCACGAGAAGTCTCACGTGGCACCAGACGGGGCTCCAACTCGTGGATTCGAGTTGTGGTGAAACCTTAGTGGCAGCGTAACTGTTTTGGCTATGGATCTTTGGAAAAGCCTTGTCGTGGAATCCCCGCCGCACACCTAAGGCTGTGTGTTGATCGCGTGGCTCAAGCGGGAGGACACGTCTTGTGGGTAAAGTTGTACACCTCTGTAGAGTGATAACCTATCCTAGATAGCTGTGTCCGCAGTCATGGATATGCTAAGTAGAGTCTTCATAGATTAGACTTGATTTTATAAAAACTTGGTTTTGGCAAACAGCAGAATTCTTGAAATGGTCTAGGTGGGATGCCCGTAGTTAGGTTAGTGTAGGTCGGAGCCTACACTAACAATAATATTTTGTTAAAGTATTGTTTCCTATGATGTATTAAAATTTAGCTTTTCATACTTATAGTATTGTATTTAAATTCAAGTACTGCTTTTCCGTAAATTATCTTAATTAAACCTTCCTTTGAAATCCTTTATGCATGCATTCAATCTGTTATATGCCCGGTGTAACTTGTGGAGTACTCTAAAGTGCTCACCTTGCTTAAATCCGTTGCCAGACTTCGACGGTGAGGACTACTTCAGCGAATAGGACGCGTCTTACAGTCATTCGCCTGTGGGAGACTGGATGGGCTGAACTGCTACCTTTATAATTTCTGTTGCTTTTATTTTCAGTTGGCCTTGTGCCATTTCATTGTAAAACTTGGCCATATGGCCGTAAATTTGCTTAATATAATTGTGGTGATTTTGCGTGATATACATCACTGTTTACCCTGTGTACACTAGCTTTTCCTAGGATAGTGCGATTTACACAGAGGGACTTGAAGTGTTATTACAGATTTAACTTTAAAAGGAGAGTTTTAAATCTTTATAAATTCCTAAAAATTATTATAATTACAGATTTGACTTAGAAAAATGAAATGCATTTATTTTGATCTTTATAAAATGAAATACTTTTATTTTGGCTTTTATGAAATGAAAATTTTAACTTCTCTCAATTCAGGGCTTGGAATAAAATCCAATTAAACTCCAGAAGATATCAATAATTAATTTGAATTAGTTTTATACAGAATTTCAAATACCCTTTATTTCATCATGCATATAATTTTCTTTTAAACTATTTTTCACAGCAAAGCCTCTTTTAAAACAGAACTTTTTGCAGTTAAATTTTTATAGACTTAAGCAACCAAAAGCAAATATTTTATTTTTAAATTAAATTAAATAAATTTTTTTTACATAAACAGCTGGGCTATTACACTCACCATGACCAAGCATAAGCATTCCCCTTTTAATGCTTTTTTTCATTTTCATTTTCCCGCTTTTGCACCCCTTAATGCCTTTTTCTCTATCATTCTCCCCCTTTTGGCAATAGAGTCATCAAGATGTAAGGAAGAGAATAAAAGGACTGCATGTTATTCATTTTAAGAATTCGGAGCCATGAATAATATCCAAAATGACATTTTGATTTTTACACCAAGCCATAACACACAAGAATGCTATCAAGATTATGACGATTCATGTATAGACAAGCTAAACCAAAAAAGTCATAATATGAGAATTAGCCAAAGTTCTTAGCATGTCAAGTTAACCAAGATTATAGTCTAGCTAAAGGTATCCAAGGATGATGCAAGCCATGTCAATAATCTAAGTGGAACCAAGAAGCTAGTATAGAGCCAGTTTAGAGTGGTACAAGTTCAAGAATGAATCATTTGTTCTAGTACTTGGTCTCTTTGTAATTAAGGAAATTTAGCACAATTGACATATTTTATCCTTTTAGAAACTCATGGTTGTGTCCAACCAAAATTTTTGTTTAGTCATGTGCTAGATCTCAAGCCTTATGCGACCACTCCAAGCTAGAAGCTTAAGAAGATGATCTTGGTCAACCAATACTCCCCCTGAGTTCATGCATAGAGCAATGGCAAGTAGTCTCATGAGAAAGAGTTGGTGAGATCAGTTTTTTCGCACAAATAGAGATCATTTTGCTTTTGCTGAATGTAGTTCTAGACTAAGGAGTTAATGATAGTTCATGCTTCATAAAGGAACTAGCATAGCACAATCTAAAGCTCAATAGAGATTCAAGATTCAACTCAGCCTATTTGACATGGCATGAATCATAAAAGGATAACTTAAGACAGACTAGTCTCAAGAGCTAACATGACAAGATTTTAATTCAAGTTGAGCATTTTTAATCAACCTATCATGGTAAAAACTAGACTACACATATAAAGTCATGATAAATCTAACAATTAAGCATAGATCATGGCAAGATGTAATGTATTGTAAACAAGTCATAAAAGGATAATAATCAAGGCTCCATGTAGTTATATTACAATGCAGAATTACTGAAAATCCAGCTCCCCCTCAGTATGTGAAGCACTTTTGGTTCAAGTTGAGTTATGACAATATTAAGTTTTAGCAAACCCAAAAGAACTCCCCCTGAACCAAAGCAAATAACACGAGAAGCTGGCAAAGAAAATCAGAAAAGGCAGTCCTTAAAACATAGATAATGACGGACCGAAATGGCAACAGAGGGGGGTGAATGGTGCCTTTAAAATTCCCAAAGTATTCACACACCTCTTCTTCTTCAATAGCTATTGAGCTATGAAGACAGAACGAGATTGCTTACTAGAAACCAAGACTGGAAAATCAAGCTGGCCGACAATAGCCTGACTGACAACAGAGAAAAGTAGCTCGAACTGAGACAGCGCAGAGGGAGGCAATCGACCGCCAGAACAAGAACACATGAACTTGTTGCTTTGGTCGAAGAGAGAAATAACCAAGAAAACATAAACTCTCTACCGAGACCCGAAGCGACTGTGAAGATGAAATCGGAACAGGGGAAATCGGAGGCGCACGATCGCTTGGCCAAAGAACTGACTGAAAATATTGCTCTCGGGAAGAACTGGCCAAGATAGCCTTAAGGATAAATCCCAGTTCAGAGCAGAGAAAAACCAAGGCTTCTCTAACCAAGAACTCCACTCAGAACAGAAAAGAACGGATCAACCAGAGTACCCAAGAACGCAAGACAAAAAGAAAGAACATATACAGAAATCAATACATCTCAGGTAGAATAAAGCTCAGATGGATACAAGGAGATGAATGATTACATAGGGAGGTTTGTACATCCACTCCATACACTTTCTCGTTCCCAGAGGCAACGCACACCAAAACAGAGAGAAAAACCCGAGTGACTTCTGAAAAACCTCCAACAGCACTTGAGCTCCACCTCTCTATTTATAGCATTCAGTAACCAGGGGGAGAACTCGTTAACTCCACCTAACACCGGGTTTTACCATTGCTTTATCCACCAGCGAAAACGGACTCCAGTGCTTTACCCGCTAACACCAATGGCTTCACTGCTTTGCCCATTAACGCCAACCACTCCGGTGCTTTGTAGAGACATAGCTTCCCTTTGCAGCTTTCTATATTTCTTCAAAATGCCACTCCGCTATCTTCCCGGAAGCTTCCTCCTCTTCTTGCTTTCCAAGCCTTGCAACCACCTTGAACGCCTCATCGTCTTCGGCATCTACTGATCGCTTTGACCTCAGCACCACCTATGCCTGGTCCGGTCACCCCATGCCTCGCCACGATATAGCCTCAAAGTCCTCCAAGTTCTATCAATTTCCAAAACAAGAAGGTACTCAGAAATGCAAACTCAGCAAGTCGTAAACCCATTACGACCAGACGAAACCACATATCAAGGAATGGATAAGACCTACGACCGCTCTCCAGGTCAAGACGACTAGCCCAGAAGTCGTTACAACGGATTCCTAGACGTTACGACCTGTGAGACCCGGAAATAGAAACTCCCGGAGCCCCCTGTGTATTGCAGTACTAGTCCCAGATCAACGCTAGTACACATAGATAATCAGAAAAATGATATGTTGCCAACCACGATTTATTACAATAATAACAGAAATACATAAGTCCTGGCGCAAGGCCTTACAACTGTGGTTCACAGAACCTCTTACACAAAAGATAACAGCGGAAGCAAAATATTCAAATAAACGGCCCATCAATCTGCCACAGGCAATTTGACTTGAGCAACGAGACTTAGTCCTCTGGAAAGAATCCATCACAGCCACAAGCGGAACAATAGTCGTAATCTCCTTCCTGAGTTTCAACCTCCTCTGAGAATTATTTTAAAGTGTAGTATGTGAGTACAAGAATGTACTCCGCAAGTCTTGGGAAAATGCATTAGATGCGGGGTTGAACAAAGGAAGGCTATATGGCTCTTTTGCATAAATCAGCATTTTATTTCAAGTTTATATACTCCTTTTAAAAGCATTTTGTTAAACATTTAATTTTCATAATCTGAAGTTTAACAAGTACTTTAGTGAAGGTTACATCCGCCATCACTGATAAATAGGCTATCTCCGCCAAGATTCAATATAAAGGTTAAAACCACCTGAATTGATTACATCCACCAAACTCACGAGAGTTCCATCCACTCTCTAGTTTTCCAAAACCTTTTCTTTTTAAATTCAAAGTCAAATTTCTACTATGTGAATGCAGTCCTTGTCCGCCCTTGACCGTGGGCACGGCTATTCGAATAGTTTTATTACTCTGCAGAGTGCATACAACTTTACCCACAAGAGATATGTTATCTTAACAGTCAACATGCTTCCTGTGGCATGAGACCCAGATAAAATATCACAAAGCTTTTCACCTACTCTAGTTATAGTTTTATATCACCCGCTGAGGTTTCACCCCTGAAGGGTTAAATCCACCTCATTCAGAAGCCCCCTCTTGCGCCATGTGAGTGCAGTAAATCCCTGCCCCTCACTTTGAGTAATCAGTAAATCCCTGATACCCATTTTCCAATTAGTGACACAAAACTAAACTATTATAGGTTAATTAGCTAGGTTATATCCATTTTAACTTGTGGTTGTACTGTTTTACTCAGATTGGACAAACACAAGAATCGGTCCTTAGACGACTAGGGTGGATCATTCACAAACCCATTTTTCGTGCTAAACCGCACCAGCCAAACATTCCATCCACCCTCGTCAAATTTTACCTTGAACTTCATTTTTATTTTAAAATTTACAGTGGTAACATCTATTACCACTTTTCAAACAAAACATTAAATCCAAAACATTCATTAACCATTCTTCTCGTATGAACCTTTTTATATTTATCAGCTAAACTAAGCATTTGCTAATATTCTAAAATCAACAAGAGTAATACTAACTCATTAATGAGCTAAAGATTATCCTAAGTTGACAAAATACCTGGTAAATAATTTTCCAAAAGAGGGCATAACAAATTGGGTGTTTATCTAAATTCTAGAATTGAAATTATCAATTTATTAAACATAGCCATGGAAATAATTTAAAATAATTGCAAAAACTATTTATAAAACATAGGAGCAAAATGGTCAAGGAGACTTGCCTTCTTGAATTAGGTTAGAATCTTTCCGAGGTTGCTCTTGAAAATCTTCCGAGAATTCAGACTCTACACGAGAAACGAGAAGAACCAAAATAAAAAAAATAAAATAAAACTCAAAAATTAAAAATAAATATACCAAATGAAAGTTTGGAATTTTAGATGAATTTAGAAATTTGAATGGGTCAATTTGGAGTTAAAATGCAAAAGTTATAGCCTTCCAAAGTTTAAATACAAAATAAAAGAAAAAGGCTATTTTCTGGATTTATTTTTAAACCGAAAAGGATTTATGACGTCATCAAGAATTATTTTCCCAAAGGAAAATCTGAGTTATGACGTCAGCCTGAGAATTTAATTTTGGCCGAATTATTTTTATATGGGAAAATTAAGTTTATGACGCAAGCATGACGTCAGCCCTGATATTAAATCATTCGGTCGAGAGAATGACATGCGAGGCCTGCTCTCGGGAGTGAGGCTGACAGGTGGGCCCGGGTGGTGAGGTGGCGCGCGTGGTGCATCAGCGCACACATGGCGCGGGCGGGAGCGGGTTGCGCTGGCGTGGCTTGTCCGGCGCGGACGTGGCGTCCACCAGGCTGCTACGTGGGCTGCCATAGAGGCTCGGCTGCCGATGTGGCTTCGCCGGCCGGAGGGGGAGGCGCGGGACCCGAAGGTCACCGGCGCTCCGGCGGCGGCGGCGCCGGCCAAGAGGTGTATGAGCAAGAAGGAACCAAGGGGAGTACTCCAGTACCTGGCACGAACCTCGATGATGGCCAGAGAGAGCTGGCGACGGAGAGAGGCGGCGGTCGGAGGAGGCGATCGGCGGTGAGGGTCTTCCAAAGGCGCAACCGCTCGGGAAGGGGGCGGGGAAGGTGCGCGCAACCTCAGTGAAGCTCGGAGTGGTGGCGGTGCGGCACGAGGACGTCCGAGGCTCCCGCAATTGCTCACCGGAGCTTTGCCGGCGCAGCAAGGGAAGGCGCACGGTGCGATGAGCCCACGGGCGCGGAGAGAGGAAATTGGGTGGAGGAAAATGTGAGGTGCGGGGAGGGGGTCCTCGGGGAGTGCTTAAATAGGAGGGGAAAGGAGTAACGGCCGAGCGATTGCTCGCCAGACTTGAATCGGCCCCGAGCACCAATTGGCTTAATTGCGGTATAAAGGAGGGGGTAACGGACGGCGCGGGTGCGGTAGAACATAGGGAGGCATATGCGCACTCGCTCGGGTGTTAACGGTGAAGGAAACCGAAGTCTTCAATTTTTGGTTTCGGGGGATAATGGCGGTAATGGCGGCGTCGATCGTGCGGGGAGAAGGAGGCGAGGAGGAAGAAGACGCCCTGACTAGCAGGTCCCGGACGTCAGCGAGAGAGAAAAGAGGGAGAAGGGAGGAGGCAACTGCCCGGATGGTGACACATGGCGCACAAAGGAAATTGGGCCCTGGATTTAGAGCGAAGCGGTAAGTGAAGGGCAACGGCCAAGATGAAATCGGACAACGGGGGTGAATCTGAGCCGATCAAGTGTAATAAGTGGCAGGGGACGGCTGAGGCTTAAACTGGCAATGAGGGAGGGTTCGGATCGAGCCACGTGTCGGCCAGGAGGAGAGGGAAGGCGGGGTGAAGCGGTGAGTTGGAGTGAGCGGCGGAGATTAATCGGGTGGGGAAGGATTTAATCCGGGCCATTCGATGGAGGTGAAGGGGGCCGAAGGGGTAAGCGGCAGCGAGCGGTGAGGATTAGCCCGGGCCGCGGGGCTTGAGACCGATGCGCGACACCTGTCGCCCGAAGAGAGGGGGAAGTCGGGAAGAGGGTGGACGGCGGAGATGGCTCGGGCGGCGGGGATTTGATCCGGAGGCACCACGTGTCAGCCGGAGGGGAGGGTTTGGGATATTTCCTTTTTGATTTTTCAGAAAAGCCTAATAGACTTTAAAATACTCAGAAAAATACCAAATAAATTTTAAAAATTTCAGAAAAATTCACAGAAATTCCTGGAGAGGTTTTAGACTTAAGAAAAATATTTCCAACACATGTTACTATAAATTTTTATTTTTAAACAGAAACCCTTAACTCTGAAAATTCCAACTAAATTGAATTAATTAATTTAAAATTTTTATTTCCAAACAAAAGCAAAAATTGGGATGTTACACAACCGCTACCAAGTGATTACGACCACTACTGACCACAACCGACCACGTACAAGCCCTTCCGACCACATCCGACCGAGTTCGAAGCCAGTCTGACTGCGTTCGACCACAACCGACTACGTCCGACCTTACTCTAACTGCGTTCGACCGCCTCACCACCTGATCGAAGTCTACCGACTGCCCTCGTGGTCGTAAGTCCGAGCGCCAACTTCCAATCGAGGCGGTCGAAGCCTCGACCTCCGATTTCATCTCAAGTTAACGTGGTCGTAGGCCGCCGACTACTCAACGTGATCGTAGTCGTAAACCCCCGACTTTCGATCTTGAGGTCGTTAGCAGTGAACCAGGTTTCCGATCACGGCTAACGTGGTCATAGCAGCGTTCGACCACAGCCAACGTGGTCGTAGCAGAGTTTGACCATGGCCAACGTGGTCGAAATAGCTTTCGACCACGGCCAAGGAGGCCGTAAACCTTTCTGGTGTCCTCCGACCATGCCCAATGTGGTCGTAAACGCCACAACGTGGTTGTAAATAGTGTGCACGGCTTCCGACCATGACCAACGTAGTCGTAATGCCTTCCGACCACTCGTTCAATGCTTCTACAAGGTTCCGATCAGGGACAACGTGGTTGTAAATAGCTTCCGACCACTCTTAGGGCTACAACTTCGCAAAAAACACCCAAACCAAACTCAATCTTTCTAAACCAAGTGTCAATTACTCATCACAAACATGTGGTCACTTCCACATGGTCTCTCAATCTCCCCCTTGATGAGTATATTGATAAACACAGAAAAAGCATAAAGTTGAGTTTGAAATTTTGTTCTAACCAAGAGAGTCAAACACGGTTTGAAAGGAATGACAATGAGACTTAAGACCATGCTGATAGAAGGGAGAACTGGAGCAAAAACAGAAAGAGCAACTTTTTCTCCAAAGCTCCAGAAAATCCCTTAATTCCCTTGAGATGGCTTTTTCTCCATTATTCTCCACTTTTTGGCAATAAAATCATCAAGATGCAAGGAGGAAAAAAATACAGCATGACGTGAAAGAAGTGACTGTATGTTATTCAATTTAAGCATTAGGAGCCATGAAAATTATCCAAAATGATCCATAAGTATTACACCAAGCCATAACCACAAGAAGGCTATCCAGATCATGACAATTCATGTATAGACAAGCTAAACCAAATAAGTCATAATCTAAGAATTAGCCAATTTGCTTAGCATGTCAAGTCAACCAAGATTATAGTCTAGCTAAAGGTATCCAAGGATGATGCAAGCCATGTCAATAATCTAAGTGGAACCAAGAAGCTAGTATTGAACCGGTTTAGAGTGCTACGAGTTCAAGAATGAGTCATTTGTTCAAGTACTTGGTCTCTAAATAAGCAAATTTAGGACAATTGACACTTTCTGAAAATCATTTTTTTGGCTTTATTTTAGCAAAGCAAGTCCTCGACTAGGAGCCATCCACAACTACCTCCTAAGTTTCAACCATTTTTACAGATTTTTAATTTCTTATCCATGTGCTAGATCTCAAGCCTTATGCGACCACCCCAAGCAATAAGCTTAAGGAAGTGATCTTGGTCATCAAAAACTCCCTCTGAGTTCATGCCTAGTGCAATGGCAAGCAGTCTCATGAAAGAAAGTTGGTGAGATCAGTTTTTTCACACAAAAGAGATCATTTTGCTTTTGTTGAATGTAGTTCTAGACAAGGAGTTAATGATAATTCATGTTTCATAAAGGAACTAGTATAGCTCAATCTAAAGCTCAATAGAGATTCAAGACTCAACTCAGCCTATTTGACATGGCATGAATCATAAAGGGATAACTAAATACAGACTAGTCTCAAGAGCTAACATGACATGATTTAATTCAAGTTGTGCATTTTTAATCAACCGATCATGGCAAAGACTAGTCTACACAAATAAAGTCATGATAAAGCTAGCAATTAAGCATAGATCATAGCAAGGTGTAAAGCAGTTGAATTATGTCATAACAGGATAATAATCAAGGTTCCATGTAGTTATATTACAATGCAGAATGCAATGCAAGAAAATCCAGCTCCCCTCAACATGAGATGCACTTTTAATTCAAGTTGAGTTATGTCAATATTAAGATCTAGATGCTCCCAAAAGAACTCTCCCTGAACCAAAGCAATAAAAACGAGAAGCTAGCAAGAAAAACAGAAAAGATAGTCCTTAAAGCATAGACAAGATATAGAGGATATTATGGCTCAGACTGACTCTCATCTACCCCATATGACACTAGGACTATCAGCTGCTCTTCTTAACACACTAGGGAGTAAACACGTTCCCTGTCTACCCAAGGGTGGCCCAACCCTTGCTAGACCTATGAGAAGTAAGTGAATTCAACCTAGTGAGAAGAGAGACAGCTAATAAGCAGCATCTTAAAATGACAAGATGAGAGGAAGAAGACTAAGCAACTAGACAAGAGAACCACTCTAATCTATGCTAGAAGGACTAACTCAAGTGCACCCACATGCAATGCAACTAAGAGAGACAGAAGCATATAAAAAAGATAAAACATAAAGCACAAAGCTCCTCCTCACAATAATCCATAAGGACAAACCACCCCAAGTTCCCCCCGCAAGGCTGAAAACCTAGAGCTATCCAAAGGCTTGGTAAAGATATCAGCCAACTGGTGGTCACTCTCCACAAACTGGAGCACTATGTCACCCTTCTCCATATGGTCTCTAAGAAAGTGATATCTGATATCAATGTGCTTAGTCCAAGAGTGCTGCATTGTGTTCTTAGCAATGTTAATAACAGAAATGTTATCACAAAAGAGTGGAACGTTGTCTATAACTAACCTAAAGTCCCGCAGAGTCGAAGCCATCCAAAATATTTGGCTGCAGCAACTGGCGGCAGCAACATACTCGGCCTCTACGGTGGACTGTGCAATACCGGACTGCTTCCTAGAAGACCAAGAAACAAGAGAAGTGCCAATGAATTGGCAGGTGACAGAAGTGCTCTTCCTATCTATCCTACAGCCAGCAAAGTCTGCGTTCGAGTAGGCTCTAAGGGAAAGACAGGAAGAAGAAGAGTAATAGATACCATAATCAATGGTAGCTCGAAGGTACCGAAAGATGGGCTTCACCGCCTAGCGGTGAGATACACGAGGAGAAGCTTGAAATCGAGCACATAGACATACAGAGAAGTATATGTCCGATCTTGAAGTAGTGAGGTACAAGAGAGAGCCAATCATACTTTTGTACTCTTTTTGATCAACTAACTCGCCATCCTCATCTGGATCGAGTGAAGTTGATGATGCCATCGGAGTTGACACCAGCTTACCATCACTCATGTCAAAATACTTCAGGAGGTCTCGAGTGTACTTGCCCAGATGCAACAAAGTACCCTCCTGAGTCTGCTTGATCTGGAATCCAAGGAAGAAGGTTAACTCGTCCATCATGCTCATCTCAAACACTGTGCTCATGACATTAGAAAACTAGGAAACAAGAGCATGAGAGGAGCCGCCAAAGATGATATCATCCACATAAATCTGGACGAGTAGAAGGTCATTGCCATGCCTACGAATGAACAAGGTCTTATCTACCTTACCCATCTCAAACCTATGACTCAACAGATAGGACCTAAGCCTCTCATACCAAGCTCTAGGGGCTTGCTTAAGTCCATACAAGGTTTTGGAAAGCTTGTAGACATGGTTCGGATATCTGGAGTTCTCGAAACCTAGAGGCTGTCTAACATAGACTTCTTCCTCAATATACCCGTTGAGGAAGGCACTCTTGACATCCATCTGATAAAGCTTGAAACCCTTAGATGCCATGAAAACAAGCAGGATTCTAATGGTATCTAGCCTAGCTACAGGGGCAAAGGTCTCATCAAAATCTAGACCCTCAACTTGGGAGAAACCCTGAGCTACCAATTAGCCTTGTTTTGAATGACTACCCCATCCTCACTCTGTTTGTTTTTGAAAACTCACTTGGTACATATGACATTATAACCTCTAAGGGCTCAATAAGTGACCAGAGCTTGTTCCTCTCAAAGTTCTATAACTTCTCATGCATAGCATTGACCCAAGAATCATCAGAAAGAGCATGACTAACATCCTTAGATTCGAAAGAGGCGACAAAAGCAGAATGGAGACAGAAGTGTGACAAGCCAGATTTTGAACGTGTGACGCGCTCAAAGAGATCTTCTATTATCTGTTCTGAAGGATGATATTTTTGGATATGCCAGGGAGGTCCTGGATGAGAAGAAGTAGTGGCCTCTACCTCATTAGCTGATGAGGTAGGAACAGAGCCACTAGCTCCAGAAGATGCGGAAGGCATGGGCTGATCTCCTTGAGGCACAGAGGAAGAAGCAGGCACCTCAAGGGAAGGAGGAACTAGATCAGGTAAGCAACCTTCATCTCTATCCTCCTCATCATCCACAAAGATGGTCTCGGACTGCTCTACTGAACCTAAGATATCGGGCCTAGTCCTCATACTGGCATCATCAAATGTCACCTCATAGGTTTCTACCAATTTGCTAGACTCGTAGTTCCAGACCCTATAAGCCCTCGAAGAAGTCGAGTAACCTAAAAAAATCCCATCACATGATTGTGACTCGAACTTATCTAGGTTCCCTGACTTTAAAATAAAACACTTGCAACCAAGCATGCAAAAATGCGAGACGCTGGGCTTCGCCCATATCTCAACTCATAAGAAGTGCGATGCAAGTGTGCCCTCAGAAAAACTCTGTTTGAAATGTGGCATGCAGTGGCTATGGCCTCAGCCCAAAACTTCCTAGGTGTAGAGTACTCATTAAGCATCGTCCTGGCAATCTGGACCAGAGTACGGTTCTTCCTCTCCACAACGCCATTTTGCTGAGGGACGTATGGAGAAGAGAACTGGTGCTCTACACCTGTCTCATTGCAAAATTTCTTAAAGTAGGAATTCTTGAACTCCGTGCCATTATCATTGTGGATTGCTTGTAAGGCACCTGGAAGCTCAACAGAAAGTCTACTAAAAAGACCCCGAAAATGGGTAAATATCTCATCCTTCGAGGCTAAGAAAAATACCCAAAAGTACCTCAAGAAGTCATCGACCACTACAAGAACATACCACTTCCCTCCTACTGATTGCACCCTAGCTGGACCAACTGTGTCCATGTGGAGCAGCTATCTTGGTGCATCGGTCATAATCACTGTGACCGGAGGATGAGAAGCAGCAATCATCTTGTCGTGCCGGCATGGAGCGCAAACTAAATCTTTGACCATCTTGAGTTTAGGCAGACCACGAATGAGATCATGGCTGCTAACTCGAGTCAAATGGTCAAATCCAATATGATCAAGTCTCCTATGCTAGAAGGTGAGGTCACGGGACTCAGAAGCAACTAAACACCTGAGAGGATCGCTAGAAGACTCAACAAAATCAGCACGAAAGATCCTCTCATATCTAGAAATCCCGCAAACCAGACTCCCCGAAGAATCAAGAATTTTGCAAGCATTTTTCTTAAATCTTATCTCGAAACCGTCATCGGTAAGCTATGAAACCGAGAGCAAATTGTACTGCAGCTTACTCACTAAGGCAACTTCTTTTAGAATAAAAGAATCATTAACACGCACAGTACCTTTAGCGATGACGCGTCCAGAAGAGGCATCTCCGAAGGTGATAGGCTCATCACCTGGAGCTCGGGCTAGGGAAGAGAACCAATGAGAATCTCTGGTCATGTATCGAGAACAACTGGAGTCCACAAGCCATACCTCTCCCTTCCCTACCCGGCGAACCTGAGTCAATGAGAGAGGAATGTCTCAGTACTGGGATAAATCAAAAGAGATTTTGGAACCCAAGTACTGAGTCACACGACGAGCAGAAGAAGTAGTCACACATGACTGACCTCTAACTACCCTACGCTCTCCGTCGCTCAGAAAGCTAGAAGGTCTATGAGCAGACCTGAAGTTGTTGCTAGACTTGACTGCTATTGAAGAGTGAGTCAGAGCACCAGCAACATGCTGATCTCACCGCGGGTACCTATCTCGATGGGGGAAACGAGTTCTACCCTCAGGACGGTGGATATCACGATTAGAGACAGACCGAGGACGAAAATCAGAAAACTCAGAAAAGCCATGTCCTCGATGCTGCCCAACACATCAAAGCGATAAAATAATTAATTAGGAGGTTTTGGGCTGTCCGGAAGGGTGAGCCAGCCAGCCCAAACGGGGGCCTGTACCCCCTCCCAAACCCTAGCACCCCCTTTATAAACCCCCTCCCTTGGCCCCTCCCCTTTTTTCCCACCCCAAGCCGCCACCCTTGCCTCCTTGTGCCTCCCCTCTGCCCAAGTGCTGCTGCAAGGAGAAGAAGGAGAAGAAGGAAGAAGGGAAGAGGAAGGAGAGGAAGAGAGGGAAGGAGAAGAAGGGAAGGAGAAGGAGAGGAAGAAGAGGGTGATCCCAATCCTCTAGGTAATTCTCCCTCATCCCAATCCCTCTGATTTCTGCTATTTTAGGGTTCTTAGCCCAAGGTTTTGGTGGGGATTAGGAATTAGAACCCCCAATTAGAGAATCCCTACTGTTTGCTTGTAGATTGATTCGCGTAGCGTTGCTGTTCGTGCAGTTTAGACCACGAAAATGATTTTTCCCGAGGGTCTCCCCAAAAGGAAAAACGTAGAGGACGACGATACGCATCTACTTTATTTTTTCCAGATTTGTTTGGCCGCGTAATTTAGGCGTACCAGGGTCTGAAATCTTGCTGTCCGTCAGGGGTACATTCAGGGACAGACCGCTGTTCAGATGGGAATTAGGGGTAGAAGATGATTTTTAATTTTTGGTCATAATTTAGAAAAAGGTAGGGAATTAATCTAGCTGCTGTAAAAGAACCAGAATTTTTAGAGCCTTCATCTGTTCTGGGGACGTGTTACAAGTCGGCTGTCCAGACTTTCGGAACAGAGGACGTCCTCTGTTTTGTGCATAAGATATCACCATGTTAATGACAAGATAAAAATATGTGATCTACATAAAATGTGTAGGTGTTTAAGTGAGGAATCCAGATATATAACTTTTGCTGTGATTAGTTGTATATTTTTAAAGATAAGAAAATGTTAAGCAGCACCACTGCAGTGGGAATATTGTAGAACCGTTACGCGGGGAAGAATGTTGTGGGGTTTAGGGTTTTGGCGACACTTTTCTTTGAGATTCATGATTGTATTGCTGTGTATTGTGTTGAGAGGTACCTTTTTGGACAGGCGGATTTGCTTCTGATCGAGCGTGATCTCGTCGCTTCGCCGGTAGAGACAAGTAAACGTAGTAGTTATGCTACAGGTTTAACTTGTTAATTATTCTACCTTCGCAATAATTTATTCTCTTAATTTGAGGTGCTATGACATTGTTACATATTTCCTCAATATGGTCCATGTGGTAGTATTTTAAGAACTCAACTGTTTATGATCTTGATGGTTTATTTGTGGGTATGTGAAATTGTTCTTGATGAAAGAAATATAGTTGTGGAGTAGTATTCTTTATGAACATATGGTGGTATAGGTGGTAGTATTCTTATTGAATACTTGTGGTTGTGGGGGGTAGCATTCTTAATGAATATATGGTAGACTATGTGGTAGGTTTCCCTATATATCAATTGATTATGATCTTGGTGAGCCGAATGTGGGCTATGTGGTAATGATCTTAAGTATTATTGGCATTGTGCTTATTGAGACACATGTGGATTATGAGGAAGTATTCTTGATCATTATATTGTTGACATTCGTGGTTAAATTATTGTGGTGTGGTTTATGATTATCATAATATTCATATCATGTCATGACATTTGCATTGTGGATGTCGCCGCTTATAGCCGCGATCAGACTGCAGTCAAAGATCGTACATTGCCGTAGTACGATGCACACTCTTACCTTGTTGGGTAAGGGTGTAGTGGAGCATGAGCATTCATATGCATTGCATTGTGGAAAGATTATTTGCATAGTTATGCAATGTATTGTGGTGAAGTTATTTTGCAAATAAATGCAACTTCATAGTTGTAATGTGGATGTGGCTCATGAGAGACACTTGTAGTATGAGAAATGTGGCGGTGGTCGTGGAATGGGGTTCACCCCTTGTGGTATAGTAGGGGTTGAGATTGTGGAATGAGATTCTTTTCTCTTGTGGTAACTGTTGATAGCAGTTGTGAATGAGAGAAATAATAAAGATAGTGAGGTAAAACCTGTTGATGCTTTCCTGTCATTGGTAGTGGTAGTTGGTTGAAGTTATGAAGTAGACAAACGAGATTTATTGCTAATGTTTTATTATTGTTGGTAGTAAATGTGCTTAGGGCTATATTTGTGGTCACCGTGGAGAATAAATATTGATGATTAACAACATTGTAGTTTGATTTGCTTGTTAAACAGTTTGCTTGCTGAGATTTTATCTCACTCTTGTTTTCCCCCCTTCTAGGTGATTCTCGAGCATGCATGGGAAGGGTAGGGCGGCACATCACTGTCACACACCATATGATGTTTTATATTGTAATAAATAAGTGTAGTCTCTGATTATTCATCTTTACTCTCATTGTTGATCATGTATAACTAATAATTTTAGGCTGTGGTTCACTTTAATCGGTTAAAATTAATAGCAGTTGTTCCTTAACTAATAGTGTTCCATTACCCTTGTTTTAGTATGCTTCTGCTTAGCTTATCATGATTTAGAAAATTATTGCCAGTTTATGTTATCTTATAAATTGGCTACCTTGTAGAGTGGTTTAGTGGCATCCCAGGATAATGTAGGTCCTGGGGTGTTACAGTTGGTATCAGAGTGGGCGTTAGGTCCGTGGTAATTAAATTATTAAATTGACACACTGGTGCACAGTAGGATGGGATGGGTCAAGCATTGCATTTATGCTTTTGACATATTGTATTGATGATTTATGTTATGATATGATCTTGCATGATTACGATTTGCTTCTATGACTGCTATGAGTGAGGATAGTCATTGACAAGAGGTACATGTTGTAGTTTTGCCTAGGCATTGATTATTTATACCACCGTTCGTGGTATGGGGTTAGTGATGCAGTTACCTCGGGTAACTTAGTTGCGGATGTCGTGGGTAAGTTTCTTAGAAAAGTTATTTTATTTCTTGTATTGATTTTGGCTAATTATTGGCTTATTGCGGTTAACGATATTTCTCTTGGGTTAGTGGTTTATTGCAGTGGTTGGGTGCCAAAAGGCCTCCAATCGTTTTGAGGCAACTGTTGTTTTCTTTTGATTGATGAGATGCTTTTGCTGCTCGTGAGCGCTGTTAATTGGTGAGATTGGTTTTCATGTTGTTTCCATCTTTCCTACTAGAAAATATGACTCATTTATTCGTTTGATATTTTGGAAAAAAACAAAGCTTTATGTTGGAAGTTTGTTGTTTGCGAAGCCTTGGCTTTATGCATTTCTTTTTAGTTACTTCGGCTATTGAAGATTGATTCCTTTCTTTGCTAAAAGGAAGTGTTCCTTTGTGATGTTTTGTTGTGTCTAAGTAGGAGGTGACAATCATATAAATAATTGATAAGGTATGAATTATCAAGTTGAAATGTTAGCGTGGTGCAAAATCAATTTCTACTAGCATACTTGGAAGTGTAGTTGATTAATATGATATTGTCCTATTGTAGTTTGAGAAGTGTGGTTCAGAACTTGTCGATTCATGTTTAGAACTCATGCATTTATTGAGGAATATGAAAAAAAAAGAATTGGTTTGATTATTATAATTATTTAAAATTTTCAACTTATTGGATAGATTAGATTGATTGATCTTAAGTAATTAATTTGACCACTAGGGATGGTTGAGTAAGGAGTTGTTGGAATATTGTCTTAGTAATATCAACCTTTAATAAGTCATCTCTTTACGTACTTGATGGGCATATACAACTGCTAAATTAATGTAACTTTTGCCATGCTAAAATGTTGAAACATGTATAAAGAAATAGATGAAGATTGATGTATTGACTTGTGGAATCTTATCTTATTAAGCTAGTATTATGGATGTTTAAAGTTATTTTGTTCTAATTTTTGAACATAAGATTGAATATTGAATCTATGCTCATCATTGTTTTTATGATTGCAAAACAAAGATAGGATCATGAATGCTACTATGACAAAAATAATAATCAATTATTACCAGTAATGACTAGAGTGCAATCAATTTGTGCTAAATTAGCGTTGAACATCAATAAGAAGTGAATGTATGAAATCTAATAAGAGATTTATACTAGCATGTTTGCGAGGTTGTCGTGTTCTAATATCACCTTGTTAAAGAGCTTTGTTTTAATATGGTGGTTTATGCACTAAATTTTTCCTAGATTAAGTAGTTGGAATCTTATTTAGATAATAAGACCATGATGAACTGATTTATGGTGTTCCTTTTGGAAAATATGAAGGAGTAAGAAGATGTGATTATTCTGGCAACGAATATTTTATCTTGTTGTTAATACAACTGATAGTGCATAGTTGTGATTATGGTGTTGAATGTTCTAAATAAAGGAATTTGTTAGTTCCATGATACTATTTAGATTAAAGGATTTGAAATTTGTGGTTGGGATCTTTTTGGACTTTATGACTTATTTGGTAGCCGAAATTATTTGAGCAAAGTGGCGTGATGAATGCTTTTATTGGGTTTAGCTAAACCTGGTGTTGTGGACTTCAAGCCTCTTTTGTTGGATTTGGCGGGATGCTATAATCAAAGAAAATTGTTTCTTGATAAAGAAAGAGTTGTACTAGAAGTATTTGAGATACAGATGATCTTATCTTGTGTCTTCCGACCTCATCGCTATTTATTTTTTTCTCTTGGCCTTTGGGTTACTGTGAATGATAGCAATTTGCTATGTGTTGGAATTTATTTCTTCTTACCTCTTTTTCTGAGAAAGAGTAATCGATTTGTGTTGCGAAGCCTTTCGTTGCGTGATGGCAACGAGATAGTGGTGGTCTGGTAGATGTTTTATTGGAAGCCTTAAATATCACGATGATTGTGGTGCATTGGATATATTTTGTCTCCGTAGGATAATCCTTGGGAAGAATTTGATTTAAATAGAATGATTGTCTTGGAGCCAAATAATTTATCGATGTTAAGGATTGAGTGTATATTAATTGTGGAATAGTAGGGTTTTCACCCGAGGATTTCCCTATCTTATACGGGGAGTTGTTGTAGGGGTCTTGAAAGCTGAGTTGGAGCTTTACCTTTTGTTATGCTAGAACCCTAGAGACCAAGTGTCTCCGTGTGGCAATAGTGGATCAAAGTGGTATTCCAATAGGTGAGGATCGTGGATAGTATCTTTGAGGTGCACTAAGAATTATCTGTCAAAATAATTCCGTTGGTCGAGGGCTGGGCTAGAGCATGATTTACGGGGGCAATAGAGTCTATCTACAATGGCATAGATGATGTACTCAGCTTGAACTCATTGTTGGGGTTGCCAACTAAAGATAAATGCGTTGGTGTGTTGGGCGATGATTTGGAAATTCTTGGTTGAAGAAAGCTAAATTATTGAAAGAAATAGATTGGGAAATATTTGTTTTCTCGAGTAGTGAAATGCTCTCTTGATATTTGTTTATGCTGTGTGTTTTTGGCAGAGGTCATCTGCAAATTGAGTTGTTTTATGTTGAGAAGTAGTCTTTTCCAGTTAAGAAAAGAAAATGATCGTTTTGGTCTGTCGAGTGATTTTCACTCTTGATTTATGTGGTGATGTTTCTCCAATTGTCTACTTGGGGAGTGGAAAAGGTTTTGTTGTGAATCCTTTGGTTTGGATCATGGTCCTTGAAAGGACAGCTGGTTGCTAGTATGTTGTTTGAAAATCCTTTACTCTTCTTTTGTTGGGTTCTATTGGTAAAAGATATTGTTTGTGCTTAGACCACTCAGAGCTGGCCTAATAGTTATGCGGACGTTCGGCTTAGACCAACATGAATCGTGGACTCGCCGGAGCTGGCCGTGAGGAAGAGGGCCATCAAGCATGTGAAGGCCCTCTGGACGAACTAGTCCGAGTGGGAGGCGACGTGGAAGCTTGAAGATCGAATGCTTAAGAAGAGCCCGAGCTCTTCGAGGCGGAAGAGTACCCGTAGTTGTGGTTCCCTTGGGATTCTCTATCCTTTGGTTGTTCTTTCCTTGATTGTTCTTTTGTCTCGTGGGTTGAGGAGTTAGATTTGAGGACGAATCCTTTGTTAGGTGGGGAGAATGTAATATCCTGAACGTCGTTTCGGCGTCGGTTCCTAAATTAATCGCGGAGTGACCCGGATTTTTGGTAAATCGCGGGAGGTAAAAATAAATTCTTCGAAATAGTCTAAAATAATAAAAAAAGAATTAAAATAATTAATTAGCAGGTTTTAGGCTATCCGGAAGGGTGGGCCAGCCAGCCCAAACGGGGGCCCGTACCTCCTCCCAAACCCTAGCACCCCCTTTATAAACCCCCTCCCTTGGCCCCTCCCCTTTTTTCCCACCCCAAGCCGCCACCCCCTGCCTCCTTGTGCCTCCCCTCTGCCCAAGCGCTCCTGCAAGGAGAAGAAGGAGCAGAAGGAAGAAGGGAAGAGGAAGGAGAGGAAGAGAGGGAAGGAGAAGAAGGGAAGGAGAAGGTGATCCCAATCCTCTAGGTAATTCTCCCTCATCCCAATCCCTCTGATTTCTGCTATTTTAGGGTTCTTAGCTCAAGCTGACGACATGCTGACGCAATAAACCCAATTTTTCTATATAAAAATAATTCAACCGAAAATGTAATTCAAAGCTGACGTCATAATCTGTTATTTCCTTTAGAAAAATAATTCTTGCTGACGTCATAAATGCTTTTCGGTTTAAAAATAATTCCAGAAATTGGGTATTTTCTTTTTAATTGTATTAAAACTTTGGAAGGCTATAACTTCTTCGTTTTAACTCCAAATTGACCTGTTCAAATTTCTCAATTTTTCTAAAATTATGAGCTTTCCTTTTCTGGCCTCCTTTTGAATTTTTGAATTTATTTAAATTTTATTTTTGATTTTCTTTTGAATTGGTTCTTTACGCTAGATTTTGACGACTCCGGAGAGTTCGATTTTGACGACGATTTCCAGCAAGACTTCGAGCAAGGCAAGTTACACCTTTGACCATTTTGAACCTAATATTTCAAATTTAGTTATGTTGTTTTACTGTATATGCATGTGTACTTCTATTCAAATTTAATGTAAATTCAGTTTAAACTTTAGCTATGCCCATGATCCTTTGATTATAGCCCATTTGAATCTCGAATTCGTATACCTTGTCACCCTAGCTGAAAACTAGTTAGTACTATATTATTGACTAGAACTTTTATAGAAATACTTAGCCTGGCTTAGTATAATTTTAGGTGGGATCAATTCTTTCACATGAAATGAAATGATCAGTTCTTGACTTCCATGAGTCAAGGATAGTTTATAAAATGGTTTAAAAATGAAAATAGAAACTTATAATTTGGACTTAGGATAATGGTTAGGTGGTGGGTGCCGACATGCCTCGTGTTTGGTGACACCTGGTTGATTGTCATGCATGTGGTTATGAGGATTGAGCCTAAATCAACTTAAGGACCATTTCTGTGAATCATTTTATGAAGTCACTTCGTACTACCATAAGTCCGATATGGGACGGACCTGGCTAAGTATTTTGTGAAGTTCCAAATATAGTTTCCCTATAGGCTGAATGTGAGCGTGGCGCAGGCCGCGAGAAGTCTCACATGGCACCAGAGGGGGCTCCAACTCGTGGATTCGAGTTGTGGTGAAACCTTAGTGGCGGCATGATTATTTTGGCTATGGATCATCGGAATTGCCTTGTCATGAACTCTCCGCCGCACACCTAAGGCAGTGTGTTTATCGCGTGGCTCAAGTGAGAGGGAATGTCTTGTGGGTAAAGTTGTACACCTCTGTAGAGTAAAACCTATCCTGGATAGCCGTGTTCACGGTCATGAACATATTGAGTAGAGTCTTCACAGATTAGACTTGGTTTTATAAAACTTGGTTTCGACAAAATAACAGTGGTTTTGATAATGGTCCGGGTGGATTCCCATGGTTAGGTTAGTGTATGTTGGAGCCTACACTAATGAAATTACTTGTTTCGAACATTGTTTCGTATATTGTATTAAAATTCAGCTTTCGTACTTACATTATTGTATTTAAAATTCAAGTACCACTTTTCGCGCAAATAACTTATTAAGCCTTCCTTTGTTATCCCTATGCATGCATCTACTCTGTTAAAATTCCTGGTGTAACTTGCGTAAGCACTTAATGTGCTTACCTTGGGAGTACTTTATGTGCTCACCTTGCTAAAATCTGTTGCCAGACTTCGACGGTGACTACGACGGTGAGGACTACTTCAGCGAGTAGGATGCGTCTTACAGTCATTCGCCTATGGGAGGCTGGATGGGCTGATCTGCTACCTTTATTGTTTTCCGCTGCTTTTATTTTCAGTTGGCCTCGTGCCATTTTGTTGTAAGACTTGGTCATAAGGCCGTACCATCGATTAATAATATTCTGTGGTAATTTTGCATGATATACATTACTGTTGACCCTGTGTGCACTAGCTTTTTCTGGGATAGTGCGATTTACACAGAGGGACTCAGAGTTGTTGTTCCAGGTCCCGACAGAAATGGTATCAGAGCAATAATGACCCTAAGACGTGACTTTAGCTAGAGACCAACATTAAGGATATATTTTGATAAGAAATACTTCTTTTAAAAATCATTTCCGCCTTTGCTCAGTCTCTTACCAAAACTGGTTACTAACTTCCTCTCCTCTTCAAAATTTTAGATGGAGCAACCTACCCGCGTCTCCCACGGAACCCTTACCGGACTCTTCGCTGACGACCTTTACAACCTCATGCAGGAGCTGAACTTCCGTCCTTATCCTCTCTACCAAGGGTACTTAGGCCTGTACGGAGACGAGGAGCGCTGGAGAGTGGAAGTGAAGATCTTCAGTGATTTTGTAGCCGACGCGGTCATTCACATCTTCGACACCCCCTACCTCGAGCTACTTTCTTCGACAGTGTACAGGATGCTGCCCGGGAGGCCATTCGCCAATTAAGGAACATCTACGCCTGGGACCTGCAACGCACAGACTTCCGCTACTACCCCATGAAGACTCCTCTTGGTGCTTCCAGTGACTTCTCATCCACGGAATACGAGAGCAACCCCCGTCTCATACGACAGGTGGAATTCACTAAGTCTATGGATTACATGTACCAGAGCACTTTGGACGAGCTGCACACTGCGACTCAGATGCTCCGTGTAGTAGAAGAAGAACTGGTCGACTTTCGCGCCGAGGATGAAGACTCCACTACCTCCAGGCCACCCCCGAAGAAGTTCAAGCATAGCGCCAGTGTTTAGGGAACCCTGAGTCTTACTTTTTAAAGCGCTACCCGCCCAAGTCGCCCCACCGCCCGATCCTCCCCACCTACCACACGGCGCCATCCCGCGCACGCTCGCTCGCTCGCCCGCGCGTCAACCGCCGCCACCCGATCGACCACATGCCCCGCATCCGGCCGCTCCCTCACCCGCTCTCGCCTTGCCCGTTCGATCCCGTCTTCCCGCCACGCGGCGCCATCCACGCCACCCGTGCCCACAAAACCCTAACGCTACCCGTCGTAGCATCCCACGCGTCCGCAACCGTTCGATCTCTCCCGCGTGAATCCTGGCCGTCGTGCCTGCACCGCATTCACCCCGCGTCTGCGCTGTCTCCGAATCAAGCCCCCTCGGTTCGCGTGTTTTTATACGCACGGCCGCCTCAGTCCGCCTCCTCGCCTCACGCCGTCGTCGCTAGAGTACTGCCCCGTCGCCGCCGCTACGTTGCGGTAGTCCCCGAGCCGTCCGATCTGCCACCGCCGCTGCGCCCAAACCCCTCCACGTCAGCCCTAGCCGATGTGACAGCCACATCAGCCCTACCCACCACGTGGCATACCACATGTCCGCCACATCAGCGCCACGTCTGCCAAAACCCGCCGCCCGAGCCACGTGCCAGCCACGTCAGCCCTAGCCACGTGGCAGCACCAGCAGCTACCACGTCAGCCCTAGCTTGCCGCGTCAGCGCCGCCTCCCCTGCGCGCACTGTTCCGTACACCAGGTTCACCGTGGACTCGTTCTCCCATGAGCCGGGTTCACAGCACAGTAGTTTTTCCGATTTTTCTGTAATTTCCTTTAGGGTTTATTTTCCGAGAGCCCGTTCTCCTCCGTCCTAGCTCCGATTGACCCCGTTCTTTTTTCTAAATTCATCTAAAATCGAACTCTAGCTTTTGGTTCTAGTTTTGTAAGTTTTGGAGTTCATTTGCTTATCATTTTATGTGTTTGTTATGTTTCGGTCATTTTCTCCCTCGTTAGATTCGGATTTCGGAGGAGCAGGTTCTACGCCCGAAGACCAGGAGTACATCGCTGAGCATAACCAAGGAAAGTCGTGACCTTTGATCATGTTGAACCCAGTTTGCAATCTATTATTTATTTATTTTGTTTTAAATTACGTTGCATCGCTATTTTTATTCAAACCATTGTACCGGTAGTTATCGTCCCAATTGAATCTATTCCTCCTTGATAATTTGGAATATCCTGTTACCATTGTCGCCCTAGGTTGGGAAACATACTAGTGATGCTAGATTAATTGTCACATGGTCTGGTATGTTTAGATGCTTAGCTGGCTTATATTTGCAATGGGTCTCGTCATCACATGTTAACTATTAATTTGATTTAATGACGTATGGAACTGTGGTTGGTGCCACATTTATTAAAATTTGTGCCACGTCGTTGGTGTGTCGTTGGCTTAGTTATACAAACTTGGTTTTGCACTCGGGCGAGTGATCATGCAGTAAAGGGGGAAGTGCTGGTGCACTTTGAGGGATGTGGTAGTCTCGCCCGGGTAATGTTAAGGACTTACCTTTGTGCACCATTGATCTGAGCTTAATCGTGCAAACCACATGTCTAGTATGGGATAGATCTGGCTGATTAATTTGTAATATTTCAATTCAATTCTGCCATTGTCAAGGACATGGTTGCTGATTTCCATGTGGCGCAAGGGGGGGTGTGATGTGAAACCCTAGCGGGCAGGATTGGGTTGAGGTAGAGCATTGTAAAGGCCTTGTTGTGATTTTCTAAGATCGAGGCTAATCACATCGTGTGGGTACAGTTGTGCAACCTCTGCAAAGTATAAAACTATTCGAATAGCCGTGTCCTCGGTCATAGACAATGCTCCGTGATTTCACACGAGGGTTAGTGTTTTCATTTATAACTTGGTGGTTTATGTTGAGGGTGGACAGGTAGTTCACAATTTGTTTAGCTTGTGAATTGGTGTTCACAAGTGTTTCTTGTTTATTCCTTTGATTATTTATTATCATTGTTTTCCTTTAATTTTCGCTTTCAATCTATCTATTATATTTACATTGAAATACCTTTTATGCAAATTAACCTTTCAGCCTTCCATTGGTAAGCCTTGCATATTATATTGCATTCATTTGTTACAAACGACTTGCTGAGTACCAATGTACTCACGGCTTCATGCCTATGTTGCTCAGTTGAGGGAGAAGAGTACTATCAGCAGGAGGTTCTAGAAGGAGAGTACTACGACGACTTCACGGATTAGGCTTCGTTCTCCACTCGATAGCCTGTGGGCTTGTCGATTGGGTGCTACGCTTTATTTTGGATTTCCGCTGCTATTTTGTTAAGCCCTTCCGGCTAGAGATATTGTAAGCTTGGCCATAAGGTCGTACCTTTGATATTTTATCGATATTTTGAGTTTTTCCCTTATTATATCGTGTGTATGACTATGATGACATCTATATTCGACTGTGTGCACTAGCGTGATCCTGGACTAGTGCAATTCACACAGAGAGACCGAATTTGCATATTCGGGTCTCGACAGAGATGGTATCAGAGCCATATCGACTGTAGGACGAAGCCATAGTTAGAATGGTCGTAGCCCAAAAAATTTATTTTCTAAATCAAACCAAATAAATTTGATATTTAGTAATATCTCTATCTTCTTATCTTATTCTTAAGGATTCTTGTCTCTCGCCCCATTCTTTAAAATTTGTTTTCATAAAGTTATAAACGGATCTTTCCTTTATAAATACATTAGATGTCCCAAGCTTCTTACAGCCCGACAGGAGGATGGAGATCACTTTTACGTGTTCTGTTGTGGAGCCTCGGATTGAAGAGATTGCCCGTCTACCTCACCAAGGATGAGAAGCATAAAGGACAACGCATCAGGAGCATCTCCAGGCTATACTTCACCACCCGAGTCGGCAAGCAAGTACTACACCACAGCTTCAAGAACGCTGGAGCCAACGGAGAGATGTCAGCACAAGGAGTTGCGCACAAAGCCATCTGTCGCCTTTGCAAGCTATACAAGATCAACATGGCCAGACTCATCCGGAAGTTCAAGGAGCAGTATGGAGTTGCCCCAAGACTACCAGAGCCAGTCAGGGAGGAGCCCCGACCGCAGTCGCCAGTACCTCTACCGTCGCCTACACCGCCGAGCCCCAGACCCAGACGTCGTGTCACCGGTGATCGTCGAGCGTATCTTCGGCAATTCCACCCAGTCCCAGCCCCAGTCAGAGAGCAGTCGCCACCAGTCCGTAACTCGTGGGTTGTTTACAGTGATTCAGAGGACGATAGTAGTGTACCCTATTTATCAGGACCCGAGTAGGAGCCTTCAGAGTAGATAGTGCGAGTAGACACATTGAATTTTATTTGCAGTTGTGTGTGACGTGAGCTGGAAATATTGCCTTAAAAGCAATATATTGCGATCATGTCAATCTTTTAATGGATTTAATTTTGCTCAGTTTTGTTGTTAGCCTTTTTGGCTAAGTGTTTGTTTTAGTTTAGGTTTCCATTAGCAAAATCCCCCTCAGACGCATTTACCTCTTATCTATGCTATTCCCTCTCATCTTTTTGCCTTTGGTCAGTCAGCAGTTGTTTTCTTTTCAGCAGCAAGATGGTTGATATCAGGACTTCCTCACGCCGCAGCCAGGCAAACCAGGATCCAGAGAGCGATCTTTGCGCAGCCGGTTCCACGATTTTGGACCCCCCTCGTCGCGGTGGCCTGCACTCGATGATGCAAACCATGATGCAGAATATGCAGGCTATGATGCAGCGTCAGCACCAAGAGCCAGTACCACCATCAGCACCTCGTCAGCAGTCCAGTTATGCAGAGTTCATGAGGACGAGACCGCCTGCTTTCTCGAGTTCATCAGAGCCGTTGGAGGCCGACGATTGGATCCGTTCAGTTGAGAAGAAACTGAACTTGGCTCAGTGCACCGACAGAGAGAAGGTATTGTATGCAGCACATCAGCTTGAGGGACCAGCAACAGAGTGGTGGGAGAACTTTTGTGCCGCCCATGAGAACCAGAATAATATCACTTGGAAGGAGTTTGCCAAAGCCTTTCATAACGCCCACGTCTTGGATGGTGTGGTCGATATGAAGGAGGAGTTTCGGGAGTTCCAGCAGAGGAACCTATCAGTGAGTGAATACCTCCATAGATTCACTCAGTTGGCTCGCTACGCGCCAGAGGAGGTAGCCACAGATGCAGCTCGCCAGAAGAGGTTCAAGAAGGGCTTGAACCCAGCTTTGAAGGTGCAGGTCGTAGGTAACGACAATGCCAGTTTTCAGCATTTGGTGCATAAGGCCATTCTCATTGAGGAGAGTCGCCGCGAGCTCGAGGAGTCTCACAAGAGGAGGATGATCCAGCAGGGATCGCAGTCACACCAGTCTCAGAGGCCCCGTTTTGGTTCCTATCAGCCTACATGGGTGCCTCAACAGCAGCAGCAGCAGCGATCGTCCAGACCCGGCTCGGACGCCACGTCGATTTGGTCCAGGCAGCGTCCTGGTGGTTCCAGTGGTCAGCAGCAGCAGAAGAGCAATAATTCAGCAGCATATGTCACTTGCTTCAAGTGTCATGAGGTGGGACACTATGCTAGCAAGTGCCCCCAGAGATAGGCCCCGACGCCAGTTCGCTTCGACTTGGGAGCCACACCCGGTCGGACTCCTACCCCAGGAGCAGGACGAGGAGCACCCCCGGCATCAGGACAGGCCAGCAGAACGCCGGTGGTGAGAGGACAGGTGAACCACGTCACTGTAGAGGATGCCCAGGCAGCACCAGATGTTGTGATCGGTACATTCCTAGTACATTCAGTTCCTGCTACAGTTTTATTTGATTCTGGAGCTTCGCATTCGTTTGTTTCTCGGAGTTTTGCTTTAAAGCAACAATTGAAAACTGTTGCTCTTGGATCTGTTCTTTTAATCCAATCCCCTGGTTCCGAGTTGAGGTCCAACTTAGGTTGTCCAGGAGTTAGGATAACCATTCAGGGAGTTGAGTTCAAGGCCGACCTGATGTAATCTTGGGAATGGATTGGCTTCAGAAGCAGCAGGCAGTGTTAGACTGTGGGAGCAGAGCAGTAACCTTAACCAATTCAGATGGGGTTAAGGTGCGATTCGCAGCCAGCGAGTGTCAGCCAGAGTTAGTCATGGTTTGCCAGAGTAAGGTGATCCAGTTGGAGGATGTACCAGTTGTTAGGGAATACCCCGACGTGTTTCCAGACGATCTCCCAGGTATACCACCAGAGAAAGAGGTTGAGTTTCTGATTGAGCTTGTACTCGGTACCGCTCCGATTTCCAAGTGACCCTATCGGATGCCAGCTAATGATCTAGCGGAGTTAAAGAAGCAAATTCAGGAGCTTTTGGATAAGGGATACATGAGACCAAGTTCATCCCCGTGGGGAGCACCAGTGCTATTTGTCAAGAAGAAGGATGGTAGTCAGCGCATGTGTGTGGACTACAGAGCGCTTAATGAGGTCACCATCAAGAATAAGTATCCTTTTCCCCGGATTGATGACCTGTTTGACCAGCTTAAGGGAGCAGGAGTTTTCTCCAAGATTGATTTGAGGTCAGGATATCATCAGATGAAGATTCGAAAGGAGGATATACCCAAGACAGCCTTCTCGACTCGTTATGGTCTATACGAGTTCACAGTGATGTCTTTTGGTTTGACCAATGCTCCAGCTTATTTCATGTACTTGATGAATAAGGTGTTCATAAAATATTTAGATAAGTTTGTCGTTGTGTTCATCGACGACATTTTGATATATTCCAAGGACGAGAGAGAGAGCATGAGGAGCACCTGAGATTGGCATTGCAGAAATTGAGAGATAATCAGTTGTATGCTAAGTTCAGCAAATGTGAGTTTTGGATGAAGAAAGTCGCCTTCCTAGGGCATGTGTTAACAGCAGAAGGAGTCGCAGTTGACCCTGGAAAAGTGAGTGGTGTGTTGGATTGGCAGTCGCCCACTTCAGTTACCCAGGTCCAGAGTTTTCTGGGTATGGCAGGATACTACCATCGCTTCATTGAGGGATTCTCCAATGTAGCCAGACCCCTCACGCAGTTGCTCAAGAAGGAAAAGAAATTCACTTGGACGCCAGAGTGTGAGAAAAGTTTTCAGAAACTTAAGGAGAGCTTGACCACAGACCCAGTGCTTGTGTTGCCTGATATAAATAAGGATTTTGAGATTTATTGTGATGCCTCTCGCAAAGGTTTGGGTTGTGTCTTGATGCAAGACAAGAGAGTGGTAGCTTATGCCTCACGCTAGTTGAGACCGCATGAGGAGAACTACCCTACCCATGACTTGGAGCTAGCAGCCGTAGTGCATGCTTTGAAGATTTGGTGTCATTATCTGATGGGTAATAGATGTGAGGTTTACACGGATCATAAGAGTCTGATGTACATCTTTACCCAGTCCGAGCTTAATCTCAGGCATAGGAGGTGGTTGGAGCTAATAAAGGATTATAATGTAGGTATACATTATCATCCTGGGAAGGCCAATGTGGTTGCAGATGCCTTGAGCAGAAAGGTATATTGCAATTCAGTGATGGTTCGAGAGAGTCAGCCAGCATTGCATGAGGAGTTTCAGAAGCTTAGCCTTGAGTTGGTTGAGCCGGGATTTTTGGCAGCTATGGAGTTGCAGCCTACTTTGGATGGTCAGATTCGTCAGGCTCAGTCAGATGATGAGACTTTTCAGCGGATCAGGAAAAACCTAAGTGAAGGGAAAGAGTCAGGATTTACATTGGATGACCAAGGAACCCTGTGGTTAAAAGAGGCTCATGAATCGTTGTATTCAATTCATCCAGGCAGTACCAAGATGTACCAGGACATTAAGGATAAGTATTGGTGGCCAAGCATGAAGCGTGAGATCGCTGAGTATGTGGCCCTTTGTGATGTTTACCAGAGAGTAAAGGCAGAGCATCAAAGACCAGCAGGCTTGCTACAGCCATTAAAAGTCCTCGAGTGGAAGTGGGAAGAAATTGGTATGGACTTCATAGTCGGTCTGCCTAAGACCGAAGAGGGCTATGATTCGATTTGGGTCATCGTGGATCGATTGACCAAGGTTGCTCATTTCATCTCAGTTAAGACAACCTTCAGTGGTGACAGGTTAGCAGAGCTATATATGTCCAGGATTGTCAGTTTGTATGGTGTGCCCAAGAAGATTGTGTCAGATCGAGGATCGCAGTTCACCTCTCGGTTTTGGGGAAGTTTCCATAAGGCTATGGGGACTCACCTGAATTTCAGTACAGCGTATCACTCTCAGACAGATGGTCAGACAGAGCGAGTAAATCAGATTTTGGAGGACATGCTGAGAGCATGTGTGCTTGATTATGGATCCAAGTGGGACAGCTGTTTGCCTTTTGCGGAGTTCTCGTACAACAACAGTTATCAGGCCAGTTTGCAGATGTCACGGTTTGAGGCATTGTATGGCAGGAAATACAGGACCCCTCTCAATTGGAAAGAGACGGGGGAAGGTCAGGTTTTTGGTCCAGACTGTTTGAAAGAAGCCGAGGATAAGGTCCGCTTGATACAGGAAAGGTTGAAAACTGCCCAGGCTAGACAGAAGAGTTATGCAGATATCAGACGTCGAGAGCTGAGTTTTGAACCAGATGATTTTGTGTATCTCAGGATCACACCATTCAAAGGTGTGAAGAGGTTTCAGTTAAAAGGGAAACTTGCACCGAGATATATTGGTCCGTTCAGGATTCTGAAACGCAGGGGAGAGATTGCTTATCAGTTGGAGCTAACTGCGTCCTTCAGTGGGGTGCATGATGTCTTCCATGTATCCCAATTGAAGAAGTGTTTGCGTGTACTAGAGGAGGTCGTGCCAGTTGAGGCTGTTGACCTGCAGGAGGATCTGTCATACAAGGAGCATCCAGTCAAAGTCTTGGAAGTGTCAGAGCGAGTCACCCGGAATAAAGTGGTCCATTTTTGCAAAGTCCAGTGGAGCAACCATTCCGAGGACGAAGCCACCTAGGAGCGCGAGGAGGACCTCAAAGCAGAGTTCCCAAACCTATTCTCTTAGCTGGCCCAGATCTCGGGGTCGAGATCTCGTTTAAGGGGGTAAGATTTGTAACATCCTATTTTTCTGATATTTTTAAAGCCAAGAATTTAAAAATGAATTTTCTGGAATTTTCTGAAATTAATTCAAGCTTCAAATGAATTTTTAGAATTTTAAATGATTTAATATGATTAAAATAAACATTAACATAAGTTGGAAATATTTTATTTGGATTCTTCAGGTCTCAAGGAATTTTCTGGTATTTTTGGTGAATTTTTGGGATTTATTTGCTATTTTCTAGAGCTTTTCGAAGTCTATTTGAATTTCTGGAAAAAGAAAAGAAAAAGAAAATCTCCCCGCCGCCCGATCTTCTCTCTCCTCCACGCGTCAGCCATCCACCGCCTCGCGCGCCGTATTTCTCTCCGCAAGACTGCTGCTCTCCGCTGTCCGATCGACGCGCCCGCCACGCGTCGCCTCCCCGCCGACTCCCGCCCGCGCGCCACCTCGGCCCGGCCTGCCTCACCATGCGCAAACCCTAACCCTAACCCTAATCTCGCGTCGCCGCATCCGCGCCGTTGTGAAGGACTACGGGTAGGCTACACTAGCGCATATTAAAATTTTCTACCCGTACTACTTCCTTGTTTGCGGTTCGTCCAAACGCTACAGATGCAGCGCCGCCAAAGGTATCCACACGTACGGGAGGAAGCGACGCACGCCGGATTACTAGATCCGCGCGAGCGACAAGGGCGTGGGAGGGGTGGCGGCCAGGGTTTGAGGATGTCACGAAAAACTCTCTCCCAAACCTGTGCGCCCCTGCCCTCATTTTATAGACGTCCTTACAATGGGCTTTTATGAATAGAGGCCCATTAGGACTCAATGCCCAGTCCAACTCGGATCCAATCCGAATTAGGCTTCAGCCCTTAAGTGTGTGACCCTATAGGTTCACGTATGTTTAGACATGACGCGAGTACACCTACTCGGTCAATAGTTGGTGGCGGCCTCTAGCAAGACATACCAACTCCTAAACGCACATAAAGATCATATCGAACGAACCATCACAACGTTATGTACATGCCAATCCTTTTTTCTCACGATATTCGGTCGAGCTCCAAGCTGACCACTCTTTCTCGATCCTGTGATTCGAAATCCCTTACTAGGTTAACTCTTAACCTTAAGTAGCATGGCCATGCATTTCTGGATCCGATCACTCGAGGGGCCCAGAGATATCTCTCTCAGGTAGAGAGGGGCAAATCCCATCTCGACTGACCATGCCTTGCAGCATGCTTCATGACAAACCGAAAGCTACCTTTATAACTACCCGATTCTGAGTAGCGTTTGATAGCCTCTAAGTAGGTCGATTCACATCTCAATTACATGCGACAATCTCAGGTCTAAGGACAAGGTGTACACATTGTGTAGAGAGAATCATAAGTATAATAGCTATGTCTCATGTTGGGTCGGTCCAACCCCATGTCTTAAACATGTGTCCACATTATTGGTTTGACATCTCCATGTCTATGACCTGTGAAACATGGTCATCAACCGATACATGTGCTAATCCATCATTCACGTGTGTCCTTACATGAACTCCGACTAGGGACAACTTTAGAATAACCATACAAGTAAAGAGTTTCACAAACAAGTCACATACTTGTTAATCAATACAAAGGTAATATTCAAGGAACATTTATTAAATCATGCATATTTCCAACAGTCTCCCACTTGCACTAGAGTCAATCTAGAAGATATCTAATACCCATAGCTCTTGTGTGCGCCTCATGCTTAGGCTGTGGGAGAGGCTTCATCAAAGGATCTGAAATATTCAAATCCGTATGTATTTTGCATATCTTTAAATCTCCTCGATTGAGAATCTCTCGAATGAGATGAAACCGCCGCAGTACGTGTTTGTTCTTTTGGTGATTCCTTGGCTCTTTGGCTTGTGCAATGGCCCCACTATTATCACAGTAAAGATCCAGAGGACTGCACGCACTAGGAACCACACTTAGTTCAGTTATGAACTTCCTTAGCTGCTTTAGAAGCTGCAATGTACTCGGCCTCCGTTGTAGAGTCAGCAACAGTCTCCTGCTTGGAACTCTTCCAACTTACCGCACCACCGTTCAAAATGAACACAAAACCCGATTGCGATTTGTAATCGTCTTTGTCGGTTTGGAAGCTTGCATCGGTGTAACCATTTACAACGAGCTCTTCCTCACCTCCGTAGACTAGGAACACATCCTTAGTTCTTTTCAAATACTTGAGGATGTTTTTAACCGCTGTCCAGTGACTCTCACTGGGATCAGCCTGGTATCTGCTCGTAACACTTAGAGCATAAGAAATATCTGGGCGAGTACATATCATAGTATACATGATAGATCCAATTGCCGAAGCATATGGAATCTTACTGATGCGATCTCGCTCATCAGTTGTCGAAGAACACTGAGTCTTGCCAAGATTTATGCCATGAGACATGGGCAAGAACCCTTTCTTTGCCTCCTCCATGTTGAACCGTTTCAACACTTTGTCAATGTAAATACTCTAGCTTAATCCTATTAGCCTTTTTGATCTATCTCTATAGATCTTAATACCCAAAATATATGCCGCTTCCCCTAAGTCCTTCATTGAAAAACTATTTTTCAGTGAGGTCTTAACGGACTCAAGCATAGGAATATCATTTCCAATCAGAAATATGTCATCTACATATAAGATTAGAAATACGAGCGAGCTCCCACTTGCCTTTTTGTAAACGCAAGATTCTTCTTCGTTTTTTATGAAGCCAAAACCTTTGACCACTTCATCAAAACGAATGTTCCAACTCCGAGATGCTTGCTTCAATCCATAAATGGATTTTTGAAGTTTGCATACTTTTCTAGCATTGTTTGGATCGACAAAACCCTCGGGCTGTATCATATACACGTCCTCGGTTAAATTTCCATTAAGGAAAGCCGTTTTGACATCCATCTGCCATATCTCATAGTCGAAATATGCAGCAATAGCTAGAATGATCCGTATAGATTTAATCATCACTACAAAGTAGAAGGTCTCATCGTAGTCAACTCCTTGAACTTGCGAAAACCTTTGCGACAAGTCGAGCTTTATGGATATGAACATTTCCATCCATATCAATCTTCCTTTTATAGATCCATTTGCACTCTATGGTTTTAACACCATCAGGTGGGTCAACCAAGTTCCAAACTTGATTGTCTCCCATAGATGCTATCTCGGATCTCATGGCACTGTGCCATTTCTCAGAGTCTGGGTCCATCATTGCTTCCGCATAGGTCGAAGGCTCATCATTGTCTAACAATAACATATCCCGCGTATTGCGGAGCCTTTCCAACCTTCGTGGTGGTGGTGCTTCCTTTGCCATGGGTTCCTCAACTTGTTCTGCCATGTGGGCATCATTCGTCGAGTCTTCCCTGATTGGTTCATCTTGAACCTCTTCAAGCTGCACCGTTTTTCCACTAGTCTCCCTGTTGAGAAACTCTTTCTCTAGGAAAACACCACTTCGAGCGACAAACACTTTGCCCTTTAGTCGGTTGTAGAAGTAATATCCAAAAGTTTCCTTCGGATATCCCACGAAAATGCATTTATCCGACTTGGGTGTGAGCTTGTCCGACTGAAGTTGTTTGACAAATGCCTCACATCCCCAAATCTTTAGAAAAGACAAACTGTGACTCTTCCCAGTCCATATCTCATATGGTGTCTTAACTACGGATTTAGACGGTACCCTATTAAGTGTGAAAGCTGCCGTTTCTAGAGCGTAACCCCAAAATGATAATGGTAGATCTGACTGGCTCATCATCGATCGAACCATGTCCAACAAGGTCCGATTACGCCGCTCGGATACCCCGTTTCTTTGAGGCGTTCCGGGCGGTGTTAGCTGTGGAACAATTCCGCAACTCTTCAGATGATTGCTAAATTCATGACTCAAATACTCGCCACCACGATCAGATCGCAGAGTCTTAATTTTCTTGGCACGTTGATTTTCAACTTCATTCTGGAACTCTTTGAACTTTTCAAAAGTTTCAGACTTATGCTTCATTAAGTAGACATAGCCATATCTACTAAAATCATCAGTGAAAGTTATGAAGTAATGAAATCCACCTCTAGCAGTCGTGCTCATTGGCCCACATACATCAGTATGTATGATTTCCAATAAGTCTGACGCCCTCTCAAAAGTACCATTGAAAGGTGACTTGGTCATCTTACCAAGCAAACAAGCTTCACATGTCTCGTATGATTCAAAATCAAACGAAGTTAGAAGACCATCAGCATGGAGCTTCTTCATGCGCTTTTCACTTATGTGACCCAAACGACAATGCCAAACATAGGTGGGATTCAAATCATTAGGTCGAAGTCTTTTAGCATTTATGTTAAAGATAGGCGCATCATCAAGATTTAAAATAAATAACCCATTCACAATGGGCGCTAAAGCCATAAACATTTCATTTTTAGTAATCAAACAACCATTGTCTTTACTTGCAAATGAATAACCATCTCTCATCAAACATGAGGGGGATAGAATGTTTCGACTCATACTAGGAACATAATAACAATTATTCAATTCCATAATAAATCTTGAAGGAAGCTGAAGTTGCATGGTGCCGACGGTTAACGCAGCAACCCTTGCTTTATTTCCGACACTAAAATCAACTTCACCTCTTGCGACTCCTCTACTTCTTATTAACCCTCGCATCGAGTTGCAAATGTGAGCAAGCGATCCGGTATCAAATACCCAAGAATTAATAGGAGAATCAGCGAGAAAAATATCTAAAATATTTATGACAAGTGTACCATGGGTGGAAGTCTTACTTCCAGCATTCTTTTTGCATTCATCGGAATCCAAGTACTTCTTGCAGTTTCTCTTCCAGTGGCCAGTCTCTTTACAATAGAAGCATACTGTCTCGGCTCCAGGTCCAGTATTAGGCTTAGGCGTTGGCTTCGAGATCATATCTTTAACCTTGCCCTTATTCTTTGCCCATGACTTCTTACCCTTTTCTTGAAGCTAGACTTGTTCTCACACACCATCACATGGCTAGGCCCTGCACACTTCTTAATGTCACTCTCTGCTGTTTTGAGCATCCCACAAAGCTCATTAAGGCCCTTTTCCACCCCATGCATATGGTAGTTCGAAATGAAATGTCCATAGCTAGGTGGAAGAGACGCCAAAATGAAATCAGTTGCCAACTCTTGGCTAATTGGAAAACCATGTTTATCCAAAATCTGACTGTAACCAACCATTTTGATCACATGTGGGCCTACGGGTGCACCTTCTGTTAACTTGCATTCCAGAAAAGCCTTAGAGACATTGAACCTTTCAGTCCTGGCCTGTGTCTGGAACATGTCCTTAAGCGCCATGATCATATCATACGCTTCCTGATCCTCAAACTGCTTTTGAAGGTCAGGTTCCATGCATGCAAGCATAAGACAGCTAACCTCAAGAGAATCATCACATGCTTTCTTGTAGGTAGTTTTAAAGAAAGAATGCATTGATAGCAGGCTCTTCTGGAATTTGGGTGTCTAGAACGTTTTCCTTTTTATCTGCCCTGAGAACAATTCTCAGGTTACGGACCCAGTCCGAATAGTTTGTTCCATTTAATTTTTCTTTCTCAAGAATCGATCGCAAAGCAAAAGGGTTTTTGCGATTGCTAGATGCCATTGATCTACAAATGAAAATGCATAATACTAAGACAAATAAAACCATGATAGAGTAAAATGTATTAAACAAATTTAATAGAATGTACTCCCACTAAAATCAATATCCCTCTATTGATTCTTAGCGATTCAAGATCCGCAATTAACTAGTCTACTAGTGAGCTTTTGCATCACCGCTAGGAGACAAGGTAATTCGATAAGTAACACCTTACTAATCATATCTCTATATGACTCTTGTTGTTGGGTGACATCTCTATGCCTCGCGCCCAACCTTTGCCCCAAGGTCCATAACCTTTATGATAACCTTGTTAAGTTCACCAATTCTTATGCATGTAGGTATCCGATACAAACCCATCTAGTCAAGGAAGGTTGATGGTGCCCTAATTTTATAGACCCACCATCAATTTACAGGACATGGGATGGTGCAGAGTTTAGTTGGGAGGGCATATGTTTAACTTAACATTATGTGAGGGATCGCTATACTTCTACCATTCAAACATGCATAGGAGTATAACAACAGGAATAGCATTCACACAGTTGTGACTCAGTATGGCCCATTTTCTCATGGTGATCTCCATCGCCATAGAATCTATCCACCATGATGATCTTCATCTCCATGGTTCATGTGTGCCATCCCTCCAAGTGATGTGTCCTCCAAGTACTAATATAAGCTATTACTCATAACAGCTAGTAATAAAATACATGGATACAAGGAATCATCACAAGTTGGCATGCAGGCCGTTAATACAATACTTTGACAACACAATGGCTCCAGCCGTGTTGCCGAACCCACGACACGCAGGTCATGAAAATATTACAAACATGCATCACATACACATTAGGCCATACTGGTCACATACATCCTGCAAAAACAAGTTATGCATAGATTCGCAATCTACCGGATAAGGGGTCGAGGGGTTTCCCCATCAGGTTCGAAGGGCAGCGCCCCTCACGGTATCTATGCAATTTTTACTTAGGATTTTGATCGGCAAATCATATTTACCCCAAATCGACTATTGTTCCGATTCGACCAATTTGCATTGATCTTTGCGTGCCGCAACCGGTTTTACGTGTCACCTTTGTCACCCCGATGGTGATTCCGACCGGTAGGGGTATGTTGTGGCACGACCTTAGCAAAGATAATCACGGAATATCGATTATTAATCTAGGTTCGATTCGACCAATCATATTGATCTTCGCATTCGCAATCGGTTTTACGTGTCCTTTGTCTACCCGATGGTGATTCCGACCGGTAGGGGTATGTTGTGGCACGACCTTAGCAGTATGATCACGAAACCAGATCTATCCATTACGCAACTATACAATCGATCACATCGATCATACCGACTTACATATCGCCATATGCAAATCACCCGAACCTATAACATGACAGCAATGGCTCTGATACCACTGAAGGACTACGGGTAGGCTACACTAGCGCATATTAAAATTTTCTACCCGTAAACCAAGATCACTGCAGTTATAGATCACGATCTTACCACTAGACGCGCAGGTGCGGAAGATGATGCAGCACGTCGGGGCAGAGTAGTCGTACTACTTCCTTGTTTGCGGTTCATCCAAACGCTACAGATGCAGCGCCGCCAAAGGTATCCACACGTACGGGAGGAAGCGACGCACGCTGGATTACTAGATCCGCGCGAGCGACAAGGGCGTGGGAGGGGTGGCGGCCAGGGTTTGAGGATGTCACGAAAAACTCTCTCCCAAACCTGTGCGCCCCTGCCCTCCTTTTATAGACGTCCTTACAATGGGCTTTTACGAATAGAGGCCCATTAGGACTCAATGCCCAGTCCAACTCGGATCCAATCCGAATTAGGCTTCAGCCCTTAAGTGTGTGACCCTATAGGTTCACGTATGTTTAGACATGACGCGAGTACACCTACTCGGTCAATAGTTGGTAGCGGCCTCTAGCAAGACGTACCAACTCCTAAACGCACATAAAGATCATATCGAACGAACCATCACAACGTTATGTACATGCCAATCCTTTTGTCTCACGATATTCGGTCGAGCTCCAAGCTGACCACTCTTTCTCGATCCTGTGATTCGAAATCCCTTACTAGGTTAACTCTTAACCTTAAGTAGCATGGCCATGCATTTCTGGATCCGATCACTCGAGGGCGAAAATATCTCTCAGGTAGAGAGGGGCAAATCCCATCTCGACTGACCATGCCTTGCAGCATGCTTCATGACAAACCCAAAAGCTACCTTTATAACTACCCAGTTACGGAGTAGCGTTTGATAGCCCCTAAGTAGGTCGATTCACATCTCAATTACATGCGACAATCTCAGGTCTAAGGACAAGGCGTACACATTGTGTAGAGAGAATCATAAGTATAATAGCTATGTCTCATGTTGGGTCGGTCCAACCCCATGTCTTAAACATGTGTCCACATTATTGGTTTGACATCTCCATGTCTATGACCTGTGAAACATGGTCATCAACCGATACATGTGCTAATCCATCATTCATGTGTGTCCTTACATGAACTCCGACTAGGGACAACTTTAGAATAACCATACAAGTAAAGAGTTTCACAAACAAGTCACATACTTGTTAATCAATACAAAGGTAATATTCAAGGAACATTTATTAAATCATGGATACAACGAAATATCATCATTTCTATGATTGCCTCTAGGGCATATTTCCAACACGTTGGTCAAGACACGTGGTGGCACCAGCAGAACCCCGCCCACGCCCGCTCGATGCTGTTGGATGCGTCCACGCGTCTCAATCCCGGCCGTTCGAACCCCGCCCGTTCCGCGCCGCGACCGTCTCCAGATCAAACTCCCTCGGTTCGCGTGCATTTAACCCATCAGCCGCCTCGGTTCGCGTGCCTGCTCTTCGCCGCCGCCAAACCCTAGCTTCGCCCGCGCGCCCTTGCCGTGCCTCCCCCGCAGCCGCCGGAGTTATCGCCGTCGCTGGAGTTCCGCCCGTCACCAGAACCCCGCGCCTTGCTCCGCCCTCGGTCGTCGCGCCCGGACACCGCGCACCCCAGTGTGCCCGCGCCCGCGTGCGACGCTTCGCACGGCGCACTGGAGCCACGCGTCGCTCATCGCCGCCTTCCCGCCTCCGCGCCCGCGCATCCCCGCCGTCCATCCTAGATCGGAGCCGCGAGGCACCAGCGCGCGTCACGCGTCTCCTCCGCCGTTGGATCCCGTCGACGCGCCCCGCCTCGCCCGCGTGCCCACGTTCGCGCGACACCTCGCGCAACACACCGCGCCACACGTCAACCATCGCCGCCGTCCCCGCGCCCGCACCGCTCCATCGCCGCCGCTCATCCAGATCTGGGTCGATGCCTCAGATCATGCCGCGTGTCGCACTCCCCGCCGTCGGATCAAGCCGCCGCCGCCCGCGCCCGAGCCGTGCCGCGTCAGCCCTAGGCCACGTCAGCCCTAGCTGACATGGCATGCCACGTGGATATGCCACGTCAGCGCCACATCAGCCGGAACCCGCCCCGGGCGCCACGTCAGCGCCACGTCACCCCCGTGACACGTGGCAGCACCAGCAGCTGCCACGTTAGCCCTAGCCGCCGCGTCAGCACCGCCCCCCCCCCGCGTGTACTGTTGTGTGGACCGAGTCCACCGTGGTCTTGGTCTACCGTGGACCGGGTTCACAGCACAATAATATTCTCTAATTTTCCCGATTTAATTCCTGATTAATTTTTCGAGAGCCCGTTCTCCTCCGTCCTAGCTCCGATTGACCCTGTTCTTTTTTCTAAATTCATCTAAAATCGAGCTCTAGCTTTTTGGAGTTCATTTGCTTATTATTTTATGTGTTTTCTTTGTTTCGGTCGCTTTCTCTCTCGTTAGATTCGGATTCCGGAGGAGCAGGTTCTACGCCCGAAGACTAGGAGTACCTCGCTGAGCTATCCAAGGCAAGTCATGACCTTTGATCATGTTGAACCCAGTTTGCAATCTATTATTTATTTATTTTGTTTTAAATTACGTTGCATCGCTATTTTTATTCAAACCTTTGTACCGGTAGTTATCGTCCCAATTGAATCTATACCTCCTTGATAATTTGGAATATCCTGTTACCATTGTCGCCCTAGGTTGGGAAACATACTAGTGATGCTAGATTAATTGTCACATGGTTTGGTACATTTAGATGCTTAGCTGGCTTATATTTGCGATGGGTCTCATCATCACATGTTAATTATTAATTTGATTTAATGACATATGGAACTGTGGTTGGTGCCACGTTTATTAAAATTTGTGCCACATCATTGGTGTGTCGTTGGCTTGGTTATACAAACTTGGTTTTGCACTCGGGCGAGTGATCGTGCAGTAAAGGGGGAAGTGCTGGTGCACTTTGGGGGATGTGGTAGTCTCACTCGGGTAATGTTAAGGACTTAACTTTGTGCACCATTGATCTGAGCTTAATCGTGCAAACCACATGTCTAGTATGGGATAGACCTGGCTGATTAATTTGTAATATTTTAATTCAATTCTGCCTTTGTGATGGACATGGTTGCTGATTTCCATGTGGCGCAAGGGGGGGTGTGATGCGAAAGCCTAGCGGGCAGGATTGGGTTGAGGTAGAGCATTATAAAGGCCTTGTTGTGATTTCCTGAGATCGAGGCTAATCACATCGTGTGAGTACAGTTGTGCAACCTCTGCAAAGTGTAAAACTATTCGAATAGCCGCGTCCTCGGTCATGGACAATGCTCGGTGATTTCACACGAGGGTTAGTGTTTTCATTTATAACTTGGTGGTTTATGTTGAGGGTGGACAGGTAGTTCACTGTTGGTTTTGTTAGTGATATGCCCTAGAGGCAACATGGAGATGTTGTATATATCACATACTATGTTTATGATACATTACTTTGTTCCTTGGAATAGACATCATCATTATTGATCAATGAGTATGTGACTTATTCATGAGACTCTTAAATACTAAGATGTTGCTATTTCTAAATGATCCCTGATCGTATATCATATGAGGAACAAATATGATTCAAAGACAAAGATCAGCATATGTATTGATTGATGATCATGTCTCATGGATCATGGTATGGTGATATCAAATCAATAATATGGACATGTGTTAGTGAACATATGTTGGATAGACCTGCCATGAGACACTGCAGAGATTCCATGTGTCATCGTTGGTCTCAAGTAGTGTTTATGTAGAATCCTTAGACTTGAGATCATCATGGTTCCCAACATGAGTAGTAGCTTATTTTGGGACTACTAAACACTACTCCGAATCTGGGTAGTCAAAAAGTAGTCTTGGGTTTGCCATGAAACATGTAGTGGGATGTGAATGATCAAGATAGAATTTGCCCTCCTTATGGGAGAGATATCTCTGGGCCTCGATGTAATGGATTATGAAAGTGCATGGCCATGCCAAGGTGATTGAGGAGTCAATCACGAGTTTATAATCCATCACGGAATCGAGAGAGTGATTGAGCTATTAAGAGGATGACACAGTCTCGCCTTGAGCTCAATCTATATCGTGAGGCAAAGGGATTAGACATGAGAGAACATTACAGAGTTCACCGATATGATCTTTACATATACTTTGGGGTTAATATGTCTTACTAGAGGCCGCTATTAACATGGTAAGCGAAAGGCGTTTCGGGTCACGACCAAGTATACGTGAACCTGCTGTGGTCGCACGCTTAACGGGTTGGAACACTAATTCGAATATGATTCGGATATGGGCTCAATTCGGATAGAGATCCGAATAGACTCCTATTGGGCCTCGGTCCACGAGGCCCACGTGAGGTCTATATATATGGAGGCGGGGCGGAGGATTGGTGCTGTTAACATCTAGCAAAACCCTAGCCGCCACCTCCCGAGCCAAACCCTAGCGCTCACGAGTGCTAGTACACTCGCGATCGGCGCCCGCCCCGGACGTGTGGATACGGTGGAGGCGCCGCTGTTGTAGTCTTGATCGGCGTGCGTGGAGAGACGATCTGTTCGGGACGATCGGCTACTTCCACTACTACCTCGACGCGCGTGATTGGATCGGTTTCCAATTCTTCTTCGCATTGCGCTGGCGTCTAAGTGGTAACGATCCATGATCCTTCCTTAGCATGATGTTCTTGGGTGCGCGGTAGAAAAGTTTTGTTTTTCGCTTCCGTAGCCTCACGCGTATTCCTTTAGTGGTATCAGAGCCATCTTGCTTAGTTTGCAATCTGGATCAGCGCATATGTTGAATGCGATAGTAGTAGATTGGATCTATTACAGTCTAAATCAGGTAGCACGGGTTGATAAGATCAATCGGTCATAAGGGGTTGAAATTGGTATGAGTTGATAGCATCATAAGGCCAAAAAGATTAGTTCGTGCTCCTTCTTTGATGTACGCGCGACTTGCCCCTACCGGCTGGAATCACCATCGGGGCTAACTGCGCGCACAATCAGTAGATCGAGCCAACAGATCGAGGTCTTGTGTTGTTGTCTCCTCAAGTATACCGATCGCGATGATCAATATGATTGATCTAATGAAAATTGAGACATTTTGAATGGCTCGGATTTGGGTTGATTTGATCGGCTCGATAAGATTTTCATAGCGATTTCATAGATGCGATCTATGTAATTCTGTGAGGTTTTGAGGGCGCTGCCCTGAAACCCTTGTATAGCGGGACCGCCGTGTGTATCCCCCCTTGTATAGCATCTTGGGTTCACATCGTTAGGAAGAATGCGATTCTACGTCTAACTTGTTTTTGCAGAGAATGATGTGAATAGTATGGCCCTATAGCTTATTTGAATATATGAGATGTATGTGATGCATGTAACATTCATTCATGGCCTGCGTGTCATGATTATTTCAGCTATTGTTAGCTGTATATATTGTATTTAACGACCTGCGTGTCGACCTTAATGCTTGAATCTATCTTTGTAATCTTCAATTTCTAGCTATTATAGGTAGTAGCCTAGTTTTGAGGTTACAAGCTTTTAAGCATGGTGGCCTAAAGGAGTGATGTGGAGGATGGAGATCGTCTACACCTACTTGGAGATGGATATCACCATTTTTGGGCCATACTACTTCACAGTTAAATGTGTTTATCTATGATGTTATCTATCTTATTCTTATGCAATGATATATGTGATATGTTGCTTTGGTAGGATAGAATCCTCTTAAAATTAGGTGTTAATGCCCTTCCATATGTTGCACTAAAAGATAATGATCACCGCATGGTAGGTCTACCAAAGTAGAGTGCCATCGGTTATCATCATCATTTGGGGTAGATGTTGACATCTACATGCGAAGCATTTGGTTTACTTAACAAGGTTATCAAAATAGTTTTGGACCTTGGGGCATAGATTGGGGCCGAGGCATACCGATGTCACCCAATGTAGAGTCACATAGAGATGTGATTAGCAAAGTGTTGCTTACCCATGTCACTAGTTTTCTAGCCGTGATGCCAAAGCTCACTAGGAATTAGTGAAATGAGGATCTTTACCCACTATGTAACTTAGAGGAGTTTTTGTTGCAAAACTCATAGTGGAGTCTTTTGCTAAATAGTTTAATAAAAGATGAACATAAACATAGTGCTAAACTTTGCATATTCTTGTGTTGTAGATCATGTCATTCTAACGCCGCATCCAAGTACTTTTAATTTGCGATCTGTTCTTGAGAAAGAAAAACTCAATGGAACAAACTTTTTGGATTGGTATCGCAACTTGAGAATTGTTCTCAAGCAAGAGCGCAAGGAGTATGTCCTTGAGTCTCCTTACCCCGAAGACTTGCTTGATAATGCTACTGTGGCTGCACGGAGAGCTTATGAGAAGCAAACGAATGATTGCCTTGATGTGAGCTGTCTCATGCTTGCCACAATGTCCTCTGAGCTTCAGAAGCAATATGAGAACACAGATGCCTACAATATCATTGTGGGGCTACGTGGTATGTTTGAGAACCAAGCAAGGGTGAGAGGTTCAATACTTCAAAGTCCTTATTTGCGTGCGAGCTTGCGAAGGGAATCCGTCGACCCTCATGTCATTAAGATGATTGGCTACATTGAGAGTTTGGAAAAGCTTGGTTTTCCCTTAGCCAAGAGTTGGCATCGATGTGATTCTCGATCGCTTCCCGAGCTTTGAGCCATTCATAATGAACTTTCACATGAACAACTGGACAAGACCGGCCGAGTTGCATGGGATGCTAAAATCTGCCGAGGAAAGCATTAAGAAAAGCAGCAATCATGTGATGATGATGCAGAAGGCAAGGGCAAGCCCTATGTCAAGAGAATCGCGGTCAAAAGAAAGAAAGCTCCCGATGCGATCGCGAGCGGTTCTAAGGCCAAGAAAGACAAGAAGGGCGATGCTCATCCCGATGCGATTGTTTCTCTGTAAGCAATCGTGACATTGGAAAAGGCGCCCAAAGTACTTGGAGGATCTTGAGAAGAAGAAGGAAGTACGACTTCCACTCGGTATAAATGTTATAGAGATCAATCTTGCTACTTCATCAACTGATTCTTGGGTATTTGATACCGGATCGGTTGCTCACATTTGCAAATCGTTGCGAGGGCTAATAAGAAGTAGAAGTTTGAGGAGGAGCGAAGTGGATCTTCGCGTTGGCAATGGAGCAAAAGTTGCTGCGGTAGCTGTTGGCACCATGCCATTGTCTTTACCTTCGTGATTAGTTTTGGAATTGAATAATTGTTATTGTGTTCCATCTCTTTCAAAGAACATTATTTCGCTTCATGTTTGCAAGCGAAGGTTATGACTTTAAATCTATGGACAATGGTTGTTCTCTTTATTTCAAAGATATGTTCTATTGTCATACTCCATTGGTGAATGGGTTATACGTTCTTACTCTTGAAGGGTCACGGTCTATAACATTAATGCAAAGAGGCAACGTCAGAATGATTTGAATCCCACATTTATTTGGCATCGCCGCTTAGGTCACATAAATGAGAAACGCATGCGAAGCTCCATAGAGATGGTATTCGCACTCATTTGATTTTGAATCATTAGAGACATGCGAATCTTGTTTACTTGGCAAGATGACAAAGGCACCTTTCACCGGTCAAGGTGAACGGGCAAATGACTTATTGGCACTCGTACATACCGATGTATGTGGACCAATGAGCTTAATGACCAGAGGTGGTTTTGATACTTCATAACTTTCATCGATGACTTTAGTAGATATGGGTATATCTACCTGATGAAGCATAAGTCCGAATCCTTTGAAAAGTTCAAGGAATTCCAAAATGAAGTGCAAAATCATTTAGGCAAGACAATCAAGTTTCTACGATCTGATCGTGGAGGCGAGTATTTGAGCCATGAGTTTGGCAATCATCTAAAGGATTGTGGAATTGTTCCACAATTGACTCGCCAGAACACCTCAATGGAATGGGGTATCTGAACGGAGAAATCGCACCTTATTAGATATGGTGCGCTCCATGATGAGCCAAAGTGATCTTCCGTTGTCTTTTTGGGGGTACGCTCTTGAAACAGCCGCGTTCACACTAAACAGGGTTCCATCAAAATCAGTAGAAAAGACACCATATGAGATGTGGACAGACAACGCCCTAGCTTGTCTTTTCTTAAGATTTGGGGATGTGAGGCTTATGTAAAACGTTTACAACTGATAAGCTCACTCCTAAACTGATAAATGCTTCTTTATCGGGTATCCTAAGGAAACAAAAGGATATTACTTTTATAATCGAGGAGAAGGCAAAGTGTTTGTCGCGCGGCATGGTGTCTTCTTAGAGAAAGAGTTTCTCTCAAGAAGGGATAGTGGGAGCACAGTGCAACTTGAAGAAATTCAAGAAACACCTGATAACGTTTCAGCTCCTACAGAACCACAACAGGATGAACAAATTGTTGAAGAACCTGTTGTGGACACACCAGCACCACGTAGGTCAGGAAGGTCACGTCGTGCACCTGAGAGGTACATGTTCTTGACTACTCAACAACGGGACATATTGTTGTTAGACAACGATGAGCCTAAGACCTATGAAGAAGCAATGGTGGGACCGGACTCGAGAAATGGCTTGAAGCCATGAGATCCAAATTGAATCCATGCACAAGAATCAAGTTTGGAACTTGGTTGATCCACTGATGGTGTTAAAACCATTGAATGCAAATGGGTTTTCAAGAAAAGATAGACATAGATGGAAATGTTCACATCTATAAAGCGCGACAGGCCAAAGGTTTCAAACAAATTCAAGGTATTGATTATGATGAAACTTTTTCGCCCGTCGCAATGCTAAAGTCTATTCGGATCATTCTAGCGATTGCTGCATATTTCGACTATGAAATATGGCAAATGGATGTCAAAACAGCTTTCCTTAATGGAAATCTGAGTGAGGATGTGTACATGACACAGCCCACAGGTTTTGTCGATCCGCAATCAGTTGGAAAGATATGCAAGCTCCAAAGATCCATTTATGGATTAAAGCAGGCATCTCGGAGTTGGAACATTCGTTTTGATGAAGTAATCAAAGGGTTTGGTTTCATCAAGAACGAAGAAGAGCCTTGTGTTTACAAAAGGCTAGTGGGAGCGCACTCGTATTTACGGTCTTATATGTGGATGACATATTACCGATCGGAAATGACATTCCTTTGCTCGAATCTGTTAAGTCTTCATTAAAAATAGTTTCTCTATGAAAGACTTAGGAGAGGCAATATATATTCTGGGCATCAAGATCTATAGAGATAGATCAAAAAGGCTAATTGGATTAAGCCAAGATACGTACATTGACAAGGTGTTGAAAAGGTTCAATATGCATGATTCCAAGAAAGGTTTTCTACCTATGTCACATGGTATAAATCTTAGCAAGAATCGGTGTCCTAGTACACCGATGAGCGGGATAAAATGAATGCGATTCCATATGCTTCGCTATTGGGTCCATTATGTATGCCATGCTTTGTACACGCCCGATGTTTCAGATGCTTTAAGTGCTACGAGTAGATACGATCAGATCGGTGAAAGTCACTGGATTGCCGTAAAGAACATCTTGAAGTACTTGAGAAGAACTAAAGATGTGTTCCTTGTCTATGGAGGTGAGGAAGAGCTCGTTGTAAATGGTTACACCGATGCAAGCTTCCAAACTGACAAAGATGATTTTAGATCGCAATCTGGATTTGTGTTCTGCCTGAATGGCGGTGCGGTAAGTCGAAGAGTTCCAAGCAGACGGTTGCTTGATTCTACAAATGAAGCCGAGTACATAGCAGCTTCAAGCCGCCAAAGAGGTCGTTTGGATCAAGAAATTTATTTCGAGCTTGGTGTGATGGCTAGTGCCTCCAGCCCAATGGACCTCATCTTTGTGACAATAGTGGGGCCATTGCGCAAGCCAAGGAGCCTAGATCGCACCAGAAGTCCAAGCACATTTTACGGCGATTTCATCTCATTCGCGAGATAGTGGAGAGAGGCGATGTGAAGATATGCAAAGTACAAACGGATTTGAACATTGCAGATCCGTTGACAAAGCCGCTCCCCCAGCCAAAGCATGAGGCTCACACTAGGGCAATGGGTATTACATACCTACATGGTTGACTCTAGTGCAAGTGGGAGACTATTAGTGATATGCCCTAGAGGCAACATGGAGATGTTGTATATATCACATACTATGTTTATGATACATTACTTTGTTCCTTGGAATAGACATCATCATTATTGATCAATGAGTATGTGACTTATTCATGAGACTCTTAAATACTAAGATGTTGCTATTTCTAAATGATCCCTGATCGTATATCATATGAGGAACAAATATGATTCAAAGACAAAGATCAGCATATGTATTGATTGATGATCATGTCTTATGGATCATGGTATGGTGATACCAAATCAATAATATGGACATGTGTTAGTGAACATATGTTGATAGACTGCCATGAGACACCGCAGAGATTCCATGTGTCATCGCTGGTCTCAAGTAGTGTTTATGTAGAGTCCTTAGACTTGAGATCATCATGGTTCCCAACATGAGTAGTAGCTTATTTTGGGACTACTAAACACTACTCCGTGAATCTGGGTAGTCATAAAAGTAGTCTTGGGTTTGCCATGAAACATGTAGTGGGATGTGAATGATCAAGATAGAATTTGCCCTCCTTATGGGAGAGATATCTCTGGGCCTCGATGTAATGGATTATGAAAGTGCATGGCCATGCCAAGGTGATTGAGGAGTCAATCACGAGTTTATAATCCATCACGGAATCGAGAGAGTGATTGAGCTATTAAGAGGATGACACAGGTCTCGCCTTGAGCTCAATCTATATCGTGAGGCAAAGGGATTCGTACGTGAGAGAACATTACAGGTTCAGTCGATATGATCTTTACATATACTTTGGGGTTAATATGTCTTACTAGAGGCCGCTATTAACATGGTAACCGGAAAGGCGTTTTCGGGTCACGACCAAGTATACGTGAACCTGCTGTGGTCGCACGCTAACGGGTTGGAACACTAATTCGAATATGATTCGGATATGGGCTCAATTCGGATAGAGATCCGAATAGACTCCTATTGGGCCTCGGTCCACGAGGCCCACGTGAGGAGGTCTATATATATGGAGGCGAGGGGCGGAGGGGATTGGTGCCTGTTAACATCTAGCAAAACCCTAGCCGCCACCTCCCGAGCCAAACCCTAGCTGCTCACGAGTGCTAGTACACTCGCGATCGGCGCCCGGCCCGGACGTGTGGATACCGGTGGAGGCGCCGCTCGTTGCAAAGGTTGATCGGCGTGCGTGGAGGAGACGATCTGCTCGGGACGATCGGCTACTTCCACTACTACCTCGGACGCGTGATTGGATCGGTTTCAATTCTTCTTCACTGCGCTGCGGCGTCTAAGTGGTAACGATCCATGATCCTTCCTTAGCATGATGTTCTTGGGTGCGCGGTAGAAAAGTTTTGTTTTCTGCTTCCGTAGCCTACGCGTATTCCTTTAGGTTTAGCTTGTGAATTGGTGTTCACAAGTGGTTCTTGTTTATTCCTTTGATTATTTATTATCATTGTTTTCCTTTAATTTTCGCTTTCAATCTATGTATTATATTTACATTGAAATACCTTTTATGCAAATTAACCTTTCAGCCTTCCATTGGTAAGCCTTACATATTATATTGTATTTATTTGTTACAAACGACTTGCTGAGTACCAATGTACTCACGGCTTTACGCCTATGTTGCTCAATTGAGGGAAAGGAGTACTATCAATAGGAGGTTCCAGAAGGAGAGTACTACGACGACTTCACGGATTAGGCTTCGTTCTCCACTCGATAGCCTGTGGGCTTGTCGATTGGGTGCTACGCTTTATTTTGGATTTCCGCTGCTATTTTGTTAAGCCCTTCCGGCTAGAGATATTGTAAGCTTGGCCATAAGGTCGTACCTTTGAGATTTTATCGATATTTTGAGTTTTTCCCTTATTATATCGTGTGTATGACTGTGATGACATCTATGTTCGACTGTGTGCACTAGCGTGATCCTGGACTAGTGCAATTCACACAGAGAGACCGAATTTGCATATTCGGGTCTCGACAGTTGAGGAGGAGGAGTATCACTAGCAGGAGTGTCGGGACCCGGAACAACAACTCCGAGTCCCTCTGTGTAAATCGCACTATCCCAGGAAAAGCTAGTGCACACAGGTTTAACAGCAATGTATATCATGCAAAAATCACCAAGCAATATTATTATTAACTGAAAATACGGCCTTAAGGCCAAGTCTTACAATAAGGGCACAAGGCCAACAAAATAAAAACAGCGGAAAGATAGTAAAGGTGGCAAAGACAGCCCATACTGACCTCCCACAAAGAATGATCAGAAGACGCGCCCTACTCACCAAGTAGTCCTCACCGTCGTAGTCGCCTCAAGTCCGCAACAGATTTAGCAAGGTGAGTACAGAAGTACTCCCAAGGTAAGAAAGTAAATGCTTACGCAAGTTACACCAGGAATTATAACAGAGTTGATGCATGCATAAGGGATTTCAAAGGAAAGCTTAATAGGGCAATGTGCGGAAAGCAATACTTGAATTTAAATACAATAACGTAAATACGAAAAACTGAATTTTAATATAGTATATGAAACATTTTTTTTAACAAGTATTATCGTTAGCGTAGGCTCCAACCCACACTAACCGATCTACGGGAATTCACCCGGACCAGAACCAAGACTGCTACTTGTTTGCTCAAAAACCAAGTTTATAAAATCCGAGTCTAATCTGTGACAACTTTACTCAGCATGTCCATGACCGTGGACACGGCTATCTAGATAGGTTTTTAACTCTGCAGAGGTGTACAGCTTTACCCACAAGACATTGCCTCTCACTTGAGCCACGCGATAAACACACTACCTTAGGTGTGCGGCGGAGAGTTCATGACAAGGCCGTTCCGATGATCCATAACCAAAATAATCACGCCGCCACTAAGGTTTCACCACAACTCGAATCCACGAGTTGGAGCCCCCTCTGGTGCCATGTGAGACTTCCCACAGCCTACGCCGCGCTCACATTCAGCCTATAGCGAGACTATGTTTGGAACTTCACAAATTACTTAGCCAGGTCCGTCCCATACCGGACTTGTGGTAGTACGAAGTGACTTCGTAAAATGAATCACAGAAACGGTCCTTATGTTGGTTTAGGCCCATCCACATTTCCCCCGTGCACGATAATCAACCAGGTGTCACCAAACACGAGGCATACCGGCACCCACCACCTAACCATTAGCCTAAGTCCCAAAACATGTTTTCTATGTTCATTTTTAAATAATCTCCGAAGTCAAAGTTTCATTTTCAAACTGACATTTCATGTGAAAGATTCATCCCACCTACGGTTATACTAAGCCAGGCTAAGCATTTCTACAAAATTTTCTAGTCAATACTATGGTACTAACTAGTTTTCAGCTAGGGTGACAAGGTGTATGAATTAGAAATTCAAATGGGCTATAATCAAAGGATTATGGGTATATCTAACATTTAAACTGAATTTTAAATTAAATTGAGTAGAAGTACGCATGCATATACAGTAAAACAACATAATTATATTTAAAATACTGGGTTCAATATGGTCAAAGGTGTAACTTGCCTTGATCGAAGTCTTGCTGCGATTCGTCGAATTCAAACTCTCCGGAATCGTCAATATCTAACGAAAGAGTCAATTCAAAGAAAAATTCAAACCAAAATTCAAACGAAATCCAAATAACTTCCAAAAATTATAAAATAAACTGGGAGACAGAATTTTGAATTTTGGATGTGGACCAACAATTCTTGGAAAGGAATTGAGGCTTTTAAGAGAAATTGGAAATTTTAATTTAAATTTAAATCTTGGGATTACAAAATATATTCAAACAAAATTTAAATAAATTTTAAAAATTCAAAATTATTCCAGAAATGGATAGATCATGATTTTAGAACAATTTAAAAATTTGAATGGGTCAATATGGAGTTAAAATGCAAAAGTTATAGCCTTCCAAAGTTTAAATTCAAAATAAAAGAAAAATGGGTATTTTCTGGATTAATTTTTAAACCAAAAAGGATTTATGATGTCAGCACGAATTATTTTCCTAAAGGAAATTATAGATTATGACGTCAGCCCTAGGATTAAAATATTCGGGCACAGGCTGACAGCCGGGGCCCGGGTGTCATGGACCGAGTCCATGGACCCGAGAGGTGGGTGAGGTGGCAGGCGGGCGCGCGGAGGCGGGGGTGGCACTGACGTGGCACCACGTGGCTGCCACTCGGCACGACGTGGTCGCTACGCGGTCGCCACGCCACGGCTTACGCCGGCGTGGCGCGCGCGCGTGAGGTGGCGGGGGCGGCGTGTGGCGCCGGCGTGGCGCCCGTCGCCGCCACCGGCTGCCACGCAGCTGCCGGTCGGCCCGACGGCCGACGCGGCCCGACCGGCGGTGGCTCGAGGCCCGATGGTCGCCGGAGTTCGCGCGGCGGCGCGCCGGCCGAGGGTATCAAAACGAAGAGGAGGACGCGGAGTGCATCGGTACCTTGTGCGGAGGCCGAGGATGACCGGAGGGGAGAATCGGTGGAGAGGGGTGGCGGTCGGAGAGGGCTTCACGGCGCGGAGTAGCTCTCGGTGGTGCACGTGCACGGGAGGTGGTCGCCGGTGTTCGCCTGGCTCCGGCAAGGTCGGGAAGCGTCGGCGGGGCGAGGTGGCTCGAGCCGCGGCGATTGCTCGCCGGAGTCGCTGAAGCCGCGGAGGATCGAGCACGTGGAGACCTTCGGGGCTTAATTATGCGCCCGGAGGCACGGGGTGGCGGTGTGGGAGGGAACCTCGGGGTGCGGGTTTTATAGGTCGGGGAGGGGGTAACGGCCGCGCACAACCTGCCGGTTTTGAAACGGACGGGGAGGTTGAATGCGCCGGCGAAGAGGGGCGTGATTGGGGGACTTTATGCCTGCAACGGACGGGGGAGGGCATTAATTGGAACCTGCGGTAATGCGGGGAAGTGAATCGGCAAGAAACCGAAGCTTTCAAAGCTTCGGTTTTCAATCAATGGCGGCGGCAGCGGCGGCAATCGCGCGAGGAAGAAAGGAAAGGGGCGGGGATGAAGGACCTGACAGGTGGGGCCCGCACGTCAGCGAGAGAAGAAAAAGAGAAGGGCGGGGAGGCGATGGTTGGATCCGTGACGCGTGGCGAGTGGAAAAGATCGGGACCGCTGGCGCGTTGCGAAGGGGTAAGTGAACGGGAACGGCCGAGATCTCATCCGACAATAGGGATCGGATCGGGGCCGGTTAGTGCATTAAGTGGGAGGGGACGGTTGAGATCGGGTACGGCAACAGAGGACGTCGTGGATTAAGCCACGCGTCGATCGGAGGGAGGGAAGGCGGGGGAGAGGGTTTAAATCAGATCGGACGACTGAGGGGAAATCCGGCGGGCGGAGGGGACTCCGATGGCTGACACGCGTCGCCCGCGGGGAGGGTTTGGGATTAAATTTCCTTTTTGATTTTCCAAAAAGGGTAATAGGCTTTAGAAAATTCCGAAAAATACCAAATAAATTTTGAAAATTCTAGAAAAATTAAGAGAACCTTCTGGGACAAATTGAGGCTTAATAAAAATATTTTCCACTCATTTTAACAAGTATAAATTGTAAAGGCACAATTTGATTTTAAAAGGGAAGGTTTTAATTCTTTCTAAAATCTGGAAAAATTAATATAACCTCATATTTGACTTTAGGAAGCTGAAATGCATTTGTTTTAACTTTCAGTAATGCAATAAATTCATTTTTGACTTTTATAAATTAAAGTTTATAATTTTTCTTAAATCAGGATTTTGACATAACTCCAGAAAATCAAATAAATTCCAGGTTTAATTTTAAAAAAAGGGATAAAATTTTGGGATGTTACAAACCTACCCCCCTTAAAGGAAATCTCGCCCTCGAGATTTGCACTGGCTAGCAAAAGAGATGGGGATGGCTGGTCTTTAGATCTTCTTCTCGCTCCCAGGTGGCTTCGTCTTCGGTGTGGTTGCTCCACTGAACTTTGCAGAATCTGATGGTCTTCCTTCAGTCCGACGTTACTGCATCTCGAGAATCTTGATAGGTTGCTCCTGGTAGGTGAGGTCATCTGGAGGTCCAAGGTTTCAAAGCGGCTTGCTCTGTGGGTACTGAGGCACTTCTTTAACTGTGAGACATGAAAGACATTGTGCACCCCTGACATGCTTGGCAGCAAGTCTAACTGATATGCGACTGCACCTCTTCGGTCCAGAATCTTGAAAGGGCCCACATATCGTGGTACTAGCTTCCCTCTAACTTGAAACCTTTTCACACCTCTGAGTGGGGATACTCTAAGATAGACATAGTCCCCGACCTCGAAGGTCAGGTCGCGACGACGGTTATCCGCATAGCTCTTCTGTCGAGACTGGGCAATCTTTAGTCTGTCTCTGATCTTCTTTACTTGATCTTCTGCGTCTTGCAAAGAGTTTGGTCCAGCTTCTAGGGTTCACCTTGCCGATCCCAAAGCAAGGGGTCCGCACTTTCGACCATACAAGGCTTCGAAGGGTGCCATCTGCAGACTGGCTTGGTAGCTGTTATTGTACGAGAATTCCGCATAGGGCAGTGAACGGTCCCAGCTGTTCCCGAAATCCAGCGTAAAAGCCCTTAGCATATCCTCGAGTATCGATTAACTCTTTCTATTTGACCGTGCATGCTGGGATGGTAAGCGATGCATCAAACCGAGCTTACTACCCAATTCTTCATGCAACCTTTGCCACAATCGAGAAGTGAAGCCCGACTACCTCGATCGACACTATCTTCTTGGGCACGCCATGTAGGCACACAATTCAAGACATGTACACTCACCAACTTGCTTCTGAATAAGTGGTTTTGGTGGTATGAAGTGAGCCACTTTAGTCAATCGGTCTATGATTACCCAAATTGAATCATAACCCGATTGCGTCCTTGGAAGTCGGTTATGAAATCCATACCGATTTCTTCCCACTTCCATTCCGGAATCGGCAATGGTTGCAAGAGTCCTGCTGGCCTCTGATGTTCAGCTTTGACTCGTTGACAGGTGTCGCAGGCTTCAATGAACTCTGCGATTTCCCTCAGATCCTGGTACATCTTGGTGCAACCTGGGTGGATTGAGTATGGGGTGTCATGAGCCTCCTTCAGAATCAGGGTTTTGATTTCCTGATTGTTCGGTACACAGATGCGGTTCTCGAACCAAACCGTGCCATGCTCATCTTCGCTGAATCCTGGTGCTTTGCCTCTTCTCATATTCTTTTTGATTTCTTGAATATCCTCGTCCACGTTCTGAGCTTCCTTAATTTGTTCAGGCAAGCCATGTTGTATTTCCAGTGTGGCGAGAGTGCTTGGTCCTATCGGGTTTAGACTTAGACGGGCGACTCCCTCCTGAAGTCGGGTCTGGTCTTCTTCCGATATCACCATGTTTGCATAAGACTTCCTGCTTAAGGCATCGGCTACCACATTCGCTTTTCCGGGGTGGTAATGTATACCGATGTCGTAGTCCTTTATCAACTCCAACCATCTTCGCTGCCTCAGGTTGAGTTCTGCCTAGGTGAAGATATACTTCAAACTCTTATGGTCCGTGTATACTTCACAACGGTTACCGATAAGATAGTGGCGCCAGATTTTTAAGACGTGCACTACTGCGACTAACTCTAAGTCATGAGTAGGATAATTGCACTCATGAGGCTTGAGTTGGCGGGATGCGTAGGCTACCACTTTGCCTTCTTGCATTAGGACACAGCCTAAGCCTAGGCGGGAGGCGTCACAGAAAACCTCGAAGCCTTTATGTACGTCCGGCAAAACAAGCACGGGCGCTGAGACTAGTCTCTTCTTAAGGGTTTGAAAACTCTGCTCATAGGCCTTCGTCCATTCGAACTTCTTTTCCTTTTTCAGCAACTGGGTCATCGGCTTGGCTGTCTCGGAGAACCCTGCTATGAACCGACGGTAATAACCCGCAAGTCCAAGAAAGCTCCTGACTTCTGTTACGGACTTTGGTGGCTTCCACTCCATTACTGCTTCTACCTTGGAAGGATCTACAGCGATTCCTTCGGCTGTTACGATATGTCCGAGGAAGGCAACCTCTTTTAGCCAGAATTCACATTTGCTGAATTTAGCAAAGAGTTGATGCTCTCGAAGTTTTTCCAACGTTATTCGGAGATGCCGCTCATGCTCTTCTTCATTCTTGGAGTAGATGAGGATGTTGTTGATGAAGATTACTACAAACTTATCCAAGTATTTCATGAATACACTGTTCATCATACTCATGAAGTAGGCTGGTGCATTGGTCAGTCCAAATGACATGACCGTGAACTCATAATGTCCATATCCTCAGCTGGTGGTATCCTGATCGCAGATCAATCTTGGAGAAGATACCGGCTCCTTTCAACTGATCGAACAGGTCATCGATCCTAGGGAGGGGGTATTTATTCTTGATGGTGACGTCGTTGAGTGCTCTATAGTCCACACATAGCCTCAAACTCTCATCATTTTTCTTGACGAACAGGACGGGTGCTCCCCAAGGTGACGAACTAAAGGAATACGCGTAGGCTACGAAAGCAGAAAACAAAACTTTTCTATCGCGCACCCAAGAACATCATGCTAAGAAAGGATCATGGATTGTTACCACTTAGACGCGCAGCGCAGCGGAAGAAGAATTGGAAACCGATCCAATCACGCGCGTCGAGGTAGTAGTTGAAGTAGCCGATCGTCCCGAACAGATCGTCTCCTCCACGCACGCCGATCAACACTGCAACGAGCAGCGCCTCCACCGGTATCCACACGTCAGGGCTGGGAACGCCGATCGCGAGTGTACTAGCACTCGTGAGCAGCTAGGGTTTGGCTCGGGAGGTGGCGGCTAGGGTTTTGCTAGATGTTGAGGATGAATCCCTTTGCCCTCGCCTCCATATATAGACCTCCTCACATGGGCCTCGTGGACCGAGGCCCAATAGGAGTCTATTCGGATCTCTATCCGAATTGAGCCCATATCGAATCATATTCGAATTAGTGTTCCAACCCGTTAAGCGTGCGACCACAGTGAGGTTCACGTATACTTGGTCGTGACCCGGAAACGCCTTTCCGGTTACCATGTTAATAGCGGCCTCTAGTAAGACATATTAACCCCAAAGTATATGTAAAGATCATATCGGCTGAACCTGTAATGTTCTTGTTAGTGATATGCCCTAGAGGCAACATGCAGATGTTGTATATATCACATACTATGTTTATGATACATTACTTTGTTCCTTGGAATAGACATCATCATTATTGATCAATGAGTATGTGACTTATTCATGAGACTCTTAAATACTAAGATGTTGCTATTTCTAAATGATCCCTGATCGTATATCATATGAGGAACAAATATGATTCAAAGACAAAGATCAGCATATGTATTGATTGATGATCATGTCTCATGGATCATGGTATGGTGATACCAAATCAATAATATGGACATGTGTTAGTGAACATATGTTGGATAGACTGCCATGAGACACTGCAGAGATTCCATGTGTCATCGTTGGTCTCAAGTAGTGTTTATGTAGAGTCCTTAGACTTGAGATCATCATGGTTCCCAACATGAGTAGTAGCTTATTTTGGGACTACTAAACACTACTCCGTGAATCGGGTAGTCATAAAAGTAGTCTTCGGGTTTGCCATGAAACATGTAGTGGGATGTGAATGATCAAGATAGAATTTGCCCTCCTTATGGGAGAGATATCTCTGGGCCTCGATGTAATGGATTATGAAAGTGCATGGCCATGCCAAGGTGATTGAGGAGTCAATCACGAGTTTATAATCCATCACGGAATCGAGAGAGTGATTGAGCTATTAAGAGGATGACACAGTCTCGCCTTGAGCTCAATCTATATCGTGAGGCAAAGGGATTCGTACATGAGAGAACATTACGAGTTCAGCCGATATGATCTTTACATATACTTTGGGGTTAATATGTCTTACTAGAGGCCGCTATTAACATGGTAGCTGGAAAGGCGTTTCCGGTCACGACCAAGTATACGTGAACCTGCTGTGGTCGCACGCTTAACGGGTTGGAACACTAATTCGAATATGATTGGATATGGGCTCAATTCGGATAGAGATCCGAATAGACTCCTATTGGGCCTCGGTCCACGAGGCTCACGTGAGGAGGTCTATATATATGGAGGCGAGGGGCGGAGGATTCGTCCCGATTAACATCTAGCAAAACCCTAGCCGCCACCTCCCGAGCCAAACCCTAGCGCGCCACGAGTGCTAGTACACTCGCGATCGGCGCCCACCCGGACGTGTGGATACCGGTGGAGGCGCTGCTCGTTGCGTGCTTGATCGGCGTGCGTGGAGAGACGATCTGTTGGGACGATCGGCTACTTCCACTACTACCTCGACGCGCGAGATTGGATCGGTTTCAATTCTTCTTCATTGCGCTGCGTCTAAGTGGTAACGATCCATGATCCTTCCTTAGCATGATGTTCTTGGGTGCGCGGTAGAAAAGTTTTGTTTTCGCTTCCGTAGCCTCACGTGTATTCCAATAGTGGTATCGAGCCATCTTGCTTAGTTTGCATCTGGATCAGCGCATATATGTTGATATGCGATAGTAGTAGATTGGATCTATTACGATCTAAATAAAGTAGCACGGGTTGATGAGATCAATCGGTCATAAGGGGTTGAAATTGGTATGAGTTGATAGCATCACAAGGCCAAAAGATTAGTTCGTGCTCCTTCTTTGATGTACGCGCGACTTGCCCCTACCGGCTGGAATCACCATCGGGGCTAATCTGCGCGACAATCGAGATCGAGCCAACGGATCGAGGTCTTGTGTTGTGGTCTCCTCAAGTATACCGATCGCGATGATCAATATGATTGATCTAATGAAAATTGAGACATTTTGAATGGCTCGGATTTGGGTTGATTTGATCGGCTCGATAAGATTTTCATAGCGATTTCATAGATGCGATCTATGTAATTCTGTGAGGTTCACATCGTTAGGTAGAATGCGATTCTACGTCTAACTTGTTTTTGCAGAGAATGATGTGAATAGTATGGCCCTATAGCTTATTTGAATGTATGAGATGTATGTGGTGCATGTAACATTCGTTCATGGCCTGCGTGTCATGATTATTTCAGCTATTGTTAGCTGTATATATTGTATTTAACGACCTGCGTGTCGACCTTAATGCTTGAATCTATCTTTGTAATCTTCGATTTCTAGCTATTATAGGTAGTAGCCTAGTTTTGAGGTTACAAGCTTTTTAAGCATGGTGGCCTAAAGGAGTGATGTGGAGGATGGAGATCGTCTACACCTACTTGGAGATGGACATCACCATTTTTGGGCCATACTACTTCACAGTTAAATGTGTTTATCTATGATGTTATCTATCTTATTCTTATGCAATGATATATGTGATATGTTGCTTTGGTAGGATAGAATCCTCTTAAAATTAGGTGTTAATGCCCTTCCATATGTTGCACCAAAGATAATGATCACCGCATGGTAGGTCTACCAAAGTAGAGTGCCATCGGTTATCATCATCATTTGGGGTAGATGTCGGACATCTACATGCGGAAGCATTTGGTTTACTTAACAAGGTTATCAAAATAGTTTTGGATCTTGGGGCATAGATTGGGGCCGAGGCATACTAATGTCACCCAAAGTAGAGTCACATAGGGATGTGATTAGCAAAGTGTTGCTTACCCATGTCACTAGTTTTCTAGCCGTGATGCCAAAGCTCACTAGGAATTAGTGAAATGAGGATCTTTACCCACTATGTAACTTAGAGGAGTTTTTGTTGCAAAACTCATAGTGGGAGTCTTTTGCTAAATAGTTTAATAAAAGATGAACATAAACATAGTGCTAAACTTTGCATATTCTTGTGTTGTAGATCATGTCACTAACTTGCATCCAAGACTTTTAATTTGCGATCTGTTCTTGAGAAAGAAAAACTCAATGGAACAAACTTTTGGATTGGTATCGCAACTTGAGAATTGTTCTCAAGCAAGAGCGCAAGGAGTATGTCCTTGAGTCTCCTTACCCCAAGACTTGCTCGATAATGCTACTATGGCTGCACGGAGAGCTTATGAGAAGCAAACGAATGATTGCCTTGATGTGAGTGTCTCATGCTTGCCACAATGTCCTCTCGAGCTCGAAGCAATATGAGAACACAGATGCCTACAATATCATTGTGGGGTTACGTGGTATGTTTGAGAACCAAGCAAGGGTGAGAGGTTCAATACTTCAAAGTCCTTATTTGTGTGCGGAGCTTGCGAGAGGAATCCGTCGACCCTCATGTGATTAAGATGATTGGCTACATTGAGAGTCCGGAAAAGCTTGGTTTTCCCTTAGCCAAGAGTTGGCTCACGATGTGATTCTCGATCGCTTCCCCGAGCTTTGAGCCATTCATAATGAACTTTCACATGAACAACTGGACAAGACCCGGGTGAGTTGCATGGGATGCTAAAATCTGCCGAGGAAAGCATTAAGAAAAGCAGCAATCGTGTGATGATGATGCAGAAAGGCAAGGGCAAGCCCTATGTCAAGAGAATCGCGGTCAAAAGAAAGAAAGCTCTGATGCGATCGCGAGCGGTTCTAAGGCCAAGAAAGACAAGAAGGGCGATGCTCATCCCGATGCGATTGTTACTCTGTAAGCAATCGTGACATTGGAAAAGGAACCCCAAAGTACTTGGAGGATCTTGAGAAGAAGAAGGAAGTACGACTTCCTCCTGTATAAATGTTATAGAGATCAATCTTGCTACTTCATCAACTGATTCTTGGGTATTTGATACCGGATCGGTTGCTCACATTTGCAAATCGTTGCGGGGCTAATAAGAAGTAGAAGTTTGAGGAGGAGCGAAGTGGATCTTGGCGTTGGCAATGGAGCAAAAGTTGCTGCGGTAGTGTTGGCACCATGCCATTGTCTTTACCTTCGAGATTAGTTTTGGAATTGAATAATTGTTATTGTGTTCCATCTCTTTCAAAGAACATTATTTACGCTTCATGTTTGCAAGCGAGAAGGTTATGACTTTAAATCTATGGACAATGGTTGTTCTCTTTATTTCAAAGATATGTTCTATTGTCATACTCCATTGGTGAATGGGTTATACGTTCTTACTCTTGAAGGGTCACGGTCTATAACATTAATGCAAAGAGGCAACGTCAGAATGATTTGAATCCCACGTTTATTTGGCATCATCGCTTAGGTCACATAAATGAGAAACGCATGCGAAGCTCCATAGAGATGGTATTCTGCACTCATTTGATTTTGAATCATTAGAGACATGCGAATCTTGTTTACTTGGCAAGATGACAAAGGCACCTTTCACCGGTCAAGGTGAGCGGGCAAATGACTTATTGGCACTTGTACATACCGATGTATGTGGACCAATGAGCTTAACGACAGAGGTGGTTTTCGTGACTTCATAACTTTTATCGATGACTTTAGTAGATATGGGTATATCTACCGATGAAGCATAAGTCGAATCCTTTGAAAAGTTCAAAGAATTCCAAAATGAAGTGCAAAATCATTTAGGCAAGACAATCAAGTTTCTACGATCCGATCGTGGAGGCGAGTATTTGAGCCATGAGTTTGGCAATCATCTAAAGGATTGTGGAATTGTTCCACAATTGACTCGCCAGAACATCTCAATGGAATGGGGTATTCGAACGGAGAAATCGCACCTTATTACATATGGTACGCTCCATGATGAGCCAAAGTGATCTTCCGTTGTCTTTTTGGGTACGCTCTTGAAACAGTAGCGTTCACACTAAGCAGGTTCCATCAAAATCGTGAGAAAAGACACCATATGAGATGTGGACGGGACAACGTCCTAGCTTGTCTTTTCTTAAGATTTGGGGATGTGAGGCTTATGTAAAACGTTTACAATCTGATAAGCTCACTCCTAAATCGATAAATGCTTCTTTATCGGGTATCCTAAGGAAACAAAAGGATATTACTTTTATAATCGAGGAGAAGGCAAAGTGTTTGTCGCCTGGCATGGTGTCTTCTTAGAGAAAGAGTTTCTCTCAAGAAGGGATAGTGGGAGCACAGTGCAACTTGAAGAAATTCAAGAAACACGATAACGTTTCAGCTCCTCAGAACCACAACGGGATGAACAAAGCGTTGAAGAACTGTTGTGGACACACCAAGACCACGTAGGTCGAAGGTCACGTCGTGCACTGAGAGGTACATGTTCTTGACTACTCAACAACGGGACATATTGTTGTTAGACAACGATGAGCCTAAGACCTATGAAGAAGCAATGGTGGGACCGGACTCGAGAAATGGCTTGAAGCCATGAGATCCAAATTGAATCCATGCACATAATCAAGTTTGGAACTTGGTTGATCCATGTCGGACCGAGCAACGACTCTGGATCCTCTGTGTAAATCGCACTAGTCCGGGATCAAGCTAGTGCACACTGATGGATAACAAAGATTCATATCATGCACAATGACATTCACTCATTAACTAAATATGGGCACGATGGCCAAATTTACATCAATGGTTCATAAACCAAAAATAAATATAAACAATGGAAGAAAACCAATGAAGCAAAGCAACCCATCCCGCCGCCCACAAAGCGAATGGCAGAAGAAGCGGCCTAGTCGCCACCATCCTCACCGAAGTTGTTGACGTCATCCTCCGCAACAGATTTTAGCAAGGTGAGCACATAAAGTACTCCCAAGGTAAGCACATAAAGTACTTACGCAAGTTACACGTGAGTTTTAACAGAGTGAATGCATGCATAGGGATAACAAAGGAAGGCTTATTAAGTTTATTTGTGCTAAAAGCAAGATCTGAATTTAAATACCATAACATAAGTGCAAAAGCTGAATTTTATACAGTAGATAGAAATAATAATTTAACAAAATAATATCGTTAGTGCAGGCTTCGACCAAACACTAACCTAGTCACAGGTATCCCACCTGGTCCATCTTTTCAAAAGGTTTCACATGGATTCCATCTATCCATATGCTTTTCAAAATCTCTTATGGATTCATTTTGTTAGTGCAGGCTCCGACCAAACACCAACTTATTCACAGGTATCCCACCTGGTCATGGATTCCATCCATCCATCCATAAGCTTTTTTCAGAAACCATTTTAAAAACCAAAGTCTAATCTGTGACAACTCTACTCAGCATGTCCATGACCGTGGACACGGCTATCCAGGATAGATTTAAACTCTGCAGAGGTGTACATCTTTACCCACAAGACACGATCATCCCATATTGCCACCGGATAAACACACTTCCTTTGGTGTGCGGCGAGGAGATCATGACAAGGCTGTTACAATGATCCATAGCCAAAACAGTCACGCCGCCACTAAGGTTTCACCACAACTCGAATCCACGAGTTGGAGCCCCTCTGGTGCCATGTGAGACTTCCCACGACCCACGCGCGCTCACATTCAGCCTATAGCGAGACTATAATTGGAACTTCACAAATTATTTAGCCAGGTCCGTCCCATACCGGACTTGTGGTAGTACGAAGTGACTTCGTAAAATGAATCACAGAAACGGTCCTTAATCCGACTTAGGCTCAACCACATACCCCCGTGCACGACAATCAACCAGGTGTCACCAAACACGAGGCATGCCGGCACCCACCACCTAACCAATAGCCTAAGTCCAAATCATAAGTTTCTATTTTCATTTTTAAACAATTTTCATAAACCATCCTTGACTCACCGAAGTCAAGATATCAATTTTCAAAGTCTGTCATTTCATGTGAAAGATTGATCCCACCTAAAATTATACTAAGCCAGGCTAAGCATTTCTATAAAATTTTCTAGTCAATACTATGGTACTAACTAGTTTTTAGCTAGGGTGACAAGGTATATGAATTCAGGATTTCAAATGGGCTATAATCAAAAGATCATGGGTATATCTAACATTTAAACTGAATTTAAATTAATTTTGGATAGAAGTACGCATGCATATACAGTAAAACAACATAAATAAATTTGAAATATTAGGTTCAACATGGTCAAAGGTGTAACTTGCCTTGCTTCAAAGTTTGCTGGGGTTCGTTGAAGTTATACTCTCCGGAATAGTCGTAGTCTACACGCGGAAAGCAAGAACAAACTAAACTCAAATAAAATCCAAATAAAATCCAAATTTTATAAAATAAATGCCGGGAGATAGAATATGAATTTAGAAATTTAAATTGGTCCAATAGGGCGAAGGAGGACGACTCCTGGAAGTTTGAATTCCAAAGAAATGAATAAAAGGAATTCTTGAAATTCTTTTCTTTATGAAGGAAAAGTGGTTGGAAGCTACAATATTTGTGTATAGTTGAAAGCATGATCGAAGGCATAGTCGAAGACATGATCCAACCATAGTCGAATCAACTGTTGAAAATGCGGAGGTCTAAGTCAAAGACAAAGACTCCAAGTACGGGTGCAGTCGAATTCGAAGGTTAAGATTCAGTCGAAAACTTGCTCGAAACTGTACAGGGGTCAAAGAACACTATAACAGTTGAGAACCAAGGGTAGTCGGAGTCGGGCGGTCGGAGAGATCGGAAGGTTTAGAGAGGTCGAACGGTGCGGAGGTTAAAACGGTCAAACAACCATAGTCGGTTCAAAGACGGAGGTCGAAGTCAAAGGCTCCGAGATTGAAGATCGAAGTCTAAGTCTTCGAGGTTGAAGGTCAAAGGCTAGAGTCAAAGTCTCCGAAGGTCAAAGTCTCTGCGGGGTTGAAGGTCGAAAGGTCGAGTCGAAGTCTCAGAAGGTCGGGTCGAAGGCTCCGAGCGATCGAGTCTATGAAACCTTGAACAGTGAGTCAAAGAGCCTCGGATGGCGAAGTCTAAAGAGCCTCCGGATAGCGGAGTCTTATGGGTCTTCGGGCGTCGGAGTATAAGAATCGGATGGCTGGGAGAAGTCGGACGACTTCACGTGACAAGATCCGAGCGATCCAACGCGGCGAAGACCGGTGAGATGTACAAAAGAGGGAAAGAGTATGAGTCGGTATTTCCTTTGTGCAAGGTTCGGGCTACAGAGTTGGTGGCGGTGAGGGTGTAGCAGAGGTGAGTACGATTATCGGTGGCATCGGCGGGCGCAAGAAGGTTCGAGGCAATTACTCACGGAGCTCCTCGACGAAGAAGGTAGAAGTTGCTCGGCGCATGTGTTTACGAGCGAACCAGACAATTGGGTGAGGAAGAGTGGAACCGAGCCCATGGACGGTGGTGCGCGCACAAAGCCCGTGGGCTCGCTAGCGTGCGGGGCACGGCGGGGTTGGTGAGGGGCACAAAAGAGAGTGGGGACTACGAGGAGTGCTCGGTGCTCTTGTGTAACACCACAAGTGGTTGGAAGGTGGTCGGTGACGAGTTGGAGCGATGGCGTAACTCTGACGGCGGTGGCGCAGTGTTCGGCGCAGAAGGAGACTCAACCAAGGGTGGTCGAGAAAATCCAAAATTATAAAATATATACTGAAAAATAGATTATGAATTTAGATGAATTTAGAAACTCGAATCACCTGATTCGGAGTTCTGGACGGAGGAGAACGAGCGATTGGAAGATTGTCGGATTAGAAAATCCTGAAAAAGAAAAATCAGGAATATTCCAAAGGAATATTCCTGCGCAGAGAACAACCCTTCCATTGTTTTGGTCGCGCTCGGTGAGAAAAGGCACAGAGGTGAAGCCAACTAGCAAAATGGTTTGCTAGGGACCGAGGCACATGTAGGAAGTGACAAAGACGTCAAACGGAGCACGGTGACGACGTGTACAACGACAACGACATAGGGCGTGAAGAGAAGAATAATTTTCGGGAATGGAATAAGGAGAAGGAAGGTGAGCATGGCCTAGAACGTGGTGAGGCGAGTCTAGAAAAATATCGCAAAGCCGAACACTCACCGTGGCGACGCAATCGCCGCTTGAACGACGCCGATGCGAAACACTAAAATTTCAATATCTTCGCGCTCAGTCAGGCGAATCCAAAACCATCTGAAACGTAGCCACCTGGGATGGTTTGGCACGTTTTGACGTGGACGGATCGTTGAAATTATTCCCGGACAGGCAGGGACGCGCAGTGCCATTAGCGGCAATGGCGAGGTGTCGAGCGCAAATAGTTGTGGATAGTTTTTGGACAAATAGAGGGGAGCACGGCGTACAACGTGTCGAGACAAACCCAACGCCGCAGACGGCTTGGTCAACGGACTAGCGAAATACGGTGGACAGGACGTTAAACAGCCTACAGGCTGACATCGGCGTTCCGGGCAAACGGAGTGGAATTAACATGCGAGACATGGGGCGAATCGAAGAGGGGAGTGTGGGGAACGTGATGCTCACCTTGGTTTTGGTTGGGCATGCACGGTCGGCCGGTGGCGACGCGAAGAATGGCGACCCGTTTTGGCCCACGGTGGCGACGGTGCTCCGGCGAAGTTCCGGCGAAGGCGAGGTGAGCACTGCGTAGAACGCGACGAGGCGAAGCCAACAGTGTGGTCAAACGCGGCGGCGCTCCACCGGACGAGGCACAAAAGGCTAAAGAACGCCGCTTGGTACACGAAAATAAAACTTCGATTGCGACCAAACGAATGGGAGAGGAGACTTGAGATTTTCGGGGATGAGTGAGGATGAGAAGGGGCTCACGGTGCTCCCTTTTATAGGGGTTGAGGAGGTCCGAGGAGGAAGATCAAAGGACCATGTCTTTGAATGGCATGAGTTAAATCCCGTGAAAATGCTCATCAATGGGAGGAGAAACGGTAGGGGAATGAAAGAGCTTGATGAGGGGAGTTGAATGCAATTGATTTCGCTGAAAACCGTTGAGGGAATCAAAAGATATGGAGATTTGAAGAAGCTTCACAATGTTTTTTTTATGGCTGCCTTCGTTCTGTCCAGCACGCACGTAGCTTCTTGGGGAAGAAGAAGAAAAGGAGGAGAGAGAAAAGAGAGAAAAGAGAAAAAAAAGAAAAAGAAAATTTAGAAAAATTCCAGAAAAATTATTTTTAGAATCCTTGGAACCTGAAAAGAATAACAAAAATATTTTCGGAATTTTTTGACGTTTATTTTAATTTTTAAAAATGTTTTCCTTTTTCTAGCTTTAAATAATACAATAAATAACAAATAAAGGCTAAGAATCTTAGGAAAATTCATAGAAGTTTCTAAGGCTATTTTGAACTTATAAAAAAAATTCCAATTCAAATTTTCATATTTTTCTTTATAAAATAGTTTTTTATTTAACAGAAAAGCTCTTTTTTTTAGCAGAAAATCAGGTTAGCTAAAAATTTTAAAATTTCAAGAAATCAAATAACTTTGATTTTTATTTCAAACTAACTTATTTAATACCTTATTTATTTATTTATTTATTGTTTTTATTTTTTTTCTTAAATCACCTTTCTCACTTTAAACCCTTTTTAAAAGCAGAAAATCAGGCAAATAAACTTAAACAACCAAAAGTAAATTTTTTTAAAATTAAATTAAATATGTTTTTGTTTTTTTTAGTTTTGGAATAAACAGCTGGGCTGTTACAATCCACCTGATGGTGTTAAAACCATTAAATATGTTTTTGTTTTTTTAGTTTCGGATCATTCTAGCGATTGCTGCATATTTCGACTATGAAATATGGCAAATGGATGTCAAAACAGCTTTCCTTAATGGAAATCTGAGTGAGGATGTGTACATGACACAGCCCACAGGTTTGTCGATCCGCAATCGTTGAAAGATATGCAAGCTCCAAAGATCCATTTATGGATTAAAGCAGGCATCTCGGAGTTGGAACATTCGTTTTGATGAAGTAATCAAAGGGTTTGGTTTCATCAAGAACGAAGAAGAGCGTTGTGTTTACAAAAAGGCTAGTGGGAGCGCACTCGTATTTCTGGTCTTATATGTGGATGACATATTACTGATCGGAAATGACATTCCTTTGCTCATATCTGTTAAGTCTTCATTAAAAAATAGTTTCTCTATGAAAGACTTAGGAGAGGCAGCATATATTCTGGGCATCAAGATCTATAGAGATAGATCAAAAAGGCTAATTGGATTAAGCCAAGATACGTACATTGACAAGGTGTTGAAAAGGTTCAATATGCATGATTCCAAGAAAGGTTTTCTACCTATGTCACATGGTATAGATTGAGCTCAAGGCGAGACCTGTGTCATCCTCTTAATAGCTCAATCACTCTCTCGATTCCGTGATGGATTATAAACTTATGATTGACTCCTCAATCACCTTGGCATGGCCATGCACTTTCATAATCCATTACATCGAGGGGCCCAGAGATATCTCTCCCAAAAGGAGGGGCAAATTCTATCTTGATCATTCACATCCCACTACATGTTTTATGGCAAACCCGAAGACTACTTTTATGACTACCCAGTTACGGAGTAGTGTTTAGTAGTCCCAAAATAAGCTACTACTCATGTTGGGAACCATGATGATCTCAAGTCTAAGGATTCTACATAAACACTACTTGAGACCAACTGATGACACATGGAATCTCTGCAGTGTCTCATGGCAGGTCTATCCAACATATGTTCACTAACACATGTCCATATTATTGATTTGGTATCACCATACCATGATCCATGAGACATGATCATCAATCAATACATATGCTGATCTTTGTCTTTGAATCATATTTGTTCCTCATATGATATACGATCAGGGATCATTTAGAAATAGCAACATTTTAGTATTTAAGAGTCTCATGAATAAGTCACATACTCATTGATCAATAATGATGATGTCTATTCCAAGGAACAAAGTAATGTATCATAAACATAGTATGTGATATACAACATCTCGATGTTGCCTCTAGGGCATATCACTAACACGAACTGGGTCGGATGTACCCTTTGTCTTCTAATTCCTTGAGTTGATTCTTCAATTCTGCTAACTCGTTAGCAGGCATCCGATATGGTCTTTTGGAAATTGGGGCGGTGCCTGGGACTAGGTCAATCACAAACTCGATTTCCCTATCCGGTGGCATTCCTGGCAGTTCCTCGGGAAAACATCAGGTATTCCCAAGACTATCGGCACTTCTTCCAAGACTTGGAGATGGAAAAGGGCACATTCTTCTGCCTTCGGGATTTGAGGAGAGAAGATCACTTCTATGCCCTGGTCATTGGTGAGGGTGATGGATCTAGTAGCACAATCGATCTGACCTTGGTTCTTGGCTAACCAATTCATTCCGAGAATGACATCTAATCCTTGCGATTCCAAGACCAAAAGGTCGGCTAGGAATCGGGTTCCATCTATGAGCAGTTCTACTTTCGGGCACAAGGTCCCTGATCTCATTTCTGCTCCTGGGGAGTGAATTATCATGGGGTTACTAAGAGTTACCATGCCCAACCCATGCTTATCCACAAAAGTTTTTGATACAAAGGAATGCGATGCTCCAGAATCAAAAAGAACTGATGCGGATACCGAATTGACAAGGAACATACCAAAGACGACATCCGTGCGACTGGGCTTCTTCTGGCATCACGTGGTTCACTCGCCCCTTGATGAAGGTCTCGCGCTTCGCTGCCCCTGGTTTCGACTTCCGAGGCTTTCGTCGCCGCCGCTTGAATCTTCTTGGGGCACGCCTTGGCAAAGTGTCTCGTTCCTTGCGTAGTAGTGAGTCAATCCGCCGACGGCGGATCGCTCTTCTGCGTCCCGCCACCGTTCTTTGGGTGCGTTGCTTTAGAACCGCCGCGATTGTCCGGAGCGGGCGGCTGGTTGAGGACTTGTTGCTGCCCTGGGGTCTGAACTTGTTTGAGTGCGGGGGAGTACTGCGATTCTTGGAAGAACCTCCAGAGTTGTTCCTCTGGTCCGCCATTCTTTTCTTCCGTGTTTCCATTTCCATGTGTTTGCCCTCCTGGCGGATGGCCTTACTGACTAGTTGGTGGAAGTCAGTATAGTCACCCGATATCAGCTGTACTGATATGTTGTCATTCAGGCCCTCCATGAACCTTTCTTGCTTGGCTTCATCGGAAGCCACATCCTCTGGCGCATAGCGGGCCAGTTGGTTAAACTTTTGCACGTATTCATTGACAGTACGACTTACTTGGCGCAGAGACCTGAACTCCTTCAGTGCCATAGTGCCGGTGGGGATGTGAGCCTTGCGAAAGCTTTGCTCGAACTCGTTCCACGTCACCGTCTGCGGGTTGGCGTGCGAAGCGGTGAAAGTATCCCACCATTGAGACGCGGGCCCGTTCAGCTGATGGGAGGCGAACAGGACTCGCTCCCGATCAGTGCACTGCAGTATGTCCAGCTTCTTGCCAATCGACTGAGCGATCCGCCGCCCATTGGTTCAAGATCGCCGGCGAAGGTGGGTGGTTTGATTCTCAGGAACTCAGAAAGACGATTAGGAGGTACTTGGGCAGGTTGATGATGAGCCCGAGGTTGTTGATCGTTCGAGCTAACATTTGATCAAGCTGGTTTTGATTGGCCATCAATTGTGCCCGGTCCGGTCCCGCCACAAGGGGCGGTGGAATTGGAGCTGACTGGCTTCCTTGTGCTCCGGGGTTGGCGTTGTCCATGCTGGAGTTCCTTCTTGTGTTCACCATCTATTGAGGCTTTCAGATTTAGAGAGAGAACTAAAGGAAAGGTTCTAGTAACAATCCCACCAAAATAACACACAAGAGCAAGGAAACACACGAATAAGAGCCAAACAAAACTTTTTATTTTATTATAATAGTCTCGTGGCTGTTTACAAAGGACTACAGCTCACGGATAGCGTTTTATTATAATAGTCTCGTGGCTGTTTACCAAATCAATAATATGGACATGTGTTAGTGAACATATGTTGGATAGACCTGCCATGAGACACTGCAGAGATTCCATGTGTCATCAGTTGGTCTCGAGTAGTGTTTATGTAGAATCCTTAGACTTGAGATCATCATGGTTCCCAACATGAGTAGTAGCTTATTTTGGGACTACTAAACACTACTCCGTGAATCGGGTAGTCATAAAAGTAGTCTTCGGATTTGCCATGAAACATGTAGTGGGATGTGAATGATCAAGATAGAATTTGCCCCTCCTTATGGGAGAGATATCTCTGGGCCCCTCGATGTAATGGATTATGAAAGTGCATGACCATGCCAAGGTGATTGAGGAGTCAATCACAAGTTTATAATCCATCACGGAATCGAGAGAGTGATTGAGCTATTAAGAGGATGACACAGGTCTCGCCTTGAGCTCAATCTATATCGTGAGGCAAAGGGATTCATACATGAGAGAACATTACAGGTTCAGCCGATATGATCTTTACATATACTTTGGGGTTAATATGTCTTACTAGAGGCCGCTATTAATGTGGTGACCGAAAGGCGTTTCGGGGTACGACCAAGTATACGTGAACCTACAGGGTCGCACGCTTAACGGGTTGGAACACTGATTCGAATATGATTCGGATATGGGCTCAATTCGGATAAAGATCCGAATAGACTCCTAATGGGCCTTGGTCCGCAAGGCCCATGTGAGGAGGTCTATATATACGAGGCGAGGGGTCGAGGGATTCGTCCCGTTAACATCTAGCAAAACCCTAGCCGCCACCTCCCGAGCCAAACCCTAGGCGCCACGAGTGCTAGTACACTCGTGATCGGCGCCCACCCCGGACGTGTGGATACCGGTGGAGGCGCTACTCGTTGCGATCTTGATCGGCGTGCGTGGAGGAGACGATCTGTTCGGGACGATCGGCTACTTCCACTACTACCTCGACGCGTGATTGGATCGGTTTCAATTCTTCTTCACATTTGCGCTGCGGCGTCTAAGTGGTAACGATCCATGATCCTTCCTTAGCATGATGTTCTTGGGTGCGCGGTAGAAAGTTTTGTTTTCTACTCGTAGCCTACGCGTATTCCTTTAGTGGTATCGAGCCATCTTGCTTAGTTTGCATCCGATCGCGCATATGTTGATATGCGATAGTAGTAGATTGGATCTATTACGCCTAAATCGTAGCACGGGTTGATGAGATCAATCGGTCATAAGGGGTTGAAATAGGTATGAGTTGATAGCATCATAAGGCCAAAAGATTAGTTCGTGCTCCTTCTTGATGTACGCGCGACTTGCCCCTACCGCTGGAATCACCATCGGGGCTAATCGCGCACAATCGATGAGATCGAGCCAACAGATCGAGGTCTTGTGTTGTGGTCTCCTCAAGTATACCGATCGCGATGATCAATATGATTGATCTAATGAAAATTGAGACATTTTGAATGGCTCAAATTTGGGTTGATTTGATCGGCTCGATAAGATTTTCATAGCGATTTCATAGATGCGATCTATGTAATTGTGAGGTTTTGTGGCGCCGCTCAAACCCTTGTATAGCGGGACCGCCGTGTGTATCCCCCCTTGTATAGCGTCGTGAGTTCACATCGTTAGGTAGAATGCGATTCTACGTCTAACTTGTTTTTGCAGGGAATGGTGTGAATAGTATGGCCCTATAGCTTATTTGAATGTATGAGATGTATGTGATGCATGTAACATCTGCTCATGGCCTGCGTGTCATGATTATTTCAGCTATTGTTAGCTGTATATATTGTATTTAACGACTGCGTGTCGACCTTAATGCTTGAATCTATCTTTGTAATCTTCAATTTCTAGCTATTATAGGTAGTAGCCTAGTTTTGAGGTTACAAGCTTTTAATCATGGTGGCCTAAAGGAGTGATGTGGTGGATAGAGATCGTCTACACCTACTTGGAGATGGATATCACCATTTTTGGGCCATACTACTTCACAGTTAAATGTGTTTATCTATGATGTTATCTATCTTATTCTTATGCAATGATATATGTGATATGTTGCTTTGGTAGGATAGAATCCCTCTTAAAATTAGGTGTTAATGCCCTTCCATATGCTGCACCAAAAGATAATGATCACCGCATGGTAGGTCTACCAAAGTAGAGTGCCATCGGTTATCATCATCATTTGGGTTAGATGTCGGACATCTACATGCGGAAGTATTTGGTTTACTTAACAAGGTTATCAAAATAGTTTTGGACCTTGGGGCATAGATTGGGGCCGAGGCATACTGATGTCACCCAAAGTAGAGTCACATAGGGATGTGATTAGCAAGGTGTTGCTTACCCATGTTACTAGTTTTCTAGCCGTGATGCCAAAGCTCACTAGGAATTAGTGAAATGAGGATCTTTACCCACTTTGTAACTTAGAGAGAGTTTTTGTTGCAAAACTCATAGTGGGAGTCTTTTGCTAAATAGTTTAATAAAAGATGAACATAAACATAGTGCTAAACTTTGCATATTCTTGTGTTGTAGATCATGTCAGCTAACGCCGCATCCAGTACTTTTAATTTGCGATCTGTTCTTGAGAAAGAAAACTCAATGGAACAAATTTTTGGATTGGTATCGCAACTTGAGAATTGTTCTCAAGCAAGAGCGCAAGGAGTATGTCCTTGAGTCTCCTTACCCGAAGACTTGCTCGATAATGCTACCGTGGCTGCACGGAGAGCTTATGAGAAGCAAACGAATGATTGCCTTGATGTGAGCTGTCTCATGCTTGCCACAATGTCCTCTCGAGCTTGAAGCAATATGAGAACACAGATGCCTACAATATCATTGTGGGGCTACGTGGTATGTTTGAGAACCAAGCAAGGGTGAGAGGTTCAATACTTCAAAGTCCTTATTTGCGTGCAGCTTGCGTAAGGAATCCGTCACCCTCATGTGATTAAGATGATTGGCTACATTGAGAGTCTGGAAAAGCTTGGTTTTCCCCTTAGCCAAGAGTTGGCTACTGATGTGATTCTCCAGTCGCTCCCCCCGAGCTTTGAGCCATTCATAATGAACTTTAACATGAACAACCTGGACAAAACCCCGGTGAGTTGCATGGGATGCTAAAATCACGAGGATAGCATTAAGAAAAGCAAAGCAATCATGTGATGATGATGCAGAAAGGCAAGGGCAAGCCCTATGTCAAGAGAAGCGCGGTCAAAAGAAAGAAAGCTCCTGATACGATCGCGAGCAGTTCTAAGGCCAAGAAAGACAAGAAGGGCGATGCTCATCCTGATGCAGATTATTACTCTCTGTAAGCAATCGGGACATTGGAAAAGGAACGCCCAAAGTACTTGGAGGATCTTGAGAAGAAGAAGGAAGTATGACTTCCACCTGTATAAATGTTATAGAAATCAATCTTGCTACTTCTTCCACTAATTCTTGGGTATTTGATACCGGATCGGTTGCTCACATCCGCAAATCGTTGCAGGGCTAATAAGAAGTAGAAGTTTGAGGAGGAGCGAAGTGGATCTTCGCGTTGGCAATGGAGCAAAAGTTGTCTGCGGTAGTTGTTGGCACCATGCCATTGTCTTTACCTTCGAGATTAGTTTTGGAATTGAATAATTGTTATTGTGTTCCATCTCTTTCAAAGAACATCATTTCGCTTCATGTTTGCAAGCAGAAGGTTATGACTTTAAATCTATGGACAATGGTTGTTCTCTTTATTTCAAAGATATGTTCTATTGTCATACTCCATTGGTGAATGGGTTATACGTTCTTACTCTTGAAGGGTCACCGGTCTATAACATTAATGCAAAGAGGCAACGTCAGAATGATTTTAATCCCACGCTTATTTGGCATCGCCGCTAGGTCACATAAATGAGAAACGCATTCGTAAGCTCCATAGAGATGGTATTTCGCACTCATTTGATTTTGAATCATTAGAGACATGCGAATCTTGTTTACTTGGCAAGATGACAAAGGCACCTTTCACCGGTCAAGGTGAACGGGCAAATGACTTATTGGCACTCGTACATACTGATGTATGTGGACCAATGAGCTTAACAGCCAGAGGTGATTTTCAATACTTCATAACTTTTACTGATGACTTTAGTAGATATGGGTATATCTACCTGATGAAGCATAAGTCCGAATCCTTTGAAAAGTTCAAGGAATTCCAAAATGAAGTGCAAAATCATTTAGGCAAGACAATCAAGTTTCTACGATCTGATCGTGGAGGCGAGTATTTGAGCCATGAGTTTGGCAATCATCTAAAGGATTGTGGAATTGTTCCACAATTGACTCCGCCAGGAACATCTCAATGGAATGGGGTATCTGAACGGAGAAATCGCACCTTATTACATATGGTACGCTCCATGATGAGCCAAAGTGATCTTCCGTTGTCTTTTTGGGGGTACGCTCTTGAAACAGCGCGCTTACACTAAACAGGTTCCATCAAAATCAGTAGAAAAGACACCATATGAGATGTGGACAGGACAACGTCCTAGCTTGTCTTTTCTTAAGATTTGGGGATGTGAGGCTTATGTAAAACGTTTACAATCTGATAAGCTCACTCCTAAATCGGATAAATGCTTCTTTATCGGGTATCCTAAGGAAACAAAAGGATATTACTTTTATAATCGAGGAGAAGGCAAAGTGTTTGTCGCCCGGCATGGTGTCTTCTTAGAGAAAGAGTTTCTCTCAAGAAGGGATAGTGGGAGCATAGTGCAACTTGAAGAAATTCAAGAAACACCTGATAACATTTCAGCTCCTACAGAACCACAATAGGATGAACAAACTGTTGAAGAACCTGTTGTGGACACACCAGCACCACGTAGGTCAGAAAGGTCACGTCGTGCACCTGAGAGGTACATGTTCTTGACTACTCAACAACGATGAGCCTAAGACCTATGAAGAAGCGATGGTGGGACCAGACTCTGAGAAATGGCTTGAAGCCATGAGATCCGAAATTGAATCCATGCACAGTAATCAAGTTTGGAACTTGGTTGATCCACCTGATGGTGTTAAAACCATTGAATGCAAATGGGTTTTCAAGAAAAAGATATACATATATGGAAATGTTCACATCTATAAAGCGCGACAGGCCAAAGGTTTCAAACAAATTCAAGGTATTGATTATAATGAAACTTTTTCGCCCGTCGCAATGCTAAAGTCTATTCGATCATTCTAGCGATTGCTGCATATTTCGACTATGAAATATGGCAAATGGATGTCAAAACAGCTTTCCTTAATGGAAATCGAGTGAGGATGTGTACATGACACAGCCCACGTGTTTTGTCGATCCGCAATCGCTTGGAAAGATATGCAAGCTCCAAAGATCCATTTATGGATTAAAGCGCATATCTCGGAGTTGGAACATTCGCTTTGATGAAGTAATCAAAGGGTTTGGTTTCATCAAGAACGAAGAAGAGCCTTGTATTTACAAAAGGCTAGTGGGAGCGCACTCGTATTTACGGTCTTATATGTGGATGACATATTACCGATCGGAAATGACATTCCTTTGCTCGAATCTGTTAAGTCTTCATTAAAAATAGTTTCTCTATGAAAGACTTAGAGAGGCAGCATATATTCAGGCATCAAGATCTATAGAGATAGATCAAAAGGCTAATTGGATTAAGCCAAGATACGTACATTGACAAGGTGTTGAAAAGGTTCAATATGCATGATTCCAAGAAAGGTTTTCTACCTATGTCACATGGTATAAATCTTAGCAAGAATCGGTGTCCTAGTACACCGATGAGCGGGATAAAATGAATGCGATTCCATATGCTTGGCTATTGGGTCCATTATGTATGCCATGCTTTGTACACGCCCGATGTTTCAGATGCTTTAAGTGCTACGAGTAGATACGATCAGATCGGTGAAAGTCACTGGATTGCCGTAAAGAACATCTTGAAGTACTTGAGAAGAACTAAAGATGTGTTCCTTGTCTATGGAGGTGAGGAAGAGCTCGTTGTAAATGGTTACACCGATGCTAGCTTCCAAACTGACAAAGATGATTTTAGGTCGCAATCTGGATTTGTGTTCGCACTGAATGGCGGTGCGATAAGTGGAAGAGTTCCAAGCAACAGACGGTTGTCGATTCTACAATGAAGTCGAGTACATAGCAGCTTTTGAAGTCGCCAAAGAGGTCGTTTGGATCAAGAAATTTATTTCTGAGTTGGTGTGATGGCTAGTGCCTCCAGCCCAATGGACCTCTACTGTGACAATAGTGGGGCCATTGCGCAAGCCAAGGAGCCTAGATCGCACCAGAAGTCCAAGCACATTTTACGGCGATTTCATCTCATTCGCGAGATAGTGGAGAGAGGCGATGTGAAGATATGCAAAGTACAAATGGATTTGAACATTGCAGATCCGTTGACAAAGCCGCTTCCCCAGCCAAAGCATGAGGCTCACACTAGGGCAATGGGTATTAGATACCTACATGGTTGACTCTAGTGCAAGTGGGAGACTGTTAGTGATATGCCCTAGAGGCAACATAGAGATGTTGTATATATCACATACTATGTTTATGATACATTACTTTGTTCCTTGGAATAGACATCATCATTATTGATCAATGAGTATGTGACTTATTCATGAGACTCTTAAATACTAAAATGTTGCTATTTCTAAATGATCCCCGATCGATATCATATGAGGAACAAATATGATTCAAAGACAAAGATCAAGATATGTATTGATTGATGATCATGTCTCATGGATCATGGTATGGTGATACCAAATCAATAATATGGACATGTGTTAGTGAACATATGTTGATAGACTCGCCATGAGACACTGCAGAGATTCCATGTGTCATCGCTGGTCTCGAGTAGTGTTTATGTAGAATCCTTAGACTTGAGATCATCATGGTTCCCAACATGAGTAGTAGCTTATTTTGGGACTACTAAATACTACTCCGTGAATCGGGTAGTCATAAAAGTAGTCTTCGGATTTACCATGAAACATGTAGTGGGATGTGAATGATCAAGATAGAATTTGCCCTCCTTTTGGGAGAGATATCTCTGGCCCTCGATGTAATGGATTATGAAAGTGCATGGTTATGCCAAGGTGATTGAGGAGTCAATCACAAGTTTATAATCCATCACGGAATCGAGAGAGTGATTGAGCTATTAAGAGGATGACACGTGTCTCGCCTTGAGCTCAATCTATATCGTGAGGCAAAGGATTCATACATGAGAGAACATTACAGTTCAGTGATATGATCTTTACATATACTTTGGGGTTAATATGTCTTACTAGAGGCGCTATTAATGTGGTGACCGAAAGGCGTTTCCGGTCACGACCAAGTATACGTGAACCTACAGGGTCGCACGCTTAACGGGTTGGAACACTGATTCGAATATGATTCGGATATGGGCTCAATTCGGATAAAGATCCGAATAGACTCCTAATGGGCCTTGGTCCGCAAGGCCCATGTGAGGAGGTCTATATATATGGAGGCGAGGGGCTGAGGGGATTCGTCCCTGTTAACATCTAGCAAAACCCTAGCCGCCACCTCCGAGCCAAACCCTAATCGCCACGAGTGCTAGTACACTCGCGATCGGTGTTCCGGCCCGGGACGTGTGGATACGGTGGAGGCGCCGCTCGTTGCGATCTTGATCGGCGTGCGTGGAGGAGACGATCTGTCGGGACGATCGGCTACTTCCACTACTACCTCGACGCGCGTGATTGGATCGGTTTCAATTCTTCTTCCTGCGCTGCGCGTCTAAGTGGTAACGATCTATGATCCTTCCTTAGTATGATGTTCTTGGGTGCGCGGTAGAAAAGTTTTGTTTTCTGCTTCCGTAGCCTACGCGTATTCCTTTACGACCACCTTCCAACCACTTCTGGTATTGCACGAGAGCACCGATGCACTTCTCGCAATCCCCTCTCTTTTCTTTACCTCGCCACCCCTCCTCCAAGCAATCCCGCCGCCGGCGTGTCTGTTTCGCCGACGCCCCCACCGCCAAATCTTCGACAGGGCCGCGCGCACCTCCTTCACCCTTTTTCCCGAGCCAAAGCATGACTGTAGTACCCGTCGCTGGTGACCTTCCTCAGGCCCGCGCGAACCTTCGACGCCTCTTCTCCAAGCAAGCCGTCGTCGGAGAGTCTCCGCCGTCGATAATCGTGTCTTGCCTCCACTACACCCTCGCCGCCAGCCAACTCTGTGCAGACCAAAACCGTGCGCCTAGGTAAATCGGGACTCATACTCTTCTCCCTCTTTTGTACACCTTCCCGGTCTTCGCTGCCGTTGGATCACTCGGATCTCGTCACGTGAAGCCGTCCGACTTCTCCCAACCATCCGATTCTTAAACTCCGATGTCCGAAGGCCCATAAGACTCCGCTATCCGGAGGCTCTTAAGACTCCGCCATTTGGAGGCTTTTTAGACTCCGCCATTTGGAGGCTCTTTAGATTCCGCTATTCGGAGGTTTCCTAGACTCTGACTGCTCGGAGCCTTCAACTTTAACTTCGACCTTCAACCCCAGAGACTTCGACCTTGAAGACTCCGATTTTGACTTTGACCTTCGGAAACTTCGACTCCAGCCTTCGATCTTCGACCTCGAAGACTTTAACTTCGGCCTTTGATTTCGGAGCCTTCGACTTCGACCTCTGTCTTCGAACCGACCATGGCTGTTGGACCGTTTTAACCTCCGCACCCTCCGATCTCTCTAAACCTTCCGATCTCTCCGACCAGTCGACTCCGACTACCCTTGGTTCTCAACTGTTATAGTGTTTTTCGACCACTGTATAGTTTTGACCAAGTCTTCGACCGAATCTTAATCTTTGAATTCGACTGCACCCGTACTTGGAGTCTTTGTTTTTAACTTAGACCTCGTATTTTCAACAGTTGATTCGACTATGGTTTGACCATGTCTTCGATTATGCCTTCGATCATGGTTTCGACCATACACAAATATGGTAACTTCCGACCACTTTTCCTTCACAAAGAAAAGAATTCCAGTAATTCCCTTTATTCATTTCTTTGGAATTCAAACTACCAGAAGTCGTTCTCTTTCGCCCTAACTCCGATTGGACCCATTCAAATTCCCAAATTCATATTCCATCTCCCAGCGTATATTTTATATTTTTTTGGAGTTTATTTAGATTTCATTTGAATTTTGTTTGAATTTCTTTTGTTGTGGTTCTTCGCGAGTAGAGTTTGACGATTCGGGAGTGAACGACTTCGGCATTTCGCAGCAGGACGTCGAGCAAGGCAAATTACACCTTTGACCATGTTGAATCTAATATTTTAAATTTATTTTTGTTGTTTTACTGTATATGCATGCGTAATTTTATTCAAATATAATTTAAATTCAGTTTAAACTTTAGTTATGCCCATGATCATTTAATTATAGCCAATTTGAATCTCGAACTCATACACCTTGTCACCATAGCTGAAAACTAGTTAGTACCATAGTATTGACTAGAAATTTTATAGAAATGCTTAGCCTAGCTTAGTGTGATTTTAGGTGGGACAATTCTTTCACATGAAATGACAGACCTTGGAAATGAGTTCTTGACTTCGGTGAGTCAAGAATAGTTTATGAAATGGTTTAAAAATAAAAATAGAAACTTATGTTTTGGACTTAGGCTAATGGTTAGGTGGTGGTTGTCGGCATGCCTCGTGTTTGGTGACACCTGGTTGATTGTCGTGCAGGTGGGTATGTGGTTGAGCCTAAATCAACTTAAGGACTGTTTCTGTGAATCAATTTATGAAGTCACTTCGTACTACCACAAGTCCGGTATGGGACGGACCTGGCTAAGTAATTTGTGAAGTTCCAAATACGGTTTCGCTATAGGTTGAATGTGAGCGTGGCGTAGGCCGCGAGAAGTCTCACATGGCACAAGAGGGGGCTCCAACTCGTGGATTCAAGTTGTGGTGAAACCTTAGTGGCGGCGTGACTGTTTTGGCTATGGATCATTGTAACAGCCTTGTCATGATCTCCTCGCCGCACACCAAAGGAAGTGTGTTAATCTAGTAGCAATATGGGATGATCGTGTCTTGTGGGTAAAGTTGTACACCTCTGCAGAGTAACAAACTATCTGGATAGCCGTGTCCACAGTCATGGACATGCTGAGTAGAATTTTTACAGATTAGACTTGGTTTTTTTTATAAAACTTGATTTTTTGGACAAACAACAATGGTTTTGACAATGGTCCGGGTGGGATGCACGTGATTATGTTAGTGTAGGTCGGAGCCTACACTAACGATAATACTTTGATTAAAATATTGTTTCATATGGTGTATTAAAAATTCAGCTTTTGCACTTATGCTATTGTATTTAAATTCAGTACTGTTTTTTGCACAAATAAAATTAATAAGCCTTTCTTTGTTATCCCTATGCATGCATTCACTCTGTTAAAACTCCTGGTGTAACTTGCGTAAATACTTTATGTGCTTACCTTGGGAGTACTTTATGTGCTCACCTTGCTAAAATCTGTTGCCAGAGGATGACATCAACAACTTCGGTGAGGATGGTGATGACTAGGCCGCATCTTACAGTCATTCACCTGTGGGCAGGCAGGATGGGCTGCTGCTTCATTGGTTTTCTTCCGCTGTTTATATTTATTTCTGGTTTATGAACCATTGATGTAACCTTTGGCCATCAGGCCCATAATTAGTTAATGAATAAATGTTATTGTGCATGATATGAATCTTTGTTATCCACTGTGTGAACTAGCTTGATCATAGACTAGTGCGATTTACACAGAGGATCCAGGAATCGTTGCTCCGGGGTCCGACAAATACTTGTCTGTCGCCATGGCTCATAGACCGGTTAAGATCTATAGAAGAGAGCTAACCAGCTCTAATACCAATTGAAGGACCGAAATGGCAACAGAGAGGGGGTGAATGGTGCCTTTAAAATTCCCAAAGTATTCACGCACCTCTTCTTCTCCAATAGCTATTGAGCTATGAAGACAGAATGAGATTGCTTACTGGAAACCAAGACTGAAAAATCGAGATGGCCAACAATAGCCTGACTGACAATAGAGAAAAGCAGCTCGAACTGAGACAGCGTAGAGGGAGGCAATCGAGCACCAGAATAAGAACACATGAAACTTTTGATCCTCAACTCTAACAATCACAAAACTCAAACCACAGCAAGATAATAGTCACTGTATGAGAAATTATAGGACTAAAGAAAACTTGTTGCTGTGGTCGAAGAGAGAAATAACCAAGAAAACACAAACTCTCTACCGAGATCCGAAGAGATTGTGAAGATGAAATCGAAGCAGGGGAACTCGGAGGTGCACGATCGCTTGGCCAAAGAACTGACTGAAAAGATTGCTCTCGGGAAGAACTGGCCAAGATAGCCGTGAGGATGAATCCCAGTTCAGAGCAGAGAAAAACTGAGGCTTCTCGAACCAAGAACTCCACTCAGAACAGAAAAGAACGGATCAACCAGAGTACCCAAGAACGCAAGACAAAAAGAAAGAATAGATACGGAAATCAATACATCTCAGGTAGAATAAAGCTCAGATGGATACAGAGGGATGAATAATTACATAGAGAGGTTTCTACGCACACCAAAACTGAGAGAAAAACTCGAGTGACTTCCGTAAAATCTCCAACAACACTCGAGCTCTACCTCTCTATTTATAGCATTTAGTAACCAGGGGGAGAACCCATTAACTCCACCTAACACCAGGTTTTACCATTGCTTTATCCACCAGTGAAAATAGACTTCAGTGCTTTACCCGCTAACACCAACGGCTTCACTGTTTTGCCCATTAGCGCCAACCACTCCAGTGCTTTGTAGAGACACAACTTCCCTTTGCAGCTTTCCATATTTCTCCAAAATGCCACTCCGCAGCCTTCCCAAAAGTTTCCTCCTCTTCTTGCTGTCCAAGCCTTGCAACCACCTTGAACGCCCCATCGTCTTTGGCATCTACCGACCGCTTCGACCTCAGCACCGCCTGTGCCTAGTCCGGTCACCCTATGCCTCGCCATGAGATAGCCTCAAAGTCCTGCAGCTATCACAGACAAGAAAACATCACATAGCACTGCAAAAACCAAGTTCTATCAATTTCCAAAAGAAGAAGGTACTCAGAAATGCAAACTCAGCAAGTCGTAAACCCATTACGACCGGACGAAACCACATATCAAGGAATGCATAAGACCTACAACCGCTCTCCTGGTCAAGATGACCAGCCCAGAAGTCGTTATGACAGATTCCTAGACGTTACGACCGCTACCAAGTGATTACGACCACTACTGACCACAATCGACCGTGTACAAGCCCTTCCAACCACATAAGACCAAGTCGAAGCCAGTCTGACTGCGTTCGACTGCAACCGACTACATCCAAACTTACTCCGACCGCGTTCGACCGCCTCACCACCTGATCGAAGTCTACCAACTGCCCTCGTGGTCGTATGTCCAAGCGCCAACTTCTGACCTGTAACATCCCAAAAATTTTATTCCTTTATTAAAGTATTTTCTGTAATTTATTAGATTTTCCTAGATTTTATTTCAAGCTCTAAATTGAGAAAATTAAAATTTCTATTTTATAAACATCAAAATAAAAGTATTTCATTATATAAAGTACAAAATAAATGCCTTTCATTTTCCTAAACTCAAATATGCAATTATAATAAATTTTAGGAATTTATAAAGATTTAAAACTTTCCTTTCAAAGTTAAATTGTGTTATTGGAAAATATAAATATCAAAATGGGTTGAAAATATTTTTATTAAGTCTAATTTAGTTACAAATGATTCTCTGAATTTTTCTGGAATTTTTAAAATTTATTTGGTATTTTTCTGAGCTTTTTAAAGCCTCTTAATCTTTTCTGAAAATGAAAAAGGACATTTAATCTCCACCGCACCCGCTCACTTACCCCTTCGATTCCTCCTTGAACGGCTCTGATTTAATCTTCCCCGCCCGATTGCATCTTGGCCACTCATTGGCACTTACCGCTTCACCGCCTCCATCTTCCCTCGGGATTGACACGTGTTTTGATCAAAGCCTCTCGCTATTGCCAGATCGAATCCCTGCCACATATCGCCACTTAACCCTTCGTCCGAAACCCCAACGGCTCAGATTAAGTCTCATTTGCCGGATGAAATCTTGGCCGCACCTCTTCACTTACCCCTTCGCTTAGCATCCAACGGCTCTGTTCTCTTTCGTGCGCCATGCGTCGCAAATCCCACTGCTGTCCTCGCCCCTTCCCTTTTCTTTCTCTCGCTGACTGGTGGGCCCCCTCAGTCAGATCCTTCGTCCCCGCTCCCTTCCTTCTTCCCCGCGCAATCATCGCCGTCGTTCCCGCTATTAACGCTCGAAACCGAAAATTGAAAACTTCGGTTTCCTTCGCCGTTTCCACCCGAGCAATTGCAAAATAAGTCCCTCACCTTCCACCGCAATCGAGCCGCCCATTACCCCCTCCTTTACTTCACAATAAAGCCGATTGGTGCTCTGGCTGATTCAAGTCCGACAAGCAATTGCTCGGCCATTACTACTCCTTCCCCTATATAAGGCCTACTTGAGCATTCCCTCCCCCACACCGCTCCATTCCCCTCTCCCAATTTCACCCGAGCATGCCTTTAGCATCGCCGCCCTGTGCGTCCTCCCTCTCCGCGGCCGGTAGGACTGTAGTGAGAAATCGCCGCCACCTCGGAGCTCCTCCTGCCACACCGCCGCCACTCTGAGCTTCAGGAAGACGAGGCGCGTCTCCTCCACCCCATCCCCGAGCCCCTCTGCCGTTCAAATGGTCTCGCCGTCGATGACCTTCCTCCGCCGCCGTTCCTCACTGCCGTCGGCTCTCTCCGATCGCCCTCGGGTCCTTCTGAAGGTACCACTGGCCTCCCCAAGACCCCCTCTAGCTTTTGGTGTCGCTGGCCGGCGCCGCTGTCCGCTGGAGCCTCGGCAGCCATCGGGCTCCGTGCGCCGCCGCCGGCCGCCTCAGCCACGTCAGCACCGCCGCGCACATGGCGCCCAGGTGGCAGCCCAGTGGCGGCCGCGCGGCGCTACGCCGCCGGCGGCGCGGCACCCGACGCCACGTCACGCAGCCGCCACGCCAAAGATCTGATGCCGTGACGTGGCAGCCACGTGGTGCCAAGTGGCAGCCACGTCACATGCCACGTCGACGTCCGTTGCCACGTCAGCAATTTCTTTATTTAATTAAATCTGAAATCAAGGCTAACGTCATAATTGTTATTTTTCTTTAGAAAATTAATTCAGTTAAATGGTCTGCTGACGTCATAAATGTTTTTCGGTTTAAAAATAATTCTAGAAATTGGGTATTTCCTTTTTAATTGAACTAAAACTTTAGAAGGCTATAACTTCTTCATTTTAACTCCAAATTGACCCGTTCAAATTTCTACATTTTTCTAAAATCATGAACTTTCCATTTATGGCCTCTTTTTGAATTTTTGAATTTGTTTGAATTTTGTTTTTGAATTTCTTTTGAATTGGCTTTTACGTTAGATTTTGACGATTCCGGAGAGTTCGACTTCGACGATTCTCAGCAGGACTTCGAGCAAAGCAAGTTACACCTTTGACCATATTGACCCTATTATTTCAAATTTAATTATATTATTTTACTGTATATGCATGCATACTTTTACTTAAACGCCAGTTATACCCATGATCCTTCGATTATAGACCATTTGAATCTCGAATTCATGCACCTTGTCACCCTAGCTGAAAACTAGTTAGTACAATAGTATTAACTAAAAATTTTATAGAATTGCTTAGCCCGGCTTAGTATAAATTTTGGGTGGGATCAACTCTTTCACATGAAATGTCAGACTTTGAAAACGAATCCTCGACTTCGGTGAGTCAAGGATAGTTATGAAATGGTTTAAAAATGAAAATAAAAACAAATGATTTGGACTTAGGCTAATGGTTAGGTGGTGGGTGCCGATATGCCTCGTGTTTGGTGACACCTGGTTGATTGTCGTGCATGTGGGTATATGGATTGAGCTTAAGTCAGTTAAGGACGCGTCTTACAGTCATTCGCCTATGGGAGGCTGGATGGGCTGAACTGCTACCTTTTTTATTTTTCGCTGCTTTTATGTCTTTTGTTGGCCTTGTGCTCCTATATTGTAAGACTTGGCCTTAAGGCCGTATCTTTGCTTTATAAAATTTGTGGTGATTTTGCATGATATACATCACTGTTTACCCTGTGTGCACTAGTTTTTACTGGGATAGTGCGATTTACATAGAGGGACTTGGAGTGTTGTTCCGGGTCCCAACAGAGATGGTATCAGAGCAATAATGACCCTAAGATGTGACCTAGATAGAGACCAACCTTAAGGATATATTTTGATAAGAAAATATTTCTAAAACCATTTCTCCCTTTGCTCAGGCTCTTATCAAACCATTCACTGACTCCTTCCCCTTTTCAAAACTGTAGATGGAGCAACCTACCCGCGTCTCCCACAGAACCCTCGCCGAACTCTTCACTGACGACCTTTACAACCTCATAAGGGAGCTAGGCTTCCGTCCTTACCCCCTCTACAAAGGATACTTAGGCCTGTACAGAGACGAGAAACGCTGGAGGGTCAAAGTGAAGATCTTCGATCGTTTTGCAGCCAGCGCGGCCATTCACACCTTCGATGCCCCCATCCCACGAGCTACCTTCTTCGACGGTGTACAAGATGCAGCCCGGGAGGCCATTCGCCAATTAATGAGCATCTACGCACCCGATCTACAACGCACAAACTTCCGCTACTACCCCATGAAGACCCCTCTTGGTGTTGCCAGTGACTTCTCATCCATAGAGTATGAGAGCAACCCCCGCCTCATACGACAGGTGGAATTTACGAGGTCTATGGATTACATGTACCAGACCACTTTGGACGAGCTGCACATCGCGACTCAGAAGCTCCGCGTAGTAGAAGAAGAACTGGCCGACCTTCGTGCCGAGGATGAAGACTCCACTACTTCCGAGCTACTCCCGAAGAGGCTCAAGCGTAGCACCAGTGTTTAGGGAACCCTAAGTCTCAGCTTTTAAGCGCTATCCATGAGTTGTAGTCCTTTGTTTACAGCCGTGAAACTATTATAATAAAATAAATGAAGATTTATTTTCTCTTATTTGCAGTTTCTTCGTTGCTTTTGTGTGTTCTTGTTTGTGGGATTGTTACAAGAAGACTCTCCTTTAGTTCCCTCTCTTTCCTCTAAATCTGGAAGCTTCAGCAGATGGTGAACACAAGGAGGAACCTCAGCGACAATGCCAACCCCGAAGCTCAGGGGAAGCCAGTCTGCTCCCATTCCTCCGCCTCCGCCAGCAGCAGGGCCAGATTGGGCGCAATTGATGGCTAATCAGAATCAGTTGATTCAGTTGCTAGTCCAGACCATCAACAACCCCGCACCTCATGCTCATCATCAGCCTGCCCAAGCTCCTCCCAACCAGCTTTCAGAGTTCCTGAGAATCAAGCCGCCCACTTTTGCCGGTAGTGTCGAACCCATGGATGCCGATGACTGGTTAAGATCGATCGGCAAGAAGCTGGATATTTTGCAGTGCATTGATCGGGAGCGAGTCCTGTTCGCTTCTCATCAGTTGAACGGAGCCACGTCCGAATGGTGGAACACCTTCACCGCTTCACCCTGCGTCAAGGAAGCCGTATCGTTAATGAGTACGTGCAAAAATTCAACCAACTGGCACGTTATGGGCCAGAAGATGTGGCCTCCGATGAAGCCAAACAGGAAAGGTTCATGGAGGGCCTAAACGACAGCATATTAGTACAGCTGATATCCGGAGACTACGCTGACTTCCATCAGCTAGTCAGTAAGGCCATCCACCAGGAGGGCAAACATGTGGAAATGGAGAACCGAAAAAGGAGGATAGCAGATCATAGAAATAACTCTGGAGGTTCTCACAAGGTTCGCAGCACTCCCCCAGACGCGAACAAGTTCAAACCTCAAGGCAGCAGCTTTAAGACTCAATTGGGCAAGTTCAAGCCATCCACCAGTCGCCCGCCGTTTCAAGTCAGCCGCCAGCAATTCCAAACCACCTGCACCCCAACTGCTGATGGTCAAGTCCAAAAAAGCAGTCCTCCGTCAAACGGAGTGACCTGTTTCTACTGCAAAGAAACAGGACACTATGCCAAGGCGTGCCCCAAGAAGATGCAAGCCGCAGCAACTCTAGGAGCCTCTGGAAGTCAGAACCAGGGGCAGCAGAAGCCGCAGAGCTTCATCAAGGGGAGAGTGAACCATGTGACTGTGGAAGAAACCCAGGCCGCACCGGACGTCGTGCTGGGTATGTTCCTTGTTAACTCAGTACTAGCATCAGTTCTTTTCGATTCCAGAACTTCGCATTCTTTTGTGTCAAAAGCATTTGTGCATAAGTATGGGTTGGGCATGGTAACCCTTAGCAACCCTATGATAGTTCACTCCATGGGAGTAGAAATGAGAGCAGGGACCCTGTGCCCAAAAGTAGAATTGCTCATAGATGGAACCCGATTCCTAGCCGACCTTTTGGTGTTGGAATTGCAAGGATTAGATGTCATTCTTGGGATGAACTGGTTAGCCAAGAATGAAGGCCAGATCAATTGTGCTACTAGGTCCATCACCTTCACCAATGACCAAGGCATAGAAGTAATCTTCTCTCCTCAAATTCCGGGAGCAGAAGAATGCGCCCTCTATCACCTTCAAGCCTTGGAAGAGGTACCAGTAGTGCGGGAATACCCAGATGTATTTCCCGAGGAGTTACCCGGAATGCCGCCAGATAGGGAAATCGAGTTTGTGATTGACCTAGTCCCAGGCACCGCCCCAATCTCCCAGAGACCATATCGGATGCCTGCTAACGAGTTAGCAAAGTTGAAGAAGCAACTTAAGGAATTGGAAGATAAGGGATACATCCGACCTAGTTCGTCGTCAAGAAAAAGGATGAAAGTTTGAGGCTATGTGTGGATTACAGAGCGATCAATGATGTCACAATCAAGAATAAGTACCCCCTGCCCAGAATCGATGACCTGTTTGATCAGTTAAAAGGAGCCGGTATCTTCTCCAAGATTGACCTGCGGCCAGGATACCACTAGCTGAATATCCGTGAAGAAGATATTCCCAAGACTGCATTCTCCACCCGATATGGGCATTATGACTTCACTATCATGTCATTTGGACTGACCAATGCACCAGCCCATTTCGTGAGCATGATGAATAGTGTATTCATGAAATACTTGGATAAGTTTGTGGTGATCTTCATCGATGACATTCTCATCTACTCCAAGAATGAAGAAGAGCACGAGCAGCACCTCAGGATAACTTTGGAGAAGCTTCGAGAGCATCAGCTTTTTGCCAAATTCAGTAAATGTGAATTTTGGCTTAAGGAGGTTGCCTTCCTCGGACACATAGTGACAACCAAAGGAATTTCTGTGGATCCTTCCAAGATAGAGGCGGTAATGGAATGGAAGCAACCAAAGTCAGTGAAAGAAATCAGGAGCTTCCTTGGACTTGCGGGCTATTACCGTCGGTTCATAGCAGGATTCTTCGAATTAACCAAGCCAGTCACACAGTTGTTAAAGAAGGAAAAGAAGTTTGAATGGACGAAAGCTTGTGAGCAAAGTTTCTAGGCCCTCAAGAAAAGGCTAGTCTCAGCACCCGTGCTTGTGTTGCCGGATGTGCACAAAGGCTTTGAGGTTTTCTGTGATGCCTCTCGCCTTGGCTTCGGCTGTGTTCTGATGCAAGAAGGCAAAGTGGTAGCCCATGCATCGCACCAACTAAAACCTCATGAGTGCAATTATCCTACTCATGACTTGGAATTAGCAGCCGTAGTGCATGCCTTGAAGATCTAGCGCCACTACCTTATCGGTAACCATTGTGAAGTATACACGGACCACAAGAGCTTAAAGTATATCTTCACCCAAGCAGAACTCAACCTGAGGCAGCGAAGATGGTTAGAAGACTATGATATTGGTATATATTACCATCCCGAAAATGCAAATGTTGTGACCGACGCCTTGAGCAGGAAGTATTATGCAAATGCAGTGTTATCGGAGGAAGACCAGACCCGACTTCAGGAGGGAGTCGCCCGTCTAAGTCTGAACCCAGTAAATTCGAGCATTCTCGCCACTCTGGAAATACAACCTGCCTTGCCTGATCAGATCAAGGAGGCTCAGAAGGTTGATGAGGAAATCCAGGAGATCAAAAAGAATATGAGAAGGGGCAAAGCACCAGGATTCAGTGAAGATGAGCATGGCACTATTTAGTTCGAGAACCGTATCTATGTGACAAATAACCAAGAAATCAAGACCCTGATTCTCAAGGAAGCTCATGACACCCCATACTCCATTCACCCAGGTCGTACCAAGATGTACCAGGACCTGAGGGAAAGATACTAGTGGGTCAGTATGAAAAGAGAAATAGTAGAGTATATTGAAGCCAGTGACACCTGTCAACGAGTTAAAGCAGAGCATCAGAGACCAGCTAGACTTCTGCAACCATTACCAATTCCATATTGGAAGTGGGAAGAAATCGGTATGGATTTCATAACCAGACTTCCGAGGACGCAATCGGGTTATGATTCAATCTGGGTAATCATCGACCGATTAACAAAAGTGGCTCACTTCATACCAGACAAGACCACTTATTCTGGAAGTAAGTTAGCTGAGCTGTACATGTCCTGGATTGTGTGCCTACATGGCGGTCCCAAGAAGATAGTGTCAGATCGAGGCAGCCAGTTCACTTCTTGATTCTGGCAAAAACTGCATGAAGAGTTAGGGAGCAAGCTCAGTTCCAATATAGCTTACCATCTCCAAACAGATGGTCAAACAGAACGAGTTAATCAAGTCCTCGAGAATATGCTGAGAGCTTGTACTCTGGATTTTGGGAACAGTTGGGACCGCTTATTACCCTATGCAGAGTTTTCATACAATAACAGCTACCAGGCTAGTCTGCAAATGGCACCTTTCGAAGCCTTGTACGGCCGAAAATACAGGACACACTTGCTTTGCGAACAACAAGGAGAACCTCAAGAAGCTAGACCGATTCTACTTCAAGACGCCGAGGATAAAGTGAGAAAGATCAAAGACAGACTGAAGATAGCTCAATCTCGACAGAAGAGTTATGCGGACAACCGTCGTCGAGACTTGACCTTTGAGGTTGGAGACTACGTCTATCTCAGAGTGTCCCCACTCAGAGGAGTCAAAAGGTTTCAAGTCAGAGGAAAACTTGCACCGAGATATGTGGGACCCTTCAAAATTCTGAATCGAAGAGGTGAAGTTGCTTATCAGTTGGACTTGCCGCAGAGCATGTCAGGAGTGCACAACGTCTTCCATGTCTCTCAGCTAAAGAAGTGTCTCCGAGTCCCCACAAAGCAAGCTGCTTTGAAAACCTTGGATCTTCAAAATGATCTTACCTATCAGGACCATCCGATCAAGATCCTTGAAACCGCAAAGCGTCAGACTAGAAGGAAGACCATTAGATTCTGCAAGGTTCAGTGGAGCAACCACACCGAAGACGAAGCCACCTGGGAGCGAGAAGAGGATTTGAAGGCCAACCATCCCCATCTCTTTTGCTAGCCAGTGCAAATCTCGAGGGCGAGATTTCATTTAAGGGGGTAGGTTTGTAACATACCAAAAATTTTATTCCTTTATTAAAGTGTTTTCTATAATTTATTGGATTTTCCTGGATTTTATTCCAAGCCCTGAATTGAGAAAATTAAAATTTCTATTTTATAAAACTCAAAATAAAAATATTTCATTTTATAAAGGACAAAATAAATGCCTTTCATTTTCCTAAAGTCAAATATGCAATTATAATAAATTTTAGGAATTTATAAAGATTTAAAATTTTCCTTTCAAAGTTAAATTGTGTTATTGGAAAATATAAATATCAAAATGGGTTGAAAATATTTTTATTAAGTCTAATTTAGTTCCAGATGATTCTCTGAATTTTTCTGGAATTTTTAAAATTTATTTGGTATTTTTCTGAGCTTTTTAAACCCTCTTAATCTTTTCTAAAAATCAAAAATGAAATTTAAATCTTAAAACCCTTTCGAGCTGACACGTGGCACCTCCAGATTCAATCCCCGCACCGCTCCATTCCCCTCTCTCAAATTCACCCGAGCATGCCTTTAGCATCGCCGCCCCGTGCGTCCTCCCTCTCCGCCGCTAGTAGGACTGCAGTGAGAAATCGCCGCCGCCTCGGAGCTCCTCGTGCCACGCCGCTGCCACTCCGAGCTTTAGGAAGGCGAGGTGCGTCTCCTCCACCCCATCCCCGAGCCCCTCCGCCATTGAAACGGTCTCGCCGTCGACGACCTTCCTCCGCCGCCGCTCCTCACCGCCATCTGATCTCTCCGATCGCCCTCGAGTCTTTCTGAAGGTACCACTGGCCTCCCGATGAGCCCCTCTAGCTTTTGGTGTCGCCAGTCAGCGCCGCCGTCCACCGGAGCCCTGGCAGCCATCGGGCTCTGTGCGCCGCCGCCGGCCGCTCAACCACGCCAAAGACCGCCAAGACGTGGCACCGTGTGGCAGCCGGTGGCGCCACGCGCGTGCACGCCGCCACGCGGCACCGGACGCCACGTCACACGAGCCGGCCACGCCGGTATAGTGCCGTGACGTGGCAGCCATGAGGCAGCCACGTGGTGCCAAGTGGCAGTCACGTCACATGCCAGTTGACGCCCGTTGCCACGTCAGCAATTCCTTTATTTAATTAAATCCGAAATCAAGGATGACGTCATAATTGCTATTTTTCTTTAGAAAGTTAATTCAATTAAATGGTCTGCTGACGTCATAAATGTTTTTCGGTTTAAAAATAATTCCAGAAATTGGGTATTTTCTTTTTAATTGAATTAAAACTTTAGAAAGCTATAACTTCTTCATTTTAACTCCAAATTGACCCGTTCAAATTTCTAAAATTTTCTAAAATCATGAACTTTCCATTTCTGGCCACGTTTTGAATTTTTGAATTTGTTTGAATTTTGTTTTTGAATTTCTTTTGAATTGGCTTTTACGTTAGATTTTGACAATTCCGGAGAGTTCGACTTCGACGATTCTCAGCAGGACTTCGAGCAAGGTAAGATACACCTTGAACCATATTGACCCTATTATTTCAAATTTAATTATATTGTTTTACTGTATATGCATGCGTACTTTTATTCAAAAGTAGTTTAAATTCACTTTAAACTCTAGTTGTACCCATGATCCTTCGATTATAGACCATTTGAATCTCGAATTCATGCACCTTGTCACCCTAGCTGAAAACTAGTTAGTACCCTAGTATTAACTAGAAATTTTATAGAATTGCTTAGCCCGGCTTAGTATAAATTTTGGGTGGGATCAACTCTTTCACATGAAATGTCAGACTTTGAAAATGAATCCTCGACTTCGGTGAGTCAAGGATAGTTATGAAATGGTTTAAAAATGAAAATAGAAACTTATGATTTGGACTTAGGCTAATGGTTAGGTGGTGCGTGCGAACATGCCTCGTGTTTGGTGACACCTGGTTGATTGTCGTGCATGTGGGTACGTGGATTGAGCCTAAGTCAGTTAAGGACCGTTTTTGTGAACTATTTTACGAAGTCACTTCATACTACCATAAGTCTGGTATGAGACGGACCTGACTAAGTAAATTGTGAAATTCCAAATATAATTTCTCTATAGGCTGAATGTGAGTGTGGCGTAGTCCGCGAGAAGTCTCACATAGCACCAGAGGGGGGGCTCCAACTTGTGGATTCGAGTTGTGGTGAAACCTTAGTGGCGGTGTGATTATTTTGGCTATGGATCTTTGGAAAAGCCTTGTCGCGGAATCCCCGCTGCACACCTAAGGCAGTGTGTTAATCGCGTGGCTCAAGTGGGAGGACACGTCTTGTGGGTAAAGTTGTACACCTCTGCAGAGTGATAATCTATCCCAGATAGCCGTGTCCACGGTCATGAAAATGTTGAGTAGAGTCTTCACAGATTAGACTTGATTTTTATAAAAGCTTGGTTTTGGCAATCAACAGAATTCTTGGAAATGGTCCGGGTGGGATGCCCGTGGTTAGGTTAGTGTAGGTCGGAGCCTACGCTAACGATAATACTTTTGAAAGTATTGTTTCGTATTAAAATTCAGCTTTTCATACTTACATTATTGTATTTAAATTCAAGTACTGCTCTTCCACAAAATTACCTTAATTAAGCCTTCCTGTGAAATCCTTTATGCATGCATTTACTCTGTTATATTCCCGGTGTAACTTGTGGAGTACTTTAAAGTGCTCACTTGCTTAAATCCGTTGCCAGACTGTGACGACGACTTCGACGGTGAGGACTATTTCAGCGAATAGGACGCGTCTTACAGTCATTCACCTGTGGGAGGCTGGATAGGCTAAACTGCTACCTTTTTTATTTTTCGCTGCTTTTATCTCTTTTGTTGGCCTTGTGCCCCTATATTGTAAGACTTGGCCTTAAGGCCGTATCTTTGCTTAATAAAATTTGTGGTGCTTCTGCATGATATACATCACTGTTTACCCTGTGTGCACTAGCTTTTCCCCGGATAGTGCGATTTACACAGAGGGACTTCGAGTGTTGTTCCGGGTCCCGACACGACCGCGACAGTCGAAGCCTCGACCTCCGACTTCGTCTCGAGTTAACGTGGTCGTAGGCCGCCGACTACTCAACGTGATCGTAGTCGTAAACCCCCGACTTTCGATCTTGAGGTCATGAACCAGGTTTCCGACCACGGCTAACGTGGTCGTAGCAACGTTCGACCACAACCAACGTGGTCGTAGCAGAGTTCGACCATGGCCAACATGGTCGAAATAGCTTTCTAAACCAAACTCAATCTTTCTAAACCAAGTGTCAATTTCTCATCACAAACATGTGGTCACTTCCACATGGTCTCTCAGATAAGATATAGAGGATACTATGGCTCAGACTGACTCTCATCTACCCCATATAACTCTAGGACTATCAACTGGTCTTCTAACACACTAGGGAGTAAACACGTTCCCTGTCTACCTAAGGGTCGCCCAACCCTTGCTAGACCTATAATAAGTGAGTGAACTCAACCTAGTGAGAAGAGAGACAGCTAATAAGCCGCATCCTAGAATCACAAGATTATAGGAAGAAGACTAAGCAACTAGACAAGAGAACCACTCTAATCTATGCTAGAAAGACTAACCCAAATGCACCCACATGCAATGCAACTAAGAGAGACAGAAGCATATAAATAGGATAAGACATAAAGCACAAAGTTCCCCTTCACAACACTCCATAAGGACAGACCACCCCAAACTCTCCCCGCAAGGCTAAAAACCTAGAACTATCCAAAGGCATGGTAAAAGTATCAGCCAACTGGTGGTCACTCTCCACAAACTGGAGCACTATGTCACCCTTCTCCACATGGTCTCTAAGGAAGTGATATCTGATATCAATGTGCTTGGTTCGAGAGTGCTGCACTAGGTTCTTAGACATGTTAATGGCAGAAGTGTTATCACAAAAGAGTGGAACACTGTCTATCACTAACCCAAAGTCTTGTAGGGTCGAAGCCATCCAAAGTATCTAGCTGCAGCAACTAGCAGCAGCAACGTACTCGGCCTCTACTGTGGACTATGCAACACCGGACTACTTCCTAGAAACCAAGAAACAAGAAAAGTGCCAGCGAATTGGCAGGTGCTAAAAGTGCTCTTCCTATCTATCCAACAGCCAGCAAAGTCTGCGTCGGAGTAGGCTTTGAGGGAAAGACAGGATGATGAAGAGTACCAGAAACCATAGTCTATGGTAGCTCGAAGGTATCGGGAGATGCGTTTCACCACCTAGCGGTGAGATACACGAGGAGAAGCCTGAAATCGAGCACACAGACACACAGAGAAGTGTATGTCCGGTCTCGAGGTAGTGAGGTACAAGAGAGCCAATCATGCTTCTAAATTCCTTTTGATTAACTGGCTCGCCATCCTCATCTGGATCGAGTGAAGTTGATGATGCCATCAGAGTTGACACCGGCTTGCTATCATTCATGTCAAAGCGCCTCAGAAGGTCTCAAGTGGACTTGCCCTGATGCAAGAAAGTACCCTCCCGAGTCTGCTTGATCTAGAATCCAAGGAAGAAGCCCAACTCACCCATCATGCTCATCTCAAACTCTGTGCTCATGACATCAGAGAACTGGGAAACAAGAGCATGAGAGGAGCTGCCAAAGATGATGTTATCCACATAAATCTGAATGAGTACAAAGTTATTACCATGCCTGCGAATGAACAAGGTCTTGTCTATCTTACCCATCTCAAACCTATGACTCAATAGATAGGACTTAAACCTCTCATACCAAGCTCTAGGGACTTGCTTAAGTCTATACAAGGCTTTGGAAAGCTTTTTGGCATGGTTTGGGTATTTGGGGTTCTCAAAACCTGGTGGCTGCTTAACATAGACCTCTTCCTCAATATAACCATTGAGGAAGGTACTCTTGACATCCATCTGGTAAAACCTGAAGCCCTTGGACACCAAGAAAGCATGTAAGATCCTAATGGCTTCTAGCCTAGCTACAGGGGCAAAAGTCTCCTCAAAATCTAGACCCTCAACCTGGGAGAAACCCTAAGCTACCAACCTAGCCTTGTTTTGAATGACTACCCCATTCTCACTCTGCTTGTTTTTGAACACCCACTTGGTACCTATGACATTATGACCTCTAGGGGGCTCAACAAGCGACCAGACCTTATTTCTCTCAAAGTTTTCCAACTCTTCATCCATGACATTGACCCAAGACTCATTAGAAAGAGCATGATGCTCGTGCAAAAGTGCACACCCGCAAGTGTACAGGTTGTCACAAAGATAGCGGTGAGATATCATGTTCTCCACATGGACTAAACTACCGGTGACATGACACCAAACCAAAGATAAGTCGTACGAACAAGGGGATAAAAAGGGAAACAGAAAATCCTAAAGAACTACGGGGGCTGAAGAAGGGAGAGAAGAACGATTGGATTGAAGGAGAGGAGAAGACGAAGGATTAGACAGGGAAGAGAGAAGAAGAGAGGAGGCGAGGTTAGAAAGAAGCAAGAGGAGGCTAAGGAAGACAGGTAGCAAGAAGATAGGGATTAGCAAAAGGAGGGAGAAGAGAGCAGAAGCAGAGGGAGGAAGAAGATGAAGGAGGTTCGGAAAAGGGGCAAGAAGGAAGCTAACGCTAAACTATGACTAAAACTACTACTAATGACAAGAAACAAAGTAAGTAATTAAGAAAACTAATCTAATTTAAGAGACTACATAAAACTGTAAATCTAACTAATGTTTTTGTATTTTGTTTTGTTTTACTAAAAGAGCTAACCAAGGCAGCAGACTAAAAATTAAATCTAACTAAAACATCTACTCTAAACCAGCAAGCAATTCACAAATTGAAATACTACATGCACATCACAGATTTACCATAATAGAGCTACTGGTTCATCAAGCAAAATCACAAATCTCAGCCAGACATTTAATAGCATATCAAAGCATAGCAAGTTATATGAATCTAAACAAAATCCATGCATTCATCCAGCATATTACAGTCCATAATCAATATTCAGTCTGTTTATAATAATAGCATAAGAACCAATAACAAAAATTAGGCAAAGTTTGGAAATATTAAACCCCAGGAAATAAACAGGCAGTGTTGAAGATGCTTTGTAGATGTTGCAGGCAGAATGAAGCAGATCATCAGCAATGTTGAGGTAGAAGGTGTAGCAGGGGACAGCACTGTAACTAGCTCACGGTAGCATCATCTGTCGGCAGCAGGGCAGCAGTAATAGTAACCTAACAGCAAGCATCCAGCAGCAGCACATTAGCAGTAAATCAGCAGAGGAGGGGGGCCGAACAGTAGCAACATTGCAGCAGTCCGTCCAGTAGCTCCTCACGGCAAGAAAGCAGCACACAGAAGACAGTAGAAGCAGTCCACAACAGCAGCAACCACGGCAGCAGATCGCAGCTGATAGCAGTTCGGCCAGCACAGCAGCAGCAAAATGCAAATCGGTACTGGAGGGAGCCTCTCGGCAGCACAGCAGCAGGATTCAGCAACCAGCAGCAGTACACGGCAGAGAAATCAGCAGTTGGCAGCAATCAGCAAACAGCCGCAGCAGCAATCGGCCAGAGGAAAAACAGCAGTAACAGCAGATCCTGTTCGACAGCAGCACCCATCAGCCGCAGCAGTTGAAGAAATAGCAGCTCCCTCAGATCAGAACAGCAGCAGGAGTTCCGGTTCAAAACAAAAGAAAACAGTAGGGAGGCAGATTTGTTCGGCATAGGAAGAAGCAGCAGGGGGGTCAGTTGGAGGAGGAGGCAGTAGAGAGTGGAAGAGGGAGGAAGGTGCAGGTAGGAGAGGGGTTTTGGGGAAGATGGATCTGGAGGAGTGGGGTTCTGGTTGGGAAGAAGTGGAGTAGGAGGCAGGGAAGTTAAGGGATGGAAGTTTCGGCTGGAGGGGGAAGGAAGGAGGTAAAAGATGAGCTGGAGAAATGGAGAAGGGAAGGAAGAAGAGGCCTTGGGGAAGAGAAGAGGAAAAGAGGAGGAGATGGTGTTGGGCTGGACAGGGAGAGGATGGGGTTGGTGAGAAGGCGCAGGCAGGGATGGAAAATGGAAGGAGGAGGCTGTAGGGAGGAGAAGAAGGCTAAGGAGAAAGGGTTGGTGCGGCGCAGCAGTGAGGTTGGGATCAGGAGGAGGATGCGGCCATGGGGGAGGAGATGAGGTGAAGGGAGGAAGAAGTGGTAGAGAAGGAGAAGAGGGTCTCCCCTGGGTATTGCGGTGCCCCCCTAAAATGAAGGGTAAGTGGGGTTTTTATATTGCGGTTTGGGAGTGAAGAAATCCTAGGGTTTATAGATATTTTTCATTTTAGTCTCTGACTTTCTCCTGAATCTCAACCCTAGCTCCTTTTCATTAACCGATCTTCTGTATATTTTTGCGCCTAGTCGCGCCGACCTGCAATAAAATTAGCAAACACCGTAAACAATCCAATTTGATGGCATATAAATGTATAATCAATGACATTATTGCCTATTTTTGCTACTCAAAGTAGGGAAATGATATGAAAATAAATGGCAAAAAATGATGCACATCATACCCCGAAGCTTAAACATTTGATCGTCCTCAAGCAAATAATATGATACAATCAAACCCGGACAACTAGAAGAAAACAAGCTATAATAATCTTAATTAATTGCATGAAACAAGTAAATGAGTACTCCATTCAAATTGGGTTTGTCTAATTTGAGATAGAGTATTATCCAAGATGAGAACAATTATTCTAGTAAAGATATCAACGTGATACTATAGTTTTTGACCAAATCAAGTTCACATAAGTGTTGAATTGCACAAAGTGATCACATGAATCCAACCAAAATTGAAAGGCATCGAGACTAGGTATAACATCTAAAATGAGCATATCAAAGGTTTATGCTAAAGCATTTCACTATTTGAGACAATGATGCTAATTCTTGTATAAAATTTATGAAAAAGTCCACACTTGAGCCAAGATACCTCTTTTTTTCTTTTAGCAAATTTTTTTTTGATCACACATTGGGCACAAGTGCCACTTATTCTAAGTCTTGGGCAAACTTGCCACTTATTCACACACTCACACTTCATGTGGGCAAAATGCCACTTATTCAAACGATGTGACATAGTCACTTATTCAACACACTCATACATTGAAGTAAAAAATATATTTTTTCTTTTCTTTAAGATTAAGCATCGTTAACAAGTTTTCATTAATGCTAAGTAACACATGTCCCGAGACATGGATACCTAGATAACTCAACCAGGTTATTGGCTCAAGATAGGACTACCCCTTTCACAAACTTTTCATTCAAGCAAAGTATCAATATCTAAAATAAAGTAATATGCCAAAGCATGAATTCTAAGATATGATCATTCAAGAGGCGATAACTAGAATCAATTCAATCCTCAAATGGTAGAGATGCATGTGTAACTTGCAATGAATCAAATGCTATAGGATCACAAGATTTCTAAGCAATCAAGGATAATTAAAATCAATTCAGCTCAATTAAATGGTTTTCAATGTGACCAATCCAGATTGACCCATGACAATGAACTCAAATGATTAAAATATTCAATAAGCACAATATGATAGCATATAATAATGTTCAGGACAGCAGCATGTCATCAACAAAAACATAGTATGAAGCATAGAGAATGACCATGAATCATCAACTACTCATCCATCTACTTTTCTGCTCCTCATGCTACAGAATTTATTCATACAAAAACATATTTAACTTAACTACCACATGCTAAAGAATCATCCATACATAAACAAGTCTCTCCCCCAAGCTTGAATCGAACATTAACTAAAGAGTAGAAATTTAGGGGTTAGAAACAACTCACCGGGTGCAAAAGGTAAATAGAGTAGTTCCACATCACCCCAAGAAGCTTCCCATCATGCTTGGATGATGGTTTAACATGTACCTGAAAGAGAAAAACACTAAAGAAAGCTGTAAAATGCTCAGATTGCCTCCTGAGAAGCGCTTGTTTAAGGTCTTTAGCTTGACCACCAAATGATCATCACGTAGGCTCAAAAGAAAGAGGAGGATCAAAGTTAGGACTGATTTGCTCTTCAAATCTGCCCTCCTCATTGAAACAGCATGCCTCGAAATCCACCTAGATCCCAAGGAACATCGACTCGAACCATGTCCGCTCGTAGTCGATGGTACACAAGCGTAACCCTGCAAACAACCTCAAAGATATGGTAAGTATGTGTGATAGGGTCGACACCCTCTAAATCATCAATAGAATATCCAATCACATAGGCATATCGATAAAGTACATCATGAGGACTATAATGAGATGAGCATAATCGATAATAGAGTATGTCTCGTCAGAGCCAAGGAAATCAAACCTGTGGTGGTCGAGGAAGAGTTTCCATACTACCTGAAGTGTAGGTGAAACAGAGCGTACGGTAGTAGAAACCTCCATAGGAGCGATGTCGATGAAGGTAGTAGCTAGTGGTAGATCAATAAAAATATACTCCTTCTCGACATCGAAAGCAGCCCCCTCATCATCAAGAATGAATATCTCCATATTGGTCTCAAGAAGCACAGAATAGAGGTCAAAGCAGTGAGAGTCTACCACATCAAATCTCTAAGTCTCAAGCTCGTGCTCATCAATACAAGTATCAGAGTCCATATATGGTGAGTCCATGGCATCAGAAGTGACTAACTCTAACTTGGGTCCATCAATAGAAGAATTATCATCAAAGCAAGGCACCTCTAAGGGGATCAGGAGAGTCTTAGTGGCACTAAATGAAGATTGTGATGTGACATGATTGTCCAAGCAACCATTCAATGGCTGGAGTGAATTTCTATGATCATCCACTTCTGACATCAATGTGCTCACTGCACTCAACTGGCTTTTCATGTCACTAAACTTAGTGTCCTCCCTAGTAGTATATGATGCCAACATCTCCTTCATCATGGACATATAATCAGATTGAGGAATAGGAGGCGGATGCTGAGGTACAGGATAGTGCTGATATGACTAATGAGAATTACCCTGATCTCTATACGTAAAACCCTGCAAAGGTGTACTAGAAGAAAATAATGAGATATCAGGGTTGTTGTTTCCATATGACAGACTAGAGTGCTCAGGCCATCCAGGGTAATAAATGTCAGGGTATGGCCCACTCGGCTGAGCAAAGCTCATCCCGTAACACTCTGGATTGGACAAATAACCACGCTAGCACTCAGCGGGGTGAATGGCCCTGAAAACCACAAGTCTGACATATAGGTACAACTGAAGAACGGGCGCCTGATAAAGAACTGTATTGATCGTGCCCGCTATTTAACACAACTCCTTACTCTAAAGCATAGCGTTCTAATTGACGAGACAATAGATTTACCTGCTCTTGAAGAATATCATAAGTAGGGGTGCTCATAAAACCATGAGAATCAGAATAGTAAGCCATAGCCTCAATAAGTACCAATATCAATGAACCTGCGAGAATGAATATGAAAAATCATGAAAGAGAGAAGTAACTAGAAAAAGGGTTAGGGATTAGCAATATATCAAAAATATGAACAATAATGATATGAGAGACAGGTCAGCACAAACACAAAACAAGCAAAAGAAAACAAACAACGAGCAAAGAGGGAAGGAGGAAGAAAAACTAAAGAAAATGACTTAGTTTATGGTCTAATGTGATCACCAATATCTAGTCCCTGACAACGGCATCAATTTCTTGATCATGCAAAAGTGCACACCCGCAAGTGTACGGGTTGCCGCAAAGATAGCGGCAAGATGTCATGTTCTCTACAGGGACTAGACTACCGGCGACATGACACCAAACCAAAGCTAAGTCGCATGAACGGGGGGATAAAAAGGGAACAGAAAATCCTAAAGAACTACGAGGGCTGAAGAAGGAAGAGAGAGAAGAACGAGTGGATTGAAGGAGAGGGGAAGACGAAGGATTAGACAGGGAAGAGAGAAGAAGAGAGGAGGCGAGGTTAGAAAGAAGCAAGAGGAGGCTAAGGAAGACAGCTAGCGAGAAGAAAGGGATTAGCAAAAGGAGGGAGAAGAGAGCAGAAGCAGAGGGAGGAAGAAGATGAAGGAGATTCGGAAAAGGGGCAAGAAGGAAGCTAACGCTAAACTACGACTAAAACTACCACTAATGACAAGAAACAAAGTAAGCAATTAAGGAAAACTAATCTAATTTGAGCGACTACATAAAACTGTAAATCTAACTAATGTTTTTATATTTTGTTGTAACACCCAGACCCACATTATCCTTGGATGCCACTAAACCACTCTACAAGGTAGCCAATTTACAAGATAACATAAACTGGCAACAATTTCTAAATCATGATAAGTTAAGCAGAAGCATACTAAAGCAAGGTATTAGAACACTATTAAATAAAGAACAACTACTAAAAAGTTTAACCAATTAAAATGAACTATTGTCTAGTATTATTACTTTGAAACAAACACCAATAAGGAAAATAAATCCATGATTAAGACTACACAACTATTACAACATTAATCATAATATGATGTGTGACAGCGATGTGCCGCTCTACCCTTCCCATGCATACTCGAGAATCACCTGGAGAGGGGGGAAAAGAAAGAGTGAGATAAAAATCTCAGCAAGCAAACTATTTAACAAGCTAATTAAACTACAATGTTGTTAAGCATCATTATTCATTTTCCACAATGACCACAATTATAGTCTTAACCACATTTACTAACATTAATAATAAATTATTAACAAATAAATCTTAATTGACTACTTCACATCCTCAACCACTACCAATGACAGGAAAGCATCAACAAGTTTTACCTCACTATCCTTATTATTTCTCGCAAACACAACTGCTATCAATAGTTACCACAAGAGAAAAGAATCTCATACTACAATCTCAACCCCTATCATACCACAAGGGGTGATCCCCCTTCCACTACCACAACAATATTCCTCATACCTCAAATGACTCACATAAGCCAATTCCACATTACAAGTATGGAGTTGTATTTGTTTGCAAAATAACTTCACCACACTACATTGCATAAGTATACAAATGATCTTTCCACAATGCAATGTATATGAATGCGTATGCTCCATTGCACCCTTACCCAACAAAGTAAGGGTGTGCATCGTACTACGGCAATGTACAATGCTGTACCGGTACGGTCGCGGCTATAAGCGGCAACATCCACAATGCAAATGTCATGACATGATATGAATGTTATGATAATCATAAATCACAATAATTTAACCACGAAGATCAAAAATATAATGATCAAGAATACTACCTCATAATCCACATGTGTCTCAATAAGCACAATGCAATGATACTTAAGATCATTACCACATAGCCCACATTCGGCTCACCAAGATCATAATCAATTGATCTATAGGGAAACGTACCACATAGTCCACCATATATTCATCAAGAATGCTACCCCACAATCACAAGTATTCATTAAGAATACTACCACCTATACCACCATATGTTCATAAAGAATACTACTCCACAACTATATTTCTTCCATCAAGAACAATTTCACATACCCACAAATAAACCATCAAGATCATAAACAGTTGTGTTCTTAAAATACTACCACATGGACCATATTGAGGAAACATGTAACAATGTCATAGCACCTCAAATTAAGAGAATAAGTTATTGTGAAGGTAGAATAATTAACAAGTTAAACATGTAACACAACCGCTACGTTTACTTACCTCTACCGGCGAAGCGGCGAGATTACGCTCGATCAGAAGCAAACTCGCCTGTCCAAAAAGGTGTCTCTCAGCATAATTAACAGCAATACAATCACGACTCTCAAAGAAAAGTGTCGTCAAAACCCTAAACCCCACAACGAACCTCTCCACTTGCGGTCCTAACCTCGCCCCGCTGCAGCAACGCCACTTATTATTTTTGTATCTTTAAGATTAGTAAACCTTTTACAGTGAGGGATGTATTTCTGATTTCCTTACTCATTTTCCTACACTTTTCATGTTGATCACATAATTTAATTTTGTTCTTAGCATGGTGTAACTCACTGCTCAAAACAGAGATCATCCTCTGTTCTGTCAGTCAAGACAGCCAAGTTCAAACACTTCCCAACAACAGAGTAGGACTATAGAAATTCTGATTTTTTTACAGCAGCTAGCTTACCAAATTCTATAAAACTTTCTCAATGGTGAACAAAAATATAAAATTCATCTTCTATCCCTAATTCCCCTCTGCACAGCGGTCTGTCCCTGTCTGCGCCCCTGATGGACAGCGAGATTACAGACCCTGGTACGCCTAAATTACGCGGCCACAAATTCTGGAAAAAAAACAGTAGATGCGTATCATCATCCTCTACGTTTTTCCTTTTGGGGAGACCCTCGGAAAAAATTGTTTTAGGGGTCGAAACTGCAGGAACAGTAACATTGCACGATTTGATCTACAGACAGCAAATTGGGATTCTCTAATCGGGGTTTTCTAAAATGCTAATCCCTTCAAAACTGGGGCTAAGAACCCTAATTTCAGCATAAAACAGAGAGATTGAGGTGTTTACCTGGGGGATTGGGATACCCTGTTCTTTCTCTCCTTCTCCTTTCCCTCTCCTCCTTCTTTCCTTCTTCTCCTTCTTCTCCTTCTCCTCCTCGTTCTCCTCCTTTTTCCTTGCACAGGGGCAGCATTGGTTTTTGGGGGGGCACAAGGGGCAGGAGGGGTGGCGGCTTGGGGGAGAAAGGGGGAGGGAGGGCTCCCCAAGGGGTTTATAAAGGGGATGCTTGGGTTTTGGATGGGGTACGAGCCCCCGTTTGGGCTGTCTGGCCCACCCCTCCGGAAAGTACAAAACATCTTAATTAATTATTTTAATTCTCTTTTTATTATTTTAGACTATTCCGAAGAATTTATTTTCACCTCCCACGATTTACCAAAAATCCAGGCATTTCCGCGATTAATTTAAAAACTGACGCCGAAACGACGTTCAGGATATTACATTTGTTTTGTTTTACTAAAAGAGCTAACCAAGGCAGCAGACTAAAAATTAAATCTAACTAAAACATCTACTGTAAACCAGCAAGCAATTCACAAATTGAAATACTACATGCACATCACAGATTTACCATAATAGAGCTACTGGTTCATCAAGCAAAATCACAATTCTCAGCCAGACATTTAATAGCATATCAAAGCATAGCAAGTTATATGAATCTAAACAAAATCCATGCATTCATCCAGCATATTACAGTCCATAATCAATCATTCAGTCTGTTTATAATAATAGCATAAGAACCAGTAACAAAAATTAGGCAAAGTTTGGAAATATTAAACCCCAGGAAATAAACACGCAGTGTTGAAGATGCTTTGTAGATGTTGCAGGCAGAATGAAGCAGATCATCAACAATGTTGAGGTAGAAGGTGTAGCAGGGGACAGCACTGTAACTAGCTCATGGCAGCATCATCTGTCGGCAGCAGGGCAGGAACAATAATAACCGAACAGCAAGCATCCAGCAGCAGCACATCAGCAGTAAATCGGAAGAGGAGGGGGGCCGAACTGCAGCAACATTGCAAATCAGTACTGGAGGGAGCCTCTCGGCAGCACAGCAGTAGGATTCAGCAACCAGCAGCAGTACACGGTAAAGAAATCAGCAGTTGGCAGCAATCAGCAAACAGCCGCATCAGCAATCGGCCAGAGGAAACACAGCAGTAATAGCAGATCCTGTTCGGCAGCAGCACCCATCAGCCGCAGCAGTTGAAGAAATAGCAGCTCCCTCAGATCAGAACAGCAATAGGAGTTCGGGTTGAGAACAAAAGAAAACAGTAGGGAGGCAGATTTGTTCGGCAGAGGAAGAAGCAGCAGGGGGGGTCAGTTGGAGGAGGAGGCAGTGGAGAGTGGAAGAGGGAGGAAGGTGCAGGTAGGGGAGGGGTTTTAGGGAAGATGGATTTGGAGGAGTAGGGTTCCGGTTAGGAAGAAGTGGAGTAGGAGGCAGGGAAGTGAAGGGATGGAAGTTTTGGCTGGTGGGGAAGGAAGGAGGTAGAAGATGAGCTGGAGAAATGGAGAAGGGAAGGAAGAAGAGGCCTGGGGGAAGAGAAGAGGAAAAGGGGAGGAGATGGTGTTGGGCTGGACAGGGAGAGGATGGGGTTGGTGAGAAGGAGCAGGCAGGGATGGAAAATGGAAGGAGGAGGCTGTAGGGAGGAGAAGAAGGCTAAGGAGAAAGGGTTGGTGCGGTTGGGATCAGGAGGAGGATGCGGCCATGGGGGAGGAGATGAGGTAAAGGGAGGAAGAAGTGGTGGAGAAGGAGAAGAGGGTCTCCCCCCTGGGTATTGCGGCGCCCGCCTGAGATGTAGGGCAAGTGAGGTTTTTATATTGCGGTTTGGGAGTGGAAGGAAACCCTAGGGTTCATGGATATTTTTCATTTTAGTCCTTGACTTTTTTCTGATTCTCAACCCTAGCTCCTTTCCATTAACCGATCTTCTGTATATTTTTGTGCCTAGTCGTGCCGACCTGTAATAAAATTAGCAAACACTGTAAACAGTCCAATTTGAAGGCATATAAATGTATAATCAATGACATTATTGCCTATTTTTGCTACTCAAAGTAGGGAAATGATATGAAAATAAATGGCAAAAAATGATGCACATCACATGACTAACATCCTTGGGCTCGAACGAGACAACAAAGGCAGAGTGGAGACAGAAGTGAGACAAGTCAGACTTTGAGCGTGTGACACGCTCAAAGAGATCTCCTATTATCTGCTCTGAAGGATGGTGCTTTTGGATTTTATGGGGAGGTCCTGGATGAGAAGGAAAAGTGGCATCTATCTCATGAGCTGACGAGGTAGGAACAGAGCCACTGGCTCCAGAAGATGCGAAAGAAATGGGCTGATCTCCTCGAGGTGCGGTTGAAGTGGCAGGCACCTCAAGGGGAGGAGGAACCGGATCAGGTAGACAACCCTCATCTCCATCCTCCTCATCTCCATCCCAGACTTTAGAATAAAGCACTTGCAACCAAACACACGAAAATGAGAGACACTGGGCTTTCGCCCGTACCTCAACTCATAAGAGGTGCGGTGCAAGTGTGCCCTGAGAAAGACTCTGTTTGAAACATGGTACGCATGGCTATCGACTCAGCCCAAAACTACTAGGTGTAGAGTACTCATCAAGCATCGTCCTAGCCATCCCGACCAAGGTACGGTTCTTCCTCTCCACCACGCCATTTTGTTGGAGGACGTATGGAGAAGAGAGCTGGTGTTCTACACCTGTCTCATCGTAAAACCTCTCAATATAAGAATTCTTGAACTCCGTGCCATTGTCACTGTGGATCGCTCGTAAGACACCTGGGAGCTCAACAGAAAGCCTACTAAAAAGACCCCAAAATTGGGTAAATGTCTCATCCTTCGAGGCTAAAAACACACCTAAGAGTACATCGAGAAGTCATCGACTACGACAAGAACATACCACTTCCCTCCTACTGACTGCACTCGAGCTGGGCCAATTGTATCCATGAGGAGCAGCTGTCCTAGAACAACAACATCGCTGTCTGAGGGACTCCTGTCCTACTCAAAGCATTAGCCACCACGTTAGCTTTGCCAGGGTGATACTGAATCGTCAGATCATAATCTTTGATCAACTCCAACCACCTCCGCTACCTCAAATTCATCTCTCGCAGAGTGAATATGTACTTAAGGCTCTTGTGATCGGTAAAGATACCACATTGTTCCCCATACAGATAATGCCTCCAAGACTTCAAAGTAAAGACAACTGCTGCCAACTCGAGATCATGAGTAGGGTAGTTTTGCTCATGAGTCTTCAACTGTCTAGGAGCATAAGCAATAACTAGGCCTTCTTGCATTAGCACACATCTAAGACCAATCTGTGAAGCATCTGTGTACACTGTGAAACGCTTGCCACTCTCGGGCAAGAATAAGATGGGTACATTCACTAGCTTGTTCTTCAGAGTCTAAAAACCGGCCTCACAATCATCCATCCACACAAAAGGAACCCCCTTTTGCGTGAGTCTGGTCATTGGCTTGGCGATGATGTAGAAATCCTGCACAAAGCGTCAATAATAACCGGCAAGACCAAGGAAACTCCAGATCTCTGACACATTAGTTAGCCTTTACCACTGCACTACCACAGCCACATTCTTCGGATCCACTGTGATACCATGTTGACTAATGGTATGACCAAGAAATCCCACCTCGAACAACCAGAAAGCACATTTCTTCAGCTTCGCGTAATACTTATTCCTCTGAAGGGCATCCAAGACCAGACTGAGATGTAACTCGTGATCCTCCTCCATCTTGGAATAAACTAGATATCAACAATAAAAACCACCACAAAAGAATCCAGGTATTCATGGAGCATCCTGTTCATGGCTTCCATAAATACAACAGGGGCATTTGTTAGTCCAAAAGACATAACAACAAACTCATAATGCTCATACCTTGTACTGAAAGTTGTCTTCTCTATATCCTCCTCTTTGATCCACAGCTGGTGATACCCAGACTGCAAATCAATCTTCGAGAATATCTTGGCACCTCTCAGCTGATCGAAGAGATCTTCAATACGAGGCAATGGGTATTTGTTCTCGATCATCACTTTATTAAGTGCTCAATAATCCACACAGAGCCTCTTGGTGCCATCCTTCTTTCCCACAAACAAAACCGGAGCTGCCCAAGGTGACATGCTCAGTCTAATAAAACCCTTAGCTAGGAGTTCATCCAACTACTTCTTCAACTCCACCTGCTCAATAGGTGCCATCCAATATGGGGACTTATAAATTGCCCGCATACCCAGAACAAGCTCAATGCAGAAGATCGGCTCCCGCTCTGGTGGCAAGCCTGGGAGCTCAACAGGAAAAACATCCGAGTACCTGCAAACAACCGGTATGTCCCCTATCCGCAAAAATAGCCTATTGACCCTCAACCATGGCCCACAATAATCCTGACTTCTGTATCCGCCAATTAGGAAACAACTGGCACAACAACGAGAGACAGTACTGCGGGCATTCCCTTGGAAGATGTAACATCCCAAATTTTACTTGTGTTTGGAAATAATAATTTTAAATTAATTAATTCAATTTATTTGGAATTTTCAGAGTTAAGAGTTTCTGTTTAAAAGTAAAAATTTATAATAAAATAAGTTGGAAATATTTTTCTTTAGTCTATAACATCTCCAGGGATTTCTGTGAATTTTTCTGGAATTTTTAAAATTTATTTGGTATTTTTCTGAGCATTTTAAAGCTTCCTAGCATTTTCTGAAAATCTTAATTTCTATTTTCTTTCTCCGGGCGACGCGTGTCACCCATCCGAGCCCTCTTCCCCACCCGATCTAATCCACGCCCATCCTCACTTACCCCTTCGCCCGCCTTCCCCTCCCCGATGTCTGACGCGTGTCGCTCATCCAGGTCATCCGCCGCGTCCGCACTAATCGGTGCCGCCCATCTTCACTTACCGTTTCATCTTGATCCGACGGCCGAGAGCTTTCCCTCTGCCACCCGTCGCTCATCCGTCGCTCGTCTCCTCTCCTCTCTCTCTTGCCGACAGGTGGGCCCCACCTGTCAGGCCTGTCATCCCCGCCGCTTCTTCCTCGGTGCGCCGTCGCCATTATTGCCGCCGCCCGAGCTCCGCGTTCTTCGCCTCCCGGCCGTTACTCCTCGCCATTATGGGCTCCCGAGCATTCACTCGTCATGCGCGTTAACTAGCAGCAGTTTCTCCTCGAATCGTCGCCATTTCCGCCGGTTGGAGACGAAAACCGTTGCTTTAACTCCGGTGAGCTCGTGCGCCCGTTCCTCCTCTGCAGCGTATAAAAACGTCTCCCCGGGGACCCTCTCACCCTTCGCGCACCCTCTCCTCTCCGGTTCCAGCTGCGTGCGTTGTCACCGCCGCGTTTTCGTGTCGTCGCCGTGCGTTTTCGTCGCCGCCGGTGAGTCCTCCGCCGTCCCCGTCGCCGCTTCCGCCTCGGTCCCAGCGCGGCGCCAAGGCGTCGCGCCACTCTTCGGTCGTGCCACCCGCATCCGCGCGCGCTCGCGTCCGCGCGACGCTTCGCACGTCGTGCCGGGCCACGCGTCGATCATCGTCGCCTTCCGCCTCCGCGCCCTCGCATCCGCGCCGTCCGTTCAAGATCGGAGCCGCGAGGCACCAGCTCTCCGCCGTTGGATCCCACCGACACCCTCGCGCACCCGCGTCTGCGCGACGCTTCGCACGACGCGCCCGCCACGCGTCGCCGATCGTCGCCGTCCTCGCGCCCGCGCCACTCCATCGCCACCGCTCATCTGGATCTGGACCGACGCCCCCGATCTTGCCGCGTGCACTCCCCGCGACCGCCCGATCTAGCCGCCACCGCCGCGCCCGAACCACCATGTCAGCCCTAGCCACGTGGCAGCACCAGCGCGTGCCACGTCAGCCCTAGTCCACGTCAGCAGCCACGTGGCATGCCACGTTAGCTGCCACATCAGCCAAAATCCGCCCCCCAGTGCCACGTGGCAGCCACGCCGCCAGCCACGCCGCGATTGACACGTGGCGCACGGCGCCACGCCACGCCAACCCTAGCTTGCCGCAAGATCGCTTTGCGCGCGTGTCTTATTCCGTGGACTCGGTCCACCGTGGACCGGCCCCACCTGTCAGCCTCTATAATTTTATTTAAACTCCATGCTGATGTCATAATCTCAGTTTTCCTTTAGAAAATTAATTCGGGAAATTGCCTGCTGACGTCATAAATGATTTTCGGTTTAAAATTTAATCCAGAAAATAGCCTTTTTCTTTTATTTTGTATTTAAACTTTGGAAGGCTATAACTTTTGCATTTTAACTCCAAATTGACCCATTCAAATTTCTAAATTCATCTAAAATTCCAAACTTTCATTTGGTATATTTATTTTTAATTTTTGAGTTTTTATTTTATTTTATTTATTTGGTTCTTCTCGTTTCTCGTGTAGAATCCTATCTGTCCGATGATTTTCAAGAGCAACTTCGGGAAGATTCCAACATAATTCAAGAAGGCAAGTCTCCTTGACCATTTTGCTCCTATGTTTTATAAATAGTTTTGCAATTATTTTAAATTATTTGCATGGCTATGTTTAATAAATTGATAATTTTAATTCTAGAATTTAGATTAACACCCAATTTGTTATGCCCTCTTTTGGAAATTATTTACCATGTATCTTGTCAACTTAGGATAACCTTTAGCTCAGTAATGAGTTAGTATTACTATTGTTGATTTTAGAATATTAGCAAATGCTTAGTTTAGCTGATAAATATAAAAAGGTTCATATAAGAAGAATGGTTAATGAATGTTTTGGATTTAATGTTTTGTTTGAAAAGTGGTAATAGATGTTACTACTGTAAATTTTAAAATAAAAATGAAGTTCAAGGTAAAATTTGACGAGGGTGGATGGAATGTTTGGCTGGTGCGGTTTAGCACGAAATATGGGTTTGTGAATGATCCACCCTAGTTGTCTAAGGACCGATTCTTGTGTTTGTCCAATCTGAGTAAAACAGTACAACCACAAGTTAAAATGGGTACAACCTAGATAATTAACCTATAATAGTTTAGTTTTTGTGTCACTATTGGAAAATGGGTATCAGGGATTTACTGATTACTCAAAGTGAGGGGCAGGGATTTACTGTACTCACATGGCGCAAGAGGGGGCCTCTGAATGTGGTGGATTTAACCCTTCAGCGGTGAAACCTCAGCGGGTGATATAAAACTATACTAGAGTAGGTGAAAAGCTTTGTGATATTTTATCTGGGTCTTATGCCAAAGGAAGTATGTTGACTGTTAGGATAATATATCTCTTATGGGTAAAGTTGTACACCCTCTGCAGAGTAATAAAACTATTCGAATAGCCGTGCCCACGGTCAAGGGCGGACAAGGAATGCATTCACATAGTAGAGTTTTGGTTTTGAATTTAAAATAAAAATGTTTTGTAAAACTCGGGAGTGGAAGGAACTCTCGTGATTTTTGGTCTGGTGGATGTAACCAGTTCAGGTGAATTTAACCTTCATTTTAAATCTTGGCGGAAATAGCCTATGTTATTAGTGTAGGTGGATGAAACCTTCACTAAATTATTTATCTAATTTCAAATTTATTGAAAATAAACTGTTTAACAAATTGCTTTTAGGATAAGTATGTAAATTTGAAATAAAATGCTGATTTCTGCAAAAGAACCATATAACCTTCCTTTGAGCAACCCTGCATCTATTGCATTTTTCCCAAGACTTGCGGAGTACTTTATGTACTCACATACTACACTTCAAAATAACTCTCAGAGGAGGTCGAAGCTCAAGAAGGAGATTACGACTACTGTTTTCGCTTGTGGCTGTGATGGATTCTTTTTGGAGGAATAGGTCGCTCTTCCCCAGTCAAATGCCTGTGGCGTATTTATGGGACTTCGCCGGTTTATCTTTTGCTTCCGTTGTGTTCTGTTTGTGTGAGGACTTAAACCCTCATATGTAATAAAAGACTTCGAGGTCTGTACTCTCGAGTATTGTAATAAAGCGTTGTTGGTTATGTATCATATCTGTTTAACTGTGTGCACTAGCTTTGATCTGGGACTAGTGCGGTAATACACGGAAGATCCTGGAGTTGCTGCTCCGGGTCTTACAGAAGACAACCTCACGCCCAGACGGAGACCGTAAGGTGACCGTCTTCCAAAAACAAGAGATAACAGCTTGATACCGAGTGAACCAATCCATGTTGAGGATCACATCAAAAGGCTCTAGAGGAATAACTACCAGATTAGCCACAAACTCCTCATCTGCCAGAACCACCGCACAACTAGGACAAATACAAGAACTGGAGATAAGCCCACTAGGAGAACTAACAACCATTGCACTCCCAATAGACCTACCTAAATGATGAAAACCTCTGAGACAAAAGAGAAACTAGCTCTCGAATCGAAAAGTACGCAGGCATCAAAAGAATCAACAGATAAGGTATCTGTCACCACGTCTCCATGATCCCTGTCATCAGACGTAGGCATGGAGTATGCCGCAGGAATAGCTAAAGAAGAAGAACCTCCCACGCTTGGGTAAGTCGGTGCAGAAATCCACTAAGGTACAGGCGTCGAAGGAGTAGCAGGATGCTGAACCCAGTATCCTCTAGGTGGGGGCACCGGAATAGCCGACGAGGGTGCTAAAGGCACCAGCAGGTAATGCGGTGTAGGAACCGTAGGCAAGAACTACGGAATAGGAGCCGCAGCCATCATCTACACGGTGCCGTCAGGGCGGGTAGATCCCATTGGAGGTGTAGGCGCCATCTCCCACTGCAGCTTCCTCTTGGGATTATGCCTGCACACGACGTCCTTGTGGTTATGGCCACAAATAGCACACAACCCATTCCAAGAGCAGTCACTCCGCTTGTGCAGATCACCACAGCAAAAACACACCAAGCCCAGCCTAAGCTTCACCGTGGCACGGTACTGCTGAGAACTCCCTCCGGTGGAGCTGGACTGCCCTGAATTACCACGGTAAGGCTGGTGATGACGACTCTTTGCCTTCTTGTGCGCAAGGCCACCAGAAAAGCCCTTTCTCTCGCACTGACCTCGAGGTTGATCTCCTCCAGTGGTCTTACGGATGTCCTCTGTGTAGGCCTGCTGCATCTCGATCCCCAAAGCCTGCTCCACTAGGGTACGAAAATCCGTGATCGGAAAAGCACCTAGCAAGTGCCGGATCGAAGGCTTAAGCCCCTAACAAAACTGCCTAGCCTTCTCCGCATCGCCCCAAGCCACATGTGGGACAAAATGGACTATCTGGTTGAAGCCCACCTCGTACTCTACCACAGACTGCTTGTCCTGAGTGTACTTGCTCAGGTCGATCTTCATCTTGTCCAGAAAGGTCTCTGGGTAGAACTTCCTCTCGAACTATCATACAAACTCCACCCACGACAACGGTCCATGCGCAGCCATGCGAGCAAACTACAGGCCCTTCCACCAGATCTGAGCTTCACCCTTAAGAAGTTGAACCATAAAGCGCACGCGATTAGAGACAGCTACCACGAATGCCTCCATCTTGTCCTCCACATAGGACAGCTAGTCAGTGGCTTGAACAGGAGTGGCCGCCCTGTCGAAGCTATCCAGCCTCAACCCTACCAACTCACGAAGCGAGATGCCGCTAACCGCTCCAGCTGCCGCAACCTCAGGCACCGAAGCAGCACCAGCACCAGGGCCGCCTGCCCCTGCTTCAACGCCCTCAGCTCTTGTTGCATGGCGCTCATAGCGGCCAACAACTCCTCCTGATTACTGCTCTCTAGCCGAGTAACCTCAGCCTCCTCAGCCGCTGACTGCGCCTCCGGCGCAGCTGCACGGCCACTACCCCTAGGCGGCATTCCTGCAGCCACCACAGCCCACAATCAAGCAAAACATCAACTCAAGTAAGTAAGATACCAGCACTAATTCAAAGAATTTAATAAGGCATATGCAAGTTATGCAGACCCTTCCCCATCCTACATGTGCAAGTGTGTCATTTTTCCTTATTTCTCCTAAAACTTAAAGCCTAGGCTCTGATACCAACTGTAAAACCCCAGGACCCACATTACCCTAGGATGCCACTAAACTTCTCCACAACTAGCCAAAGTATAAGATAAAATAAACTGGCAACATTTTAAAACATGGTAAACTAAGTGGAAGCATAACAAACAAAGGTAACGTCTAATTGAGGACAAACCACCATCAATTTAATCAAATAAAACAGTTCACCAACTAGCATTATTAAATTTGAAGTAACCATTAATGAGGTATGTAGATAACTGGCTAAAGTCTCCCCATTTTATTACAGCATGAATCGCAGAATGAAGTGCATTTGTGTTGTACCGCTTTACTCTTCCTATGCATGTTCAAGGATCACCTGTAGGGGGAGAAACAAGAGTGAGATAAAAATCTCAGCAAGCAAACTGTTTAACAAGCTAATTAAACTACAAATATTTAACCATCAACATTTAATTATCACAAAGCCCACAACTAAATCCTCTACTTCAATTATTAAACCACCGATAACTCCCACGAGTCAAACCTCAAAGATTTAAGCAGATAACACATGTATGCAGTTAATCTATCCACAAGAAAATGCATATGCATGCATATGATCCACTGTACCCTTACTCAACAAGGTAAGAATGTGCATCATACTACAGCAATGTACGATGTTGTATCGGTACGGTCGCGGTGATGTGCGGCGACATCCACAATGTAAAATGACATGTCATGATATGAATGATATGATTCACAATAATATAACCGCAAAGATCAGCAATGTATTCAACAAGTATTCTACCTCTTCTTCCACACATGTTTTATCAAGAACACCACCACTTAACCATAAGTAATCCATCAAGGTATAATCAAATGATTCTTAAATTGCTATCACATAGAACACATTAAGAAAACATGTAGCAATGGTAAAGTATCTCAGATTAAGAGAAATATTTAATGTGAAGGTAGAATGATTAACGAGTTAAACGGTAGCACATTCGCTACGTTTACTTGCCTTTACCGATGAAGTGAAGCGATCACGCACGGTTAGAAGCGAAGCCACCTGTCCAAAATTACCTCTCAGCACAAGACTACAGCAAGGCGATCCTCAACTTAAGAAAATAAAAACGCCGCTATAGCCCAAACCCAACATTACCCTCTCCGCTCAACGATCCTACGTCCAACCCACTACAGCAGTGCTGCTTATTATTTTTGTATCTTTAAAACTACTAGGGTAATCACAGCAAAATAGATATTTCTGGATACTACAGTGAAATACCTACAATTTTCAAGTAGACAACTTATTTTTATTTTGCTGCTTAAATGGTACAAATTATTGCGCAAAATAGAGGATGTACTATGTTCCGGCAATCTGGTCAGTCATCTTCTAACTAACACCACCTTCTGTGAACTACTCTAAAATTCATGATTTTTCTACAGTATCTTGATTACAAGATTTCCTACATCTTTTGTTATTGCGGCCAAAATTATAAAAAATCATCTACTCTTCCTTGCTTCTCTTCTCCTTCCTCTTCCTTGCTTTCTCCTTTGCAGCAAATGGCTAGGCAGCACCTTGAGGGAGAGGTGGAGGTGCAGGGGAGAGATGGGGTGGTGGCCTGGGGGAAAAAGGGGGAGGGTTTCGGCCATGGAGGGTTTTATGGGGAGAGGCTAGGGTTAGGGGGGTGCGGCCACCACTTGGGCTGGTTGGCCCAAGTGGCAAGCCCACCCCTCCAGGCAACCCAAGAAGCAGATTTTTATTTATTTAATTCATTTTTTATTTTAGACTATTCTAGAATTTTATTTTTCCTTTCCGCGATTTACTGAAACACCCGGAACCTCCACGTTTTTGCTAAACCTTCCCAGGGACGTCGAAACGACGTTGAAGGCATTACAAAGAGAGGATAGATATGTCGAGGAAATCAAAGATAATATGAAGAAAGGTAAAGCACCTGGATTTTCAGAAGATGAATGAGGTATCCTTTCATTTGGAAAAAGAATTCTTGTACCTGAGCATAAAGAAATAAAAGAGTTAATCCTGAGGGAAGCACATGAATCTGGATATTCAATTCATCCTGGAAGTACGAACATGTACCAGGATCTCAAAGAAAGATATTGGTAGTGAAGTATGAAAAGGGAAATTACTGAATATGTAGCTCTATGTGATGTTTGTCAGTGGATTAAAGCTGAACATCAAAGACCTGCCGGCCTTTTGCAACCTTTGCAAATACCTGAGTGGAAATGAGAAGAAATTGGTATGGATTTTTGTAACATCCCAAAAGTACGGGATTATTGTATTTGCAAAAATGATAAAAATCTCTTCCTTGTTTCCTGTGTGTTCTAAAACTTTTGCCTTTTGAGTTCTTGATTTAAAGTTTCTGATGGCAAAAATTCAACTAAGAAAAACAAAATAGTAAAATCAAGAACCAAGATTGAAAATCAAATCAGAGAATTCTCAATTTTATCGGATAGATTCTAGATCCGAATTTGTGAAAACTAAAAATTTAAACAACAAGATTCAAGTTTAAATAGTAAAATCTTTCGCACCTAATTAATTTGGCAAAGAAATTAAAATTGTGAAATTCCCAAATTTCAGAAATTCTTTTTCTCGACCCATGTCCATTTCTTTTGGTTTTCGCCCCATTTGGCCCATCCAGCCACTCCCTCTATCGTTCCACCCCTTTCTCTTGGTCTCCCTATTCTCCTTTGCTTTTTCCTTCTCTTTTTCATCTCCGCAACTGCCACGCCCAGCCCAACTGTCTGGCCATCCACCCCTGTGCCTCTTCCTCCTCCTTCCTTCGGCCTAGATCTGTGCACCGTGCATGTCCCCCGGCATTTCTCCCTCCTCCCCTCGCACTGGTCCCAGCGGCGCTCGGCCTGCCTAAGCCACAGCCTCCGGCCTAGCTCTGCAGACCAGCTGCACCCACCGTCCACCTCACCCTAGTTTGCCTCGGCACTTACATACCTAGCTGCCGCCCTTCCCGACCACCGGCCCTGGATTCAATGCCCCACGGCCTAGTGCCGACCTCCTCCACCGTCCTAGCCTCGCTCTCCTTCCCCGCTCGTCCCCTCCTCTAGCCTAGCACAACTCCTTCCATGCGCTAGCCGCCACAGCCTACCGCCAGCCTCGTCTACGCCCTGCTCTCGCCGCCTAGCGCCACCCTCTCCCGCCACCATGCGTCGAACCCTATATCTGCGCCTCTGCCCCGTCGCCAATGATTACTCCTCAACAACGCCCCCTCCCCCTGCTAGCTCTGTTGCCGCATTCAAGGCTGCCGCTCATGTGTCTTCAATGTCTCCAGTGGCCAACCACCTCTCGAGGTGTATAAGTAATCCCCGAGCTCACCTTCTTACTCCCTAAGAGCCTTCCCCTTCTTCCCTTGCTCCATTTCAGCTGGACCATCCCTGACCTCACTCCGGCCGCCGCCACCCAGTGCCTCCCGCCCCTCCAGTAAGGTTTTTGCCAAATCCACTCGCGTCACGATGAACCTCTAGCCACCTTCTATCTTCCCTCTCAATTAATTGAGCACCTGTCGCCCAAGCACGCCGCCCCGCTCTTCCTTTGCCTCTGGCTGGCCATCGCCATTTCCAACACCCTCTCCCACTCGGTTAGTCTCCCTTCGATTCCTCGCCATGGGAGAAGCTCCTCGACACTCTGAAGCTCCTCCAATAGACGGCCGATGCCCTTCCCCGCCGGTGTGATCCCTCCACAAGCTTCCCCATGCCGTCCATGGCCTCTGTCACTAGCCCACCTCAGTTCTCCAACGGCCCCAGCGACCGTCGTGGTGAGTTCACCTTGATCCCAAAGGCAGCACCTTCTACACGTTCTCCGTTTTCTTGCGATTAAGGCAAGTATAATCATGGTTTAATATTGATAAGGTGGAAGTTCGATGTTTGTTCAATGGTATGAATATGAAGTTCGATGTTTGTTCAATGGTATGAATATGAAGTTCGATGTTTGTTCAATGGTATGAATATATGTGTGTTTAGGGTGATGGTAACAATGTACTGGTGTTATATAGGGGTGTTACAATTTACAGTGTTCATTAGTATTTATGGTGCACAGATATTGTGAATGCAAAATTTATTTTATTGGAGCATTCACGCATATGCATCATGTTGATTATTTGAAGTCTTGGTCACGAGATGACTAAGCGCCGAGGTCCCCGTCATGTTGAAGACATAACGGGCTAAAGGTCCCTATACTCGCGGAGTATGGGCAATTGGTCCCTGTACCATGTGGTACAGGCATAGGTGTGCATCGACGGATGCACACTTTGCATTACCGGAAAAAATGCAAAAGAGAAAGAGATAAAGAGTTTTTGATCATTGTGCATTGCATGTCTTGTCTATATGGTTGATGAATGGGTTCGTGAAGTGATGGGCATAAATGAATTCGTTCTATCCATTATATTTGCTGAGTCGTTGGACTCACTCTTGTTGTTGTTGTTTTACTTAGGTACCGCTACGAGATCAGCATGCATGGGACAAGGGAAGGAATGATCTTGTTGCACATGCACGTTTCACACAGAATAGAAATAAAGGCAGAAGAATTAAATGATTGATGCAAGAACATTTTAGATTCCATCTGATTATTATCTTTGGATTTAATTGTAATAAGAATTTAGGGTGTTTCCGGTGCTCTTCTCTAAGAACTTTATATCCATGAATGGTTTAGTAAACTTTAAACTATTTGCTTAGCCTTGAACTTATTACCTGAGGATTAATTATTATAATTGATGTTGCATTTAGAATCTCTGATTTAGATAAATAACAAAGGAGGCTCTGCCGAAATTTTGTATAGCGTATCAAGATAGCATTGTTTTACTTCTTGTTGGGTAGCATTCCGGGTCTTTGTTTGGCCGGGGTGTTACACTTCAGCAACGCCCCCTCCCCCTGCTAGCTCTGCTGCATTCAAGGGCGCTGCTCGTGTGTCTTCAATGTCTCCAGCTACCAACCACCTCTCGAAGTGTATAAGTAATCCCTGAGCTCACCTTCTTACTCCCCAAGAGCCTTCCCCTTCCTTCCCTTGCTCCACTTCGGCCGGACCATCCCTGAACTCACTTCACCCACCACCACCCAGTGCCTCCCGCCCCTCCAACAAGGTTTTCCCAAATCCACTCGCGTCACGATGAGCCTCCGACCACCTTCTATCTTCCCTCTCAATTAATCGAGCACCTGCCACCCAAGCACGCCGCCCCGCTCTTCCTTGCCTCTGGCCGGCCATCACCATATCCCACTCGGTTAGTCTCCCTTCGATTCATTGCCATGGGAGGAGCTCCTCGGCACTCGAAGCTCTCCCAACAGACGGCCAACGACCTTCCCCGCTGGTGTGATCCCTCCACGCGAGCCTCCCTGCGCCATCCATGGCCTCCGTCACCAGCCTGCCTCGGTTCTCCATCAGCCCCAGCGACCACCATGGTGAGTTCACCTTGACCCTCTCCTACTCGTGCTCACCATAGTTTGCCCCCTCTTCTCCCAGGCCATCGGCACCTCTGCGGCCTCCTCGCTCCAGCCGCTGAGAGACACCCCTATGCCGCTTTTGCTCCATCGAGAGCCGTGCTACCACCGCCTCATCTTCCCTGGCCTCCGGGAGTTCCATTTTGACTGCCGCTGGCACCTCCCTGGTAGACCCTTGTAACATCCCAAATTTTTGCTTGTGTTTGGAAATAATAATTTTAAATTAACTAATTCAATTTATTTGGAATTTTCAGGGTTAAGGGTTTTTGTTTAAGAATAAAAATTTATAGTAACATGTGTTGGAAATATTTTTCTTAAGTCTAAAACATTTCCAGGAATTTTTGTGAATTTTTCTAGAATTTTTAAAATTTATTTGGTATGTTTCCAAGCATTTTAAAGCCTCCTGGTAATTTCTGAAATCTCTGAAAAGATTAATTCCAGAAAACTCTCTCGGGCGACACGTGTCGCGCATCGGAGCCGCTTCCACCATCGGTTTTAATCTCGGCCGTCTCCAACCACTTACCTCTTCGGCCCCTTTGATCGGCCCGGATCTAATCCTACCGTCGCCCGATTGATCTCAGCCGTTATCCATCACTTACCGCTTCGCCCCACCCATCTCGTCTCTCTGGCCGACAAGTGGCATGATCCAAACCGTTAACCATTGCCGTACCAAATCTCGTCCGCCCACAGCCACTTATTCCCTCGGCCCTCGCCCTAACGGTCCCGATTTCAGCTCTGTTGTCGGATTGAATCGCAACCACTCGCGTTCACTTACCGGTTCGCTGAAGATCCAACGGCTCGATCTTCCCCCTTGTGCCACCCGTCACCAATCTGAGCCGTCGCCCCTCCCATTCTCTTCTTCCCTCTCTCGTCGACGCATGGGACCCACTTGTCGGGCCCATCTTCCCCGCCCTCTTCTTCCTCCCGAAACCCCGCCGTCGCCATTAAAGCTAGTAACCGAAGCTTTAAAGCCTCGATTTCCTTCGCCGTTAACACCCGAGCAAATGCGCATATGCCTCCTTGTGTTCTACCGCACTCGAGCCGTCAGTTACCCCCTCCTTTTATCTCGCAATTAAGCCAATTGGTGCTTGTGGCCGATTCAAGTCCGGTGAGCAATTGCTCGGCCGTTACTCCTCTCCCCGCCTATTTAAACCCTCCCCGAGGACCCCCTCGCCTCACCGGCCATTTCCCCTCACTCGATTGCCCCTCTTCTCGGCCAGAAACCTTCGTGACCGCGCGCCTTCCTCTTCTTCACCGGCGAAGCTCCGGCGAGCAATCCCTGCCGCCCCGAGCCACTTCGTGCCGCGCCGCTTTCTCACCGAGCTTCACCGAGACCGCGCGCACCTTCCTCGTCCCTTTCCCGAGCGGTTGCGCCTTTGGAAGACCCCCGCCGCCGACGACCTCCTCCGACCGCCGCCCGTCGCCGTCGCCCGTCCCCTCCGGTCACCCTTGGGCCCCGTGCGAGGTATCACCCGACTCCCCTCGCTCTCCTCTCGCTGTTGCGCGCATCGACCAGCACCGCCGGTCGCCGGAGCTCCGGTGACCGTTGGTCCCCGAGCTCGCCGCCGCTACTGCCTTGCCACGTCAGCATCGGGCCGAGGTGGCAGCTGACTTGGCCGCCACACGCACGCCACCTCAGCCTCGGGCAGCCACGCCAGCACCACCTCGCGCCCCGTCACCCGCACGCCACGCCGACCAACCGCCCCACATCACACCGCTCAACCGATTTTAAAAATACCAGGGCTGACGTCAGCTGACGTCATAAACCCCAAATTTCCGTTTAAAAACAATTCGGCCGAAATGAAAATACTTACTGACGTCATAATCTCAGTTTTCCTTTAGAAAAATAATTCGGTTAAATGCTTAATGACGTCATAAATGCTTTTCGGATTAAAAATAATTCCAGAAAATGGGTATTTTCTTTTAATTTGATTTAAAACTTTAAAAGGCCATATCTTTCTCATTTTAACTCCAAATTGACCCATTCAAATTTCTAAATTCATCTAAAATTCCAAAATTTCATTTGGTATATTTATTTTAAATTTTGAGTTTTTATTTTATTTTATTTATTTGGTTCTTCTTGTTTCTCATGTAGAATCCGATCTGTTCGACGATTTTCAAGAGCCACTTCGGGAAGATTCCAACATAATTCAAGAAGGCAAGTCTTCTTGATCATTTTGCTCCTATGTTTTATAAATAGTTTTTGCAATTATTTTAAATTATTTGCGTTGCTATTTTTAGTAAATTGATAATTTTAATTCTAAAATTTAGATAAACACCCAATTTGTTATACCCTCTTTTGGAAATTATGTACCATGTACCCTTGTTGACTTAGGAAAATCTTTGGCTCAATAATGAGTTAGTATTATTTTTGTTGAATTTAAAATATTAGTAAATGCTTAGCCTAGCGGATAAATGTAAAAATGTTCATATGAGAAAAATGGTTAATGAATGATTTGTGATTTAATGTTTTGTTTGAAAAATGGTAATAGATGTTACCACTGTAAGTTTAAAAATAAAAGTGAAGTTTAAGGTAAAATTTGACGAGGGTGGATGGAATGTTTGGCTGGTGCGGGTTAGCACGAAAAGGGGTTTTGTGAATGATCCACCCTAGTCAATTAAGGACCAATTCTTGTGTTTGTCCAATCTGAGTAAAACCGTACAACCACAAGTTAAAATGGGTACGACCTAGCTAATTAAATTATAATAGTTTAGATTTTGTGTCACTATCGGAAAATGGGTATCAGGGATGTACTGATTACTCAAAGTGAGGTGCAGGGATTTACTGCACTCACATGGCGCAAGAGGGGGCTTCTGAATGTGGTGGATTTAACCCTTCAGCGGTGAAACCTCAGCGAGTGATATAAAACTATACTAGAGTAAGTGAAAAGCTTTGTGATATTTTATCTGGCTCTCATGCCAAAGGAAGCGTGTTGACTGTTAAGATAACATATCTCTTGTGGATAAAGTTGTACACCCTCTGCAGAGTAATAAAACTATTCGAATAGCCGTGCCCACGGTTAAGGGCGGACAAGGAATGCATGCACATAGTAGAGATTTGACTTTGAATTTAAAAAGAAAAGGTTTTGGAAAAACTAGAGAGTGGATAGAACTCTCGTGATTTTGGTCTGGTGGATGTAACCAGTTCAGGTGGTTTTAACCTCTATTTTGAATCTTGGCGGATATAGCCTATTTATCAGTGATGGTGGTTGTAACCTTCACTAAAGTACTTAATAAATTTCGGATTGTGAAAATTAAATGTTTAACAAAATGCTTGCAGAAGGAGTAATTAAATTTGAAATAAAATGCTGATTTGTGCAAAAGAGCCATATAGCTTTCCTTTGTTCAACCCTACATCTAATGCACCTTTCCCAAGACTTACGGAGTACATTCTTGTACTCACATACTACACTTCAAAATAATTCTCAGAGGAGATTGAAGCTCAGGAAGGAGATTACGACTACTGCTCCGTTTGCGGCTGTGATGGATTCTTTCCGGAGGACTAGGTCTCGTTGCTCAAGTCAATTGCCTGTGGCAGATTGATGGGCCGTTTATCTGAATATTTTGCTTCCGCTGTTATATTTTGTGTAAGAGGTTCGGTGAACCGCAGTTGTAAGGCCTTGGGCCAGGACTTATGTATTTCCATTATTATTGTAATAAAGCGATGTTGGCAATGTATCATTTTGTCTGATTATCTGTGTGTACTAGCGTTGATCTGGGACTAGTACTGCAATACACAGGGGGGTCTGGGAGTTTCTACTTCTGGGTCTCACAGAAGTGGTATCAGAGCCAACTTGACTGTAGGACGAGCCCTAGGTTTTGGCAAGCCTTAAGGATTTATGTTAATAAAAAAATTTATATACAAAAACATAAGTTCCTTTGCTTCTACTCTTCTCCTACTTAGTACATTGTACTTTTCTTCCTTTTCACTCTATAAAAGTTTTACTGATCTTTCCTATTTTCAAATTTGTAGATGGCAGGTTCGTCGTCGTCAGCTCCATGGGATCACCTTTCTCACGGTGAGAGCGAGGGGGCGTTCGTGAGTCTTCTACAGTAGTTGATGTAGCATCTGAAGTATACACAGCAGCCCATCTTCAGAGGGCGGAACACTAGAGTTATGACTATGGATTCATGGTCCATGGAGGTGTTTATTTACGCCCAAGACGGGAAGATTGACTCTGTGGAATGTCATATTGAGCATCCTCGGATTCACTGCTCGGATGCTATCCAAGATGCTGCTCAGATGGCGATTGCAGAATTGTGCAGGAGGCATAAGGAAGAACTACGACAGTCACCCTTCAGCTTCTTCCCGACTACGAGCGGGGATGATTCACCGAGCCTTTCCAGATTGTGGTGGATGACCCTCGTCTGTCCCACCAGGTGCAGCTTACTCAGGTGACTTCATCGACCTACGCCAGAGCACTACGGGAGATAGGACTTCTTCGGATGCTTCTTACTTCGAGCTACGACCACTCCGACACCCTTAGAGCACAGCTGCTTTGGAGTGAGTCTGCTCACGCCGACGCAGTTCAGGCAAAGATTGCTGCCGAGGCAGAGGTGGAGCGTCTCCGAGCTGCCACCACTACACCGACCATGCCAGCCCCTGTTTCTGCACCAGTCAGACCTTCAGGACCTCGCACCAGGCTTACTGCGAGGAAGAGTGTGCGACGCTCCAGTCCGTTACCCGACATCGACATTGGAGGTTCTAGCGCAACGCCCGGCGCTCGTTCGGATCGCTGCCTCGCCCGAGCCGGTCACGGTCCCGTTCTCCGAACAACTGCACCAATTGCGGTCAGGTCCATTCTGATGACTCGGAGGAGGATCCAGAGGAGCGCATTATCATGGAGGATGAGTAGATGTTAGATAGTAGTACCCTTTTGAGTTATTTCCGATATTAGAACGCTTTATGATATTGTGATATAATAAATGGAATGTACCGATCCTTGTGCACTTGTGGTACAGCCATTCTTAAAACTAATTTGAATTTCAAAAGTTGCATTTTCTCAGTTGTTGTTTTGTTCTTGTGTGTTGGTTTGGGATGTTATTAGTTACCCCTGTTCCTTATCTATGCTTTTCCCTCTTACCTTGTGTTCTCTTGGTGGAGCTTCAGATGGTAAATACAAGGAGCAATGTCAGCAACAACCAAGCACCTAATGACAATAACGCCCCAATTCCACCTCCATGACTCAAGCCCGAACTTGGAGCAGATGATGGCCATGCAACTGCAGCTTCTTCAGGCCTTAGCCAGAATCAAGTTCACCAGGCTCATCAAGCACCAGCTCAGCCACCCCAATCCAAGTTGGGAGAATTCATGAGGACGCGACCCCCGACTTTCGCAGGATCTGTCGATCCGTTGGAAGCGGATGACTGGATAAAGGAGGTTGAACGGAAATTAAATTTGGCGCAATGCAATGAGAATGAGAAAGTTCCTTTTGCTACCCATCAACTCAAGGGAGTTGCAGCAAACTGGTGGGAAAACTATTGCACTGCACACCAAAATGCTCAGAATATTGTTTGGGCAGACTTCGTGCGAGCTTTCCGAGCTACTCACATACCTATGAGTATCATGGAAATGAAAAGGAAAGAATTTCACCAACTATAGCAGGGAAACCTTAGTGTTTCCGCATACTTGAGTAAGTTCATTCAACTATCAAGATATGCATCAGAGGATGTGGCAACTGATGAAGCAAAAATTTGGAGGTTTATGGGAGGATTGGATCCTAACCTCAAAGTGCAGTTAGTATCCAATGACTATCCCACTTTTCAGCATTTGGTGAACAAAGCCCTTGTGCAGGAAGATGCCCAGCGTCAGCTCTTCGAATCCAGAAAGAGGAAGTTTCAAGCTCAACAGTCTGCGAGCAGCTCTCGTCACCGTTCCAACTCACAGCAGTTTAGCCGGCCTCCTTTGCCCAACCAATCAATGACACCGATTTCTGCACCCCGTCCTTTACCTCAAGCACCTCGATCTGGAAATACAGCTCAACCTCAACAAAATAGGACTGCAGCTGCAGGAGTGCAATGCTTCAATTGCAAGAACATGGGGCATTATGCCAATAATTGTCCCCAGAAACGTCAAGCGATAACCTCGGTTCGCTTCAACCTTGATCCTATGCCGGCAAGAGCTCCAACCGCTGGTCAGGGACGTGGAAGCCCTCAGACTCCCAAGACTCCACAGACATTCAACAAAGGGCGCATCAACCATGTCACCGCAGAAGCAACACAGGATACACCAGATGTGGTTCTGGGTAAGTTTCTTGTTAATTCAGTTCCCGCAATTACATTATTTGATTCCGGAGCTTCACATTCCTTCGTAACAAAAGCGTTTGTGGAAAGAAATAATTGGAATGTTTGTTTGCTTAAGAACCTTATGTTAGTCCAATCACCTGGAAAAGAATTGAGGACTAATTTGGTTTGCCCTAGAGCAACTATAGATATAAACGGAGTAAAGTTCCTAGCGAACCTTATTATAATAGACTCCGAAGGCATAGATATAATACTTGGGATGGATTGGTTGACCAAGTATAAATGACAGATAGATTGTGCCAATCGTGCCATTACTCTCACAAATTCTGATGGAATTCAGATTAGATATGAATCCAATACACCCTCAAACAAGGGAAGTTTATTGACCAATTTAAAAGGGAGAAGTTTGGAGGATGTATCTGTAGTAAGTGAATACCCTGATGTGTTTCCTGAGGATTTGCCAGGAATGCCACCAGACCGAGAGATTGAATTTGTTATAAATCTAGTACCTGGAACAGCTTCAATATCAAAGAGACCCTATCGGATGTCAGCTGATGATTTAGCAGAAGTCAAGAGGCAGATTCAAGAATTGCAGGAGAAAGGTTTCATTAGACCGAGTTCTTCACCTTGGGGAGCCCCAGTGCTTCTAGTGAACAAGAAAGATGGTAGCCGGCGTATGTGCGTGGATTATAGAGCCCTGAATGAAGTAACAATCAAGAATAAATATCCCTTGCCTCGGATCGATGATATGTTTGATCAGTTGAAAGGATCGAGTGTTTTCTCAAAAATTGATCTCCGATCAGGATACCACCAATTAAAGATTAGACCTGAAGATATACCAAAAACAGCCTTATCTACTCGATATGGATTATATGAGTATTTGGTGATGTCCTTCGGTTTGACAAATGCACCAGCATACTTTATGAATTTGATGAATAAAGTATTCATGGATTATTTAGATAAGTTTGTTGTTGTCTTTATAGATGACATTCTTATCTATTCCAAAACTGAGAAAGAACACGAAGGACATCTGAGGATAGTTTTACAAAGATTAAGAGAACATCAATTGTATGCCAAATTCAGCAAATGTGCATTTTGGTTGAAGAAAGTTGAGTTCTTAGGACATGTAATTTCTACAGAAGGAGTATCTGTGGATCCCGGAAAGATTAAGGATGTGTTAAATTGGAACCCACCTAAGATCAGAAGGAAATCCGGAGTTTCCTGGGATTAGCAGGTTACTATCGTCATTTTATTGAAGGTTTTTCCAAGATTGCTAGACCTCTCACGCAGTTATTAAAGAAGGAAAAGAAATTTGAATGGAGTAAATCTTGTGAGGACAATTTTCAGGAGTTAAAGAAGAGATTAACTTCTGCACCAGTTTTGCGGTTACCCGATATCAGGAAAGACTTTGAAGTTTATTGTGATGCGTCGAGACAAGGTCTTGGTTGTGTACTAATGCAAGAAGGAAGGGTGGTAGCTTATGCATCAAGGCAGTTAAGACCGCATGAAGAAAATTATCCCACCCATGATTTAGAGCTAGCTGCTGTTGTGCATGCTCTAAAGTTATGGAGGCATTACTTAATCAGTAATCGGTGTGAGATATATACAGATCATAAAAGTTTAAAGTATATATTCACTCAACCTGACCTTAATCTGAGACAAAGAAGATGACTTGAATTGATAAAGGATTATGATGTGGGAATACATTATCATCTAGGAAAAGCTAACTAGTAGCCGATGCTTTGAGTCGGAAGAGTCATATTAACAAGCTGTCAGTTCCAGATAAGCAGCTAACCCTCCATGAAGAATTTCAATGACTAAATTTAGAAATAGTTAGTGAAGGTATTTTGTCTGCATTGAAGGTTCACCCTACTTTAGAAGATCAGATCAAGGCAGCCCAACGAGAGGATAAATATGTTAAAGAAATTAAAGAGAATATGAAGAAAGGTAAAGCGCTTGGATTTTCAGAAGATGAAGAGGGGATTCTTTGGTTTGGAAAGAGAATTCTAGTACCCGAGAAAAAGGAAATAAAAGATTTAATCTTAAAGGAAGCTCATGAGGTAGGATATTCAATTCATCCCGGAAGTACAAAAATGTATCAAGATCTAAAGGAAAGTTATTGGTGGTCCGGTATGAAAAGGGAAATTGCAGAATATGTAGCCTTGTGCGACACATGCTAGAGAGTTAAAGCAGAGCATCAAAGAACTGCTGGTCTTTTGCAACCATTGCAGATACCTGAATGGAAATGGGAGGAAATCGGAATGAACTTTATAACTGGATTACCAAAGACCAAGTCAGGTTATGATTCAATTTGGGTTATAGTGGATCATCTAACAAAAGTTGCACATTTTATACCAGTAAAGACTACATATTCAGGAGATAGATTGGCAGAGCTTTATATGTCAAGAATTGTTAGTTTACATGGAATTCCAAAGAAGATCGTATCGGATAGAGGATCTCAATTTACCTCAAGGTTTTGGCGGAAACTTCATGAAGTTTTGGGTACCAATCTAAATTTCAGTACTGCCTACCATCCTCAAACCGATGGTCAGATAGAAAGGGTAAATCAAATTTTGGAAGATATGTTGAGAGCGTGTGCATTGGCCAATAAAACCAGTTGGGACCGAAGTTTGCATTACGCAGAATTCTCCTACAATAACAGCTATCAGTCTAGTCTGAAGATGTCTCCATTCGAAGCTTTATATGGCAGAAAATGCAGGACACCTTTATATTGGTCAGAGACAGGAGAAAGTCAAGTTTTTGGACCTGATATTTTGAAACAAGCAGAAGAGCAAGTTCGTTTAATTCGAGACAAGTTGAAAACGGCACAGACCAGGCAAAAGAGCTATGCGGACAATCGTCGCAGAATGTTAGAGTTTGCACCAGGGGATCATGTGTATTTGAAAGTGTCACCTCTAAAAGGGATGCGTCGTTTCAGGGTTAGTGGTAAACTTGCTCCGAGGTATATTGGACCATTTCCAATCTTAGCCAAAAGAGGAGAAGTTGCTTATCAGTTAAAGCTTCCTACACAATTGTCAGATGTACATGATGTGTTTCATGTGTCGCAATTGAAAAAGTGTTTACGAGTCCCAGAAGAGTTAATGCCGTTAGAGGAAGTGGATCTAAAAGAAGATTTGACATATTCAGAGTTTCCAGTCAAGATTTTAGAAGAAGCAGAACGTCGTACCCGAAACAGGACCATCAAATTTTGCAAAGTGCAGTGGAACAATTGTCCAGAGTCGGAAGCAACTTGGGAGCGTGAAGAAGATCTCAGAATGGAGTTCCCTAGTCTCTTTTCCAGTCCTTCCGAATCTCGGGGTCAAGATTCTTTCTAAGGGGGGTAGGTTTGTAACATCCCAAATTTTTGCTTGTGTTTGGAAATAATAATTTTAAATTAACTAATTCAATTTATTTGGAATTTTCAGGGTTAAGGGTTTTTGTTTAAGAATAAAAATTTACAGTAACATGTGTTGGAAATATTTTTCTTAAGTCTAAAACATTTCCAGGAATTTCTGTGAATTTTTCTAGAATTTTTAAAATTTGTTTGGTATTTTTCCAAGCATTTTAAAGCCTCCTAGTAATTTCTGAAATCTCTGAAAAGATTAATTCCAGAAAACTCTCTCGGGCGACACGTGTCGTGCATTGGAGCCGCTTCCACCGTCGGTTTTAATCTCGGCCGTCTCCAACCACTTACCTCTTCGGCCCCTTTGATCGGCCCGGATCTAATCCTACCGTCGCCCGATTGATCTCAGCCGTTATCCATCACTTACCGCTTCGCCCGCCCATCTCGTCTCTCTGGCCGACAAGTGGTATGATCCAAACCGTTAACCATTGCCGTACCAAATCTCGTCCGCCCACAGCCACTTATTCCCTCGGCCCTCGCCCTAACGGTCCCGATTTCAGCTCTGTTGTCGGATTGAATCGCAACCACTCGCGTTCACTTACTGGTTCGCTGAAGATCCAACGGCCCGATCTTCCCCCTTGTGCCACCCGTCACCAATCCGAGACGTCGCCCCTCCCATTCTCTTCTTCCCTCTCTCGCTGACGGATGGGACCCACTTGTCGGGCCCGTCTTCCCCGCCCTCTTCTTCCTCCCGAAACCCCGCCGTCGCCATTAAAGCTAGTAACCGAAGCTTTAAAGCCTCGGTTTCCTTCGCCGTTAACACCCGAGCAAATGCGCATATGCCTCCTTGTGTTCTACCGCACTCAAGCCGTCAGTTACCCCCTCCTTTTATCTCGCAATTAAGCCAATTGGTGCTCGTGGCCGATTCAAGTCCGGTGAGCAATTGCTCGGCCGTTACTCCTCTCCCCGCCTATTTAAACCCTCCCCGAGGACCCCCTCACCTCACCGGCCATTTCCCCTCACTCGATTGCCCCTCTTCTCGGCCGTAAAACCTTCGCACCATGCGCCTTCCCTCTTCTTCACCGGCGAAGCTCCGGCGAGCAATCCCTGCCGCCCCGAGCCACTTCGTGCCGCGCCGCTTTCTCCCCGAGCTTCACCGAGACCGCGCGCACCTTCCTCGTCCCTTTCCCGAGCGGTTGCGCCTTTGGAAGACCCCCACCGCCGATGACCTCCTCCGACCACCGCCAGTCGCCATCGCCCGTCCCATCCGGTCACCCTTGGGCCCGTCGCGGTATCACCCGACTCCTCGCTCTCTCTCGCATTGCGCGCGATCGACCAAGCACCGCCGGTCGCCGAACTCGCGACCGTTGGTCCCGAGCTCTCGCGCTCATCGCCTTGCCACGTCAAGATCGGCCGAGGTGGCGGTGACCGCCGCCACACGCACGCCACCTCAGCCTCGGGCAGCCACGCCAGCGCCACCTCGCGCCCCGTCACCCGCACGCCACGTCAGCCAACCGCCCCACCTGTCAGCCGCTCAACCGATTTTAAAAATACCAGGGATGACGTCGGCTGACGTCATAAACCCCAAATTTCCGTTTAAAAACAATTCGGCCGAAATGAAAATACTTGCTGACGTCATAATCTCAGTTTTCCTTTAGAAAAATAATTCGGTTAAATGCTTAATGACGTCATAAATGCTTTTCGGATTAAAAATAATTCCAGAAAATGGGTATTTTCTTTTAATTTGATTTAAAACTTTAAAAGGCCATATCTTTCTCATTTTAACTCCAAATTGACCCATTCAAATTTCTAAATTCATCTAAAATTCCAAACTTTCATTTGGTATATTTATTTTAAATTTTTGAGTTTTTATTTTATTTTATTTATTTGGTTCTTCTCGTTTCTCATGTAGAATCCGATCTGTCCGACGATTTTCAAGAGCCACTTCGGGAAGATTCCAACATAATTCAAGAAGGCAAGTCTCCTTGATCATTTTGCTCCTATGTTTTATAAATAGTTTTTGCAATTATTTTAAATTATTTGCGTTGCTATTTTTAGTAAATTGATAATTTTAATTCTAAAATTTAGATAAACACCCAATTTGTTATACCCTCTTTTGGAAATTATGTACCATGTACCCTTGTTGACTTAGGAAAATCTTTGGCTCAATAATGAGTTAGTATTATTTTTGTTGAATTTAAAATATTAGTAAATGCTTAGCCTAGCGGATAAATGTAAAAATGTTCATATGAGAAAAATGGTTAATGAATGATTTGTGATTTAATGTTTTGTTTGAAAAATGGTAATAGATGTTACCACTGTAAGTTTAAAAATAAAAGTGAAGTTTAAGGTAAAATTTGACGAGGGTGGATGGAATGTTTGGCTGGTGCGGGTTAGCACGAGAAGGGGTTTTGTGAATGATCCACCCTAGTCAATTAAGGACCGATTCTTGTGTTTGTCCAATCTGAGTAAAACCGTACAACCACAAGTTAAAATGGGTACGACCTAGCTAATTAACTTATAATAGTTTAAATTTTGTGTCACTATCGGAAAATGGGTATCAGGGATGTACTGATTACTCAAAGTGAGGTCTGGATTTCTTGCACTCACATGGCGCAAGAGGGGCTTCTGAATGTGGTGGATTTAACCCTTCAGTGGTGAAACCTCAGCGAGTGATATAAAACTATACTAGAGTAAGTGAAAAGCTTTGTGATATTTTATCTGGGTCTCATGCCAAAGGAAGCGTGTTGACTGTTAAGATAACATATCTCTTGTGGATAAAGTTGTACACCCTCTGTAGAGTAATAAAACTATTCGAATAGCCGTGCCTACAGTTAAGGGCGGACAAGGAATGCATGCACATAGTAGAGATTTGACTTTGAATTTAAAAGAAAAGGTTTTGGAAAAACTAGAGAGTGGATAGAACTCTCGTGATTTTGGTCTGGTGGATGTAACCAGTTCAGGTGGTTTTAACCTCTATTTTGAATCTTGGCGGATATAGCCTATTTATCAGTGATGGTGGTTGTAACCTTCACTAAAGTACTTAATAAATTTCGGATTGTGAAAATTAAATGTTTAACAAAATGCTTGCAGAAGGAGTAATTAAATTTGAAATAAAATGCTGATTTGTGCAAAAGAGCCATATAGCTTTCCTTTGTTCAACCCTACATCTAATGCACATTTCCCAAGACTTGCGGAGTACATTCTTGTACTCGCATACTACACTTCAAAATAATTCTCAGAGGAGATTGAAGCTCAGGAAGGAGATTACGACTACTGCTCCGTTTGCGGCTGTGATGGATTCTTTCCGGAGGACTAGGTCTCGTTGCTCAAGTCAATTGCCTCTGGCAGATTGATGGGCCGTTTATCTGAATATTTTGCTTCCGCTGTTATATTTTGTGTAAGAGGTTCGGTGAACCGCAGTTGTAAGGCCTTGGGCCAGGACTTATGTATTTCCATTATTATTGTAATAAAGCGATGTTGGCAATGTATCATTTTGTCTGATTATCTGTGTGTACTAGCGTTGATCTGGGACTAGTACTGCAATACACAGGGGGGGTCTGGGAGTTTCTACTTCCGGGTCTCACAACCCTTGCTGGCAAGCCCCTCCACCCCGACCGCCCACTGCCTCCGCTATTTCAGCCCCTGCTCCCGCTGAAGCCACCCTCTCTGCTTCCCTCTGTGGCTCCTCCACCCCCGTTTCTGTGACAGTGGGCCATGTCCTAGTCAGTGGCCCCACACATCATTACTATCATCCTTCCTCTTTAGAAAATTGTAATTATGAGATTAACTAAAAGATTTATACCATTATATTAAAAGTTTAACTTCAATTAATGCCATGACAATGAAGAAAAATAAAATAACCCTCATGTAAGGATTATCTAAAAATGAGTTAAGCATGAGCTATTTCCTGTATGACAAGTAATTTGCGTGGATCCAATAACGGTTAATGTTAAAAAGTCTAATATGTAAAAGAAATTAAAGGATTGTACAAATTGAAAGTGGAGGTGATTCAATCCTAAATAATTGTCTACTAAAAATTTGCAAGTTAATTATTCTAAAAATAATTAATACGAGAATTTAAATTGACTTGTTACCTTGAATTGGAATTTAAAGCATTATAAAAGATAATTTCAATGCTCCCAAACTCCACCTTGGAAACTTGAATACTAATTTAAAACTCATACCAAAAACTCGATTGGTCTAGATAATATCTGTCGTATTCTTATCCCTGGATCCAATGCTACCAATACACATTAAAGTAAATTAAGTATTGTGGAAAGATTTTGCCACACAAAAATATTAATCGTGAATTTCTCATCTCCAAAATCATGAGACCTTTCTTTAATTAGTATCTAAAATAATGGTTGCTAAGAGTCTCCAATAATTTCTTGTAAGATGCTGGGATTCAAATAAAGAGCCATTAACCTCTACCTGAGCTCCAATCAGTTGATTTTCAAAAATACTAGTAAGCCCTCACCAATTACCATGATCCAAACCTCATAGAAAGATGCTGAAAATAGCAACTTCTCTTGTGCAAAGATGAATCCTTCCTAGCTAATAATCATCCCACCTTATCTCAGGATGTGATATTTAGCAAAGAGGCTTGACAATATTTAATGTGCCAATAAATCAGAGCAATCCCAAAAGAGAGCTCGGTCTAAATATTGAACTTCTCAACCAATGAATGTGGGCTACTACCCATCCCATGTCTTAATTAAATTAATGGTTTAATTACTTTGGTAGTTGCAGACCTCAGATATCAATGCATCTTGAATTATCCAGTTAATTCAACCAATTAAATAATCCCCAGTGCCCCAAGCAATTGTCGGGACCCGGAACAACAACTCCAAGCCCCTCTGTGTAAATCGCACTATCCCAGGAAAAGCTAGTGCACACAGGTTTAACAGCAATGTATATCGTGCAAAAATAACCACGAGATATTATTAAACGAAAATACAGCCTTAATGCCAAGTCTTACAATAAGGGCACAAGGCCAACAAAATAAACAAAAACAGCGGAAAGATAGTAAAGGTGGCAGCACAGCCCATCCAGCCTCCCACAGGCGAATGACTGTAAGACGCGTCCTACTCGCTGAAGTAGTCCTCACCGTCGTAGTCGCCCTCGAAGTCTGGCAACAGATTTAGCAAGGTGAGTACAGAAGTACTCCCAAGGTAAGCAAGTAAATGCTTACGCAAGTTACACCAGGAGTTTTAACAGAGTGAATGCATGCATAGGGATAACAAAGGAAAGTTTAATAGGGCAATGTGCGGAAAGCAATACTTGAATTTAAATACAATAACGTAAATACGAAAAGCTGAATTTTAATACAGTATATGAAACATTGTTTTTAACAAGTATTATCGTTAGTGTAGGCTCCAACCCACACTAACCTATCCACGGAATCCACGGACTGAACCAAGGCGCTATTTGTTTGCTCAAAACCCGGTTTATAAAATCCAAGTCTAATCTGTGACAACTTTACTCAGCATGTCCATGACCGTGGACACGGCTATCTAGATAGGTTTTTAACTCTGCAGAGGTGTACAACTTTACCCACAAGACATTCCCTCTCACTCGAGCCACGCGATCAACACACTGCCTTAGGTGTGCGGCGGAGAGTTCATGACAAGGCTGTTCCGATGATCCATCGCTGAAATAATCACACCGCCACTAAGGTTTCACCACAACTCGAATCCACGAGTTGGAGCCCCTCTGGTGCCATGTGAGACTTCCACGACCTCGCGCGCTCACATTCACCTATAGCGAGACTATGTTGGAACTTCACAAATTACTTAGCCAGTCCGTCCCATACCGGACTTGTGGTAGTACTAAGTGACCGTAAAATGAATCACGAAGCGGTCCTTATGTTGGTTTAGGCTCAACCACATTTCCCCCGTGCACGATAATCAACCAGGTGTCACCAAACACGAGGCATACTGGCACCCACCACCTAACCATTAGCCTAAGTCCAAAACATAAGTTTCTATTTTTATTTTTAAACAATTTTCATAAACCATCCTTAACTCATCGAAGTCAAGATATCAATTTTCAAAGTCTGTCATTTCGTGTGAAAGATTGATTCCACCTAAAATTATACTATGCCAGGCTAAGCATTTCTATAAAATTTTCTAGTCAATACTATGGTACTAACTAGTTTTCAGCTAAGGTGACAAGGTATAGGAATTCGAGATTCAAATTGGGCTCTAATCAAAGGATTATGGGTATAACTAACTTTAAAACAAATTTGAATTATATTTGAGCAAAGATACGCATGCATATACAGTAAAACAATATAAATACATTTGAAATATTAGGTTCAACATGGTCAAAGTGTAACTTGCCTTGATCGAAGCCCTACGGGGAATCGTCGAAATCTATCGTAAAGAGCCAATTCAAAGAAAATTCAAAACAAAATTCAAATGAAATTCAAATAACTTCCACAAATTATAAAATAAACCGGAAGACATAATTTTGAATTTTGGATGTGGACCAACAATTCTTGGAAAGGAATTGAGGCTTTTAAAAGAAATTGGAAATTTAAATTTAGATTTAAATCTTGGGATTACAAAATATATTCAAACAAAATTTAAATAAATTTCAAAAATTCAAAATTATTCCAGAAATGGATAGATCATGATTTTAGAAAAATTTAGAAATTTGAATGGGTCAGTTTGGAGTTAAAATGCAAAAGTTATAGCCTTCCAAAGTTTAAATTCAAAATAAAAGAAAAAGGGTATTTTCTGGATTTATTTTTAAACCGAAAAGGATTTATGACGTCAGCATGAATTATTTTTCTAAAGGAAATTACAAATTATGACGTCAGCCCTAGGATTAATTATTCCGAGGAGAGGCTGACAGGTGGGGCCCGGGTGTCGTGGACCGGGTCCACGGACCCGAGAGGTGGGTGAGGTGGCATGCGGGTGCGCGGGGGGGCGGCGTGGCGCCGGCGTGGCGTGGCGTGGTCGCCGCGTGGCTGCCACGCCACGGCTTTATGCCGACGCGTGGCGCGCACGCGCGAGGTGGCGAGGCGCCCGGTGGCGGCGTGGCGCCCGGTGGCGGCCACGCCGCTGCCACCTCGGCCGGCGGGCGGCGGGGCGGTGGCGGCGGTGGCGCCGCGAGGACCGATGGTCGCCGGCGCTCCGGTGAGCGGCGGCGCTGGCGGTGGTACCAAGATGAAGAGGGGGACGCGGGGAGCACTCGGGTACCTTCTGCGACGCTCGGGGATGACCGGAACGGAAGATCGGTGGAGAGGGGCGGCGGTCGGAGGAGGGTTCACGGCGGCGGAGTAGCTCCGGTGGTGCAGATGCTCAGAGGAGTGGTCGCCGAGGATCGCCTGGGCACCAGCAAGGTCGGGGAGGCGTCGGCGAGGGGCGAGGGGGCTCGAGCCGGCGGCGATTGCTCGCCGGAGTCGCTTGAAGCCGCGGAGGGGATTCGGGCGCAGGGAGACCTTCGGGGCTTGATCGCTGGGATTGAGGAGTGCAGGGGAGGCGGTGTGGGTAGAGGGTGCCCGGGGAGGCCTTTTTATAGCCTGGGGAGGGGAGTAACGGTCGCGCCCATCTCGCCGGAGTTGCAGCGGCTCGGAGGTTTAACGCGACGGTGGTAACGGCTGTAATTACGCGCGATTATGCCCGCAATGGACGCGGTGGAGGTGCAATGGCTATTAGCTGTCGGCGCGGGGCATCAATTCGGAAGGAAACCGAAGCTTTAAAAGCTTCGGTTCGCGGCTTCAATGGCGGCAGCGGGCGGAGATCGCGCGAGGAAGAAAGGAAAGGGGGCGGGGAAGACGGAGCTGACACGGAGGGCCCACCGGTCAGCGAGAGAAAAACGGGAAAGAAATCGGGCGGTGGTTCGATTAGCGACGCGTGGCAGGAGGGGGGAATCGGGGTCGTCGAGTGATGCGCGAAGGGGTAAGTGAGGAGGTGCGGCTGAGATCCCATCCGGCAATGGAGACTTGATCTGAGCCGTTGGGGTTTCGGGCGGAGGGTTAAGTGAACGCGGACGGCCGGGATAGAATCCGACAACGACGAACGGTCCCGATTGAACCATGTGGCGGAAGGAGCGGAGAGGGGAGCGGTGAAGCGGTAAGTTGGTGCGGGCGGCGAGGATTAATTCCGGCGCGGGAGTGGACGGTCCGATGCACGACACGCGTCGCACGCGGAGAGAGGGAAGGCGGGGAGAGGGTTTAAGTTTGATCGGACGGCTGAGGGGGAATCCGGTGGGCGGAGGGGCTCCGATGGGCGACACTTGTCAGCCCGAGGAGGGTTTTAGGATTTTCTTTCTTTTTGATTTTCCAGAAATGCTATTAAGCTTTAGAAAACTCAGAAAAATACCAAATAAATTTTGAAAAATCCAGAAAAATTCAGAGAACTATCTGGAGCTATTCTAGATTTAATAAAAATATTTTTCACTCATTTTAACAAGTATAATTTGCAAAGGCACAATTTGATTTTAAAAGGGAAGGTTTTAATTCTTTCTAAAATCTGAAAAAAATTAATATAACCTCATATTTGACTTTAGGAAGCTGAAATACATTTGTTTTAACTTTCAGTAATGCAATAAATTCATTTTTGACTTTTACAAATTAAAGTTTATAATTTTTCTCAAATCAGGACTTTGACATAACTACCCCCCTTAAAGGAATTCCAGATTTAATTTTAAATAAAGGAATAAAATTTTGGGATGTTACAAACCTACCCCCCTTAAAGGAAATCTCGCCCTCGAGATTTGAACTGGCTAGCAAAAGAGATGGGGATGGCTGGTCTTTAAATCTTCTTCTCGCTCCCAGGTGGCTTCGTCTTCGGTGTGGTTGCTCCACTGAACTTTGCAAAATCTGATGGTCTTCCTTCTGGTCTGACGTTCTGCTGTCTCGAGAATCTTGATTGGTTGCTCCTGGTAGGTGAGGTCATCCTGGAGGTCCAAGGTTTCCAGTGCGGCTTGCTCTGTGGGTACTCGGAGGCATTTCTTTAACTGTGAGACATGAAAGACATTGTGCACCCCTGACATGCTTGGCGGCAAGTCTAACTGATATGCGACTGCACCTCTTCGGTCCAGAATCTTGAAAGGGCCCACATATCGTGGTGCTAGTTTCCCTCTAACTTGAAACCTTTTTACACCTCTGAGTGGGGATACTCGAAGATAGACGTAGTCCCCGACCTCAAAGGTCAAATCTCGACGATGGTTGTCCGCATAACTCTTCTATCGAGATTGGGCTATCTTCAGTCGGTCTTTGATCTTCTTAACCTTATCTTCTGCGTCTTGTAGCAGGTTCGGCCCAGCTTCTTGAGGTTCTCCTTGCTGATCCCACAGCAAGGGTGTCCTGCACTTTCATCCATACAAGGATTCGAAAGGTGCCATCTGCAGACTGGCTTAGTAGCTATTATTGTAAGAGAACTCTGCATAGGGCAATGATCGGTCCTAGCTGTTTCCAAAGTCCAGAGTACAAGCTCTCAGCATATCCTCGAGCACTTGATTAACTCTCTCTGTTTGACCATCTGTTTGGGGGTGGTAAGCGGTACTGAAACTAAGCTTACTCCCTAACTCTTCATGCAGCTTTTGCCAGAATCGAGAAGTGAACTGACTTCCTCGATCTGACACTATTTTCTTGGGAACACCATACAGGCACACAATCCGGGACATGTATAGTTTGGCTAATTTACTCCCGGAGTAAGTGGTCTTGACTGGTATAAAGTGAGCCACTTTAGTTAATCGGTCTATGATCACCCAGATTGAATCATAACCCGATTGTGTTCTTGGGAGTCCGGTTATGAAATCCATGCCGATTTCTTCCCACTTCCATTCCGGTATTGGCAGGGGTTGCAAGAGTCCAGCTGGCCTTTGATGTTCGGCTTTGACTCGCTGACAGTTATCGCAGGCTTCAATAAACTCTGCTATTTCCCTCTTCATACTAACCCACCAATATTTTTCCCTTAGGTCCTGGTACATCTTGGTAAGACCTGGGTGGATTGAGTAGGGGGTGTCATGGGCCTCTTTCAGAATCAGGGTTTTGATTTCCTGATTATTCGGCACACAGATGCGGTTCTCGAACCAAACAGTACCATGTTCGTCTTCACTGAACCCTGGTGCTTTGCCTCTCCTCATATTCTTCTTGATTTCTTGAATATCCTCGTCAACCTTCTGAGCTTCCATAATTTGATTAGGCAAGCCAGGTTGTATCTCCAGGGTGGTGAGGATGTTTGGCCCCGTCGGGTTTAGACTTAGACGGGCGACTCCCTCTTGAAGTCGGGTCTGGTCTTCTTCCGATATCACCATGTTTGCATAAGACTTCCTGCTTAAGGCATCGGCTACCACATTCGCTTTTAGGGGTGGTAATGTATACCGATGTCGTAGTCCTTTATCAACTCCAACCATCTTGTTGCCTCGGGTTGAGTTACTGCACAGGTGAAGATATACTTCAAACTCTTATGGTCCGTGTATACTTCACAGCGATTCTGGATAAGATAGTGGCGCCAGATTTTTAAGGCGTGCACTCTGCGGCTAACTCTAAGTCATGAGTAGGATAATTGCACTCATGAGGCTTGAGTTGGCGGGATCGTGAGCTACCACTTTGCCTTCTTGCATCGGGACTCAGACTAAGCCTAGGCGAGAGGCGTCACAGAAAACCTCGAAGCCTTTATGCACGTCCGGCAAGACAAGTACGGGCGCTGAGACTAGTCTCTTCTTAAGGGTTTGAAAACTCTGCTCACAAGTGTAACATCCTGTTTTTCTAATATTTTTAAAGCCTGGATTTCAAAAATGAATTTTCTGGAATTTTCTGAATTTAATTGAAGCTTCAAATGAATTTTTAAAGTTTTAAATGATTTAATGTGATTAAAATAAACAATAACATAAGTGGAAAATATTTTATTTGTGTTCCTCAGGTCTCAAGGAATTTTCTGGTATTTTTGGTGAATTTTGGGGATTTATTTGCTATTTTCTAGAGCTTTTAGAAGTTTATTTGAATTTCTGGAAAAAGAAAAGAAAAAGAATTAACCTCAGCCGCCCGATCACCTCTCTCCTCCACGCGTCGCCCGATCCCGCACCCACGCCCACAGTACCCTTTCCCCGCGCTTGCTCTCCATGCCCGATCCGCTCGCGCCACGCGTCGCGCATCGCATCCGCTACAGTGGCACGCGCGGCAGCCAACGCCGCACCCGCCGCGCGCCTCGGCCGCTCGATCGCGCGCCCAGCATCACGGCCGTCCGCTCCCGCGCCCGCACGAACCCAAACCCTAACCTAATCAATCCCGCCGTCCGATCTTGCCGCGTGGCGCATCCTAACCGTCTAACCCGTCCCGCGCCGGCCGTCGCCGTCGCGGATCGAACTCCTCGGTTCGCGTGATAAAATGCGCGTTCATCCCTCGGTTCGGCGTGCGCCTCGCGAAACCCTCGCCGCCGCCTCCGCTCGTCCTCGCGCCCGCGCGTCGCGAGCCGCTCCGCGCCGCCGTCTCTGCGCCTCGCCGTCGCCGTCGCCGGGAGCGGCCGCCGCCCGCGTCGCCGCCCGGTGAGCTCCGCGCGTTCGCCGCGTCGCCTCCGTCGCCTCGCCGCGCCCTGCGCCCTCGCCTCGCCTCGCCTCGGCGGCGTCTGCGCCGCGCGCCGCGACCCGTCGCCTCGCGCGCACACGCCGCAGCGTCGCCCGATCCGCCCTCGCGCCCGCCACGCGTCGCCCGCCGCTGCGATCGCCCTCGCCGGCGCCGCGCGCGCGCGCGCCGCAACGCGCCAGCGGCGGAGCCACCACGCGTCACCGATCAACCGTGCCGCCGCGCCGCGCGCGCCGCATCAATCCCGCCGCCCTTCGGATCGAGCCAGGCCCGAGATCGCCATGTGCGCGTCCCGCCGTCGGATCCGCGCGCCGCGCCGCGCCGAGCCGCCCGGCTCGGCCCAGCCACGTGGCGGCACCGGTAGCGTGCCACGTCGGCCTAGCCACGTGGCATGACGCGTGGCATGCCACGTCGGCGCCACGTCGGCCCGAGCCGCCCCGAGCCACGTGGCGGCCACGTCGGTGCCACGTCGGCCCGGTGACACGTGGCGGCATATCTTCTTGCCACGTCACCGCGCCGCCGCGTCGGCACCCTCTCCCCGTGCTTTATTCGTGGACCGAGTCCACGGTGGACTCGAATTTCGTGGACCGGGTTCACGGCCACGATAACTTTTCTGATTTTCCCGAATTAATTTTGAATTAATTTTCCGGGAGCCCGTTCTCCTCCGTCCTAGCTCCGATTGACCCCGTTCTTTTTTCTAAATTCATCTAAAATCGAGCTTTAGCTGTTGGTTCTTGTTTTGTGAATTTTGGAGTTCATTTGCTTGTCATTTTATGTGTTTCTTTATTTCCGGTCGTTTTCTCTCTCGTTAGATTCGGATTCCGGAGGAGCAGGTTTCGCGCCAGAAGACCAGGAGTACCCCGCTGAGCATAACGAAGGCAAGTCGTGTCCCTTGATCATGTTGAACCCAATTTTTCAAACTATTATTTAATTACTTTGCTTTAAATTACATTGTATTGCTATTTTTTATTCAAACCTTTGCACAGGTAGCTATTATCCCAATTGCTATTATACCTCCTTGACACTTTGAAATACCATGATGCCTTTGTCACCATAGGTTGGGAAATTTATTAGTGATGCTAGTTAATTTATCACATGGGTTGGTACGATTAGATTGCTTAGCCAGTTTATATTTACGTTTGATCTCATCACACATGTTAAATTATCAATTTGACTTAATGACATATGGAAGCGTGGTTGGTGCCACGTGTATTAAAATTTGTGCCACGTCATTGGTGTAGCGTTGGCTGGATTATACAAATTGGTTTTGCACTCGGGCGAGTGATCGTGCGAAATGGGAAATGCGGTTGTACTTTGGGGATGTGGTAGTCTCGCCGGGTAATGCTAAGGACTTAACTTTGTGCGCCATTGATCGAGCTTAATCGTGCAAACCACATGTCTATTATGGGATGGACTGGCTGATTAATTTGTAATATTTCAATTCAATTACGCCATTGTGATGGACATGGTTGCTTGATTTCCATGTGGCGCAAGGGGGTGTGATCACGAAACCCTAGCGGGCGAGGATTGTATTGAGATAGAGCATTGTAAAGGCCTTGTTGTGATTTCCTTAGGCCTAGGCTAATCACATCGTGTGGGTACAGATTGTGCAACCTCTGCGAGTGTAAAACTATTCGAATAGCGCGTCCTCGGTCATGGGCGGTGCTCGGGATTTCACACGAGGGTTAGTGTTTCATTTATAACTTGGTGGTTTATGTTGGGTGTGGACGGGTAGTTCTTTGTTGGTTTAAACTTGTGAATTGGTGTTCACAAGTGGTTCATGTTTATTCCTTTGATTATCTATTATTCTTGTTTCGATTAACTTTAGCTTTCAAGTTATTTAATATATTTCATCAATAAATGCCTTTATGCAAATTAACCTTTCAGCCTTCCTTTGGTAAGTCTTGCATATTATATTGCATTTATTGTTACAAGCGACTTCTTGAGTACCAATGTACTCACGGCTTTACGCCTATGTTGCTCGATTGAGGAGAGGAGTACTATCGGCGGGAGGTGCGGAAGGAGAGTTCTACGACGACTTCACGGATTAGGCCGTTCTCCACTCGATAGCCTGTGGCTTGTCGATTGGTCGCCACGCTTTATTTTGGATTTCATTGCTATTTTGTTAAGCCCTCGGCTAGAGATATTGTAAGCTTGGCCATAAGGTCGTACCTTTGATATTTTATCGATATTCGAGTTTTCCTTTATTATTATCGTGTGTATGATCGTGATGACATCTATGTTTATTTGTGTGCACTAGCGTGATCTGGACTAGTGCGGTTTACGGAGAGGGCCGAGTTTGCATATTCGGGTCTCGGCAGAGATAGTATCGAGCCATATCGATTGTAGGACTAAGCCCTAGTTAAATTGGTCGTAACCCAAAAATTTATTTTCTAAATCAAACCAACTAAATTTGATATTTAGTAATATCTCTATCTTCTTACCTCATTCTTAAGGATTCTTGTCTCTCGCCCCAACTCTTGCAAAATTTGTTTTTCCTAAAGTTATAAATGATCTTTCCTTTATAAATGCATTAGATGTCCCAAGCTTACACTGACCCGACGGGAGGATGGAGGTCACTTCTCGCGTTTTGTTGCGGTGCCTCGGATTTAAGAGAGCGCCCGTCTACCTCACCAAGGATGAGAAGCAAAAGGTCAGCGATCGGGAGCATCTCGGGCTATACTTCACCACGAGTCGGCAGCGGTGCTACATCACGATTTCAAGAACACGGTGCGGTGGGAGATGTCGGCTGGAGTTGCGCACAAAGCCATTCGTCGACTTTGCAAGCTATACAAGATCAACATGGCGGACTCGTCCGGAAGTTCAAGGAGCGATGCGGAGCCACCCGAGACTACGAGCGATGCGGGAGGAGCCCCGACCGCGATCGCCGTACCTCTACCGTCGCCTACACCGCCGAGCCCGGAGGAGGCGTCGTATCACCGGAGATCGTCGTGCCTACCTCGGTCGGTTCCTCTCAGCCCGATCGAGAGAGCGATCGCGCGCCGATCCGCAACTCGTGGGTTGTCTCGGCGATCGAGGGCGATAGCGGTGTACCCAATTTGTCGGGACCGAGTGGGAGCCTTGAGTAGATAGTGCGAGTAGACACGTTGGATTTTATTTGCAGTTGTGTGTGATGTGAGCTGCAAATATTGCCTTAAAAGCATTATATTGCGATCATGTCAATCTTTTAATGATGTTTATTTTTGTTCAGTTTCTTAGTTAGCCTTTTTGGCTAAGTGCTTGTTTAGTTTAGGTCTCCATTAAGCAAAACCCCCTTAGACGCATTTACCTCTTATCTATACTTTTCCTCTCGTCTTTTACCTTTGGTGATCGTGATTGTTTTCTTTTGAGCAAGATGGTTGATACCAGGAACTCCTCCAGTCGCAATCAGGCGAACCAGGACCCAGAGAACGAGTGCTGCGCGGCGGTGCCACCTACCTTGATCACGCCTCGATCGATTCTTGATGGCCTGCTTCGGATGATGCAGACTATGATGCGAGGTATGCGGACTATGATGCAGCGATAGCACAGGCATACCACACCGCCACCTCGTCGCCAGACCGGCTATGCAAAGTTTATGAGGGCGAGACCGCTGTTTTCTCCGGTTCGTCGAGCCTTTGGAGGCCGACGATTGGGTCCGTTCGATTGAGAAGAAAGCGAACTTGGCTCTGCACCGGCGGGAGAAGGTTTTGTATGCGGCACATCGGCTTGAGGGAGCAGCAGAGTGGTGGGAGAACTCTTGTGCGCCCATGAGAACCAACACAACATCACTTGGAAGGAATTTGCCAAGGCTTTCCATACCGCTCATGTCATGGAAGGAGTGGTCAAGATGAAGAAGGATGAGTTTGGGAGTTCAAAGAGAGGAACACGTCGGTGAGTGAATATCTCAATAAATTCACTCGGTTGGCTCGCTTCGCGCGGAGGATGTAGCGGCGGATGCAGCTCGCGAAGAGGTTCAAGAAAGGCTTGAACCCGGCTTTGAAGGTGCAAGTCGTGAGGCAACGACTATGCCGATTTCAGCGGTTGGTGGATAAGGCCATTCTCATCGAGAGAGTCGCGCGAGCTCGAGGAGTCTCGAAGAGGAGGTTGATCCAGCGAGGATCACGGTCACACCATCTCGAGGCCTCGTTTTGGTTCCTACCGGCTGCACGAGTGCCAGCAGCGGCAAAGAAGCGATCTTGAGATTCGGACCCGGCTCGGACACGCGCGGTTTGGTCAGTCGGCGTCTGGTGGTTCCAGTGGACAGCAGCAGCGAGAAGAGCAATAATTCAGAAGCATCCGTCACTTGCTTCAAGTGTCATGAGTGGAACACTATGCTAGCAAGTGCCCTCGAGGCGAGCCCGACACCGATTCGCTTTGACTTGGGAGCCACACCGGTCGTACCCCTACCGGGAAGCGGGGCGAGCACCCCGACCTCGGGGCGGGCCGCGGGGCGCGCCGGTGGTGAGAGGTCGGGTGAACCATGTCACTGCGAGAGGATGCCCAGCAGCACAGGCGTTGTGATCGATGCGTTTTCGTACATTGGTTCTGCCACCGTTTTATTTGATTACGGAGCTTCGCATTCGTTTGTTTCTCGGAGTTTTGCATTAAAGCAACAATTGAAAACTGTTGCTCTTGGATCATTCTTTTAATCCAATCCCGGATCCGAGTTGAGATCCAACCTAGGTTGTCCAGAGTTAGGATAACCATTCAGGAGTTGAGTTCGGGCGACCTAATTTTGTTGGATATGCAGTCCCTAGATGTAATCTTGGGAATGGATTAACCGAAGCGGCGCAGCGATGTTAGGCGTGGGAGCGAGCGTGACCTTAACCAATTGACGGAGTTAAAGTGCGATTCGCAGCGATGAGTGTCGGCGAGCGATCATGATTTGCGAGCAAGGTAATCCAGTTGGAGGGTGTACCGGTTGTCGGAGAGTACCCCGGCGTATTTCGAATGATCTTCGGGTATGCCACGAGAGAGGAGGTTGAGTTTACGATTGAGCTTGTGCAGTACGCTCCGATTTCCAAGAGACCCTACGGATGCGGCCAATGACTTAGCAGAGTTGAAGAAGCAAATTCAAGAGCTTTTGGATAAGGGTTACATCGGACCAAGTTCATCCCGTGGGAGCGCGGTGTTGTTTGTCAAGAAGAAGGATGGTAGTCGGCGCATGTGTGTGGACTACTGAGCACTTAATGAGGTCACCGTCAAAAATAAGTACCCTCGCCCGGGATCGATGACCTGTTTGACCAGCTTAAGGGAGCAGGAGTGTTCTCCAAAATTGATTTGAGATCAGGATATCATCAGATGAGGATACGTAAGGAGGACATACCCAAGACAGCCTTCTCGACTCGTTATGGTCTATACGAGTTCACAGTGATGTCATTTGGTTTGACTAATGCCCCAGCATATTTCATGTATTTGATGAATAAGGTGTTTATGGAATATTTGGACAAGTTTGTCGTTGTGTTCATTGACGACATTTTGATATATTCCAAGGATGAGGAGGAACATCAGGAGCACTTGAGATTAGCATTGCAGAAATTGAGAGATAATCAGTTGTATGCAAAGTTCAGCAAATGTGAGTTTTGGATGAAGAAAGTCGCTTTTCTAGGGTATGTGTTGACAGCAGAAGGAGTCGCAGTTGACCCAGGGAAAGTGAGTGATGTTTTGGATTGGCAGTCACCCGCTTCAGTTACCCAGGTCAGGAGTTTTCTGGGTATGGCAGGATACTACCGTCGCTTTATTGAGGATTCTCGGTGTGGCGGACCCCTCACGCGATTGCTCAAAAGGAAAAGAAGTTCACTTGACGCCTTGAGTGCGAGAAGAGTTTTCAGAAACTTAAAGAGAGTTTGACCACAGCCCCAGTGCTTGTGTTGCCTAATATTAACAAGGACTTTGAGATATTTTGCGATGCTTCGCGCAAAGGTTTGGGTTGTGTCTTGATGCAAGACAAGAGAGTGGTAGCCTATGCCTCACGCCAGTTGAGACCGCATGAGGAGAACTACCCTACCCATGATTTAGAGTTGGCAGCCGTAGTGCATGCTTTAAAGATTTGGCGTCATTATCGATGGGTAAATGATGTGAGGTTTACACGGATCATAAGAGTCGAAATACATCTTTACCCAGTCCGAGCTTAACCTCGAGCGAGAGGAGGTGGTTAGAGCTGATAAAGGATTATAATGTGGGCATACATTATCATCCTGGGAAAGCTAATGTTGTTGCAGATGCCTTGAGCAGAAAGGTATACTGCAATTCAGTGATGGTTCGAGAGAGTCAGCCAGCTTTGCATGAGGAATTTCAGAAGCTTAGCCTTGAGTTGGTTGAGCCAGGATTTTTGGCAGCTATGGAGATGCAGCCTACTTTGGATGGTCAGATACGCCAGGCTCAGTCAGACGATGAGGCATTTCAGCGGATCAGAAAGAACTTAAGAGAAGGTAAAGAGTCAGGATTTTCAGTGGATAACCAGGGAACCTTGTGGTTCAAGCAGCGTTTGTGTGTGCCCAACAAACAAGAACTAAAGGATGTGTTGTTAAAAGAGGCTCATGAGTCGCTGTATTCAATTCATCCAGGCAGTACCAAGATGTACCAGGACATTAAGGATAAATATTGGTGGCCAAACATGAAGCGTGAGATCGCTGAGTATGTAGCCCTTTGTGATGTTTGTCAGAGAGTAAAGGCAGAGCACCAGAGACTGCAGGTTTGCTACTGACCATTGAAAGTCCACGAGTGGAAGTGGGAAGAAATTGGTATGGACTTTATAGTCGGTTGCCTAAAACCAAAGAGGGTCATGATTCGATTTGGGTCATTGTGGACCGATTGACCAAGGTTGCTCATTTCATTCCAGTTAAGACGACTTACAGTGGTGACAGATTGGCAGAGCTATATATGTCCAGGATTGTCAGTTTGCATGGTGTGCCCAAGAAGATTGTGTCAGATCGTGGATCGCAGTTCACCTCTCGGTTTTGGGGTAGTTTCCATAAGGCTATGGGAACTCACAGAATTTCAATCTGACATATCACCCCAGACGGATGGTCGACAGAGGCGAGTTAATCAGATTACGGAGGACATGTTGAGAGCCTGTGTGCTTGATCATGGGTCTAAGTGGGACGATTGTTTACCTTTTGCGAGTTCTCATACAACAACGATTATCGTGCGGCTTTGCGAGATATCACCGTTTGAGGCATTGTATGGCAGAAATGTAGGACCCTCTCAATTGGAAAGAGACGGGGGAAGGTCAGGTTTTTGGCCCGGATTGTTTGAAAGAAGCTGAGGATAAAGTCCGCTTGATACAGGAAAGGTTGAAAGCTGCCCAGGCCAGACAGAAAAGCTATGCAGATACCAGACGCCGAGAGCTGAGTTTTGAGCCAGATGATTTTGTGTACCTTAGGATCACACCATTCAAGGGTGTGAAGAGGTTTCACTAAAGGGAAGCTTGCACCGAGATATGTTGGTCCGTTCAGATTACAAACGCAGGGAGAGGTTGCTTATCGCTTGGAACTACTCGTCTTTTAGTGGGGTACATGGCGTCTTTCATGTGTCCCGGTGAAGAAGTGCTGCGCGTACGAGAGGAGGTTGTGCCGATTGAGGCCGTTGATCTGCAGGAGGATGCATGCGTACAAAGAGCACCAGTCAAAATCTTGGAAGTGTCGAGCGAGTCACCGGAATAAAGCGGTCCGTTTTGCAAAGTTGGTGGAGCAACCATTCCGAGGAGGAAGCCACTGGGGCGCGAGGAGGATCTCGAGCGGAGTTCGAACCTATTCTCTTAGTTGGCCCAGATCTAGGGGTCGAGATCTCGTTTAAGGGTAAGGTTTGTAACATCCTATTTTTTCGAGATTTTTAAAGCCTGGATTTCAAAAATGAATTTTCTAGAATTTTCTGAATTTAATTGAAGCTTCAAATGAATTTTTAAAGTTTTAAATGATTTAATGTGATTAAAATAAACATTAACATAAGTGGAAAATATTTTATTTGTGTTCCTCGGGTCTCAAGGAATTTTCTGGTATTTTGGTGAATTTTGGGATTTATTTGCTATTTTCTAGAGCTTTTAGAAGTTTATTTGAATTTCTGGAAAAAGAAAAGAAAAAGAATTAACCTCAGCCGCCCGATCACCCTCTCTCCTCCACGCGTCGCTCGATCCCGCGCCCGCGCGCCGCCGTGTACCCTTTCCGCGCGCTTCGCCGCTGCGCCGATCCGCCGCGCCATGCGTCGCGCATCATGCCCGGCTGACGCGGCTGGCGGCACGCACCCGCCGCGCCCGCCTCGGCCGCTCGATCGCGCGCGCCGCGCGATCACGGCCGCTCGCCAGCGCGCGCGCGAACCCAACTCCTAACCCTAATCAATCCCCGCCGTCCGATCTTGCCGCGTGGCCGCATCCTAGCCGTCTAACCCGTCCGCGCCCGCGCCGTCGCCGTAACCGGATCGAACTCCTCGGTTCGCGTGATAAAACGCGCGTTCATCCCTCGGTTCGCGTGCACGCCTCGCCGAAACCCTCGCCGCCGCCTCCGCTCGTCCTCGCGCCCGCGCCGTCGCCGGAGCCGCTCCGCCGCCGCCCGTGCTGCGCCTCCGCCGTCGCCGAGGTCGCCGGAGCAGCAGCCGCCGCCAGCGTCGCCGCGGTGAGCTCCCGCGCCGTTCGCCGCGTCGCCTCCGTCGCCTCGCCCGCGCCCTCGCCGCGCCTCGCGCGTCTGCGCCAGGCGCCCGCGACCCGTTGCCTCGCGCGCGCACCGCCACGCTGCCGCCGATCCGCCCTCGCGCCCGGCCACGCGTCGCCCGCCGCTGCGATCCGCCCTCGCCCGCGCGCCGCGCGCGCGCCCCGCGACGCCAGCGGCGGCGAGCCACCACGCGTCACCGATCAAGCGTCGCCGCGCCGCGCCGCGCAATCCCGCCGCCCGCTCGGATCGAGCCAAGGCCCAGATTCGCCACGTGCCGCGTCCCGCCGTCGGATCCGCCGACGCCGCCCGCGCGAGCCGCTACCGGCCCGCCACGTGGCTGCACCAGCGCGTGCCACGTCAGCCCTAACCACGTGGCATGACACGTGGCATACCACGTCAGCGCCACGTCAGCCCGAGCCGCCCCCCAGAGCCACGTGGCAGCCACGTCAGCTGCCACGTCAGCCGGGTGACACGTGGCAGCATATCTTTGCGCCACGCCACGCGAGCCGCCGCGTCAGCACCCTCTCCCCCCCGTGCACTGTTACGTGGACCGAGTCCACGGTGGACTCGGAATTTCGTGGACCGGTTCACAGCACAGTAACTTTTCCGATTTTCCCGAATTAATTTTGAATTAATTTTTCGGGAGCCCGTTCTCCTCCGTCCTAGCTCCGATTGACCCCGTTCTTTTTTCTAAATTCATCTAAAATCGAGCTCTAGCTGTTGGTTCTGGTTTTGTGAATTTTGAAGTTCATTTGCTTGTCATTTTATGTGTTTCTTTGTTTCCGGTTGTTTTCTCTCTCGTTAGATTCGGATTCCAGAGGAGCAGGTTTCGCGCCAGAAGACCAGGAGTACCCCGCTGAGCATAACGAAGGCAAGTCGTGTCCCTTGATCATGTTGAACCCAATTTTTCAAACTATTATTTAATTACTTTGCTTTAAATTACATTGCATTGCTATTTTTTATTCAAACCTTTGCACAGGTAGCTATTGTCCCAATTGCTATTATACCTCCTTGACACTTTGAAATACCATTATGCCTTTGTCACCATAGGTTGGGAAATTTATTAGTGATGCTAGTTAATTTATCACATGGGTTGGTACGATTAGATTGCTTAGCCAGTTTATATTTACGTTTGATCTCATCACACATGTTAAATTATCAATTTGACTTAATGACATATGGAACTGTGGTTGGTGCCACGTGTATTAAAATTTGTGCCACGTCATTGGTGTGACGTTGGCTGGATTATACAAATTGGTTTTGCACTCGGGCGAGTGATCGTGCGAGAAAGGGGAAATACTGATTGTACTTTGGGGATGTGGTAGTCTCGCCCGGGTAATGCTAAGGACTTAACTTTGTGCGCCATTGATCTGAGCTTAATCGTGCAAACCACATGTCTATTATGGATGGACCTGGCTGATTAATTTGTAATATTTCAATTCAATTACGCCATTGTGATGGACATGGTTCTTGATTTCCATGTGGCGCAAGGGGTGTGATGATGAAACCCTAGCGGGCGAGGATTGTATTGAGATAGAGCATTGTAAAGGCCTTGTTGTGATTTCCTTAGGCCTAGGCTAATCACATCGTGTGGGTACAGATTGTGCAACCTCTGCGAGTGAAAAACTATTCGAATAGCCGCATCCTCGGTCATGGACAGTGCTCGGGATTTCACACGAGGGTTAGTGTTTCATTTATAACTTGGTGGTTTATGTTGGGAGTGGACAGGTAGTTCACTGTTGGTTTAAACTTGTGAATTGGTGTTCACAAGTGGTTCATGTTTATTCCTTTGATTATCTATTATTCTCGCTTTCCATTAACTTTCGCTTTCAAGTTATTTAATATATTTCATCAATAAATGCCTTTATGCAAATTAACCTTTCAGCCTTCCTTTGGTAAGCCTTGCATATTATATTGCATTTATTGTTACAAACGACTTGCTGAGTACCAATGTACTCACGGCTTTACGCCTATGTTGCTCAGTTGAGGGAGAGGAGTACTATCAGCAGGAGGTGCCAGAAGGAGAGTTCTACGACGACTTCACGGATTAGGCTTCGTTCTCCACTCGATAGCCTGTGGCTTGTCGATTGGTCGCTACGCTTTATTTTGGATTTCCGCTGCTATTTTGTTAAGCCCCTCCGGCTAGAGATATTGTAAGCTTGGCCATAAGGTCGTACCCTTGATATTTTATCGATATTCGAGTTTTCCTTTATTATTGTCGTGTGTATGACTGTGATGACATCTATGTTTGACTGTGTGCACTAGCGTGATCCTGGACTAGTGCAGTTTACACAGAGAGACCGAGTTTGCATATTCGGGTCTCGACAACAAGCCTTCGTCCATTCGAACTTCTTTTCCTTTTTCAGCAACTGGGTCATCGGCTTGGCTGTCTCGGAGAACCCTGCTATGAACCGACGGTAATAACCCGCAAGTCCAAGAAAGCTCCTGACTTCTGTTACGGACTTTGGTGGCTTCCACTCCATTACTGCTTCTACCTTGGAAGGATCTACAGCGATTCCTTCGGCTGTCACGATATGTCCGAGGAAGGCAACCTCTTTTAGCCAGAATTCACATTTGCTGAATTTGGCAAAGAGTTGATGCTCTCGAAGCTTTTCCAACGTTATTTGGAGATGCTGCTCATGCTCTTCTTCATTCTTGGAGTAGATGAGGATGTCGTCGATGAAGATTACTACAAACTTGTCCAAGTATTTCATGAATACACTGTTCATCATACTCATGAAGTAGGCTGGTGCATTGGTCAGTCCAAATGACATGACCGTGAACTCATAATGTCCATATCTGGTGGAGAAGGCAGTTTTGGGAATGTCTTCTTCACGGATCTTCAACTGATGGTATCCTGATCGCAGATCAATCTTGGAGAAGATACCGGCTCCTTTCAACTGATCGAACAAGTCATCGATCCTGGGGAGGGGGTATTTATTCTTGATGGTGACGTCGTTGAGTGCTTTTTAGTCCACACATAGCCTCAAACTCTCATCCTTCTTCTTGACGAACAGGACGGGTGCTCCCCAAGGTGACGAACTGGGTCGGATGTACCCCTTGTCTTCTAATTCCTTGAGTTGATTCTTCAATTCTGCTAACTCGTTAGCAGGCATCCGATATGGTCTCTTGGAAATCGGGGCGGTGCCTGGGACTAAGTCAATCACAAACTCGATTTCCCTATCCGGTGGCATTCCTGGCAGTTCCTCGGGAAAAACATCTGGGTATTCCCGTGCTATCGGCACTTCCTCCAAGACTTGAAGATGGAAAAGGGCACATTCTTCTGCCTTCAGGATTTGAGGAGAAAAGATCACTTCTATGCCTTGGTCATTGGTGAGGGTGATGGATCCGTAGTAGCAATCGATCGCCCTCAATTCAAGCTAACAGTTCATCCCGAGAATGACATCTAATCCTTGCGATTCCAAAACCAAAAGATCGGCTAGGAATCGGGTTCCATCTATGAGCAATTCCTCTTTGGGGCACAAGGTCCCTGCTCTCATTTCTGCTCCAGGGGAGTGAACTATCATAGGGTTGCTAAGGGTTACCCTGCCCAACCCATGCTTATCCACAAAATTTTTTGATACAAATGAATGTGATGCTCCGGAATCAAAAAGGACTGATGCTGGTACTGAATTGATAAGGAACATACCCAGCACGACGTCCGGTGCAGCCTGAGCTTCTTCAGCTGTCACGTGGTTCACTCTCCCCTTGACGAAGGTCTGCGGCTTTTGCTGCCCCTAGTTACGACTTCGGAGGCCTCACAGTCGCCGCCGCTGAATCTTCTTGGGCACGCCTTGGCAAAGTGCCATGGTTCCATGCAGTAATGCGAGTTAATCCGTCGGTTGGCGGATCGCTCTTCGCACTCGCC